>CM060901.1:1192302133-1192927133 GCA_030737815.1 Allium fistulosum | reverse complement strand
GGTGACATTTTTCTTTAAAGTAATTTATATACATATATACATTTAGGTAAGTATGTAACGACCCGCCATTCATTCCACAGAATGACGCGTCATTAATAAGAAAGAAAGAGGTAGAAAATAGAAAAGAAGAGAAGAAAGAAAGAAACAACAACAACGATCTCACAGCGGAACGAATAAATTATATTAATAACATAAACTATTATATAGTATACAACACTTATCAGAGTTACACAACATATACATCACATACTAGACAGTTATAAACATCTGTCTAGACATTACAACTCAAATACAAGACAAGACACTATCACAGATATCAACACAGCGGAATACTATATCTACGAACGCCGAAGCCTCCTGCTCCATTGCTCCTCCAGAATATTCGTCAAAGCTAAACCTGAATCCCTTGGCTACTCGTAAAAATTTGAGTACCCAAGAGTTTATAAAACAAAACTTTTCTTACCTACAGTTAAATTATCATTAACAAGTTTATTTAAAATATTCATTTACAAATCTAATTTTAAATTTCATTTAAATTCAAGTTTTTAAAATGAACTCAATTTATCTTTAACAAAATTTAAATCAATTTAAAACCTATTAAGTTTTCATGCTAAAGAATACCTTTCTTATAAAAGAATTTTATAAGAGTTTAAAACCTAGTTCTTTTTAAATTTAAACATTTAAACCATAACCTAACATTTAAATTCATTAAAACATTTAAACTTTAAAAACTTTATTTAAATCTTTTCTTTACATTTTCAATCTTCATTTAAATTCAATTTCTTTTAAATACACTAATTTCCTTAACACCTTTTAAGTTATTTAAAACAATTTGAATTTAAAAGCTTAATTTATTTTCAAACTAAGATTCAAATTAAACTTGAATCTATTTTAAAATTTAGATTTAAACTTAGATTTAAATCTTCTTTACAAATTTAAAAACCCAGTTTTCAAATTTTCAAAACAGAGCAGATTTCCCTTAACCCAGAAATTACCCCGAGCCTTGCCTAATTTACTCCGAGTAAATTCCTACCTTGCTTCGAGTCAAGACTCAAATTACTCGAGATAACTCGAGTGTACTAATTCCTAAACAAACATCACCAGACATCAATCCATGCACACCGTACATATGCACCGGAGCTCCGATCATCTCCTGACATCGCCACTACCCTACGTAAGTCGGCGATCCTCCTCAGATCAGACAACGTCCATCGGAATCTCTCAATCACCTTGAAATCAAAATCGAGCATTATTGCTCAAATCTGGAAGCATAGCAGCACCTGGAAACTCCTCGTACTTCCAACCTCAACACTCAAATTCTAACTATTGGTAGTCGTGTTACTCACACTACCACCTTATCTACCTTTATAACTTATATTGGAAAACCCGAACAGGTAACCCAACAAATAGGTAGAAATATATATATTTAAAATGATACTTTTTATATAGAAATTATTTCTGGGTAAAATTATTTCATTTACCTATTTAAAACAATATTGTGTCCGTTGGCCTGGTTCAAGTGTTTAGAGTTTATCTTTGAAGTTGGATGAATAGAGTAGATCTATTGGATGAGCTGAAGAGAGTGATGGTATTTTGGTATCAGAGCAGTAGGTTGAGTGAATACCTAGGCTCTGGAGTGGTGTCTATCTTGAGAGCGCGTAATTGTTAGTTATATAAAAATGATTTTATATTGTGTTAATTGATCGGTTGAGTGGTATATGGATTCTGGTCAATACGAGTAGCTAACGTTATTGATAGGGTTTTAAACCTGACAGAGTTTTAAATTTAAATTTAGTTTTAAAATTTAAAACAGGATTTAAGATAAACATTCAAGCTACAGCACGTTTTCAAAACTGAAGAGAATAATTTTCCAAAGCCTTTTAAACATTCAAACTATTTTCTCTCCAAAATTCTAAAATCTGAGATCTTTCCTAACTAAAGCCAACATTCAGTTTAAAGCAGTTTCAAAGAGGGCTCTGTTCTTCATTTTAAAATGTGAGTAACATTCACTATCTAAATGTTAAGTATATAATTATGATGTAAGTTTTTCCTCTGAATTCAAGTAGGTTTGTGAATGCATTTTTAGGTACATCTCTGTGCATAACTATATAAATGATTTCAGTTTCAAAATATAAGAACATCCCTGTTATTTAGTTTCTGTCATCATATTATCCAGAAAACAAAACCATAGAAATCTACAAGTTTAAACATTTTGTGATGATCTGATGTATGAATCTATGATATAATATGCCTGTAGACTTATAAAAATAGACCTGTACTTATCTCTGTTATAAACCCAGAGATAAAATAATTGAAGAAATCTTGTTCTCTTCTCCATTCTTTTTAAGGTTTTAGTTTTTTTCAATAATATAGTTCTGTTTAGGATATAATCTTGATATTTATAAAGTAAGTCAAGAAAATTTGAATTTAAAACTGTCTGTTATCAAGAAAACAGTTGGTATCTGAGTTTGGAAATAAAACAAACCATTTTTGTTAATCTTATTTATATTTAAACTTAAGTTAAAATATCTCTTAAACAATTTAAATAATTACCTAAAGTATATTTAAAACTATAAAGTTATTTATTTAATATCTTTGAAATATTCAGATAAAATTAAATCTAATTTCCAATTTACTAAAGCTTTTCTATTTACAATATATACAAATAAATATATATATTCAAATAGAAAATATCTTATTAACTTTTAAAAGATAAAATCACCAATTAATACTAATTTAATCAGATTATTAAATTAAATACAAATCTTATTATCAAAGATTATCAATATCAATTTAATTATTTAACAGATTATTAAATTGATATTGTTAAAATTTCCGGGATATTACATTTATTAATTACTTAATGTAATTAATTTAATTAAGTAATTAATAAATGTAATATCCCGGAAATTTTAACAATATCAATTTAATAATCTGTTAAATAATTAAATTGATATTGATAATCTTTGATAATAAGATTTGTATTTAATTTAATAATCTGATTAAATTAGTATTAATTGGTGATTTTATCTTTTAAAAGTTAATAAGATATTTTCTATTTGAATATATATATTTATTTGTATATATTGTAAATAGAAAAGCTTTAGTAAATTGGAAATTAGATTTAATTTTATCTGAATATTTCAAAGATATTAAATAAATAACTTTATAGTTTTAAATATACTTTAGGTAATTATTTAAATTGTTTAAGAGATATTTTAACTTAAGTTTAAATATAAATAAGATTAACAAAAATGGTTTGTTTTATTTCTTTTTAAAATATCACTTGATAATATAATCTCTTATATAAATAATTTAAATATCAAATATGTTAATTTCAAATAATAAGTATAATATATTATTTTGAATATTGTATGAATAGATTTTAAAGAATATGGAATTGCTATTTTTAAAATTTGATAAGTAGTTTTATATATGTATAACTTAACTTTTCAAATTGAATCTAAGATTTAATTTGAATTGAATTTAATTTAAGTTTTGAAATTCAAGAGAATAAATATTTAAATTGTTTGGATATTATAATATTTGTATAAACCTATATTTATAAATAAATTGGTTTTCTTTCTTTAAAAAGATATATATATATAGATAAGCATTTAAATAAATAAGAAAAGGTTTTATCTACTTTTAAAATAAATAAAGATAAATAGTAATTACTTAAAAAGACAAGTGTCATCATTTTAGGATTCATGTTAACATGTGTAATTTAAGTAACAATTGTGTATGACAAGTGTCTTAATTAATTTCATTTCTTTTATTTTATAAAAAAATATATAATTTACATACATATATACATTTGCATATCTCCACTTCATTTTCTTTTAAAAATCTTCATTTCAAAACCAAGAAAACCCAAACCAATTCTCTAATACAAAATCTGAAATCAGTATTCGAAATACCTCAAAACAAAACCAAATTCAAACAATCTATAATTCATTTTCCAAATCATCTCAAAAAGCTGTCTGCATATTCAAAACCAAAGACCTCTGTAATTCATCTTCCAAATCAAACAGATCAGCCCACATTTCTTCTTCAAAAACAAATCTGTATCATTCCTCAAACTAAATTGCAAATCAACTTGTTGTAACATTCTTCTTCAAATCAAAACAAAGGCCAGTATGCATTTTCAATCTGGAACCACCTCAAGTCTATCTGCCTTCATTTCTTCAACCTGGAGCAAGCATGCATGTAGATTTAAAGCAAATATAAAGTCCAGCAATTCAAGTTTTAAAGCAAAAAGAGAAAAAAACATTCAAACTCTCAGTTTCAAGTTTTCAGTTCAAAAGCTTTTCAAAAAAATTAAACTGCCTCTGTTCATCAAAACAGGTGAGTAACATTTTATTTTTAGATTTAAGTCATGAAAGATGGTTGCATGTGAATATTTATAAATGGTTCTGCATATCTATGTATTGATATATGATTTTTATATCTGAGTTTCTATGTATACATGGATGAGTAGTTATGTGTGCATGTCTGTTATATATGAATTCTGTTCTGTTTGTTGCCAGACTCGAGAATTTCTTTTAAAATCCCTTGTCATTGGATCTAGTTTTGAAATAACTTAATTTACAAACAAGAATGGTTTGATTAATCATATATAAATGTTAAAAAGTTTAATTTAAGACAAACCTTTGAGTCTGAGTGCCTCTGTAACCATAATATCAGTAATGTGATATAAAAGTGGAAATTTAAAACTTTGTAATTTGAAATTCCAGGTTTATAAATGGAATACTTAGACTATAATATGATTTTTAGCAGTGAAATCATAATTTTTAGCTTAGTATTAAAGGAGCAGTTCTGTGATGAACTAAATATGAAGTTTTGGAAAATTCTGGTGATCTTTTGATTTGTGGTAGCTGGGGTTTTGGGTAATGACAGAGGAGTGATCGGAGATGGTTGGAAAATTGTCTGGAAGGTGTTTAATTCAGGGAGGAGGTAGCAGTAGTGGTTTCTTTGTTAGAACCCTAGTTTTTGCTAGTTTGGGTAAAATGATCATCGCGACTTCCATGGTGGATCGAGTGCTACAGGCGTTTGAGAGAGTGAAGTTCGTTCGATAACGATGACATGGTCGAAGTTGCAGGAGTTCAGATGGACGGGATTTCGAAGTCGAGGTGAAGTTGACAGGTTTGGTGATGGTCTGGAATTTCTGTTCCAGGTTTAGAAATTGAACTCGAATTCACATTCGAGTAGTCTGGAAGCTAGAAGGTGGCCGGGGTAGGATAAGGGGTTGGTTGTCGAGGTAGGGAGATCATCGGCGATGGTCAGAAAAGGCTGGTTGGACGGTGCACGTGCACGCGATTGAATTTCCGGTGAGCCTGGGTTTTAACAGAGGGTTACTCGAGTTGTTTCGTGTGAGACTCGGGATTTTTGATGTGCGACTCGAAGAAAATATTGTAAGAGCTCGGGTAAGTCTGGGTTTCAGATTTAAAGACTAAACTGTTTTAAAATTTTTAAAACTAAGTTTAAATGACTAACTAAGAGTTTTAAACCAGTATAAAATTTAAGTTTAAAACTGATTTAATTTGAATCTCAGTTCAAAATATATAAAGTTTTTAAATATTTAAAATATTTTAGCAACTTTAAAATGATGAGGTAGTTGAATTTAAAAAGATGAAGTTTTAAATTGTAGGTAAGTTTTAATCTAGATTTTATTTGGAATCAAATATAAATCTGTATTTCAGAATTGAAATAAAAAGGAAGTTTTTAAATGAAATTGTTTTAATAACTTAAATTGTTTAAATCTTGTAAAATTTCTTTTATAAGAAAAATATTATTTATCATTTAAAGGTTTTAAATTGATTTTAAAACTTGTTGAAGTTTAATTATAAGTTAATGATTTGTATGCATTTAATTATTAGAGTAATTAAATGTATAATTAATTTATCTAATAAATTAATGAAATAAATAATTACTTAAAGGTAATTAAAGGTTCAATCTTAAGGGTTTAAGATTAATTATTTTTAGAATAATTAACTTGTAATTAAGATTCATTAATTAAATAGGATTTGATTTTTAATTAATGATTAAGATAAATTGATTAGGAATAATTAATTTGTAATTAAGGATTATAAATTAGAGTATTAATTAATGGTTAGGAATTAATTAATAAGTAATTAAATATTAATTAAGTTATGGTTAACACTTAATTAATTAAGTAATTAGAAATTAATAAATTGGTTATTTAGTTTATTAATTTGGAATTAATAATAATTAATATAAGTTAATTACTTAAGGAAAGTAATTAAATAATTGTTAATGAAGGTCATTAACTTGAGATTATTTAATAAATAATTAATTTGATTAATTTTAATAATTAATTAGATTAATTGATTTAAGGATAATCCTTTATGAAATTATTTAAATGTAATTACTTAATGGAAGTAATTTAGAAATTAATTACTCATTTGTAATTAATTAAGTTAATGTGATTAGTTAAGTTAATTAATTTAGAATAGTAAATGGATGATTTGATAAATAAATTACTTAAATGTAATTAATAAGGTATATTATTTCGGAAAGTAAATAATAGATAATTACTGGAAGTAATTAGTTGAAATGTGATGTATTAATGGAAGTAATTGGAGTTAATTACTTTGAATAATTAATCAAGGGATTAATTAAGAAATTAATTAAGGAAGTAATTAATTTAGTTAATGAAAGTAATTAAGGGTAGTTAATTACTAATTGGAGATTAATCAAGAGTGATTAATAAATATTGTTTAATTAAAGGTTAATTACTTAATGTAATTAATTTAATTAAGTAATTAATAATTAAGTAATTAATAATTAAGTTGTAATTAAGGATCATTAATTAATATAATTAATGATGTAATTAAGATTGGTTAATTAAGTAATAATTAATAAATGAAGTGATTAATTAATGTAATTAATTAAGGATAAATATAATTAATTATAGTGATTAATTTAATTAATTATAGTTAATTAATTAATGAAGTAATTAAAGGTTAATTACTATAAGTGGTTAAGGTTGATTAATTTGAGTAATTAATTAAAGATAAATAACTGGAAGGTAATTAAAAGATAATTAATCAAAGATGATTAATTGAAAAAGGTAATTAGAGGATAATTAATTAATTTTGTAATTAATTAATGTTTAAGTAAGAAGGATTTATAAAATAAAAATAATTAGTTTAATTAACTTTAAATTAATTAGAGATGATATAGATCATTACTTATGGATGGATGATAATACTGAATGCTTTGCATTTGATTGATATCTCTGATGAGATATATGCTATGTGATATGGATGTTTAGTTGAATTATGATAATATGGATTATCTGATGATATTGATAATGTTGATTATCTATTGTGAATTTTCTTTCTAAGTGTATAAAGATAATTGAATTAAATTGTTTTAACCTTTAAAACAACTTGTCCTTAAAAGATACGTTTTGGATTTCGATGAGACCGGGATCGGGTTTCCGTATACCGGATTTCCAGGTCTGGAGATCCGAATACCACATCGATCCAAATTTACGTTAGGTCGTGAAATTTAAATGGAGCAAGTGAAGACTCGAGGTGTAAGAACGATTCTTTGTCAGTATAACTCTGTGGGTGATTCCGTAATGAGTTGACGGAGATAGTACTTTCAGATTCGAGATAAAGATTTAGAGTGCAAGGGTTGTTGTCGTTAACTCTGAGGGTGATTCCAATACGAGTGTAACGAGATAATGCCTTCGGTTTCGTTCGAACCCGGAACGAACTTATATGGACTGAATGCTTTCAGAACATCGTCAGGTGGACGATGAGCATTCTAAGATAGATGTATTCTATTTTAAGGTAATCGTGACCTCAAGCCTCACAAACCGGGAATGGCTAAAACAGGGGAGGTGCAGCAAGGTTAGTGGGTAGCACCCAAGTAGGACAAGATTATCTCTGTCTAGAGGTCCCTTCTTATTATTATTCGGCTGTGTGGGCAGTTGAGAGCTCCAACTGCTGGGATATCTTGTGCGGGAATTATCCAGTAAGGGATGTTCCGACCTTGTGTTGCAGGGGATTGGGAGTGATCCTCGGTACGGTGATCTAGGCCACGTACTGTGACGGGCGGTACCCCGGTAGCCCTGCCATTGATGGAATCCAAACTCCAATAAGTGTCGTACGTTTTAGTTGTGCCCAACTATGTTGGAATGTGAGATGTAAGCATTTCAGCTATTTCTGTATTTTATTTGAAAACCCTAGACCCTATTATAATACAATCGAATTTCCTATCAAATGTTTTGGTTAGCGTAAGGTAAAAACTTACCCATATTTATTGGTGGGGAGTCTTACGTGATACTTTTTCTTTCAAAAGGTTTTGAAGTTAAACAAGTTTAACCTGTTACTCACACCAGACCCATGTCTGACCCAAGTTGTTTATTTCTGATTTATAAACTCTTGGGTACTCAAATTTTTACGAGTAGCCAAGGGATTCAGGTTTAGCTTTGACGAGTAATCTGGAGGAGCAATGGAGCAGGAGGCTTCGGCGTTGTAGATATAGATAGTAGTTTTCCGCTGTGTTGATCTTTGTATTGATCTGTATTGTGTTGAGATGTAATAACTAGACAGATGTTTATAACTGTCTAGTATGTGATGTGTAATCTGTGTAACTCTGATAGATGATGTATATGATACTATGTGATATTTATGTGATATATTATATTTCGTTTCCTTTCCGCTGTGAGTATCTGTTGTTGTTTTCTTTTCTCTTCTTCTCTTTTCTATTTCTCACCCCTTTCTTTCTTACTGTCGATGCGATTTTCCGGGAGTGGAAAGTCGGGTCGTCACACGTGGTATCAGAGCTTAGGTTGAGCGAATGCCTAAGCTTTTGGTTAAGTGAATATCAGAGCTATTGGTTGAGTGAATACCTAGCTCTAAAATGGTCTCTATCGTGAGAGAGCGTATTTGTAATTTTTATATAACTATATATATATATTCTACCTATATTGTTGGGTTACCCGTACAGGTTCTCCAATATAAGATATAAAGGTAGATAGGGTAGTAGTGTATGAAACACGACTACCAATGGTTGGAATTAAGGTTGGAAGTGTATTTATCGAGACTGTAGACCCAATACTGTCTCGAGTAAGTTTTGCTGTGATGGAGGATTTCATCGAATCTCTGAAGGAAACCTGTTAAGGTTCGGAGTTTATCTGTAAAGTTGGATGAGTAGAGTTTGGATCTATCGGTTGAACAGAAGCAAGTGATGGTATCTTGATACCTCAGGTAATAGTAGCTGTGTGATGAGATGCAGTGACGATGGATATTCCCGAAGATGTTTTCTTTGGAACGAGTTTAAGAAGTGTATGCTTCAGTGTTGTGGCTGAGTTCAGCATGGTGTTTCTGTTTGGTTTGGAGTTCGAGTTTCTCAAAGATCTTTGGATAGGAAATCTTTGGCATCAGTGTCAGCAGTGCAGCTCGGAGGTGTTCTCTGTGCCGACAAGGAAGTTTTCTGGCTGAGCAGTTTTCTGAAGGTGAAGTTCAGAAGCAGCAAAGAGGATCCATTTCTTCGATGGATTGGATAGTTAAGTATGGACTGTTCTGATTTGTTAAGAGGAACAGTTTTCTTTGGAAATAGGCTGGGTTGATCGCAAAAGTGACTTGTGATAGTTTGAGGGTTCTCTTAGGTTATCAGAGTTTTTCTGAGTGTCTTCAGAGAAGTCAGGAGTTGTCCGCATCTGAAGGTTGAGTTTTCTTATCGACTGGATTCCAGGAGTAGTACCGGTAGTTCAGTCTAGTTGAAGGATGTTTCCTAGAGATGGAGTTGGTGCAGCAACTCAAGTTTTGATGAAGTATCTGAGTTTTATTTATGGATCAGTAAACCTTATTTCTGGAATGAGTTGTCCAGTCTGTGCTTGTGTTCTATCTCAGATCTGAATTGAGCAGCGAAAGCAGTTTGGAGTATATCTCTGGATAGGAGAAGTAAGTTTGGAATCTAGTGATGTTGTGAAGTAAAGTTATATTTGGATCTCTTCTGTGTTCTGATTTGGATAAGTATTGGGTTTTCAGGATTGAATTGTCAGTTTGGACAATTGGAATTCATTGAGTTTTACGTATCTCTGAGGGAGTACGTGTTTGATCTATCTCTAGTTTTAGAATCAGCAGTTCTGGAAGGTTTAGTTGTTGAGTCAGACTCGTCTGTAGTCTGATATTCTGCTTAGTTCTGTAGATCTAAATGAGTAGGAAATCTATAGCTTAGTAGTTTAGATTGTTTGTAGAGCGAGTATCCCAGTATATATATACTTGGGGAAACTCGAGGAATTCTATCTAGGATTTTGTCTGGATAGTTAGATTGTTTGATTGGGTGAATTGGTTGCTATGGTTGTTAGCATATGGATGATAGTATATGCTTGTGTTTTAAAATTTAAAATCTTTAATAAGATTATTAAATTACCTTTGTTTAAATTTCGGGGACGAAATTATTTTAAGGGGGAAGGAATGTAATATCCCGGAAATTTTAACAATATCAATTTAATAATCTGTTAAATAATTAAATTGATATTGATAATCTTTGATAATAAGATTTGTATTTAATTTAATAATCTGATTAAATTAGTATTAATTGGTGATTTTATCTTTTAAAAGTTAATAAGATATTTTCTATTTGAATATATATATTTATTTGTATATATTGTAAATAGAAAAGCTTTAGTAAATTGGAAATTAGATTTAATTTTATCTGAATATTTCAAAGATATTAAATAAATAACTTTATAGTTTTAAATATACTTTAGGTAATTATTTAAATTGTTTAAGAGATATTTTAACTTAAGTTTAAATATAAATAAGATTAACAAAAATGGTTTGTTTTATTTCTTTTTAAAATATCACTTGATAATATAATCTCTTATATAAATAATTTAAATATCAAATATGTTAATTTCAAATAATAAGTATAATATATTATTTTGAATATTGTATGAATAGATTTTAAAGAATATGGAATTGCTATTTTTAAAATTTGATAAGTAGTTTTATATATGTATAACTTAACTTTTCAAATTGAATCTAAGATTTAATTTGAATTGAATTTAATTTAAGTTTTGAAATTCAAGAGAATAAATATTTAAATTGTTTGGATATTATAATATTTGTATAAACCTATATTTATAAATAAATTGGTTTTCTTTCTTTAAAAAGATATATATATATAGATAAGCATTTAAATAAATAAGAAAAGGTTTTATCTACTTTTAAAATAAATAAAGATAAATAGTAATTACTTAAAAAGACAAGTGTCATCATTTTAGGATTCATGTTAACATGTGTAATTTAAGTAACAATTGTGTATGACAAGTGTCTTAATTAATTTCATTTCTTTTATTTTATAAAAAAATATATAATTTACATACATATATACATTTGCATATCTCCACTTCATTTTCTTTTAAAAATCTTCATTTCAAAACCAAGAAAACCCAAACCAATTCTCTAATACAAAATCTGAAATCAGTATTCGAAATACCTCAAAACAAAACCAAATTCAAACAATCTATAATTCATTTTCCAAATCATCTCAAAAAGCTGTCTGCATATTCAAAACCAAAGACCTCTGTAATTCATCTTCCAAATCAAACAGATCAGCCCACATTTCTTCTTCAAAAACAAATCTGTATCATTCCTCAAACTAAATTGCAAATCAACTTGTTGTAACATTCTTCTTCAAATCAAAACAAAGGCCAGTATGCATTTTCAATCTGGAACCACCTCAAGTCTATCTGCCTTCATTTCTTCAACCTGGAGCAAGCATGCATGTAGATTTAAAGCAAATATAAAGTCCAGCAATTCAAGTTTTAAAGCAAAAAGAGAAAAAAACATTCAAACTCTCAGTTTCAAGTTTTCAGTTCAAAAGCTTTTCAAAAAAATTAAACTGCCTCTGTTCATCAAAACAGGTGAGTAACATTTTATTTTTAGATTTAAGTCATGAAAGATGGTTGCATGTGAATATTTATAAATGGTTCTGCATATCTATGTATTGATATATGATTTTTATATCTGAGTTTCTATGTATACATGGATGAGTAGTTATGTGTGCATGTCTGTTATATATGAATTCTGTTCTGTTTGTTGCCAGACTCGAGAATTTCTTTTAAAATCCCTTGTCATTGGATCTAGTTTTGAAATAACTTAATTTACAAACAAGAATGGTTTGATTAATCATATATAAATGTTAAAAAGTTTAATTTAAGACAAACCTTTGAGTCTGAGTGCCTCTGTAACCATAATATCAGTAATGTGATATAAAAGTGGAAATTTAAAACTTTGTAATTTGAAATTCCAGGTTTATAAATGGAATACTTAGACTATAATATGATTTTTAGCAGTGAAATCATAATTTTTAGCTTAGTATTAAAGGAGCAGTTCTGTGATGAACTAAATATGAAGTTTTGGAAAATTCTGGTGATCTTTTGATTTGTGGTAGCTGGGGTTTTGGGTAATGACAGAGGAGTGATCGGAGATGGTTGGAAAATTGTCTGGAAGGTGTTTAATTCAGGGAGGAGGTAGCAGTAGTGGTTTCTTTGTTAGAACCCTAGTTTTTGCTAGTTTGGGTAAAATGATCATCGCGACTTCCATGGTGGATCGAGTGCTACAGGCGTTTGAGAGAGTGAAGTTCGTTCGATAACGATGACATGGTCGAAGTTGCAGGAGTTCAGATGGACGGGATTTCGAAGTCGAGGTGAAGTTGACAGGTTTGGTGATGGTCTGGAATTTCTGTTCCAGGTTTAGAAATTGAACTCGAATTCACATTCGAGTAGTCTGGAAGCTAGAAGGTGGCCGGGGTAGGATAAGGGGTTGGTTGTCGAGGTAGGGAGATCATCGGCGATGGTCAGAAAAGGCTGGTTGGACGGTGCACGTGCACGCGATTGAATTTCCGGTGAGCCTGGGTTTTAACAGAGGGTTACTCGAGTTGTTTCGTGTGAGACTCGGGATTTTTGATGTGCGACTCGAAGAAAATATTGTAAGAGCTCGGGTAAGTCTGGGTTTCAGATTTAAAGACTAAACTGTTTTAAAATTTTTAAAACTAAGTTTAAATGACTAACTAAGAGTTTTAAACCAGTATAAAATTTAAGTTTAAAACTGATTTAATTTGAATCTCAGTTCAAAATATATAAAGTTTTTAAATATTTAAAATATTTTAGCAACTTTAAAATGATGAGGTAGTTGAATTTAAAAAGATGAAGTTTTAAATTGTAGGTAAGTTTTAATCTAGATTTTATTTGGAATCAAATATAAATCTGTATTTCAGAATTGAAATAAAAAGGAAGTTTTTAAATGAAATTGTTTTAATAACTTAAATTGTTTAAATCTTGTAAAATTTCTTTTATAAGAAAAATATTATTTATCATTTAAAGGTTTTAAATTGATTTTAAAACTTGTTGAAGTTTAATTATAAGTTAATGATTTGTATGCATTTAATTATTAGAGTAATTAAATGTATAATTAATTTATCTAATAAATTAATGAAATAAATAATTACTTAAAGGTAATTAAAGGTTCAATCTTAAGGGTTTAAGATTAATTATTTTTAGAATAATTAACTTGTAATTAAGATTCATTAATTAAATAGGATTTGATTTTTAATTAATGATTAAGATAAATTGATTAGGAATAATTAATTTGTAATTAAGGATTATAAATTAGAGTATTAATTAATGGTTAGGAATTAATTAATAAGTAATTAAATATTAATTAAGTTATGGTTAACACTTAATTAATTAAGTAATTAGAAATTAATAAATTGGTTATTTAGTTTATTAATTTGGAATTAATAATAATTAATATAAGTTAATTACTTAAGGAAAGTAATTAAATAATTGTTAATGAAGGTCATTAACTTGAGATTATTTAATAAATAATTAATTTGATTAATTTTAATAATTAATTAGATTAATTGATTTAAGGATAATCCTTTATGAAATTATTTAAATGTAATTACTTAATGGAAGTAATTTAGAAATTAATTACTCATTTGTAATTAATTAAGTTAATGTGATTAGTTAAGTTAATTAATTTAGAATAGTAAATGGATGATTTGATAAATAAATTACTTAAATGTAATTAATAAGGTATATTATTTCGGAAAGTAAATAATAGATAATTACTGGAAGTAATTAGTTGAAATGTGATGTATTAATGGAAGTAATTGGAGTTAATTACTTTGAATAATTAATCAAGGGATTAATTAAGAAATTAATTAAGGAAGTAATTAATTTAGTTAATGAAAGTAATTAAGGGTAGTTAATTACTAATTGGAGATTAATCAAGAGTGATTAATAAATATTGTTTAATTAAAGGTTAATTACTTAATGTAATTAATTTAATTAAGTAATTAATAATTAAGTAATTAATAATTAAGTTGTAATTAAGGATCATTAATTAATATAATTAATGATGTAATTAAGATTGGTTAATTAAGTAATAATTAATAAATGAAGTGATTAATTAATGTAATTAATTAAGGATAAATATAATTAATTATAGTGATTAATTTAATTAATTATAGTTAATTAATTAATGAAGTAATTAAAGGTTAATTACTATAAGTGGTTAAGGTTGATTAATTTGAGTAATTAATTAAAGATAAATAACTGGAAGGTAATTAAAAGATAATTAATCAAAGATGATTAATTGAAAAAGGTAATTAGAGGATAATTAATTAATTTTGTAATTAATTAATGTTTAAGTAAGAAGGATTTATAAAATAAAAATAATTAGTTTAATTAACTTTAAATTAATTAGAGATGATATAGATCATTACTTATGGATGGATGATAATACTGAATGCTTTGCATTTGATTGATATCTCTGATGAGATATATGCTATGTGATATGGATGTTTAGTTGAATTATGATAATATGGATTATCTGATGATATTGATAATGTTGATTATCTATTGTGAATTTTCTTTCTAAGTGTATAAAGATAATTGAATTAAATTGTTTTAACCTTTAAAACAACTTGTCCTTAAAAGATACGTTTTGGATTTCGATGAGACCGGGATCGGGTTTCCGTATACCGGATTTCCAGGTCTGGAGATCCGAATACCACATCGATCCAAATTTACGTTAGGTCGTGAAATTTAAATGGAGCAAGTGAAGACTCGAGGTGTAAGAACGATTCTTTGTCAGTATAACTCTGTGGGTGATTCCGTAATGAGTTGACGGAGATAGTACTTTCAGATTCGAGATAAAGATTTAGAGTGCAAGGGTTGTTGTCGTTAACTCTGAGGGTGATTCCAATACGAGTGTAACGAGATAATGCCTTCGGTTTCGTTCGAACCCGGAACGAACTTATATGGACTGAATGCTTTCAGAACATCGTCAGGTGGACGATGAGCATTCTAAGATAGATGTATTCTATTTTAAGGTAATCGTGACCTCAAGCCTCACAAACCGGGAATGGCTAAAACAGGGGAGGTGCAGCAAGGTTAGTGGGTAGCACCCAAGTAGGACAAGATTATCTCTGTCTAGAGGTCCCTTCTTATTATTATTCGGCTGTGTGGGCAGTTGAGAGCTCCAACTGCTGGGATATCTTGTGCGGGAATTATCCAGTAAGGGATGTTCCGACCTTGTGTTGCAGGGGATTGGGAGTGATCCTCGGTACGGTGATCTAGGCCACGTACTGTGACGGGCGGTACCCCGGTAGCCCTGCCATTGATGGAATCCAAACTCCAATAAGTGTCGTACGTTTTAGTTGTGCCCAACTATGTTGGAATGTGAGATGTAAGCATTTCAGCTATTTCTGTATTTTATTTGAAAACCCTAGACCCTATTATAATACAATCGAATTTCCTATCAAATGTTTTGGTTAGCGTAAGGTAAAAACTTACCCATATTTATTGGTGGGGAGTCTTACGTGATACTTTTTCTTTCAAAAGGTTTTGAAGTTAAACAAGTTTAACCTGTTACTCACACCAGACCCATGTCTGACCCAAGTTGTTTATTTCTGATTTATAAACTCTTGGGTACTCAAATTTTTACGAGTAGCCAAGGGATTCAGGTTTAGCTTTGACGAGTAATCTGGAGGAGCAATGGAGCAGGAGGCTTCGGCGTTGTAGATATAGATAGTAGTTTTCCGCTGTGTTGATCTTTGTATTGATCTGTATTGTGTTGAGATGTAATAACTAGACAGATGTTTATAACTGTCTAGTATGTGATGTGTAATCTGTGTAACTCTGATAGATGATGTATATGATACTATGTGATATTTATGTGATATATTATATTTCGTTTCCTTTCCGCTGTGAGTATCTGTTGTTGTTTTCTTTTCTCTTCTTCTCTTTTCTATTTCTCACCCCTTTCTTTCTTACTGTCGATGCGATTTTCCGGGAGTGGAAAGTCGGGTCGTCACACGATTAATTACATTTAAGTAATTTATTTATCAAATCATCCATTTACTATTCTAAATTATATTTGTCAGGACCTGAGGGGGGGGACTCCAGTAGCAAGAGTTCATAGTTGAATAGGGTGCCTCCTTTTTGTATGTGTCTATGACCCTTGGACGTCATGAAGGTTAGGTGTTAAATGTTAGTAAGGTGATATATGTATCTGTATATATAGGCATGTTTGTATGGGAATGATAGCACTTGTAAAAATATTTTGACTGGTACTAAATATAATATATATTTTGATATACAATATGAATCTATGTATTGATTGTTGGATTGTTTATAGAGCGAGTATCCCGGTATATATATATACTTGGGGAAACTCGAGGAAATTCTATTCAGAATTTTTTTTACTGGATAGTTAGAATTGTTAGAATTGTTTGTTTGGGTGATTGGTTGCTATGATTGTTAGCATATGGATGATAATACATCCTTGTGATTTAAAAAGATTATTAAATTACCTTTGTTTAAATTTCGAGGACGAAATTATTTTAAGGGGGGAGGAATGTGATATCCCGGGAATTTGGACAATATCAATTTAATAATTTATATTTAATAATTAAATTGATTTGTTGATCTTTGTTAATAAATTTGAATAAATTTAATAATCTAATTAAATAAATATTTAATTAGTAATTTATCTTTTAAAAGTTTAATAGAATGATTTCTATTTATAATATATATATAAGTGTATATATTGTAAATAGATGAGTGGGTTTGAATTTAACAAATAAAGTTATGTTTTCAAATTTCTAATATTTTGGTAATTTGGAAATTATGATTTAAAATAATATTTAGCTTTTCAAAGATATTTGATAAATAACTATATGGTTTTTAAATACTCAAGATAAATGTTGATTGTTTAAATTTATTTTAGTTTAAGTTTAAAATAGAAATTTATTAACAAAAAGGTTTGTTTTTATTTTTGAATATAGCTTGTTAAATATAATTTGAATATATATATATATAAGTATAACCTTAACATATTAATATAAAAAAAAAAAAATAGGAATTTATATATATAAAACTAGTCTAAACACTTGTCAATTAAGGAAATTATGAGAAATACATGTGTAAGCTAAAGATGATTTGAATTAACAAGTGGCAACAATTTTTCTTATCAATTATAATTTATAAATAAGTGTTATTAGAACAAACCAGGCTAATGCTCCTCTTTCCAATTTCTTTTCTTCATCTCTAAACTAAAACCGAAAACCAAATTCAAAACTAAAATCAAAAGAGAATCAAAACTACAACTTCAGCTGAAAACAAATTTCTCAAAAACAAAATCAGCAAGTAACACTCCTCAAAACCAGAAAATAAATTCTCAAAAACAAACCCTGTAACTCGTTCTTCAAATCTGCATTTCTTTAAGCCTGAATATTCTTCCTCAAACCATAATCTCAAAACAAACCAGTTAACTCATTTCCCAAATCAAAGTATTTAGCCTGCCATTCATTTTCATCATCAAACCTGGAGCATGCAAAGTATTTTCTTCCTGGAAATCAAGCAGTCCATCTCTGCTCCAATCTGAGATAAATCTAGCAAGCTAACAGGGAATTTAAACAACAAGCATTCCAGTTTCTTTAACAAGAAATTCAAGTATTTAAAGATCAAAAGGCATTCCAGTTTAAAAGATTCAAAAGCTTTTCAAATTTAAGCTGGAAGCTCTGTTTACTTTTAAAAATGGTGAGTAAACCTTTTCCTTTAAAAACAGATAAAACCTGATATTTTGCTTGATGATTGTTGAAGTAATATAGTATATTATGTCTATATAAATGCATAGATGTGAATGTATATGTATATAGGTGTGCATGTTTGTGAATATGTTTATACCTGTCCTCTGTTTCTTATTTATGTGAGTAAACATCTTACTTAAAAGTCTTAACAAGTTAACTATGGTTGCTGTGAAACATTTGTGATAATGCTAACCTGTATGTGTACAACTATGTATATGACTCTGTATATATGATGATATTGTTGTGTGCATGTCTGATGTGATTACATCTCCTCTATTCCATATTTTAGAGTCTAACTTAGTTATAATCCATTTCTTTCCTCTGATTTTTATTAGGGTCGAGTTATCAAACAAAAATTGGTTGTTTAGTCTTAGATTTAAACTTTAAAATGAAGTTAAGGAAAATGTTTGATGTTAACTGGAAAAAAATAGAAAGGACAGGGAAATTCTCAAAATTTTGAAAAACCCATCATGGAGATTTGTTGTTTTCAGGATGTTAATTCGAATATACTTTGCAAGTTAGGATTTTTAAGACTAAAATGAAGATTTTTAGTACAGTGTTTCAAGAGGAATTTGAATTCGAATAAAATTTGCATTTATCCAAATTTCTAACATTCGATCTAATTTAAAATCATGAAAATCTATTCGAAGCTTGTTCGAACATCATTGATGTTGGGAAAATTGTCAAAGGATTTTTCTATTTCATAAATCAAAGGAATGGGGACGAAGTAGGGTTTTGTTTAAGCTTTTGGACTTGTCTGTGGGTGTGATGAGAGCGACTTCTATTCGCGATCGAGCTTCACAATACTTCGGTAAATGAGTGCATGGAGTGTGGTCGAGGTGTGTTCGAAACGTGGTTGACTTCGGTGGGCCGAGCAGCGGTGACGAGGCGATTTTTCGAGAGATGGTGGCAGTTTCTTTGACCCAGGTGGCTTGATTTTGCTTTCGACGTTGGTTGGTGTTTCTGGGTGGTCGCGAAGCTTGTATGGGTTATAGTCGACTTGGAGATGATCGAGGTGTTGGTCGGAGGTGGCCAATGCAACTGTGCACGTGCACGTGTGTAGCCGAGTATCTGAGTAGTTTAGTTTGGGGAAGACGAAGTTCTGTTGCTCGAGTTTTGTGGAATACGACTCGTGAGAGACTCGGGGATTTTGGGGTTTAACTCGAGTGTTTGGTGGGTAATAGCTAAAGTTTTAAGTTGCAAATTTATCTAAGTTTTGGTAATAATGGGGAAGAAGGGAGAAGACTCGGGGGTTGTTGCGAGTAGTATTCGGGTAGGACCCGATGTGGGGGAGAAAACCCAGTTTTTGTAAAAAGTTTTAAAAATAGAATTTTGAAATTTAAACAAATTTTATTAAAACTCTCTATAAAAACATTACTTTATTAAAATCAAATGGGTTCTTAACATTTGATAAGAAGGTTTTAAAATTTATTTAATCTAAAATTTGTTTTAAGTAAATTTTTAAGGATAAAGGGGATTTTAAAAAGGTAAAAGGTATTTAAGATAATTTTTATCTTAAGTTAAAGATGTTTTATTTTCTTTGAATTTGTTAAGTTAATTAGGAAATTTAATATAATTAATTAATTTAATTAGTTAAGAATAAAGGTTATTTAAGTTAAAAATAATTAATTTATTTAATAAATTAATGATTATGATTGATTAACGGATAATTAGAGAATTAATGAATTAGAAATTTATTAATTAAGAAATTGAAGGTTGATTTAATTGAAATTAAGAAGTACTTAGTTGTAATTAAGTTTATTGATTAATAATTTGGTTTTGTTAATTAATTAGTGAATAAGAAATAATTAATCTATAGAGATTAATTAAGGATAAATTAATTTGTTATTAAATCTTATAAATTGATAATTAAGGTTTATTAATTGATAATTAATAGAGTAGTTAATCTGTAATTAAAGACTAATTAATTTGTTTAAAAGTAGTTAAGGAATGAATTACCCCATTATAATTAATCAAATGAATGTGATTAGTTCAAGAAAATTAATTGTTAATTAATTAAAGATAATTTCTTAGTGTAAGTAATTAGTGTGTAATTACTAAATGTAATTAATTAAAAAGGGTAATTACTTTATGGAAGTAATTAATGAAGGATAATTAAGGATTAATTACTTAGATAATTAATTAAGGATAATTAATGTGATAAGTTAAGGTTAATTAATTAATAAATGTGATTTATTAAAGTTAAATTAATTAATGTGATTAATTAATAGAGGTGATTAATAAAAGGATAATTACTTAATTTAAAAGTAATTAGGGGATAATTAATGAAAGTAATTTGTGAATAATTACTTAATGGAAATGATTGAGAGTAATTAATGGGAGTAATCAAGGAATAATTACTTAGTATAATTAATTAATTAATTAAGGTTTAATTAATTAAAGGTAAGTGATTAATAATTAATTGATTTCTGTAATTAATTAAAGAATAATTACTTAATGTAATTAATTTGAATAGGATAATTAATTAAGAGTAATTAAGGATTATTAATTAATATAATTAATAATGTAATTAAGTTTGATTAATTAAGATTAATTAATCAATAATAAGTAATTATAGAATAATTAATTAATGTAATTAATTAAGGATAAATGTAATTAATTATAGTTAATTAGTTTATGAAGTAATTAAAGATTAATTACTGTAATGGTTTAAGATAATTAATTTGTGAAATTAATTAAGAATTAATTACTTAAAGTAATTAAGGATAACTAATCAGTATTTATTAATTAAGATTTGATATTTAGAGTATGATTAATTAATTGGTTTAATTAATGATTAAGTAAGAAGGATTTATAGAATGAAGTAATTAATTTAATTCACTTTAAATTAATTAGAGATGTTATAAATCATTTCTTAGGAATGGGTGAAAGATATTGAATTCTTTGCATTGTTTGATATCTCTGATGAGATAAGTGTTGATCTATGATATGGATGTTTAGTTGAATTGAAATGATAATGTGAATTATCTGTTTGTGATAATGTGATTCATCTATCTGTTTATATCATTCAGAATATAAGTTTAAATGTTAAACCTTTAAACAACTTGGCCTTAAAAGATACGTTTTGGATTTCGATGAGACCGGGATCGGGTTTCCGTATACCGGTATTCCAGGTCTGGAGACCCGAATACCACATCGATCCAAATTAACGATAGGTCGTGAATCTCAAGTGAAGATGAAGATTCAGAGTGCAAGGGTTATTGTCGTTAACTCTGAGGGTGATTCCAAAACGAGTGTAACGAGATAATGCCTTCGGTTTCGTTCGAACCCGGAACGAACTTATATGGATTGAATGCTTTCAGCACATCGTCAGGCGGACGATGAGCATTCTAAGTGATATGTTCTGATTTAAGGTAATCGTAACCTCAAGCCTCATCAACCAGGAATGGCTAAAACAGGGGAGGTGCAGCAAGGCTTCGTGGGTAGCACCCACTGAGAGCAAGATAGATCCCTGTCTAGAGGTCCCTTTTCTTTTATTCGGCTTAGTGTGTGGTTGGTCGCGCCAACTACGGGATTGTCTTGTTCGGGATTATCCAGTAAGGGATGGTTCCGGCTTTGTGTTGCAGAGGAGAGGGCGTACTCCTCGGTACGGTGATCTAGGCCACGTACTGTGACGGGCGGTACCCCAGTAGCCCTGCCATTGTATGGAATCCAAACTCCAATAAGTGCCGTACGTATTAGTTGTACCCAACTATGTTGGAATGTGAGATGTAAGCATTTCAGCTATTTCTGTATTTTACTTGAAAACCCTAGACCCTATTATAATACAATCAGATTTCCTATCAAATGTTTTGGTTAGCGTAAGGTAAAAACTTCTCCATGTTTATGTGTGGGAAGTCTTACGTGATACCTTTGTTTTCAAAAGGTTTTGAAGTTAAACAATTTTAACCCGTTTACTCACACCAGACCCATGTCTGACCCAAGTGTTTATTTCTGTTTTATAAACTCTTGGGTACTCAAATTTTTACGAGTAGCCAAGGGATTCAGGTTTAGCTTTGACGAATATTCTGGAGGAGCAATGGAGCAGGAGGCTTCGGCGTTCGTAGATATAGTATTCCGCTGTGTTGAGATCTGTGTTAGAGTCTTGTATTGTATTGAGTTGTAATATCTAGACAGATGTTTATAACTGTCTAGTATGTGTTGTATAGTTGTGTAAACTCTGATAAGTATTGTATACTATGTAATAGTTTATGTTATTAATATAATTTATTCGTTCCGCTGTGAGATCGTTGTTGTTGTTTCTTTCTTTCTTCTCTTCTTTTCTATTTTCTATCCCTTTCTTTCTTCATAATGATGCGACTTTCTGGGCATAGAAAGTCGGGTCGTTACAATCTCTAAATGAGAATTAAAGGAAATAACCGAATGGGGTATGCGGTACTAAATAAGATTACATCTTGTCCCGCCCGTGAGATCTGAGAAAGCAAACAAGGTAGTTAAAAGGATGGGAAATCCATCCGACCTTGTTTATTTCTTAGACGAGGGGTGGAATGGATCGAAAGGTATATCCAGGTACTTATCAAAGATCATGTAAAAGTTTTGACAAGATAAAGAAAAGGGACCTGGATAAGGAATTGGAACTCGATTGTTGTGATGTTAAGTTGGGTAGTTTTTTGGGTGTCGATCTGATGTTGGTTTATGCCTTCGGGGTTTGCACTTGGGAAATTATTCTCTTAATGTTTTACAATCAGGAACTGATTCTAATTGGGAAAATGGGGTTAAGCAATTAAATTAAAAGAGGCTTAATGATTCCGTATACACATATACACATTTTATCTAGATAATTGATATCGAAGGAACCGGGGTCAGATTTAGGGTAAAGTCCCGATCCAAAGACCACTTCAAATCAATGAATGACAAGCGGGTTTCTTGTCGATAACATCGGAATTGCTCCCGAGGTAAATGAATAATAGTGATTCCTTGTTGTGGGATCTGTGATGATGCAAGGGCTACGGCTACTGCGATTAGGGATGCAGTAGGGTGGTGCGTTCGGTTCATCCTTTACTTGGATGACTTGCATGGGAGAATGTCTGACAAAGCATTTCCAATGATTACGACCATTGACTTTTACAAATGTACATATGTTTAGTGGCGGAGAAGGTAACTTCTCTAAGACATACGAGCTTGGAGGTTGTATTTTTGTGGGAGTCAATTAGTAATTGGCAGATCTGGCAATGTGGCATTTAGAGTGAATGGGATGGAATGAAATGGTAATGCATTACCTCGAGCCTCATCAAATGGGGAGTGATTGAAACAGGGCGTGCGGCAAGATGAGTCATGGTTTAGCACCCATGAGAATGCCCGCATTTTCCCTTCAAGATAGAAAACTTATTCCCTCTATATGTCGGGATTTAAAGTATATGGTTTGAGCGCGCTCGGAAGGTCGAAAACAACCGCGGAAAATGGCGTATTCGGTCTATCGGTTGGATAGGCAGTCTTGTTTAGGCATTGGGTGGGGAACTCACACCCAAGTGCATCCCTCTAGAGGTGTACTGTACGGAAGGTAGTCCCTTACCTTGGTTGCTAGTCTGGAAACCAATAATCCATTAAGAGTCTTGTACGATTTTGATTGTAGACCAAATGCTGGTATTTAATGAATGTAACAATTTCAGCTAAGATTAATAAGTTTACTTGAAAAACACTTTCAAAATAATGTCATTAAAAATAATATCCCTTATTTTTGGCGTAATCATTTTATGGTTATCATAGGCGAAAAACGCATTCAGTGTTTTTATCGTGCGTGGTCTTATGAGATACCCTTTATTTTCAAAATATGGATTTCTGGTTTGGCATCCAATTGTGACACTGTCATATTTGGGATTGTGTTCTTACATTGGTTTTTCCAAGCCTGATCCGAGTGTTTTCAACACTCGGGTCAGTACCGAGTGATTTCAGGATAAGCTATGCAAGCCGAGAAGCGAGAAGGCTGAACTTGAGAAGTTTCTTGGATAAAGATTATATGGGATTGCATTTGCTTTGGCTAGTGCAACATGATAGAAGGTTTGAGCTTTGCAAAGGAGTGCTGGAGATCTGCATCTAAGTTTGGGCATAGTCTTATTACTTATGCATGCTTTGTTTGTTGTTATTTATCTATTTCAGCAATTGTAAGGACAGAGTTTATAACTTTCCAAGCTGATCACAGGTTAGACTCTGATTGATATGTTTTTAAATGTTTTCCGCTGTAAAGATATTGTTCAATATTATATTTTCTCCATGCGTTGTGAGATTATGTTCTATTCCGCTATGTTATTATGCTCTGTTCTTGTTTCTATTATTTCATCCTTAATGAGTCGGTTTTTCGTGTCTTGGGAATTCATGATTAAGGAGTATTAGTGCGGGTTTTCGTGGTGCGAAAAATCGGATCGTTACAGCTGGTATCAGAGCATTGGTTAAGCGACAACCGAGGCTTGATTGGGTGAATGTCTCATTAGAGATAAGATTAGTAATATCCTAGGATGAGTTACTCGTTGGAGATAGGGATAGTAATACCTTAGAACGAGTCTGAGTGTGTGTGTGTGTGTGTATGTGTGTGTATGAGCGCATATTTGTTATTTTGATATATAAAATGATTTTTCATGGTAAATGAAACAATTTTACCTTAGAATTATATTATGTCTTTCAAAAGGAATGATAGCAATATCATTTATTGATTGAAATGATTAGTGATGGTTTGAATTTAAAAGAGTGGATTAAAGTTAGACATTCAATCTGAGTCTGGACAACTTTTGATTAGAACTTCACATTCAACTATAAGTTGTTCGTTAAATGACACTAAGTTGGTTAGGATCACACATTAAACCGATATTAGGTTGATAATCGTAGATATAATAAGATACCGTATCTCCGACCGGGGTTACAAGTAATCAATTTATTTTGATACGCTTAGCTTTGTATTATTAAGGATTGATTGATGTATGATGGTTGCTTATTAAATATAAAATCGAAACCTGGACATCTTATGACTATAATCTCATAATTGACTATAAGATGTTCAAAGATAAGTTAAGACAATTGGACCGAAATAGACGCAGTAGACTTGGTCAACGACGAAGACTATGATATACCCTTTGTTGACATGCTTTGTTCTGAGGAAGGGAGTGATATGTGGATCACCGATCCAGCTAGTTCCGACATAGAGGACTATTCAGGATTTCGCTTTGTGGATTGGCCGAGATTTCCACCCGAGCTAGTGGTAGGTTATAAGTGGGTTGAGCCGTGGGCAGACGATTCCGAGACACTGGTTTCCAGTATAGACTCTGACCATAGTGGAGGCCCAGGATACATGGAGGAACGTTATGAGGAGGCATGGTTAAGCGACGGTGAGGCGATCATTTTTCCGAAGGATGCATTTTCCCAGTAGTAACAGCAATACATGGATGTACATTCCCAGACCGGAGAAAATGATGTAGCGTACGGGCAAGAGGAGGAAAAGATTGAGGAGGAAGACGCCGCCAATCTAGCTAACATCAAAGATCTAGAAGAAATATCTGATACCAAATCATAGTCCGAGTCAGAATCGGAGGCAAAGGAGGAGTTCGAGGTTGATGAGTTCGGAAATAAAGTTTAAGTAGGATAGATAAGCAGACTCATGTATTATTATTATGTTCAGCCGATAGGCTATAGTAGTATTGTAGTAGAATCTTTTGTGTTGGATGTTCTTTTTATTAAGGCTATGTAGCAGAAGAAATTGTGTAACCAGTTGCGAAAGAAAAACAGTTCTCTTTGTATCTATATCCACTTGTCAAGAAATATAAAGAGTTTTCTCATAAAATCGTAAGGAATTACGGATAAGAGTTTTTCAAAGATTAAGTAATCTAAAATTGGTAAAAGATAACAACATCCTTAGTTAATAAAATGACTAACCCTCATTTGTACAAAGAACAAGAGTTTGAATAACAACCATCTTGTGAATTCAATTTCACGATTTGATTTAAGGGTGTTTGATAACAATTATTGATTAAAGATCAAGAGAAATTTATAAAGAAAATAAATTGATAAGATCGCTTCATAAAAGTATACTTTACAAAGAATGAAGTTGAATTTGGAAAGTTCGGTGGATAAGTCCGATTTGTTTTGTGATGATCAGAATAGTCTTCTAAGTATTGGTCTGATGTTTGTTTCGACAGTCGGGTTCGTATACTTAGTGGATTATCTTTTTTATCATTGTGCAATCGAAACGAGTTCAAATGCGAACAATCCTAAATATAAGTAATAACTGATTAAAGTTATAAAAGATACCGATAATTTCAAATAAGAAATTTGAAAAGAAAAGATATAATGACAACTAGTTCGAGTGTCTCGAAAGTAGATGAAAATAGGTAAGTGATTGTGTTCGGATGGTAAACACTTCCCTTGAGTTTATCCCTCCTTACTAAGGGAATACAAGATACTATTGGTAATACCTAGTTCTTTGTTGTTTTGGAGTTTCTCAATCTATACCATATTAAGAAAGTAAAAGAAAAGTCACTTTTGAAATGAAAATGAATTCTTTTTGTAAAAAGAGTATAAGTGCATAAATCAAAGAAAAAGATAGCAAAGTACATAAGAGGTACATAAATTACTTCGTCGAATTTGGTCGATCTAAGATTCGAGTACAGAACTTGAGATGTTTGCACTAGTACGAAAGAGTATGGATAACTTGATTCTTGACGACAAAATGGTGATGAGAATATTTGAGTAAAATACTTGAGTTTTCTATCATAGTTGAGAGCTGTGTAAAGAAAACAAAAGAACTCTGAAAGAAGAGTCTGATCAGTGTTCCGCACCAAAGGATCAAGGGATCCGTACTAGTTCGGAAAGGATAGTTGTGAATTCGGATAGTAGACCGAATCATACAGGTTGCGTATGGATGGTTTATATACATCATACGAGAAGAAAGTTGGCTCTCGTCATATTTTCCAATCTTTGTAATTTCGGAGACGAAATTCTTTTAAGGATGGGAGAATGTAACGACCCACAAATTTATCACTTTAATAAATTATATTTATTTTTAAATATTCAAATATAAGGCTTTATAACATAAGTTATGATCTAAACCCTAATAAATAATGATAATACTTATTTAAAAGGTTTAGAAACAAAAGAAGGATATTCGGATTTTTCGTCAAAAACGACGAGAAATCAATTTTCAGTAAATTTGAGATTTTCTTAATAATCGCGTACGACTTTGGATAGTACACTTATTTATCTAAATAAGTGAGAATATGAAATAAAATAATTTATTTTATTTTTGGAAATAAAAAGTAATTATGACATCATCATACTAAGTAGTAATTAATTTATTACGATTAAATCGAGATTTAATAATTTAATAATTCATTTTATATATTATAAAGTAATAGGAAATAGATTATAATGATTCATAAGAAGTTATGATCATGCTTAGAAAAGATAACACTAGTTGTAACGTTACTGAGATTTTACAGCGTGAAATCGCAGCACTTTAAAATGTGTGAAAAATGGGGTTTTAATTAATCTGACAAGTTTTAATTAAATTACAATTATTAAAATATAATTTATAACTTCTGTTTACATCACTGCATAGATAAGAATACATCGGATAATGTGACCGACAAACAAAATTGGATTTCGATATCAAACGGTACGCAGAAGTTATCGAAACGTCGTTGAAATGCCATAAATAAATAAATATACACACTTAGAATTTCGAGATTATATTTACATAAATGGAAGACGTATTGAGATACAAAGGAGACGGAACGAAATACGCATGTGTGCACGGGTGTGTGTGTGTGTGAGGGCCATGTAGTGGTGTGGATGAGTGAGTATGGGTGTGTACTTGTGATGTGATGGAGTGTGGTGATGTGAAGGGGTAAGGTGTAGAAGTGAGTGTGTGATGTGATAGGTTATGGTGTGTAAGGAGGAGTGTGGGGATGTGATTTGGTATGGAGGTAAGGTGGTATGCTTGAAGTGACATAAAGCATTATTATTTTGATACAAATCCTAAGCTATAAATAAGTGCAACCTCTTCCTTTCTTCTCTTTTCATTTCATTTCCTTACTTTCTTTCTCAAAAGCTTCATTTCTTCCTTAGAAACTCTAATGGCTTCCTAAGAGAATTCTTAGGAAACTAGTTCAATATAAACTCAAAATCAATAAGTGTGTACATCAATCTCTCTCTAAACAACGTTCTAAACACAACGAGCCAAGCTACGTCGCTTGAAACTCGATGAAGCTCCGGGAGCAACCCTTGGCCGTGAGCAATATGAAGTGGAGAGGGAGTTTGGAAGCTCCGGTGAAGAAAAAGCAAGGGTAGGCTATGCCGGAGTAAAGGCGTGAATCACTGGAGGAGTGTGGAAGCAAATAGAAGAGCAAAGGTTGAAGTTTGCCTTGGTTCATCTCAAGGCCGAACCACATATTGTTGGGGAGGAGATTGGAAGCTTGTCATGGAGCGGAAGCTATGGAAAAATCATCCGGAGAAAGCTCGGGAAGGAGGGAGCTTGATAGTAAGAACACTTCGCCACTTAAAGTTTAGCTTTATGATTATAAAGTGATATTAATGTTTAATTATAGTAAGACACACTTCGCCTCTTTATCTTAGATTTATGATTAATAAGTCATAATGAGTACAACTTGTAAATATGTACATGTTTGGAAAGTTAATTAACAAGTTATAAAAAGTTAGTAAGCAAACTTGAAAAATTAGTAAGCAACTAGTAAAGAAAAGTTAGTAAATTTGGTTGTGTTGATTTACTAATTTTTGGATGATAACATTGGATGTTATATGGATGATTGAATGATTTGGTTGTGTTGATGGTGTGATATTATATGGTAAGTATAAACAATACACCTATGTTAGTTTGACATGTTTATATGTTAATATCATGACTTTTAAAAGGAATTCCAAGTCACGTTACACATACATTAATATGTGTAAAAACAGAAGGTGTTAAGCCTCTTTAAAATAAAAGAGTAAAAAGGATTTAAAATGGGTTTTAAATCATAGAAAAGTTTGAATATAATATTATAATAATATAATATTATAAAAGATAAAATATTGGATAATAATATTTTATAAGTTGAAAAAGTAGAAATAAATGGTTATAATATTTTATAATCATTTATAAGTGTTTTGGAATTGTCACGGGCAAGTTCCGGAACAATTCACCAAACAGTCAAAATTGGGCACTTTCCGGAGTGACAGTTCGCGGTTATGCGACCTGTAATTTCGAATGGAAGTGTAAAATGCGTTTCAAGTCGAAATGACTTGAAACGGGAAACGTTTTGTCCATAAAGTTAATAGCTTTCAAATGGATATGAAAAGTTATGTTTTCGATTTGAAAATATCAAGTTATGAGTAAAACGTTTTCATAAAGGTCGTTGTAAGAGCGGTTAAATCCAGATTTTTATAAGTAGAGTTTTATAATTCTGAAAATTATGAAATAAGTTTCTAAATTCATTATTAATATAATAATGAGGTTTTGGATGATAAAAATGAGTTTATACTTAATCAAAAGTATAATAATGGAAAATGACCTAGTTAATCACTATTCACCATCGATTAAGGAATTTGATTTTGAAATTAAGGAACCAAAAGGAGTTTTTGACCACAATCTTTTATGAATGATTTCATAATAATTAATTATGATTTTTAAGATTTATTTGGGAATTTCTAAAGACTTAGAAAAATGGTCAAATTCTATAGTCAAATGAATTGTTTAAATAATAAACAATATTTGGAAATAAGCTCGGAAGTGACATTAACCTTTGAGGTATGGAAGTGACTATTATTTAAAGGATAAAGAATGTGATCGAACCAAGGTCTTGTTGAATATAAGTCTACGTGATTTTTGTTTGATGATAATAAACATATAAATATTCATTTAAATGTATTTGATATTGTACTATTTATTTTTCACAGATAAAATAAATATTTGCTGAATAAAATAAATAACACAGAATTGGAATTCAAACGAATATTTTATTCAAACAAATATTTATTACAATTTTGATAGTACAATTTCAAGCTCTCACTATAACTATACAATTTCAGTCACAATACAATTACATCACAATTTCATAGTTACATCAGTTCCTCACTACATATCACTCACACTCGTATTTATCTTCAACTTCATGCCAATGTGAATCCAGCATCTGAGCAATCTGCAGAAATATACATTGACGCAGTAAAATTGAAAATAAAATGTTTTTGCAGTATAAAACAAAATATGGATTTTGAAAATAATATTTGCCTCAGTTATTTGGGTTGTTCGTCATCATTTATATTTGAATTCATCACACACGAACAATGTGACATGCACAGTGTATCAATGTACATGCCACAAGGCCGTGCACACCGATATACACTTGATAATGCTACAGGGACAGGTGAGCACAAGGTCAAACCCAAATAAAAGACGGGTTCAACTCAGGTGCAATATAAATAATGTCACAACAATCAGTACAAGGTCAAACCCGAGTTTAAAACTGGATTCAACTCAAGCGAGACTCAATATGTACAGCATGAATCAAAGGCAAACCAGATCCACTGCTATCATGACTCAACTCAATACAACAATGAAGACAACAGTAAAATGAATGACCAGTCTCAACAAACCAGAAGTACAAAGTGTCGACCAAGCTAAATCAAGAAACAACTCAGAGGCACCAGATGGCACCAGATCAGAAGGTTAAAGCAACCAGGCTACACAATGAACTCAAGTTCAAGTGAATACAAGTACAACTAGCAAAACCAAAATGGACAGCAGCTACAAGCAAATGTAAATGAAGTACACTAATACAATAAAGCACCAAATCAGACTCGAGGCTATCAAATCAGTGAAACAGACAAGGTCAAAGCTACATGTACAATAAAGGTAACATGACCAAACCCATATGAATGCAGTAACAACCATAGATATGCCACAATGAAACTGCAAACATGCATCTGGAAACCAGAGTGCACAACAACCAACTTCAAATGACTCAAGTTAAGATGTAGTGAAGCATGTACATGGGTAACCAGCATTTCAAACTCAACAACAACAAAATGCACAAAGGCATAGTAAGTTCCACAAAGACCACCAAGTAGTGAACAATGAAGGAAACTATACAAAAGAGAGTATGCAACATGCGAACAACAAATGTACACGCTAAAACTTCAGAAGAACAAAGTTATACAACTACAAGTACAGGTACAATATGTAACGACCCCGAAATTTAAATTTATTTAAATTAATAATTAAATGAATTTTTGAATTAAATTGAGTAATTAAATAAAATTTTGGATAAAAATTTGTAAATTTAATTAGAAAATTGGAGCGAGTTTCCCCAGATCTTTTGAAAACTTGTTAAATCATTTAAATGTAAATATTGTAATATGAGAATGTATATATCTGTATTTGAACATATCTGACTAAATTTGAAATAATATAATATATATTTGATTTGTGTTTAAATCTTAAATAAATGGTTTAATAATGGTAATTTATGATAACGAATATTAAAATTTATGGTTAATAATAATTTGAAATTATAAATTTAATATAAAATAATATATAGTTAAATTCAAACAACATAATTTAAAATAGAAACTTATTTACAATACAAAGTTAAAAACAAATTAGCTAAATTTTAATATGATAAGAATAGAACTTCATTCATATTGCTAAGCAACCAGACTAAAGCAAAGAAAAAGAAACATCTAAGTACAAAGCAAATAGATTGTTGTAAACAAAATGAGAAACAACAATTATTATAAGCCACCACCATTTCAAATATCTGCACAGCCGAGGGAAAATAAAATGTATATTGTACAAAACTCATAAATGCAAGCACCTTCAGCCACCATAATATCATCTATCAGCCGAGATAAAGGAATAAACAAAGTAAAAGTGATCAACAAATAAATGCAAGTACAAAATAACACAATATAATACTTACCAGCCACCATACCACATCAATGCAGCAATTAATGCAAGCATGGCCGAACAAAGGAAAAATATATCACTATATTGTACAAAATAATAACATACCATATCACCTGTACACTCTCTCCTCTATATCAACTTCTTTCCTTTATACATGTCAGCCATCTTCATTTTCTTTTCGCCCATTCCAAACTAAAGAAGAAGGAAATAAAATACTCAAACAACATTCCATTGAAAACAGCAAATAGGAGAAAGGAAAATGCAAAACATCACCATCTACAAACTTAACATTATTCAAGTTCAAAGCCAGTTTTCAAAAAATCTGGGAAACTTTATTCTCTGTTTTCAAATATTGGCAAAGGTGAGCAACTTTTCTTTTTAAACCAGATTCCCTTGTTTCTTTACCTGTGAGTAAACTTATTTTCTTGAAAATTAATTATGATATTTAATCCCTGAAGTTTGGGTTGCTTTATATTGTAAGCAAGAAGGCCTGTGCTTATTTCTGTGTACTGAAATTTTTAAGTTCTTCATTATTTCAAGCTTCTGAGTTAAAGAATATAAATACTTCTTCATTTAAATCGATTAACTTAGAGATGTAAGTTAATTAAAATTGTTTAACTTAAACCAAAGCCTGGTACTTTATTTGTAAAGTATAACAAGGAAATATTGAAACTATTAGTCAAGTTACAGTAGGAGGAAATCAAAAGCTAAAATTCGAATATCTTAATTTGTAAATTTGAAACCATATCTTAATTATCCACACAAAGTTAGGATTTTTAGCATAAAAATTATGAATTTTATGTGAGTGTTTAAGGCACAGTTTGAATATGAAGAAAAATTGCATTCTTGCCAATTTCAGTTGATATGATTAATTTCGATTGTTGAAATTTCGTATGAAGCAAGCTTGATGATGTATTAACACGGGAAAAATGCTAAAATAATTTTCGAATGCATGGATTGTGGGTTTGAATCGAATGTAGGGTTTAGTACATGGTTTTGAAGAGGGCTGGAAACGAGGAGAGTTCATCACCGATGATCGACCGAGTCGCGTGTGCTTTGGGGGGATGGTGGTTGGAAGTGTGACGCGTTCGTAGCCGGAGTCGCTCGAATTTAAGTGGTCGAGGCAGCGAGAGCAAGGCGTTGCCAGGTTCGTTGAGGGGCAGGTTTCCAGGTTTGGGTTTAAACCTGATTTTCTTGATTTCGCGTGGGTAAGGGGGTTCAGGTGATCGGAAATGGAGGGAAAGATGAATGTCGACTTGTTCGACGAGGTGGGGTAGGCTGGAGATGAACGGCGACGATGTACACGTGAACGTGCACGTTTTGCGTGCATCTGGAATTTTGTTTTGAGAAGACGAGCTCGACTCGGAGTTGTGCTCGCGTAGTTTGGTATGCGACTCGAAGCAGGTGAGTTCGGCAGATGACTCGAGGCTGGCTCGAGTTTTTAGTGTGTTTGACTCGGGTCTGGAAAGTTTAGTTGAAAACTTAGTTTGTGAATAAACCAGGTTTTAAATTTTATATTGTTTTAGTAACCAAAAGTATTCGAGTAATTAAGTGGATTTTTAAAAGTACTTAAATTTAAAATGGAATTTGAATTTGTAAAGGAAGAATGTAAACAAATTCCAGATTTGAAATAAAATAGAGTTTTATAAATTTAGATGTTAAATAAGTTTAAAGGATGTGATGTAAGGGCTTTAAGTAATTAAAAGGTTTAAGTTGAAGTGTGTGTCATGAAGAATTATCGCAAAAAGTTTATTAAATAAACTTAAATACAATTAATTTTTGAATAAGGATAAAGAGTTTATCTTAAGGTCTTAAGCGAATTCATGAAATTTAAAAATGATGTTAAATTACTTAAAGATAATTATTTAGTTAAAAGAAATTAATTAATGGTTAGAGTTGATTAAGGAATTAGAGACAATTACTTATTTTGATTAATTAAGGATAATTGATCAAAAGGAAATTAAGTAAAGATTAATTAAATAAGTAAAGGTTAATTAAATAAAGATTTGAGAATGATAATTAATTTATGATTAAAGGTTAATTTATTTAATTAAAGGATAATTAATTCAAATGGGGTGTAATTGATGATTAATTAACCAGGATTAAAAATTTATTCATAGAAATTAAATCCGATTTAGATCAATCAAAGAATAAAATTGATCCTACTCATAGATGTTTGAGTTCTATTGATTGTCGAATTGTTTGATATCCCTGATTGTGATGCTTTGTGATACGTCCTGATTTATGTCGTGATCTGTGATTTCTGTTTCTGTGATATATTACATATGAATATGCAAACCTTTGACCCGTAAACGACACTTGAATTTCGATGCGACAGGGAGTCGGATTCCAATTGGTTATTCGAAACCCACATCGAATTGTAATCCTTGTGACTGATAAATTTATTTTATCTATGAATCTGTGAATGAAGATAAGCGTTATCGATTATACCGCTTATCGATATATCTGTGATGATTGATGCTGCACTATTGTGTGTAAAACCCCTGGACCACACTTTTACACACACAAATATGGATTTCACGTGGAAATCGGTTAAGTCACAGATAATTTAAATTGATGTTTTGAAATTGAAATTTTAATTTCAATTGATTTTGAAATTGGAAATTTGGGTTTAAAGTGAAAAGCTTTTGAAATGGAATTTTCAAAGATAAAAGTTATTTTGAATAACTTAATCGAGTTTTGAAATTTAAATAATTTGATTTAAATTTGAATTCAAGTTTGAAATTGAATTATATGATTTGAAACTAGGGATTAAAGATGTTGTACAAGTTATATATGGGTTAAACTATTTTAAAGTATTGGTTTGGGAAATTGAAATTAATTCAAGGGTTTTGACTCGTGTAAATATAGCTGGATTTTTCGAAACGGAACTATTTGTTTTCAAATAGTAAAAGCTTTCACATAAGAAAGGATTTCCAAATTGTGTTGAACGGTTTCAAGTTTGAAATAGAATTGCAATGTTTTGAAATTTATGAAATGAGTCTTTGATTCAAAGACCGAACGAGTTAATCTAACTTGAAATAAAATTGTTTTGAAAGGCTATGAATGAATCTTTGGGAACGAGTTTTGAGAGCTATAAGTTAAATCTTTGATTTAAAGATTTAACGAGTTAAATTGAAATGGAAATCGATTTGGAAAATCTGTGAATGAATCTTTTGTTTAAAAGATAAAATGTGGAAAATTGTTAAACCATTTAAGGTTGTTAAAATGAATCTTTTTGGTTTAAAGATTTAAAAATGGTAATTTGTTTAAACCATTTGATGAAAAGTGTTGGGTAATAAGTTGTGACTTAATTGAAATCCCAATATCCATATGTTTTTAAAGATTGCGTTCGTTATTCGGTTTAGCCGGGAGAGGACCTTTGTGTCATATAACCCATTCCGAATAGTGATACGTCGTATATGGATCGCATTTGAAGACCGGTGGTGAAGACCGGATATTTGCGAAAACGAAAGGACAACTCGTCGAATGTCTCTGCATCGAATGGCCCCGATATAGAGATTTTATCACCCTTTGTGATGGGAAGTCCGGACGGGATCGTGAATACCCGGAAATGCAAGGGCTTCGTAAGAAGTGCCTTCGGTTCTGTTCGAACCCGGAACAGACTTGTATGGTTACATGTCTGACATTACACTTTGAGATATAAAGCCGATTTCTTTCAAATACATTTCTGTTTGGTGGCGGAGAATTTATTCTCTTAGCTTAACACCCTTCTCTGAGACGTACGAGCTCAGAGGTTATGTAGTTGAAATTTATCAGCGATATATCCCAATTTGGTAATGTGGCATGCTGAGTGTTGCTGTGTGATGATCAATGTTTGATCATTTGTGATATGATCTTTTGTTTGATCATTTATCTTTGTGATCATAGGTTGATCATCTGTTGACCCAAAGCGTGGCTTTTTGAAAAAGCGTAGCTTTGTGGACGAGACTTCGTCGAACCTCACAACCCGGTAATGGTCGAAACAGGAATTGTGCGGCAAGGTTTCAGGGGTAGCTCCCCTAGGGTATGACCATTCCTTCTGGAAAAGGGTAGTATCATGGTATGGAGCCCAGATACTTACTCATGTGGATACACTTTCTTTATGATGTGTGATGTTGGTTATCGAGCGCTCGGATAAAGGTCCCAAAGGACCGGGGGTGGCATATCTGAGGTTTCTTTTATCCCTTGGGAAAAGGGGTTGCCGGCCTTGTTTGGCAGAGAACAGTTGGTTCTCGGAACGTCCCGCCAGAGGCGTTTCTTTCGTGGAATAGGAAGTTCCTTAGCCTGACCATTTGTTGGAAATCCATTTCTCCAATACGGAACTTGTACGGTTTTAGTTGTAGAACCTGCCATTTACGTACGGTGGTCACCACTGTTTAGATGGTAGCTATAGTAGGCATACGATACTGGTCGTATGTTGGCTAAGATTAATATTATACTTTCAAAATGTTTTCTGCACTATGCACTAATAATAATATCAAGATGATTTTACGTAGTAAGCATCTTTGACTATCATAAGAAGAAATCTCCTCCAATTCTGTGTTTGCATTGTGTGTGTGGTGGGAGGTCTTATGGTAGTTTCATTTTCCAAAAGCATTGCGAATTGACTTTAAAATTCTCTGCTAATTGTTTTTAAAGATAAACTGTTTTTGTTGCTCACACCAGTCCCATGACTGATCCGGAGTTTATTGTTTCTTTCCTAAACTCTGGATGCTCAAAAATTTTCTACACGAGCAGTCTAGAGTTTGGTTTTTCAGATATTCAGATTTAGTAGATTATCTGGAGCTAGTTCAGTCTTTGGATCGGACTGCACTTGCTTATCTTTGTGCCTCGTTATTGGGAGTTCGAGCTATTTATGGATTGGCGCTTTGAAGATGGAGATTATCCGCTGCTGATGTTATCGTTTTCTTTTCCGCTGCTATTTGTTGTATCATATCTCTGATGTATATAGATATTCATTGTATCATCATTGTATCTGGATATTGTATCAGATATTGTATATCTATATTCTTTTATTTCCGCTGTGTTGTTTACTTAATGTTGTTATAAGCTCCGGCGACTCGGATTTGAACGGTCGAATCTACGGCATTCGAATACGATGTAAAGTATGGATGTCGATTTTCGAACGCGAAAATCTGGGACGTTACATTTGGTATCAGAGCTAAGGTTGAACTTTAGCTCAGGAGTATAACACGTTAAGTAGCTCATTAGAGATAGAGTGAAATAAACTCTAGAATGAGTGTATCCCTAAGATTTCCGTCTGAACGTCTCAGTAAATTCTCTTACTATTCAGTGATAGTGAGTATGAGTGTAAGAAGAGGATGAGATAGGGGACAGAGAAATACGACTATAATTAGTCAATACCCTGCAACAGTGGAAACAACTTTCTTATCAATTTTCTTTGATTCGATTCCAAATTTTTTGATTTCTTCATACCAGCTACAAGAAGAAGTTTCGGTGTGATGATGGCCCTACGAATCATTGTAGAAATTCTTACTTTGTATCTTCATCGGTTTCTTATCAGCTTTTTGGAATTAAACCTTAATGAACATGAATTGGAAATTTTAAATAAATTAGAAATTTAAATTGAGTTAAATTGATTAATAGAATATGAAGCTAAAATTGAATTAAATCAATAAAACGATATTGTTTAAAACCGAATTTGAAATTCTATTGTAATTTCTTGTGAGTACCAAAGTCTGAAGAGGGACAAATTGGTATGTAATTTGAAATATTCCGATTTGAATTCGGAATTCATATCGTAAGTTTGAGGAATTATAGGAGATCGAATCTGTCTATCTCTTCGTTTTTTCGTGCCTGCGAATTTCGAGGACGAAATTCTTTTAAGGGGGGAAGTTTGTAACGACCCCGAAATTTAAATTTATTTAAATTAATAATTAAATGAATTTTTGAATTAAATTGAGTAATTAAATAAAATTTTGGATAAAAATTTGTAAATTTAATTAGAAAATTGGAGCGAGTTTCCCCAGATCTTTTGAAAACTTGTTAAATTATTTAAATGTAAATATTGTATATATGAGAATGTATATATCTGTATTTGAACATATCTGACTAAATTTGAAATAATATAATATATATTTGATTTGTGTTTAAATCTTAAATAAATGGTTTAATAATGGTAATTTATGATAACGAATATTAAAATTTATGGTTAATAATAATTTGAAATTATAAATTTAATATAAAATAATATATAGTTAAATTCAAACAACATAATTTAAAATAGAAACTTATTTACAATACAAAGTTAAAAACAAATTAGCTAAATTTTAATATGATAAGAATAGAACTTCATTCATATTGCTAAGCAACCAGACTAAAGCAAAGAAAAAGAAACATCTAAGTACAAAGCAAATAGATTGTTGTAAACAAAATGAGAAACAACAATTATTATAAGCCACCACCATTTCAAATATCTGCACAGCCGAGGGAAAATAAAATGTATATTGTACAAAACTCATAAATGCAAGCACCTTCAGCCACCATAATATCATCTATCAGCCGAGATAAAGGAATAAACAAAGTAAAAGTGATCAACAAATAAATGCAAGTACAAAATAACACAATATAATACTTACCAGCCACCATACCACATCAATGCAGCAATTAATGCAAGCATGGCCGAACAAAGGAAAAATATATCACTATATTGTACAAAATAATAACATACCATATCACCTGTACACTCTCTCCTCTATATCAACTTCTTTCCTTTATACATGTCAGCCATCTTCATTTTCTTTTCGCCCATTCCAAACTAAAGAAGAAGGAAATAAAATACTCAAACAACATTCCATTGAAAACAGCAAACAGGAGAAAGGAAAATGCAAAACATCACCATCTACAAACTTAACATTATTCAAGTTCAAAGCCAGTTTTCAAAAAATCTGGGAAACTTTATTCTCTGTTTTCAAATATTGGCAAAGGTGAGCAACTTTTCTTTTTAAACCAGATTCCCTTGTTTCTTTACCTGTGAGTAAACTTATTTTCTTGAAAATTAATTATGATATTTAATCCCTGAAGTTTGGGTTGCTTTATATTGTAAGCAAGAAGGCCTGTGCTTATTTCTATGTACTGAAATTTTTAAGTTCTTCATTATTTCAAGCTTCTGAGTTAAAGAATATAAATACTTCTTCATTTAAATCGATTAACTTAGAGATGTAAGTTAATTAAAATTGTTTAACTTAAACCAAAGCCTGGTACTTTATTTGTAAAGTATAACAGGGAAATATTGAAACTATTAGTCAAGTTACAGTAGGAGGAAATCAAAAGCTAAAATTCGAATATCTTAATTTGTAAATTTGAAACCATATCTTAATTATCCACACAAAGTTAGGATTTTTAGCATAAAAATTATGAATTTTATGTGAGTGTTTAAGGCACAGTTTGAATATGAAGAAAAATTGCATTCTTGCCAATTTCAGTTGATATGATTAATTTCGATTGTTGAAATTTCGTATGAAGCAAGCTTGATGATGTATTAACACGGGAAAAATGCTAAAATAATTTTCGAATGCATGGATTGTGGGTTTGAATCGAATGTAGGGTTTAGTACATGGTTTTGAAGAGGGCTGGAAACGAGGAGAGTTCATCACCGATGATCGACCGAGTCGCGTGTGCTTTGGGGGGATGGTGGTTGGAAGTGTGACGCGTTCGTAGCCGGAGTCGCTCGAATTTAAGTGGTCGAGGCAGCGAGAGCAAGGCGTTGCCAGGTTCGTTGAGGGGCAGGTTTCCAGGTTTGGGTTTAAACCTGATTTTCTTGATTTCGCGTGGGTAAGGGGGTTCAGGTGATCGGAAATGGAGGGGAAGATGAATGTCGACTTGTTCGACGAGGTGGGGTAGGCTGGAGATGAACGGCGACGATGTACACGTGAACGTGCACGTTTTGCGTGCATCTGGAATTTTGTTTTGAGAAGACGAGCTCGACTCGGAGTTGTGCTCGCGTAGTTTGGTATGCGACTCGAAGCAGGTGAGTTCGGCAGATGACTCGAGGCTGGCTCGAGTTTTTAGTGTGTTTGACTCGGGTCTGGAAAGTTTAGTTGAAAACTTAGTTTGTGAATAAACCAGGTTTTAAATTTTATATTGTTTTAGTAACCAAAAGTATTCGAGTAATTAAGTGGATTTTTAAAAGTACTTAAATTTAAAATGGAATTTGAATTTGTAAAGGAAGAATGTAAACAAATTCCAGATTTGAAATAAAATAGAGTTTTATAAATTTAGATGTTAAATAAGTTTAAAGGATGTGATGTAAGGGCTTTAAGTAATTAAAAGGTTTAAGTTGAAGTGTGTGTCATGAAGAATTATCGCAAAAAGTTTATTAAATAAACTTAAATACAATTAATTTTTGAATAAGGATAAAGAGTTTATCTTAAGGTCTTAAGCGAATTCATGAAATTTAAAAATGATGTTAAATTACTTAAAGATAATTATTTAGTTAAAAGAAATTAATTAATGGTTAGAGTTGATTAAGGAATTAGAGACAATTACTTATTTTGATTAATTAAGGATAATTGATCAAAAGGAAATTAAGTAAAGATTAATTAAATAAGTAAAGGTTAATTAAATAAAGATTTGAGAATGATAATTAATTTATGATTAAAGGTTAATTTATTTAATTAAAGGATAATTAATTCAAATGGGGTGTAATTGATGATTAATTAACCAGGATTAAAAATTTATTCATAGAAATTAAATCCGATTTAGATCAATCAAAGAATAAAATTGATCCTACTCATAGATGTTTGAGTTCTATTGATTGTCGAATTGTTTGATATCCCTGATTGTGATGCTTTGTGATACGTCCTGATTTATGTCGTGATCTGTGATTTCTGTTTCTGTGATATATTACATATGAATATGCAAACCTTTGACCCGTAAACGACACTTGAATTTCGATGCGACAGGGAGTCGGATTCCAATTGGTTATTCGAAACCCACATCGAATTGTAATCCTTGTGACTGATAAATTTATTTTATCTATGAATCTGTGAATGAAGATAAGCGTTATCGATTATACCGCTTATCGATATATCTGTGATGATTGATGCTGCACTATTGTGTGTAAAACCCCTGGACCACACTTTTACACACACAAATATGGATTTCACGTGGAAATCGGTTAAGTCACAGATAATTTAAATTGATGTTTTGAAATTGAAATTTTAATTTCAATTGATTTTGAAATTGGAAATTTGGGTTTAAAGTGAAAAGCTTTTGAAATGGAATTTTCAAAGATAAAAGTTATTTTGAATAACTTAATCGAGTTTTGAAATTTAAATAATTTGATTTAAATTTGAATTCAAGTTTGAAATTGAATTATATGATTTGAAACTAGGGATTAAAGATGTTGTACAAGTTATATATGGGTTAAACTATTTTAAAGTATTGGTTTGGGAAATTGAAATTAATTCAAGGGTTTTGACTCGTGTAAATATAACTGGATTTTTCGAAACGGAACTATTTGTTTTCAAATAGTAAAAGCTTTCACATAAGAAAGGATTTCCAAATTGTGTTGAACGGTTTCAAGTTTGAAATAGAATTGCAATGTTTTGAAATTTATGAAATGAGTCTTTGATTCAAAGACCGAACGAGTTAATCTAACTTGAAATAAAATTGTTTTGAAAGGCTATGAATGAATCTTTGGGAACGAGTTTTGAGAGCTATAAGTTAAATCTTTGATTTAAAGATTTAACGAGTTAAATTGAAATGGAAATCGATTTGGAAAATCTGTGAATGAATCTTTTGTTTAAAAGATAAAATGTGGAAAATTGTTAAACCATTTAAGGTTGTTAAAATGAATCTTTTTGGTTTAAAGATTTAAAAATGGTAATTTGTTTAAACCATTTGATGAAAAGTGTTGGGTAATAAGTTGTGACTTAATTGAAATCCCAATATCCATATGTTTTTAAAGATTGCGTTCGTTATTCGGTTTAGCCGGGAGAGGACCTTTGTGTCATATAACCCATTCCGAATAGTGATACGTCGTATATGGATCGCATTTGAAGACCGGTGGTGAAGACCGGATATTTGCGAAAACGAAAGGACAACTCGTCGAATGTCTCTGCATCGAATGGCCCCGATATAGAGATTTTATCACCCTTTGTGATGGGAAGTCCGGACGGGATCGTGAATACCCGGAAATGCAAGGGCTTCGTAAGAAGTGCCTTCGGTTTTGTTCGAACCCGGAACAGACTTGTATGGTTACATGTCTGACATTACACTTTGAGATATAAAGCCGATTTCTTTCAAATACATTTCTGTTTGGTGGCGGAGAATTTATTCTCTTAGCTTAACACCCTTCTCTGAGACGTACGAGCTCAGAGGTTATGTAGTTGAAATTTATCAGCGATATATCCCAATTTGGTAATGTGGCATGCTGAGTGTTGCTGTGTGATGATCAATGTTTGATCATTTGTGATATGATCTTTTGTTTGATCATTTATCTTTGTGATCATAGGTTGATCATCTGTTGACCCAAAGCGTGGCTTTTTGAAAAAGCGTAGCTTTGTGGACGAGACTTCGTCGAACCTCACAACCCGGTAATGGTCGAAACAGGAATTGTGCGGCAAGGTTTCAGGGGTAGCTCCCCTAGGGTATGACCATTCCTTCTGGAAAAGGGTAGTATCATGGTATGGAGCCAAGATACTTACTCATGTGGATACACTTTCTTTATGATGTGTGATGTTGGTTATCGAGCGCTCGGATAAAGGTCCCAAAGGACCGGGGGTGGCATATCTGAGGTTTCTTTTATCCCTTGGGAAAAGGGGTTGCCGGCCTTGTTTGGCAGAGAACAGTTGGTTCTCGGAACGTCCCGCCAGAGGCGTTTCTTTCATGGAATAGGAAGTTCCTTAGCCTGACCATTTGTTGGAAATCCATTTCTCCAATACGGAACTTGTACGGTTTTAGTTGTAGAACCTGCCATTTACGTACGGTGGTCACCACTGTTTAGATGGTAGCTATAGTAGGCATACGATACTGGTCGTATGTTGGCTAAGATTAATATTATACTTTCGAAATGTTTTCTGCACTATGCACTAATAATAATATCAAGATGATTTTACGTAGTAAGCATCTTTGACTATCATAAGAAGAAATCTCCTCCAATTCTGCGTTTGCATTGTGTGTGTGGTGGGAGGTCTTATGGTAGTTTCATTTTCCAAAAGCATTGCGAATTGACTTTAAAATTCTCTGCTAATTGTTTTTAAAGATAAACTGTTTTTGTTGCTCACACCAGTCCCATGACTGATCCGGAGTTTATTGTTTCTTTCCTAAACTCTGGATGCTCAAAAATTTTCTACACGAGCAGTCTAGAGTTTGGTTTTTCAGATATTCAGATTTAGTAGATTATCTGGAGCTAGTTCAGTCTTTGGATCGGACTGCACTTACTTATCTTTGTGCCTCGTTATTGGGAGTTCGAGCTATTTATGGATTGGCGCTATGAAGATGGAGATTATCCGCTGCTGATGTTATCGTTTTCTTTTCCGCTGCTATTTGTTGTATCATATCTCTGATGTATATAGATATTCATTATATCATCATTGTATCTGGATATTGTATCAGATATTGTATATCTATATTCTTTTATTTCCGCTGTGTTGTTTACTTAATGTTGTTATAAGCTCCGGCGACTCGGATTTGAACGGTCGAATCTACGGCATTCGAATACGATGTAAAGTATGGATGTCGATTTTCGAACGCGAAAATCTGGGACGTTACACAATATAATGCAGACCTAAGTAAAATAGGGGAAGTGCATTTATCAAGTTCATCATGAAGCAAAACCAAGTGCAGTTCGAAGATAAAGTAGTGATACAAGTAGAATGAACAAGTCTCGAACTCAAAACAGTATAGCAATGCACAACTACAAAGAAACCAACATATTCAAGTTCAATGAACAGTTTCAAGTGATAAACAAGTGTGCAGGTTAGAACAGCAATGACCAAGGCTACAATATGCAAACTCGAGCTTATAGTGAACATATCAGAAGTAACCAAAGTAGCAGTTTTTACAAAAATAAGAAAAGACTCTAAGAAACAGTTTCAAATCCAGAGCTACCAAAAGGTCAAAGCCAAACTCAGGAATGTACACAAATATACACATATAAACAGTTCAAAGTCGAAGTCGTCAAGGCAACAGATTTATACGAATTAACCAAGTCAGAAATATAACAAGTTCGAATCAAAAATGCCAGCAAAGTCGTGAGTCAAACAAGTCAAAGCAGGAAATTCACGGAGCAACAAAGTCAGAGACGTGGTGAACGATACCGTGGTGGCCAAGTAGTTTGACCAAGAAAAGAATCATCACGAAATGAGTACCGTGATTACCACGAAATAGAAAAACGAAATATACGCATATGAAATAGTCAGAAATCATCAGCATCATTGAAGAAAAATCAAGCGGCCGAGCAAAATTTGTTGACAAATTCAAACAAAGTTATACGACGAAAATCATGGATATCGTATCCTATATAATCCAATCATCACTGGCAATAAAAGCATCGAATTCAAGCAATCAATCGAGAAAGCAAAAGGAACGAAGAACACACCAGAAGAAAAGTCGAATTCGATCAACTCGAAGCAACCAGGCAAAATCCCTAATTTCACGAGCAATACATTCGGTCGAGCAAGGCAACACGCAAATCAGAGAATCAATCTTCTCGAATCAACAGAGCAACAGCATCGACAAAGTAATTCGAAATCCAAATTGCTCACAGAGGAACCACAAGAGGAAGACGAGGCCGAAGCCGTAAACACAAGGGCAAAGCCCTAATTTTGGAAGCATCGAGCCGAAGCCCTAATTCAGAGTAGCAGACAAGGAGGAACAACATCACAGAGGAGATTGAGTCGAAGCCCTAAATCCAGAAGCCACCATTATCTCAACAAAAACAAGCGGGTCGACAAAAGTGAAAAGGGTCCGTCCTTGTTTAAAAGGGATTTATTTTAATTTAGGTCGGGATTAATATTTTAAGAGCAAATTTGGTTTTAAAGTTTTAAATTTAATTTTCCTCTTGTTTTCTATTTTAAAGTCTGTACTTTTTGAATCAATCAGGGTAAATCGCCACCTAGGGTTTAGGTAGTGTCAGATTGTCTAGTTAGGATTATTTCAGTGAGCAGGGTGTGCGAGTTTGCAAAACTCTATAGGCGGTAGCAGGGTGTGCGAGTCTGTTAGAGTGTTTGTAAGCGGGAGACTGTTTAATTCTAATAGAAATCTGGGAATGCAGCAGTAGGCAGGGGTTGCCGAAGCTGGGTAAATTTTGTGTGTGATTTACTTTTCAGCATATTTACTTCTCTACAGTTGGTTATCGTGTTTAATTCAGTAAATTCGTGAAAATTTGCTATAACCCTATTCCCCCCCCCTCTAGGGTTAATCTAGATCCTACAAGTGGTATCAGAGCCCGGTATTTTTCTTTAACTCTAGAGTCATGAATCCACCAAATAATGCTTTTTCTGAGGGGCAATCTATTGTTAGGCCACCCATGTTTAATGGAAATGATTATGCTTATTGGAAAGTTAGGATGGGTATTTATCTTAGTTCTGTTGATTATGATGTTTGGGATATTATTGAAACTGGCTATAAATCTCCCACTATAACTGTTGGTGATACTGTGATTCCTAAACCTAAGGATAGGTGGGACGCTAACGATAAGAAATTAAAAACAACAAATGCTAAAGCCATGGATGCTTTGATCTGTGCTCTTGATAAGAATGAATTTAATAGAATTTCTCATTGTACAACTGCGCAAGAAATTTGGCATACCTTGGAGGTGACACATGAAGGAACTTCTCAAGTCAAGGAATCTCGTCTAGCCCTATTCAGCAATGAATACGAGAATTTTGTGATGGACAAAGGCGAGAGCATAAAGGACATGTTTGGACGCTTTTCAACCTTGGTGTACAATGCTAGAGCGCTTGGAAAGGTATTCACTGAGGTAGAGCTTGTGAGGAAGGTGCTACGAGTCTTACCAATGAACTTTGAGGCAAAAGTCATGACAATACAAGAATCGAAAGATCTGAGTAAACTAAGCATGGAGGAGTTGATCGGCAACTTGATGACATATGAGCTTGAGCTAAAAACAAAGGAGGAATGCAACAACTCCGAATCAAAGAAGAAGACGATTGCCTTAAAGAGCAAAGAAGAGAGCGATGAAGAAGATCCAATTGAAGAGCTTGCAATGGCTGTCAATAATCTTAGAAAATGGTCAAGATTCGGGCCACGCAAGAAGAAAACAAATGGTAATAGGTCAAAAGATTCTGACAATTCCGATAATGAATTGACTTGCTATAACTGCAATAAGCCTGGCCACTTCAAACAATAATGTCCACTTCTCAAAAACAACAAAGGAAAGAAAAAGAAGAAGAAGGCCTTTGCAGCGACTTGGGATGATGAAGAAGGAGAGGAAGTTTCGAATAATAGCTCAGAGGAGGCTAACTTGTGTCTTATGGAAAAATCAGATTCAGAAGCAAGTTCAGAGGAATCTTATGAGGTAAGGAACTATTCTTATAAAGAACTTGTTTTGATGTGTTGTGATCTTACTAAAACAATTGATACTCTTGATTCTAAAATTGAAAAACTAATCTGATAGGAGAGAACTTGTCCATGAAAATACTAGGTTAGAAACTGAACTTGAAAATATTCAAAACCTAGACTGTAAAAAATGCAAAATTTTAGATTCAGAATTATCAAAGCTTAAGAATATCTTTGAGAATCTTGAAAAAGAAAACTTGAGTCTTAAGGAAACCATTGACACTAGGAGAAAGGATTTTATAAATAGATGCACCTCACTTGTGACTGAAAACACAATACTAAAAACCAAAGTCCAAAATCTTGAGAAAACTCCGAATAACTTTTCAAGAGGAGAAAAATCATTCAACATGTTATTAGGAAATCAACTTTTTGCTAACAACAGAAAAGGACTAGGTTTTGGGAAAACACAAGTTGATGATAATGCAAAAGGTAAGAGTGTCTTTGCTAGATATGAAATAATTTGACATCATGCTGAAAATTATAGTCATAGGAACAAGAACACAAAATTTATACAAGTTTGGGTTCCTAAGAATTCTACAAACAAATTTCATGTCTATTGGAACAAGAATGAAAAGACAAAACAAGTTTGGGTTCCAAAGGGATTGTTTATTCACAATGCTTCTGCCACTAACAACCATGGACCTATAAAAACAAATAGGTCACAAAAATCTTTTACCGTGTAGGTGTGGTGGCAGGCTAAGGAACAACATTAGTGTTATCTGGATTCTGGCTGTTCCAGACACACAACGGGCGACAAATCAACGTTCCTTAGCCTAGTATAAAGGTGACAGATTCACAATGGGCAAACAACGAAAGATTATTGTACAGGTAAAACAGGTAATTGTATTTATTTTCAAACGATAGATAAAATGTGAAAATCTGCACCATAATCTGAATTAAATCAGCCAGTTATGTGAAATGATTGATAATAATCAATTCTGTTTTTTTTCAGTCATCTTTAAATAGATTTACTCGAAGTAATTATGATGGTTGACAGATTCTAATTTACTTGATATGATCTTACATGACTTGCTCTTATCTATGACTTTGATTTTTTAAAAAGTTGACGAACTATTTTTTTCATTGAACTTAATCTGTTTGGTCAAAATATGATGTTGATTGATTTCTGATTACTCATGCTATAAAAAGGTTTTTAAGAAATTGTTGAAATTGTTGAAACTTTGTGAAATTGGTGAAACTTCAAGAAATTGTTTTGAAATAATGATGATGGTTTAATGACTGTTGATCCTACGGTTTCTAAATCTGACACTATGATACTTGTTTGATGGTTAACACGACTTCAATTCAAAGTCAAGAAAATTTCGTTTAAAGATTGTTGAAAATAATTCTGAGATAGTTTGTTGAAATTTCACAATCTGGTCTATGACATCCAACGAGTGAATATTGAGTGAAGTTTAAAGTCAGATGCAGATCACACTGGTAATATAGTTGATAGAAAAATTACTAGTGGAACGTGATTATATTTCGAGACATTCATTTGCTGCATCATCTTTCAAAGAAAATATCTGCATATTTTTTCACTTGAAATAATTTCTATTTTAGCAGAAATTTTTCTTAAAAACCCCTTCTAGAAAATAATTTCTGTTGACCTTGTATCAGATTAGTTATTTAAGAAAAATTGATTTTATAACTATTTTTGAAATTGATTTTAAATAACTATGTTAACTGATCTGAACCCCTAATAATTATCTAAAAAGATAGATGGTGATTGAAAATAAGATGAGTGTTGATATTAATCATATATTATGACTTGAGAAAGTATAATTAGAAAATTTCTTTAGAAATTTAAACAAGAGTTATAAAAACTTTTTGTTGATAAATATTCCATGATCATTTCTATTTCTATCATTTTTCTATCGACCATCACTCATCAAAAGCCAATATAGTATGTCAATATGTGGTAGTTTAAACGGGAAATCATTTGTGCTTCAATTTTATTATATTTCTAACAATAAATAATAATATCCAAAATATTCACTCTCATTTAAAAGTCCTCACGGTTATGCATGGGTGAATTACTTGGATTTTTGATTATGTGTTTCCATGCTCATTTAAAAGTCCTCACGGTTATGCATGTATGGAATGCATATCAAAATTAATTGATTAAATAGACAAGTTGATTCTAATCCCATTTAAAAGTCCTCACGGTTATGCATGGTTAGAAGATACTTGAATTCATTTTTAAAATAAAAATAAAAATTTAGAATACTACTAATCTCATTTAAAAGTCATAACGGTTATGCATGGTTAGTAGATATTCAAATTTCCTGAAATAAATATACCACAAATAGACACAACTATATGGTTTTATTCGATGAAATCATTCATATCATTCTAAAGTGGAATATGCGTCAATTAAAGTATTTATGATTTTTGTTTGATTTTCTTATTGAAATTAATAATTACACTCGATTGAGCTTTAATATTGTATTAATGTCTATCACTATATTTGTATTTTTCTCTTACTATTATTCTTTTGCTGATAACAAAAGGGGGAGAGAAAAGTTAAGATTTTGAAAATAAAGGTCAAATATTTTCTAGTTGCATCAAAGCTCATTTGAATCATTTTGAATATTTTATTCTCATGCATATATGAAGGGGGAGTATTGTGTAGAGAGGGAGCATTCAAATAGGGGGAGCAAACTGAATAATCAAATACATTTAATATAGTCAAAATCTTAAATATATGTTTGTTATCATCAAAAGGGGGAGATTGTTGAATATGCGTCTACGTGATTTTTGTTTGATGATAATAAACATATAAATATTCATTTAAATGTATTTGATATTGTACTATTTATTTTTCACAGATAAAATAAATATTTGCTGAATAAAATAAATAACATAGAATTGGAATTCAAACGAATATTTTATTCAAACAAATATTTATTACAATTTTGATAGTACAATTTCAAGCTCTCACTATAACTATACAATTTCAGTCACAATACAATTACATCACAATTTCATAGTTACATCAGTTCCTCACTACATATCACTCACACTCGTATTTATCTTCAACTTCATTCCAATGTGAATCCAGCATCTGAGCAATCTACAGAAATATACATTGACGCAGTAAAATTGAAAATAAAATGTTTTTGCAGTATAAAACAAAATATGGATTTTGAAAATAATATTTGCCTCAGTTATTTGGGTTGTTCATCATCATTTATATTTTAATTCATCACACACGAACAATGTGACATGCACAGTGTATCACTGTAAATGCCACAAGGCCATGCACACCGATATACACTTGATAATGCTACAGGGACAGGTGAGCACAAGGTCAAACCCAAATAAAAGACGGGTTCAACTCAGGTGCAATATAAATAATGTCACAACAATCAGTACAAGGTCAAACCCGAGTTTAAAACTGGATTCAACTCAAGCGAGACTCAATATGTACAGCATGAATCAAAGGCAAACCAGATCCACTGCTATCATGACTCAACTCAATACAACAATGAAGACAACAGTAAAATGAATGACCAGTCTCAACAAACCAGAAGTACAAAGTGTCGACCAAGCTAAATCAAGAAACAACTCAGAGGCACCAGATGGCACCAGATCAGAAGGTTAAAGCAACCAGGCTACACAATGAACTCAAGTTCAAGTGAATACAAGTACAGCTAGCAAAACCAAAATGGACAGCAGCAACAAGCAAATGTAAATGAAGTACACTAATACAACAAAGCACCAAATCAGACTCGAGGCTATCAAATCAGTGAAACAGACAAGGTCAAAGCTGCATGTACAATAAAGGTAACATGACCAAACCCATATGAATGCAGTAACAACCATAGATATGCCACAATGAAACTGCAAACATGCATCTGGAAACCAGAGTGCACAACAACCAACTTCAAATGACTCACGTGAAGATGCAGTGAAGCATGTACATGGGTAAACAGCATTTCAAACTCAACAACAACAAAATGCATAAAGGCATAGTAAGTTCCACAAAGACCACCAAGCAGTGAACAATGAAGGAAACTATACAAAAGAGAGTATGCAACATGCGAACAACAAATGTACACGCTAAAACTTCAGAAGAACAAAGTTATACAACTACAAGTACAGGTACAATATAATGGAGACCTAAGTAAAATAGGGGAAGTGCATTTATCGAGTTCATCATGAAGCAAAACCAAGTGCAGTTCGAAGATAAAGTAGTGATACAAGTCGAATGAACAAGTCTCGAACTCAAAACAGTATAGCAATGCACAACTACAAAGCAACCAACATATTCAAGTTCAATGAACAGTTTCAAGTGATAAACAAGTGTGCAGGTCAGAATAGCAATGACCAAGGCTAAAATATGCAAACTCGAGCTTATAGTCAACATATCAGAAGTAACCAAAGTAGCATTTTTTACAAAAATAAGAAAAGACTCGAAGAAACAGTTTCAAATCCAGAGCTACCAAAAGGTCAAAGCCAAACTCAGGGATGGACACAAATATACACATATAAACAGTTCAAAGTCGAAGTCGTCAAGGCAACAGATTTATACGAATTAACCAAGTCAGAAATATAACAAGTTCAAATCAAAAATGCCAGCAAAGTCGTGAGTCGAACAAGTCAAAGCAGGAAATTCACGATACCGTGGTGGCCAAGTAGTTTGACCAAGAAAAGAATCATCACGAAATGAATACCGTGATTATCACGAAATAGAAAAACGAAATATACGCATATGAAATAGTTAGAAATCATCAGCATCATTGAAGAAAAATCAAGCGGCCGAGAAAAATTTGTTGACAAATTCAAACAAAGTTATACGACGAAAATCAAGGATATCGTATCCTATATAATCCAATCATCATTGGTAGTAAAAGCATCGAATTCAAGCAATCAATCGAGAAAGCAAAAGGAACGAAGAACATACCAGAAGAAAAGTCGAATTCGATCAACTCGAAGCAACCAGGCAAAATCCCTAATTTCACGAGCAATACATTCGGTGGCGCAAGGCAACAGGCAAATCAGAGAATCAATCATCTCGAATCAACAGAGCAACAGCATCGACAACGTAATTCGAAATCCAAATTTCTCACAGAGGAACCACAAGAGGAAGACGAGGCCGAAGCCGTAAACACTAGGGCCAAGCCCTAATTTTGGAAGCATCGAGCCGAAGCCCTAATTTAGAGCAGCAAACAAGGAGGAACAACATCACAGAGGAGATCGAGCCGAAGCCCTAAATCCAGAAGCCACCATTATCTCAACAAAAACAAGCGGGTCGACAAAAGTGAAAAGGGGCCGGCCTTGTTTAAAAGGGATTTATTTTAATTTAGGTCGGGATTAATATTTTAAGAGCAAATTTGGTTTTAAAGTTTTAAATTTAATTTTGCTCTTGTTTTTCTGTTTTAAAGTCTGTACTTTTTGAATCAATCAGGGTAAATCACCACCTAGGGTTTAGGTAGTGTCAGATTGTCTAGTTAGGATTAGTTCACTGAGCAGGGTGTGCGAGTTTGCAAAACTCTATAGGCGGTAGCAGGGTGTGCGAGTCTGTTAGAGTGTTTGTAAGCGGGAGACTGTTTAATTCTAATAGAAATCTAGGAATGCAGCAGTAGGCAGGGGTTGCCGAAGCTGGGTAAATTTTGCGTGTGATTTACTTTTCAGCATATTTACTTCTCTGTAGTTTGTTATCTTGTTTAATTCAGTAAATTCATGAAAATTTGCTATAACCCTATTCACCCCCCTCTAGGGTTAATCTAGATCCTACAGGTCTGAGAGAAAATAGTTCCCTAACTTGGAAGCCCTCATTGTTTGCTAATAAATAACCGAGTTTGAAATCGAAGACTTATGTTATGAATGAGGTATTATCTCTGAATGAGATTTAAAGTAAATAATAGAAAGGGGTATTTGGTAATACCTAAGGGTACATCTTGTCCCGCTTGTGAGATCTGAGAAAGCAAATAAGGTAGTTAAAAGGATGGGAAATCCATCTGACCTTGTTTATTTCTTAGACGAGGGGTGGAATGGATCGAATGGTATATCCAGGTACTTGTCAAAGACCATGTAAAAGTTTTGACAAGATAAAGAAAAGGGGACTGGATAAGCGAAAAGGAATTGGAACTCGATTGTTGTGATGTTAAGTTGGGTAGTTTTCTGGGTGTCGATCTGATATTGGTTTAGGCCTTCGAGGTTTGCACTTGGAAAATTATTCTCTTAATGTTTTACAATCAGGAACTGATTCTAATTGTAAAAAAGGGGTTAAGCAATTAAATTAAATGAGGCTTAATGATTCTGTATACACATATACACATTTTATTTCGTTAATTGATATCGAAGGAACCGAAGTCGGATTTAGGGTAAAGTCCCGATCCGAAGACCACTTCAAATCAATGAATGGCATTCCAGATATGGTCAAATGATTGAAGGAACCGAGATGGAAAATCTCTATGATGTTGTAGACCGGAGATCTTCTATGGCAAGCGGGTTGCTTGTTGATAACCACGGAGTTGCTCCCTAGGTAAATGAATAGCAGTGGTTCCTTGTTGTGGGATCTGCGATGATGCAAGGGCTGTGGCTACAGCGATTAGGGATGAAGTAGGGTGGTGCCTTCAGTTCATCCTTCACCTGGATGACTTGCATGGGAGAATGTCTAAAAAGGCATTTCCAATGATCACGAACGTTGACTTTTACAAACATACATCTGTTTGGTGGCGGAGAAGGCAATTTTCTTAGCTTAACACCCTTCTCTGAGACGTACGGGCTTGGAGATTGTATTTTTGTGGGAGTCAATTAGTAATTGGCAGATCTGGCAATGTGGCATTCAGAGTGAATGAGCTGGAATGAAAAGGTAATGCGTTACCTCGAGCCTCATCAAATGGGGAGTGATTGAAACAGGGTGTGCGACAAGATGAGTCATGGTTTAGCACCCATGAGAATGCCTGCATTTTCCCTTCTAGATAGAAAACTAATTTCCCTCTATATGTCGGGATTTAAAGTATGTGGTATGAGTACGCTCGGAAAGTCGGAAACGACCGGGGAAAATGGCGTATTCGGTCTATCGGTTGGTCAGGGAGTCTTGTTTAGGCATTGAGTGGGAAACTCACATCCAGGTGCATCCCTCTAGAGGTGTACTGTACGGAAGGTAGTCCCTTCCCTTGGTCGGTAGTATGGAATCCAATAATTCATTAAGGGCCTTGTACAATTTTGATTGTAGATCAAATGCTGCAATTTAATGAATGTAATAATTTCAGCTAAGATTAATAAGTTCACTTGAAAAGCACTTTCAAAATAATGTCATTAAAAATAATATCCCTTATTTTTGGCGTAATCATTTTATGGTTATCATAAGCGAAAAACGTGTTCAGTGGTTTTATCGTACGTGGTCTTATGAGATACCCTTTGTTTTCAAAATACGAATTTCTGGTTTGGCGTCCAATTGTGACACTGTCACATTTGGGATTGTGTTCTTACGCTGGTTTTTCCAAGCCTGGTCCTGGTGTTTTCAACACTCGAGTCAGTACCGAGTGATTTCATGATTAGCTATGCAAGCCAAGAAGTGAGAAGGCTTGACTTGGGGAGTTTCTTGGATAGAGATCATATGGGATTGCGTTTGCTTTGGCGTAGTGCAACATGATTGGAGGTTTGAGTTTTCTAGAGGAGTGCTGGAGATCTGCATCTACGTATGGGCGTAGTCTTATTACTTATGCATGCTATGTTTGTTGTTGTTTATCTATTCAGCAATTGTAAAGATAGAGTTTATAACTGTCCAAGCTGATCACAGGTTAGACTCTGATTAATATGTTTTTAAATGTTTTCCGCTGTAAAGATATTGTTCCATATTATATTTTCTCCATGCGTTGTGAGATTCTATTCTATTCCACTGTGTTATTCTGTTCTATACTTGTTTCTTTTATTTCATCCTTAATGAGTCGATTTTTCGTGTCTTGGGAATTCATGACTGAGGAGTATCAGTGCGGGTTTTTGAGGTGCGAAAAATCGGTTCGTTACACCATTGCTTATTCGATCTTGATCTCTTCGAACCGACAATTGACAGTTTTAAAATTGGCCAAGATTTGATAGTCGGTTATTTAACTATCAAATAAGCAAACAATCCAACTAGAGATTTAATTACATATGGAAACCAATCCCGATTAAGCACATAAGCAACCACAAAGCCTTTTTAACTAATCTTTTCGTTAATTAAAACCACTTTGTAAATTCTCTTATTAAAATATTTTTACAAAAGATATATTCACAAGCCCTCTCTACTCTTTACAACACTTGAAAATATTGATATACTTATCTCAACTATATAAGCATACTCACAAAAACATTTCACTTTCAATATTTGGAATTTTTTTCCATATACTTGTATCAACAGTATAAGTATAATCACAAAACACTACATTTCCAATACTTAAAAAATATTTTCCTCTTTTCCAAAAATCATATTTGACAGGGCCAAGACAAATGTCATTTAAAACATTGTTACTATAAACCCAAACCACTTTCCTTTTGGTGTAAATAAACGCATCATATGGAAATTAGACCGAATATTCTTACCCCCACCTTCCGATTTCAAACTTGTGCTATCCCTCGATTGACAATGTAGTCGACAAGTTCGCATACTATCCTTTCCTCGACATACATTCTTAATTCTCAAGATAGGGATGAGTTTCCTTACCTCGGAATTTGGTGTTAAGTATGAAAAGAACACTTTCCATATCGCCATAATTTTAAACTGGTCTTTTACTGAAATCCAATCTCATTCCTTTAATAAACTCCTTTTTATAAATCTTCTCTATATTTATAAAACTTCTTTTTATAAATCTTAATATATTTATAAAACTCCTTTTACAAATCTCATTTCTATTTATATAACTCCTTTAATAAATGCCCAAATTAATTTATATAATTTCTTTAATAAAACTCCTAATTTTAAATCTCATATACTTATCACAAATCTTTGTTTTCAAGATAGGTCTAAATACTTTCCATAAAACAACCATATCATATAATACCATAAATTCATAACTGTGATTTATTATTTCAGTTTACTAAAATGATATCATTTCCCCTTTTATAAAATACCATTTATATATCTCTCTTTTATTTATAAAATACCATTTAAAATTCTATCTTTTATTTATAAAATACTATTTATAAACCTCTTTTTTATTTAACATTTTACATAAAACGTTTCAGCAATATTTATTCCAAAATATACCTATCTTCTTCTTTTTTAAATTACTTTATTACAAAAGATAAATTCCCTTTTATGTTCCTTTAAAATAAACATTCATTATTATAGTAACCTTTCTATACAATAAGTACTTTTCAAAATATTTTTAAAACATTATCACATAAATTAGAAGAGACTATCAGAAAGGTTGAGGTAAAATAAAGAAGTTCAAAAAACCATTTCTAAAGAAAATGCCATAGAAAATTCTCAAATCACTTTTAAAATCATCATCCAAATCAAAACCGTTTTCAAATCAAAATAGCAAACCGTAGTATTTCAAAATGCTATATTGAGGCCAATAGCTACCAGAGCACTTAACTAACGCTACTACTACCTTTATCACTAAAAGGTTCAACTTTTAACATATCAATATCATATCCAATATGGCCAACTACCAAACTTTTAGCATTCAACAATTTATACAACAAGTATATAACTGAAATTTAAAATCACAATGTCGAGAAATCTGGGTTCCTTTACAAAATTCCCTGTATTTCATTTCTTATGTCATTCTCTTTTCAATGCAGAAATTCAACCAAACTGAACCAATAAATCATTCAAGCACAAAAAAATATTTTATGTCTACTATATATCATACACTGTTCATTCAGAGGTGAGATAACTCACTGAAATTCTAGTTGACGCTTATGCATTTCTATTCGATGATGTTCAATTTTAGCTCAAAATTCCACTTGCTTCAAACTAAAAGAAATCAAATCCAATGCGTAGATAACGCTCCTACGAGCGCAATGCAAAAGACCGCATCTCGAATAGACCTCGTATGAAGAAGTTATTGATTTTACAAGTTGTTGATTAAAATATAATTAATTAACTAATCACTTTAATTAACTTTTAATTATCCTTACCAACTCTTCTTCCCCAAAACCAAATTTAATTCGCCTATACATGAAATGCAGGACCTATACACGCATGCTTCCTACCGGAGCTACGCTCCACTAATCGACGCATTGTCGATTCCATAGAATTCCATGTCGCAAGAGCTCTCTCCCTGACCTAACGAACTCAGGATCTACCCCACCTACTAGATCGCGACCTGATGGCTTCGACTATGACATCTAATTGTCGCTTTTCAACACATCGAGCCGCTCCACCTCCGACCATCACCTACCTCCTCTACTTCACACGAAAAGCACGTTGCAACCATCCCTATGACCCACCGTCACTTAAATCCCCTCGAAATCCAAACCCTAGCTACTGCCTCCTCACTTCGGCCTCCACCAATCATCCTTGCATGCAATGAGATGGGTATGGATTTGAAGCTACCGCGCATGTGAACCCGATGATTCCAATTTCGTAATTTTTAGTTGAGCGAATCATTATATTTTGATTTTTAAAAGGAGGAGGTCATTTTGTTGGTTTACGGGAAGATGAAAATGAAAATGAGAAAGGGAAAAAGAGAAGCAAGAGATGAGAGAGTGAAAAGTCAACTAAGGGGTTAATTTATTTCCAAATTTTTTGTACTTCGCTATGCAGCATTTTGCTTGCATATGAACAGCGAAGGACAGAAATAAAAATATGATTACGCACAACAATGCGACACAATCCCTAAACAATAATAAAATATACAAGTTATCTTATTCTATGAGATTTCAAAAATAACAACGTTTACCGAAAATACGTCAAATGATAATTAAAATATTTTTCAAATTAAATATTATGGAAAATCCTATGAATTCATTTAAAAATATGACATTAACATAAAGTTGTTTTATTAATAACTGATTTTCTTATTATTTATTATATTCGAATGAAATTTGAATATTTAAATAAAATAAGTATTCCCACTCGAAATATTAAGAATTTTAGGTCGTTATATTCTTCCCCTTAAAAGAATTTTGTCCCCAAAATTGCCAAAGGAAGAAAAATTTCTTCATACCCATGGGTTTTTAAAGTCAACCACGTTACAAAATTTTTTGGTAGTACCTCCTTTGCGCCACTAGATCAAAAAAAATCACAACATCAATATAAGCCCATATCTAGGACGTCCCATATCTGGGAACGACCCAACAACAATATATACTTATGATATACCTTATTGTGTGTGTATGTCACATAGTAAACACACCTGTGAAGCAATAAACACATACCAATTTGTCGAGCAATCAAACTCTACTCGTGAAACCAAAAGCAACTAGCAAGCTTTTCCTTCCATATACCTAAATTTCACTTACATTACCCAAAATAGAGTTAAATACGACAAATGAAACAATACAATGTACATATGCCATATCAAACCATATAACTTGCATTTCTAATGTAAGAAGTACACTATTTATTAAACCTCGTATGGTGTACGTATCTCATCCATATGCAATGTCAATTCGATCACTAACTCAATCACATAACTTCATTTTCGAACTAGTATCGCTCATTCGACTCTCTAGTGCGGACTCCGATCTAGTTCATTGATTAAAAATTTCCATTCTCCTTACATAGGCATGTATTATGATAGAAAATATCAGAATCATATCAAAAATCCATATCAAGTAATACCATCTAGAATCGAGTAAAAAATCCTAACTATGACCGGTGTAAATCACCTCGAAATCATGTGCTCGAATCTGGATCAAGAACAGTTATGCAAATAAAATGATCTATGTACAACATACGTACTTATTCCATTGGTTTCTTAACTATGCCAATTATTTTTACTTCCCAAAATTATTTATGAAAGCATTTCATAAAGCTTTACCTAAGTTTATAAACATCTCATAAAACACAACTTATGTTTATCAACACTTTAAAACTTAAGTTTATATTCGTATAATACTCTACTACATCCTAAGAGCATACATACAATATCAGAATTGTTTTGCTTAACCAGGATATTCAACAAATTTAAAACTTGTTTAAATTCTTACCATCCTTTCATTCTGGAGTTACAAAACTCTACCTTTATATTTCACCAACACTTAGCTTCAAGTTCTCAACTAATTCAGAAGTTTTCGATTGTCCAAAAATGCCGAAAATTCCATTTCATTTAAATAAGTAAAAACTACCAAACAACATCATAATGAGATGCACAAACAAACTACCTTGATGCAGAGGAGACATGCATCCATAAAATAACTTAACATAAAACTTTACAGTCAAACACCCGGGTTTTATTTCAAATCAATTTGAAACAAAAATATACGTATCGCCTTTATATATCAAATCATACTTTCAGAATTAAATCAAAATCTGTTTTACCAAAACAACTCTTTAGCAAATTACTATAGTAGCATCTCTCACTTAGAAACTCAAAAATTAATGTCGATGATGCTGTAGTCATCACCAGACTTATTTTCCAGTGACAGAAGTGAGTTCAGTGCTTTCTATCTCCTTTATAATCTATTTTTAAAAATATTTCTGTTCATTAATACTTTCAAATAATACTATTATTCTTTTCTCCAAAACTTTGAAAAACAATTTTCAAAACAGATGGATTTAAATTATCAAATTCTAAATTTTAAATCTTTTTATTTAAAAACCACAGTTAAAAACCATACTTATATTTATATATGTACGAGTACTTTGGCACGTGCGATGCACATACGCAGGAGGAACTGATATTAGAAACGCGGTTTGTGCGGCTTTTTTTATTTTACATGTACATAATGTTGCATTTTTTATGACTTTGACGTGTACATAATGTAGCATTTTTTATGCGTGTACATGCAAAATTCAATCGTTTATCATCGGCAGTGAATTGCCAACATACACCATGCTTCCTATTTCTGTCATCCTACATCAACCTTATTTGTTGAACATCTGCTGTGAGTTTTCAACATATTAAGTGCGTCCTATTTCTACCGTCTTGCTTCCAACTTATTTGCTGGTGTAAGGATATCTTTCATTTAGCCAGTTTTAAAATTGATTGTTCATCGTCTACCGATTTTTGGTTGGCATCAGTGTTCACGGTCTTACTTTTCTACTGCTAACTAACTATGTTTGATGTTCAGAACATTCATTTACGCTTAACTGTCTAATGACCTATTAAAAATTTGCAAATATGATGGTCATATGCATCCATACCAATTTATGCTTAACTGTCTAATGACCAATTATATCTCTTATTTTGATGGTTTCTATTACGTTGAGAAAAGGGTGCAATAGCCTGTGTTGCATAACCATCAACCTTGCATTCCCGTGCTCTCTTTGCTAAATATGTGTATATTTTTTAATTTCATATACATTTTCAAATATAGTTACGCACAAATTTGTGGTAACTTGCACTGGTACAAAACAAAGAAAGCATGACGCTGAAATTAATACAAAATATTATCAAAGATAAAACCTATTTGCAAATATAACTGTAAAAACATGTATTTCTATATTTGATGTCTGTATCGAGTACATAAATACACAAATTAACTGACAAAAATACTATTGGGTTCCTCAACGCCTCATTTCTTAACTCATTCTCTTAAAGTCCGGACAATATGTATTTGTCCACGTCTGTATAGTAGTAAGTACTCACTTTTCTAGAGCATCCGCTTATTTGATCAACATAGTTCATTTTGCTGAGTTCATCCAAAGAAGCCACCCCAAAAGGCATTTGTGAAGTTGCACATTATACATATGCGTGTTTTTTGTTTTTCATGCCATGTTCCCAAGAGACTGCATTTAGGGAAAGTTGAAACGTTGATAAGGGAAAAGAGGGCAAACCTTACTTTGAGTTCTTAACGCCACTTAGTACTATTTCCAAGTTTAAGGTTCAATAAATACACACCATATAATACAAACCATGAATGCATAAGTGATGTTCATGAATCAACTGGTTCAAAAATTCAAATATAGCAGAAATATCCCTCAAACCACCTAGACTTTCAAGTGGAACATAAAAGTAACTCTGTAACTAAGCACATAAAGAATAATAAGTTAATCATTCCCTTGAAAATCACAATATTAATTGAATAACATAATCCAAAACCTAAGCACCATTAATGTTTGAAGCAATCAGACCTAGATTACAATATAATAGCTTAGCCAGGAAAGAGAATTTAAACTGCAATAAAATATGACTGAATTTTTTTAATTACCTTCAATTTTATACTATAAATTTATATTAGGTTACGAAATCAATACCTCTTTTACAACTGAACCCCAACAACCGAACATAATAAAACTCAAAATTCATGCACCAACAATTAAACCTAATATTGATCGTGTAAGAATAAAAGAATTAAACTACATGATATATTTAACAACTTTCTTGTGTGAATTATAAATTGAAGTGTGCCCCAGAGGGCTTCAGTCTTATGTTCAAAAAAAGAACTTAATAAACAGAGAAAGCCGAAAATAAAAAGAGGAATATTCAAAATCAAAAGCAAACGGACCAAAAATTTATACAAACTTGAAGTCGAGATCTTTGCAGAGAAAATTAATATGGCTTGCATCTTCAAGATCGAGTGCTGTAAATCTCAGAATTGGAAGAAGAAAATTTGTGGTTCCTTCTAATCGGTTGATAGGAAGTTGAAGAAGTGGTGTTTGTGTTTATGTTTGTATGTATATGTAATGCTTATAATTTTACCTATATACGTGCACAAATCAATCGTTTGTTGAAATGTGATTGAGACTAAATCATTTCAAGAGATAATAGAATAGAGAAAAGAAAGTAATTAACTGTTATATTAATATCTTAAGAAATGCAACAAAAAAATAGTGCTTCATGTAGTCCCTATTTTAAAAAGTAAATACTTTGTAAAACAGATGTAGATAATGATATTTATTGCCAGCGAATGTCTTCCATCCTGCTTTGAAAAAGGTCTAGTGAGTTTCATTAGTTGTTTTTTATAGTTCATATATTGTAAGTGTAATGGTGTCTTTAGTTCATCATGTTATCTTTGTTTATTAGAGTATCAACTTTAACTTATTATTATTTTATTAGGTACGAAGAGTTCAGTCATTGAATAGTTGTTAACTTTGATTATACCTGGAGCTAAAGAAATAACTTTTCCTCTTATGAAAGAAACGCACGTGAAATCATTTTTCATTCTCCAACTTCATCATTTGGAAGAAATGATCCGTCTCAGTGTATATATTTTATTGCATCCTGTCAACAAAATTTAATTCAAAGTAGTAAGACATCTGTCTCAATTGATAAGAAAAAACCTTGTAATTTTTTTAAAATACGACATCCTCTGCATGAAATAGCTGTTTAAGCATTACATATACATCAAGGTCGTGTTTGATCTAAAGCACCAAGTAATATAAAAAGATTGGCAACTAAGGCAAGACATCAAAACATGGTCCAGTTTTTTCTCAGTTTGTTAGATTTATGTTTAAATGATGGTCAGATTTACATGGCTCGCCTTCTTAATAGTTGCTATTTTTTATATGTAGAAAATTCATAGCTGTATAAGGGTAATAATTGCATTAAATAAAAACAAATGACATAGTAACCAAGACAACTGAAGCGAACAAATTTGGCGTTGTAAGAAGACAACATGCGACAGATGAAATCATGTTTATTATGTACTGCTTAAACATTATAGTATCCATTTTTATTGTTGCAGAATTTTATACTGTTCGGTTCAGTAATTGTAATATAACAGTTTGAGTACCATAACACCAATCTCTTAGTATAGTGTACTTTCATTGTCATCTAGTTATCATACTGTATGCGTTTGAGCTAATCAAGCAATGCATAAAATTTAATGACAACATCATCTTGGGGAAAATATTGACTGCACAAAGTTAAAATTTTGGTAAGCTGATCATTCTCTGAATAGAAAATATCAATCAAATGGAAGAAAAGTAAACAACTTGAGAATGAATGCTTACCATTTAGATTCATGGAAAATATCAGTTCATTTGGTTATGCGTTTTGCTTTGAGGCTGTTTTTCGTCATTTGCCGAAGAGAAGAGGTAAGGTCTGATGTCGCCATTTGAGGAGATCTGTAGTCATGTGCTCTTCTGGTATGCAGGAGTTTTAGCTAATGCTTGTGCTGAGTACACTTCAATTTTTTCTAGTTGCCGTCTGCAATGAGTGTAATGGGCTAGTTTTTGGTTTATGGGTCTGAATTGTCTTATGTATTGCTTTCATAACTGGGTTTGACTCACTGTAGTGATGTATATTTGTATATGTACTCACTTTTCTTGGAGTAAATGCCTTGAATCCCTTTTTAAAAAAATAACAAAAGGCGAAAGGACATGAACTAAGGTTGAATCTGGCGGATCAACCTGCACGCTTTTAAACCAACATTTATGTAAATGTGTTAGTCGAATAGTGATATATGCAATGTCATAGGTTTTTGGGTCTACTTCCTAGTTCCCACTAATCCACCTTTCCGACATAGGCAGCCTGTGTTGAACAGTAATAGGGTATATATCTGTAGACTTTCTACAGTTAAGTGTCATCTATGTCAAGCTGATGCAAATAAACAACTACATCACTAATATAGGAAAGTATTCAGATGTAAATGAACAACTGCATCGGCAGTTTTTCAATATCCTGACTAATTAACATGATCACTTTTAGTTAATAATGCTTCTATTTCATTCATCAGATGCGGTTGAGTTATCAAAAGAGAAATATCACATGAGAAATCATGCATGACATATGAAACTGGTCGAAAATAGAACCCAATTCATGGTCTAAAGTTGTCAAATATTTGTGTTTCTTTTTTGAGTTCATGGGAAACCTTAAGATCATGGTATTCATTGATACTCACTTAAGTAAACCATGCTGTGTGTCTACCCCGCTTTTATTTAGTGTCAAATATTTGTGTTGTATTATTGTTTTGACAAATAGGTTTGCTTTCACTATGAAAACATAATATTTGAAATCTCAGAGAAAAAAAATTTAAACAATCAAAATAATTTAGATCCAACATATCTAGTTCCTTCATCAATATCACTTGAATCATCCAACCATCAGGTGAATTACAAATACTAATTTCTCATTTCATCAAATAAAGTGCAATATCTACAGTATACGGTTAAAGCTGAACAATGATGCCAACCACCATGTAAAAACAAATAAACAAAGCAATATGCACAAAAATCAATACCCACAAAATTGAGACATGATAAGAAAAAAGAAGATTACTAAATCATGTAGTAAAGTACTTGAACCTCTCTTACAATGAAGAGTCGTAGCAACTGCAATTATTTAGCCATCCTCTATGGCAATGCCATTTGAATCATGCAACGAAACTATAGATGTAATGACTCGAGTTTTCGACGCTCGAAAGTCGACATTAATACGTCCACTGTATCAAATGCCGCGCAATCGAATGCCGGAAAACCGAACCATTAGGGTTAAAAGAAGGGGTAGAAGAAGACATAAGAGGAGAAAGAACAGAAACAGAAACAACATCAGAATCTCACATTCGCAGCGGAACAATATATAATAGATAATCACTAGTCTTTAAAAACAAAAGACTATATCAAATTATACATACATCAATCAGAGTCAATATACAACACAATACAACAATGGACAGTTATATAAACTTGTCCACATACAGAATACACAGCGGAAATAATAAACAAGTACGGTAGTACGCTTCGCCATCCAGCTCATCTCCAATGCTCCAGAATATCCTGATAACATAACTCTAGGCTGCCCGTGTGGAAAATTATGGGCACTCGGAGTTTAGAAGGGAACAATAAACTCCGAGTCAGTCATGGTGACTGGTGTGAGATCGTAAAACAGTTATTTTCTCAAAGAAAATAAAACAATTCGCAATGCTTTTGGAAAATGAAACTACCATAAGGCCTCCCGCCACGCACACAATGCAAACGCAGAATTGGAGGAGATTTCCCCTTATGATAGTCAAAAATGCTTACTACGCAAAATCAATTGATATTATTATTAATGTCTAGTGTCGAAAACATTTTGAAAGTATAATATCAATCTTAGCCAACATACAACCATTGTTGTATGCCTACTATAGCTACTACGTTCAATAGCAGGTTACCGCCACATTCCATAGCATGTAATACAATTAAAAACTGTACAGGGTTCGTATTGTTTCTTTGGATTTCCAACAAATAGTCAGGCAAAGGAACTTCCTTATACCGAAATAGAAACGGCTCTGGAAAGACGCCCCGGATCCTAACCGGATCTCTGCAAACAAAAGGCCGAAGCTACCTCACGCTGTACAGCTGAACTAGGTAACTAACACACTGACGCTACCTCACGCTGTACAGCTGTAACTAGGTAACTAACACACAAGTATGCCATCCCTCGGTCGTAACCAACCTTTATCCGAGGATCCTCAATCACAAAGCAACAGCCAAAAAATATAATCAACATAGGTAAAATATCTGGGCTCCATACCATGATATCACCTTTTATCCAGAAGGAAATGGCATACCCTAGGGGCGCTACCCCTACAAACCTCTGTCGCAACATTCCTGTTTCGACCATTACCGGGTTGTGAGGCTCGACAAAGTCTCGTCCACATACACTGCTCTTTTTCACAAAGCCACGCTTTTTCACAAAGCCATGCTTTGACCAACAACTGATCAACAGCACTTCGTGTGCCACATTACCAAATTGGGAATGTATCACTAGTAACCATCAACTACATAACCTCTGAGCTCGTACGTCTCAGAGAAGAGTGTTAAGCTAAGAGAATAAATTCTCCGCCACCAACAGAAATGTATTTGATAGAAACTAGCTTTACATCTCAAAGTGTAATGTCGGACACACATCCATACAAGTCCGTTCCGGGATCGAACGGAACCGAAGGCACTTCCAAAGAAGCCCTTGCAATCCGGATATTCACTAATCACGTCCGGACTTCCCATCACAAAAAGAGTGATATAAATCTCTATACCGGAGCAAATCGGTGCAGAGACATTCGACAGGTTGTCCTTTCATTTTCGAAAATATTCGGTCTTCACCACCGGTCTTCAATACGATCAATATCGTCGTATCACTAATTCGGAATGGGTTATATGACACAAAGGTCTTTTCCCGGCTAACCCGAATAGTGCGCGTTTGTTTAAAAACAAATCAAGTGCCATTTCAAAGGCAAATATTGATAGTCAGTTATTTAACTATCAACAACATTCACAACAAACATCCAATTCAAATAATTTTTCCCAAATTATTAAATTTCAAAATATCTTCAAAAGATATATATTTTCCACACTTCTCATTTGAAAATCAATTTCAAATTATATTTCACACTTCACATTTGAAAATCAATTTCAAATCATATTTCACACTTCACATTTGAAAATCAATTTCAAATCATATTTCACACTTCACATTTGAAAATCAATTTCAAATCACAAAATGGTCCATTTAAACCAATTAGATAAATCCTTATCGATTTATTTCAAATTTACATTTCAAATTTGTAAATTTATTTCCACACTTCATCACTTTGAAAACCGATTTCAAATCATATTTTCCACACTTTAAAAATAAATCAATATTTATTTTTAAAACAAATTTCCCTTTCCTTTACTAATTCTATTCGGAATTTACATTCTCAAATATTCAATTTTAACACCAAATCAACTTTCAAATTGATTTCTCAATTTATTTCAAATCCCAAATCTAATTCCAAATTGATTTCTGAATTTACTTCAACACCGAATCACATTTCAAATTGATTCAAATTTTAATCCCAAGTACCAAATCATTATTTTACAAATCAATTTCCAAATTTATTCTCAACACAAAAATCAATTTTTATTCAAACAACAAATAAATTTTCATATCGATTTCCCAAAGATTTATTTCAAATACCCAATCAATTATCAATTTGATTTCAAACAAATTTATCTCCTTTTAAATAAATTCTTTTGTTCTTCAGAACCATCTAAAACTCAATTTTTAATTTCAAAAATCCAATTTCATTCATTTCTGGTATCCAACGATACCAAAAATACATTTGGCTAAATTATAGCCTTCAACAAATTCAATCACAGATATAATCATACACAGATTATAAATAATCAATCACACAACATATGAAATCAATTCAAATGTTTTGAGGAATCCTGTTGGATCCCTCCAACCTGTTTCCCTGCATCCACAGATGTTAGCACAATACCAATTCCACTTCGAGGTGGAATATCGCGGTATATGGGATTTATAAAATATCATCCGCTATTATGCGGCGCAATAGGGTCTCATCCGCTATATAATGCGGGAAATCACAACTGCAATATATACATATGCCAATATATATATATATATATTGCTATATATAGATATATCCTACTATATCTAATATCACAATCCAAACAGCAATCAATCAATAACTGCAAAAAAATTCCACTTTTCATTTTGAGTGAGAAGATCTCACCATTGCTTTTATTTCGCATTCCATTTTCCATTTTCGGCTATTCCTTGATTTTAAACCTTGTATAAACAATTTATACAATTTATTAATATTCGAAATAATCGAATAACCAATTTTCGTTTGATACATTTAATTAGCCAATAATTAAATTTTAACTAGAAATTTTCCCTTTGAAATTATCTATATATATACTTAGAAAAAAAATAGATTATAGATCTCCAAAAATCTAATTTTTTTATACATTCTTCAAACATTTTAAAAATCCCTATATATTTTCCAAAGTCTTTTCTATATATAAATTTTTCCTCTTTGAAACTACTTATACCAAAAATACCCTATATATACATAAAACAGAACTGCCTTACATATCTTACTGGAAAAAAAATAATTTCTTTCCATTTTATAAAGTTAATTAACCAATGATAACTAATTTCCCTTTTATAAAATCTTTTAGTAACTAATAAGTTAAGTAACTAATAAATCACCTTAAGATATACATTCCCTTCCTTTTCTTTTAACAGTAGATTAAAAATATATATATGTATATTTATTTCTCTGAAACTACATATATATACTACCACAATCTATATTGCCAGTTAAAAATTCCCATATCTAACCTTATATGTATAAATAAAATTTTTGTGTACTGCATATATATTTTTCTGCATTAAAAATCAAATAGATCTATATATAATTTAAACAAAATAATTGAAAAACACTTACTGCCTCGAACGATCAACGTCGAACTAGCAGCCATTGGTCAGAGATGAACCCATCCCCAGCTCGATCCCAGTATCTCTTCCGCGACCTAGATCCCCTGCCCTAGAAATCGCGAGCACCACTTCACCACGAGACCATGCTCAGATCATCGACCACTACGGCCTACGGCGGCACCCCAGACCCCCTATCGCCTCGCGTTCGCGAAACGCCACCACTTGCTCGTGCTCGAGCCCCCCATTATCGAACACGACCTCCTTCTGGTTCGGTATGGCTTCGTCTGGAGCGAGAAGAACCAAGTATGAAAACATGGGATCGATCGACGAAGCCCTCGATTTTGAAAGAAAAGTGGGGTTCGGCCATTACTAGATTTTGAACAAAGCTAGTTTTCGTGCTGATGATTTTTTTTTCGTTCGATTTTGATTTCACGCGGCTATTTTGCTTTTGAGCCCAGACCATTTTTAAACGAGAAGGGGACAGATTTTTATTTCAAAATGAAGAATGTGATTTTCTTCTTTCAGGCTTCGGCCATTTATTTTATTTTGAAATGAACGAGATGATGAAGTGTTCTGCTGTGAAACGAAATAAAGGGGAGGAAATGATGTTGGGGTGTACGAGGGGAGACAGTGATTTGAAGGAAAAAGTATCGATGTTGAAAGAAGGCAGGCTGAAGAAAGAATCTCTGCTGGGTTGACTAATTCTTCAATTCAAATTCAAATTCAAATCGTTCGATAAAGTCAACCAAAATTTTTGACTTCCTATCGAGGCGTGCCGCTAGGCGTTCGTAATGTTATACGTCTATTCCGAATGCAATGGAAAAGGTTCCGAGTCCAAATTCGATCGTATGGAGAAGATTGCATTTTGGACCAGTTAAAATATTAAATTTTCGATTTAATTTCAGCGCGTTTGCTTATCGTACGGCCAAACGATCACTCCAATCGTTACGAAAATTGAAATCCGATAATAATACAATATTACGGATCCAATGAAACTAGTTTCGTCGAATTCCGAGACTGCGCCCCGAAACGCTATTTTTAAATTCAATTTAAACGATAAATTTTCAAAACTGAACAAAACAGTTTTAAATTCAATTTTGAAGCTTCCATTATCTTCAGTATAATCAATATGAATTTTTCTAAGACTTCATATTATTTTTAATCAGCTCAAAACTAAAGATTCAAATTTTTACCCAGTTCCAATAATTAAATTCAATAATTTAATTACCAATTTCATTCTGATATCCCGAATTTCAAATTAAACTGTCATTCAAATATTTAAACTAAATTAAATATTCACATTTCAAATATCAAAAATTCAGGGTCGTTACAATCTTCCCCCCTTAAAATAATTTCGTCCCGAAATTACAAGTTAAGAAAAATGATCCTCAACCCGTTAATCATTTTCCCAAAACCAAACAGTTTTATCCAATTCTCAACTCAAATCTTTTTTATTAAAGATTCGTTCTCACTTTAGCTCATTTTCCAAAATCAACCATAAGTTCAAAATAATATGGTTTTCTTAACGATTCAAATTTAAATTCAAATTCAAATTTTTTTTTTGAATTCAAAATTTTCTCAAAAATTTTCTAACTCTCGAAATTTTCGAAAAATTTCACCAGGGCTCCTTTGCGCGGCTAACACGGTACGACTACAAAACGTCCCTACGGACTCTCAAATCCCAATAGAAAACAAAATGCCAAGTGGCAAAATCAGAATCTCATCAAATTTCATACTGAAATTTAAATACATACCTTTTGGTCGAGCAATTTAGATTTCTTCAAAATCAAAATCCAATTCCAAATACCCTGTATATTTTACTGAACAATAATATCCAATTACACATTCCAATTAAATTTCATTCACTTATATACTTAGAAAATTTCTCAATTCTAAATTTTATTTAAGAATTTTCTCCATTCTTTCTTAAGTTCAATATAAGTATTTACATACTTCTTATATTCATTTTCACTTCATTAACAAAGTTATATATTCATTTCCATCCAATTTTGCATTTCAATTCCATTTGAATTCAATTTGACAATTTCAATTCTATTTGAATTCATTTCAAATCTCAATACTCTTACTTTCAAAAATTTCATTCAGATTTTCATTTTGAATTTCACTTGAATTCGATTCATCTTCTAATTTTGAATATTGAGCTTTATTCACTTTTATCTCAATTCCACATTTTAAATCTTTTGTCGTTAGTGAAAAATTTTCGAAATTTTCTAACTTCTAGTGAAAACACTAAAAAAATCCTTTTAAAAATGGATATGGAAAGCACGTTCCCCCATGGATCACAGTTACTCGGCGGTTTCGCTACTATCCAAGTAGAATCACTTATAACTGTAGATTTCACATCTCTTGAATTTCGCCATGGTTGTTGCCATAGATCGTAGTTCACACGGCGGTTACACCACTATCCCAGTGGAATCGCTTGTAACCGTAGGCATCTCGCCCCTCGAATTTCGCTATAGCATACATCCCGATCAAATGGACACTCATACCGAGTTCCAACACCTTCACAATTTTTTCAATGGAAGGTACTTTTTCATATCCTTAGTTTAGAAAATCTAATATGCCATACATGTATAGTATTTCATTTCCAATTGATTCTATCCAATTTTTAATTGGCATTTCATTAATCAAATCTCATTGAAAACCATTCAAATCTATTCCATCTACTAATTTAATTAGTATATTCACTCATCCATTTAAAATTTAAAATTTCCATATTCAATTCGCCTCGAATTTATTTTATCAATAACAAGGAAATTTCAATTTATTTTTCTTTCTTACTTACTTGAATTTATATACAAATTCAAACCATTTTAAATTTAGTTCACAACTCAACTTTAATTTAACTAACTTCCAATTCATTACTTCATGAATTAATAATTTATCAAGGTAGTTTACTTGAATTCAATCCATTTTATTTTATTTCTCCAAGTTTGGATTCTATTCAACTTGATTCAAATCAAATTTCATTTCATTATTCAATTCCAATTCATTTATTTACAAATGTAGCTTCATTTGTTTATTCATAAATTCATTCATTTCCAATTTGAATCTCATTCTAATCATATTTCAATTATTTTATAAGTTATCAACTTATTTACATCCCATCAATGAATTTTATTTCAAATACTTCCTTGGGATTCTATTCCAAATTATAAATCACATTTACAATTTACACTTACAATTTCATTCGTATATGAATTTTATTTCCTTATCATTTTCAATTCATATTTATAAATTTCATTTGTCAAATGAATTTATCTTCAAATCTTTGGTTATATCATTTTATTTCTTATTTGATTTTCATATAACAATGATAATAATTCAATATTATCTCTTCCTAACAACCAAGCATCCATATACTATGATAATTCATAGAAAATCATTTCTTTTCTATACGAAAATAGTTTTGGGCAAAATTATTTCATTCACCCTATTTAAAACAATACTGTGTCAGTTTAACTTGTTTAAGAGTTTAGAAACCCCTATCGATTACAGTTGGCCAGACTGCACCGACCAGAATCTATAAACAATCAACCGATAAGTCAACACAATACAAAACAAATTTTGTATTCACTAAAAAATACGCGCTCATATCTATTATTACACTCACACTCATTCTAGAGTACTACTGACTCTATCTCTAATGAGTAACACCCAACAGAGCCATGGGTTGTCGCTTAACCGGATGCTCTGATACCACTTGTAACGACTCGAGTTTTCGACGCTCGAAAGTCGACATTAATACGTCCACTGTATCAAATGCCGCACAATCGAATGCCGGAAAACCGAACCATTAGGGTTAAAAGAAGGGGTAGAAGAAGACAGAAGAGAAGAAAGAACAGAAACAGAAACAACATCAGAATCTCACATTCGCAGCGGAACAATATAAAATAGATAATCACTAGTCTTTAAAAACAAAAGACTATATCAATTTATACATACATCAATCAGAGTCAATATACAACACAATACAACAATGGACAGTTATATAAACTTGTCCACATACAGAATACACAGCAGAAATAATAAACAAGTACGGTAGTACGCTTCGCCATCCAGCTCATCTCCAAAGCCCCAGAATATCCAGAATATCCTGATGACATAACTCTAGGCTACCCGTGTGGAAAATTATGGGCACCCAGAGTTTAGAAGGGAACAATAAACTCCGAGTCAGTCATGGTGACTGGTGTGAGATCGTAAAACAGTTATTTTCGCAAAGAAAATAAAACAATTCACAATGCTTTTGGAAAATGAAACTACCATAAGGCCTCCCGCCACACACACAATGCAAACGCAGAATTGGAGGAGATTTCCCCTTATGATAGTCAAAAATGCTTACTACGCAAAATCATTTGATATTATTATTAATGTCTAGTGTCGAAAACATTTTGAAAGTATAATATCAATCTTAGCCAACATACAACCATTGTTGTATGCCTACTATAGCTACTACGTTCAATAGCAGGTTACCACCACATTCCATAGCAGGTAATACAATTAAAAACCGTACAGGGTTCGTATTGTTTCTTTGGATTTCCAACAAATGGTCAGGCAAAGGAACTTCCTTATACCGAAATAGAAACGGCTCTGGAAAGACGCCCCGGATCCTAACCGGATCTCTGCAAACAAAAGGCCGACGCTACCTCACGCTGTACAGCTGTAACTAGGTAACTAACACACTGATGCTACCTCACGCTGTACAGCTGTAACTAGGTAACTAACACACAAGTATGCCATCCCACGGTCGTAACCAACCTTTATCCGAGGATCCTCAATCACAAAGCAACAGCCACAAAATATAATCAACATAGGTAAAATATATGGGCTCCATACCATGATATCACCTTTTATCCAGAAGGAAATGGCATACCCTAGGGGTGCTACCCCTACAAACCTCTGCCGCAACATTCCTGTTTCGACCATTACCGGGTTGTGAGGCTCGACGAAGTCTCGTCCACATACACTGCGCTTTGTCACAAAGCCACGCTTTGACCAACAACTGATCAACAGCACTTCGTGTGCCACATTACCAAATTGGGAATGTATCACTAGTAACCATCAACTACATAACCTCTGAGCTCGTACGTCTCAGAGATGGGTGTTAAGCTAAGAGAATAAATTCTCTGCCACCAACAGAAATGTATTTGATAGAAACCAGCTTTACATCTCAAAGTGTAATGTCGGACACACATCCGTACAAGTCCGTTCCGGGATCGAACGGAACCGAAGGCACTTCCAAAGAAGCCCTTGCAATCCGGATATTCACTAATCACGTCCAGACTTCCCATCACAAAAAGAGTGATATAAATCTTTATACCGGAGCAAATCGGTGCAGAGACATTCGACAGGTTGTCCTTTCATTTTCGAAAATATCCGGTCTTCACCACCGGTCTTCAATACGATCCATATCGTCGTATCACTAATTCGGAATGGATTATATGACACAAAGGTCTTTTCCCGGCTAACCCGAATAGTGCGCGTTTGTTTAAAAACAAATCAAGTGCCATTTCAATGGCAAATATTGATAGTCGGTTATTTAACTATCAACAACATTCACAACAAACATCCAATTCAAATAATTTTTCCCAAATTATTAAATTTCAAAATACCTTCAAAAGATATATATTTTCCACACTTCACATTTGAAAATGAATTTCAAATTATATTTCACACTTCACATTTGAAAATCAATTTCAAATCATATTTCACACTTCACATTTGAAAATCAATTTCAAATCACAAAATGGTCTGTTTAAACCAATTAGATAAATCCTTATCGATTTATTTCAAATTTACATTTCAAATTTGTAAATTTATTTCCACACTTCATCACTTTGAAAACCGATTTCAAATCATATTTTCCACACTTTAAAAATAAATCAATATTTATTTTTAAAACAAATTTCCCTTTCCTTTACCAATTCTATTCGGAATTTACATTCTAAAATATTCAATTTTAACACCAAATCAACTTTCAAATTGATTTCTCAATTTATTTCAAATCCCAAATCTAATTCCAAATTGATTTCTGAATTTACTTCAACACCGAATCACATTTCAAATTGATTCAAATTTTAATCCCAAGTACCAAATCATTATTTTACAAATCGATTTCCAAATTTATTCTCAACACAAAAATCAATTTTTATTCAAACACCAAATAAATTTTCATATCGATTTCCCAAAGATTTATTTCAAATACCCAATCAATTATCAATTTGATTTCAAACAAATTTATCTCCTTTTAAATAAATTCTTTTATTCTTCCGAACCATCTAAAAATCAATTTTTAATTTCAGAAATCCAATTTCATTCATTTCTGGTATCCAACGATACCAAAAATACATTCGGCTAAATTATAGCCTTCAACAAATTCAATCACAGATATAATCATACACAGATTATAAATAATCAATCACACAACATATGAAATCAATTCAAATGTTTTGAGGAATCCTGTTGGATCCCTCCAACCTGTTTCCCTGCATCCACAGATGTTAGCACAATACCAATTCCACTTCGAGGTGGAATATCGCGGTATATGGAATTTATAAAATATCATCCGCTATTATGCGGCACAATAGGGTCTCATCCGCTATATAATGCGGGAAATTACAACTGCAATATATACATATGCCATTATATATATATATTGCTATATATAGATATATCCTACTATATCTAATATCACAATCCAAACAGCAATCAATCAATAACTGCAAAAAAAATCCACTTTTCATTTTGAGTGAGAAGATCTCACCTTTGCTTTTATTTCGCAGTCCATTTTCCATTTTCGGTTATTCCTTGATTTTAAACCTTGTATAAACAATTTATACAATTTATTAATATTCGAAATAATCGAATAACCAATTTTCGTTTGATACATTTAATTAGCCAATGATTAAATTTTAACTAGAAATTTTCCCTTTGAAATTATCTATATATATACTTAGAAAAAAAATAGATTATAGATCTCCAAAAATCTAATTTTTTTTATACATTCTTCAAACATTTTAAAAATCCCTATATATTTTCCAAAGTCTTTTCTATATATAAAATTTTCCTCTTTGAAACTACTTATACCAAAAATACCCTATATATACATAAAACAGAACTGCCTTACATATCTTACTGGAAAAAAAAAAATTTCTTTCCATTTTATAAAGTTAATTAACCAATGATAACTAATTTCCCTTTTATAAAATCTTTTAGTAACTAATAAGTTAAGTAACTAATAAATCACCTTAAGATATACATTCCCTTCCTTTTCTTTTAACAGTAGATTAAAAATATATATATGTATATTTATTTCTCTGAAACTACATATATATACTACCACAATATATATTGCCAGTTAAAAATTCCCATATCTAACCTTATATGTATAAATAAAATTTCTGTGTACTGCATATATATTTTTCTGCATTAAAAATCAAATTGATCTGTATATAATTTAAACAAAATAATTGAAAAACACTTACTGCCTCGAACGATCAACGTCGAACTAGCAGCCATTGGTCAGAGATGAACCCATCCCCAGCTCGATCCCAGTATCTCTTCCGCGACCTAGATCCCTTGCCCTAGAAATCGCGAGCACCACTTCACCGCGAGACCATGCTCAGATCATCGACCACTACGGCCTACGACGGCACCCCAGACCCCCTATCGCCTCACGTTCGCGAAACGCCACCACTTGCTCGTGCTCGAGCCCCCCATTATCGAACGCGACCTCCTTCTGCTTCGGTATGGCTTCGCCTGGAGTGAGAAGAACCAAGTATGAAAACGTGGGATCGATCGACGAAGCCCTCGATTTTGAAAGAAAAGTGGGGTTCGGCCATTACTCGATTTTGAACGAAGCTAGTTTTCGTGCTGATGGTTTTTTTTTCGTTCGATTTTGATTTCACGCGGCTATTTTCTTTTGAGCCCAGACCATTTTTAAACGAGAAGGGGACAGATTTTTATTTCAAAATGAAGAACGTTATTTTCTTCTTTCAGGCTTCGGCCATTTATTTTATTTTGAAATGAACGAGATGATGAAGTGTTCTGCTGTGAAACGAAATAAAGGGGAGGAAATGATGTTGGGGTGTACGAGGGGAGACAGTGATTTGAAGGAAAAAGTATCGATGTTGAAAGAAGGCAGGCTGAAGAAAGAATCTCTGCTGGGTTGACTAATTCTTCAATTCAAATTCAAATTCAAATCGTTCGATAAAGTCAACCAAAAATTTTGACTTCCTATCGAGGCGTGCCGCTAGGCGTTCGTAATGTTATACGTCTATTCCGAATGCAATGGAAAAGGTTCCGAGTCCAAATTCGATCGTATGGAGAAGATAGCATTTTGGACCAGTTAAAATATTAAATTTTCGATTTAATTTCAGCGCGTTTGCTTATCGTACGGCCAAACGATCACTCCAATCGTTACGAAAATTGAAATCCGATAATAATACAATATTACGGATCCAATGAAACTAGTTTCGTCGAATTCTGAGACTGCGCATCGGAACGCTATTTTTAAATTCAATTTAAACGATAAATTTTCAAAACTGAACAAAACAGTTTTAAATTCAATTCTGAAGCTTCCATTATCTTCAGTATAATCAATATGAATTTTTCTAAGACTTCATATTATTTTTAATCAGCTCAAAACTGAAGATTCAAATTTTTACCCAGTTCCAATAATTAAATTTAATAATTTAATTACCAATTTGATTCTGATATCCCGAATTTCAAATTAAACTGTCATTCGAATATTTAAACTAAATTAAATATTCACATTTCAAATATCAAAAATTCAGGGTCGTTACCATCTTCCCCCCTTAAAAGAATTTCGTCCTGAAATTACAAGTTAAGAAAAATGATCCTCACCCAGTTAATCATTTTCCCAAAACCAAACAGTTTTATCCAATTCTCAACTCAAATCTTTTTTATTAAAGATTCGTTATCACTTTAGCTCATTTTCCAAAATCAACCATAAGTTCCAAATAATATGGTTTTCTTAACGATTCAAATTTAAATTCAAATTCAAATTTTTTTTTTTTGAATTCAAAATTTTCTCAAAAAATTTCTAACTCTCGAAATTTTCGAAAAATTTCGCCAGCGTCTTCTTTGCACGGCTAACACGGTACGACTACAAAACGTCCCTACGAACTCTCAAATCCCAATAGAAAACAAAATGCCAAGTGGCAAAATCAGAATCTCATCAAATTTCATACTGAAATTTAAATACATACCTTTTGGTCGAGCAATTTAGATTATCTTCAAAATCAAAATCCAATTCCAAATACCCTGTATGTTTTACTGAACAATAATGTCCATTTGCACATTCCAATTAAATTTCATTCACTTATATACTTAGAAAATTTCTCAATTCTAAATTTTATTTAAGAACTTTCTCCATTCTTTCTTAAGTTCAATATAAGTATCTACATACTTCTTATATTCATTTTCACTTCATTAACAAAGTTATATATTCATTTCCATCCAATTTTGCATTTCAATTCCATTTGAATTCAATTTGACAATTTCAATTCTATTTGAATTCATTTCAAATCTCAATACTCTTACTTTCAAAAATTTCATTTAGATTTTCATTTCGAATTTCACTTGAATTCGATTCATCTTCTAATTTTGAATATTGAGCTTTATTCACTTTTATCTCAATTCCACATTTTAAATTTTTTGTCGTTAGTGAAAAATTTTCAAAAATTTCAAAATTTTCTAACTTCTAGTGAAAACACTAAAAAAAATCCTTTTAAAAATGGATATGGAAAGCACGTTCCCCCTTGGATCACAGTTACTCGGCGGTTTCGCTACTATCCCAGTAGAATCACTTGTAACTGTAGATTTCACATCTCTTGAATTTCGCCATAGTTGTTGCCATAGATCGTAGTTCACACGGCGGTTACACCACTATCCCAGTGGAATCGCTTGTAACCGTAGGCATCTCGCCCCTCGAATTTCGCTATAGCATACATCCCGATCAAATGGACACTCATACCGAGTTCCAACACCTTCACAATTTTTTCAATGGAAGGTACTTTTTCATATCCTTAGTTTAGAAAATCTAATATGCCATACATGTATAGTATTTCATTTCCAATTGATTCTATCCAATTTTTAATTGGCATTTCATTAATCAAATCTCATTGAAAACCATTCAAATCTATTCCATCTACTAATTTAATTAGTATATTCACTCATCCATTTAAAATTTCAAATTTCCATATTCAATTCGCCTCGAATTTATTTTATCAATAACAAGGAAATTTCAATTTATTTTTCTTTCTTACTTACTTGAATTTATATACAAATTCAAACCATTTTAAATTTAGTTCACAACTCAACTTTAATTTAACTAACTTCCAATTCATTACTTCATGAATTAATAATTTATCAAGGTAGTTTACTTGAATTCAATCCATTTTATTTTATTTCTCCAAGTTTGGATTCTATTCAACTTGATTCAAATCAAATTTCATTTCATTATTCAATTCCAATTCATTTATTTACAAATGTAGCTTCATTTGTTCATTCATAAATTCATTCATTTCCAATTTGAATCTCATTCCAATCAGATTTCAATTATTTTATAAGTTATCAACTTATTTACATCCCATCGATGAATTTTATTTCAAATACTTCCTTGGAATTCTATTCCAAATTATAAATCACATTTACAATTTACACTTACAATTTCATTCGTATATGAATTTTATTTCCTTATCATTTTCAATTCATATTTATAAATTTCATTTGTCAAATGAATTTATCTTCAAATCTTTGGTTATATCATTTTATTTCTTATTTGATTTTCATATAACAATGATAATAATTCAATATTATCTCTTCCTAACAACCAAGCATCCATATACTATGATAATTTATAGAAAATCATTTCTTTTCTATACAAAAATAGTTTTGGGCAAAATTATTTCATTCACCCTATTTAAAACAATACTGTGTCAGTTTAACTTGTTTAAGAGCTTAGAAACCCCTATCGATTACAGTTGGCCAGACTGCACCGACCAGAATCTATAAACAATCAACCGATAAGTCAACACAATACAAAACAAATTTTGTATTCACTAACAAATACGCGCTCATATCTATTATTACACTCACACTCATTCTAGAGTACTACTGACTCTATCTTTAATGAGTAACACCCAACAGAGCCATGGGTTGTCGCTTAACCGGATGCTCTGATACCACTTGTAACGACTCGAGTTTTCGACGCTCGAAAGTCAACATTAATACGTCCACTGTATCAAATGCCGCGCAATCGAATGCCGAAAAACCAAACCATTAGGGTTAAAAGAAGGGGTAGAAGAAGACAGAAGAGAAGAAAGAACAGAAACAACATCAGAATCTCACATTCGCAGCGGAACAATATATAATAGATAATCACTAGTCTTTAAAAACAAAAGACTATATCAATTTATACATACATCAATCAGAGTCAATATACAACACAATACAACAATGGACAGTTATATAAACTTGTCCACATACAGAATACACAGTGGAAATAATAAACAAGTACGGTAGTACGCTTCGCCATCCAGCTCATCTCCAAAGCTCCAGAATATCCTGATAACATAACTCTAGGCTGCCCGTGTGGAAAATTATGGGCACTCGGAGTTTAGAAGGGAACAATAAACTCCGAGTCAGTCATGGTGACTGGTGTGAGATCGTAAAACAGTTATTTTCGCAAAGAAAATAAAACAATTCGCAATGCTTTTGGAAAATGAAACTACCATAAGGCCTCCCGCCACACACACAATGCAAACGCAGAATTGAAGGAGATTTCCCCTTATGATAGTCAAAAATGCTTACTACGCAAAATCAATTGATATTATTATTAATGTCTAGTGTCGAAAACATTTCGAAAGTATAATATCAATCTTAGCCAACATACAACCATTGTTGTATGCCTACTATAGCTACTACGTTCAATAGCAGGTTACCGCCACATTCTATAGCAGGTAATACAATTAAAAACCATACAGGGTTCGTATTGTTTCTTTGGATTTCCAACAAATGGTCAGGCAAAGGAACTTCCTTATACCGAAATAGAAACGGCTCTGGAAAGACGCCCCGGATCCTAACCGGATCTCTGCTAACAAAAGGCCGACGCTACCTCACGCTGTACAGCTGTAACTAGGTAACTAACACACTGATGCTACCTCACGCTGTACAGCTGTAACTAGGTAACTAACACACAAGTATGCCATCCCCTGGTCGTAACCAACCTTTATCCGAGGATCCTCAATCACAAAGCAACAGCCACAAAATATAATCAACATAGGTAAAATATCTGGGCTCCATACCATGATATCACCTTTTATCCAGAAGTAAATGGCATACCCTAGGGGCGCTACCCCTACAAACCTCTGCCGCAACATTCCTGTTTCGACCAATACCGGGTTGTGAGGCTCGACGAAGTCTCGTCCACATACACTGCGCTTTTTCACAAAGCCACGCTTTGACCAACAATTGATCAACAACACTTTGTGTGCCACATTACCAAATTGGGAATGTATCACTAGTAACCATCAACTACATAACCTCTGAGCTCGTACGTCTCACAGAAGGGTGTTAAGCTAAGAGAATAAATTCTCCGCCACCAACAGAAATGTATTTGATAGAAACCAGCTTTACATCTCAAAGTGTAATGTCGGACACACATCCATACAAGTCCGTTCCGGGATCGAACGGAACCGAAGGCACTTCCAAAGAAGCCCTTGCAATCCGGATATTCACTAATCACGTCCAGACTTTGTTAGCACCAAAATTGGTCACTAACCTCGTAGAAGAAGATTGTGAAGAGATATAAGTGATGAAATCAAATTAAACAGAGAAGACAGTGCTAATCTAAATACAGAAAGTAAGAACACCAAATTTATAGTGGTTCAGCGTAATTTCCTACGTCTACTTTGAGGTTAAACTTTATTGATCTTCTTTATAGTTGATTACAAATACAATTCGTGAACCAAATGTTTGAATGAAGTTGTTAAGTAGAGAAGATGAGTCTTGAAAATGGCAGAGTCTCCCCGGTGTTTTCTCTCCCAAAAAAGGATCCATTTCACTGTGACCCTGCCCCTCTATTTATAGGCAAAAGTGGGCTGGACTACCCAAGTGGGCTTGATAGCCGAACGCTCTAGCCCAGGCGCTGCATGCCGAACCAGGTACGCCGAACGCTTCCATGCCGAACGGTCCTTCCCATGCCGAACGGTGCTTCTGATGTATGGGAAGTGTAGGATGGTTGCAGTGAAGCCGAGCGTATCTCTGTTCGAAGCTCTTGACCGATCAATGTATGTAGGTCGAATGATATCGTTACCTTGTGTAGTTGTGCATACTGAATGCCTTCTGAATGCCGAACGCTCTCGTTGCCGAGTTATCCTATCGCCGAGTTCTACTGACGCCGAGTGCCTCTGGATGCCGAGTACTCCGGATGCCGAGTACCATGGGATGCCGAACACTAGTTGACGCTGAGCATAGGTTGTTGCCGAGTGCCAGTTGATGCCGAACACTACTTGACGCCGAGTACCCTTGTTGCCGAGTACTACGCCGAGTAGTCTCGATGCCGAGTGCTCTTGATGTCGAGTGCTCTCGTATGCCGAGCAGTCTCGTATGCCGAGCAGTCTTGGTGCCGAGCAATCTTGATGCCGAGCGTTGGTTGACGTTGAGTGCCAGTTGACGCCGAACACTGCTGAGTACTACGCCGAACACTCCTGGACGCCGGACACTATGGATGCCGAGTACTACGCCGAGTACTCATGGATGACAGTTGCTTCGTCGAACACTCCTGGATGGCAAGTGCTTCGCCGAACCCTCCTGGATGGCAAGTGCTTCGCCGAACACTCCTAGATGCCGGACACTCTCTGATGCCGAGCACTTATTGCCGAGTACTAGTTGCCTGGTCAAATCCCCAGGAAACACTTGCCCCCCCAAAGTGTATTGCGTGGCCGAACGTGATGCGCTTTGAATCTGGTACAATCTACCTCGGAGGTACCTCTTCAAGAATGTTAGCGAAGGAGGTGCGAGACGAACAAGGTTGGGATGCCGAACGATACGTTCGAAGCTGAGCGTACCTCGTGTGCCGAACGCTCTGGTATTGACCGGTTCTACCGGGTACAGCCTCTTCGTCTTCTACCTCCCTCTATATAACCAGGCGCCCTTCCACCATTTTCTTTTACGTCTTCTTTATTATCACTCTTAGAGATTTGCAATCCTATCAGATATAAAGCCTATATAATCCATTCTCAACTTCGATCGTCGAATTAGGTATCCTTCCTCTAACAATTGCACTACTTCCATTTTAGGTTCATCTTATGGAAACAGAGTATTTCCTTTAGTTGTAAACGCGTGGCTAGTGGGAGTGGTTCACTCGTTTGGAATCGCCGAACGGTGCACGAGAGTTGAGCCTAGCTCCTTTGCGCTGATCAAGATTGGAAGAAGAAAAAGGTAGATGGGGAGTCGAACGGCGTAACCTGCGTCGGGCGATCTGTCTCTGTCGTTCGGCGTAAATGGAGTGGAAGCAGGGTGGAGTTATGATCTAAGGCGGAGCTCTACTCTAGCCGAACGAACTTAAGCCGAACACTACCCTAATGCCGAATAGACGCATTCGCTGAATAACCCTTTAGCCGAACGACATAATCGCCGAACAACTATCGTGTCGACCAGTACTTAGACATGCCGAACGAACGTATACACCGAACAGGACTTAGTCACGCCGAACGCACATATACACCGAACAGGACTTAGACATGTCGAACAGTAGTTATATGCCGAACAAACATATACATGCCGAACAATTTTAATGCCGAACAGAACCTTCGACTGGACAATGTTTTTAACCGAACGAGGCTTTTAGCCGGGCCAGGACTTTAGCCGAACACTTGACTATGACTTGACCGAACCAAGATGCATGCCGAACAACATTTAAATGCCGAACGATACAAATGTCAAATTAGACTTACGCCGGACACTTCATAAATCACATGTTTTCTGAATCTGGAACTGTAATCGCCTCAAGGCAAGCTTTTTGGGACGGTCAACGATGACGGTCTTCGAAGGCGGCGATTCGAAGCTAATCATTATATCTTTAAAATCTCACTGCTTGTACACACTTGTTTTCACTAGTTCACACACCACGTGGGGGGAAAACTCGTGTTGCTAATTCTAACATTCAACGTTTTTTGAGTATAGCTCTCTCAAGCACTTAGTTATTTATTTGGGATGTCGAGAAAATCTAGCTCCGCCACCATATCCGACAGGCCTGGGCCGTCATCGAGGCAAGGAGCCGCAGATACTTCTAACCCGTCAACCTCTCCCGCACATAACTTGGCGCCTGATGCTCTGGAGTCAACCATCTTACTAGACAATCCGATCGATTCTCAAGCCTCGAAGATCAACGAGGCTGCTCTGCGACGGATATGCTCCATTCACGGGATTCCCTTTGCTGACGTGTTAGTTCCTTCGAGACACGACCGCCCTCATCTGCCCCCAGTTGGGTACACTGCCTGCAACAAGTTCATGTGTTGGATGGGCAGCGTGCCTCCATTCAACTTATTTCTCCGGGATGTACTACAGTACATAGACATAGCTCCGTCGCAGCTGCACCCGAACGGCCATGCATTTCTGTACGGGACTTATCTACTTTTCATGGCTGTCTTCTCCAGGCCTCCAACCCCTGGTGATATCAGATACATTTATATGTTCAAGAGACGGAAAGACAGTCCTTCCTTTATGTTTCTCGAGCCATACCACAAGTGCCAGATCTTGACAGGGGCATGTAGCAAATTCGCCCTGTATAAACAGGAATGGCTCTATGTGCGCTGCCCGTCTGGTTTTGCTAGGAGATGGGTTGAAGGCAGTAAGTCTCTCTGCTGAATCGTTATTCGTATTTAATTGGAGTCATGCTTTTCCTAACTCTTCATTTCATCTTTTCAGGTATCAACCCACGTCCGGAAGGCCGAGGATATTCTGAGGCTGTTGAAGCCATTAGAGCTCTTCCTGCTGAGGATCGAGACATCCGGACTATCATTTCAAATGAATCGCTGTCGGGGTTCGGCTTGCTAGCCCCTGGTCGTCGGATCAGCCTTCCAGAAGGTGTTACAATTTCCAAACCTCCATCTGGTAAAGGGAAAAAACTTGCCGGACCGTCGTCGCGTCGCGCTCCCGACACGCACGACGAAGGCGAGCGCAAAGAGGATGATGCCCCCGAGACTCAGGGCGAGAACGTGGGTCCCGCTTGGAATCCAGCAATCGAAGTTCAGGATATTGAGACATCATCCTCCCCTTCGAAGGGGAAGAAGAAGCTGAAATATACGGTTCAAAAGGAGAAAGTTGGTGGCACCTCAAAATCTACGCCTATCCCTCCTGAGAAAGAGGCTTCTTCGCAGCATCTGGAAAGTTCTCTAAGGGGTCTGTCCAACTTGTCCATCCCCGATGATTTACTTAATTACGGACTCGATGATCCTGAAGCTCTCAAATTCTCTTCGCCCGCTAGAGGCAATGTAGGAGTTCAACTCCCGGCTCAAGGAGACAATACTCCGATTAGCAAAGATAAACGAACGGGTCCGTCGGGGGGAACACTAGGACACACACGCACATGCGCATTCCATAATATACTTCAAGTCTTTTTAATTCGTGAATTCTCCTTAACTCGTTGTTATCTCCATTCTTTGCAGGTGATATGGGCCGCTCACACGGACTTGATCGCCTTCAGGGGTCTTCTATATTCCATCACTCCGGACGGGATTCCGATTCAGGCAGACGCAGGGACCAAGGTGATTATGAAGATAGGGACAATCGTCCTCGCCAGTCGTCTCACCGCAAGAAAGTACACTCTCAATCTTCCCAGTCCCACGATCTTCCTCCTCTAACTGAGCCGGATAAAGAGAAGTCTTTGCAGAAGGGTTATCAGTCTGATGCTGCTCGAGAACAACATTCCAGTTCATCGAGTACGAGGCAAGTTCAAGAGCAAGGTAAAAGAATGGAATTCTCTAAGCCTCCTCCTCTTATTCCTGCCGTGGACCCAACTGTTGCGGAAAAGATGGTCGACCTTAAGGCCAAGTTTCCGAAAATCTGTTTTGACGGCTTGAAATTCCTCCCAGCCATCCATCACATTCCTGGGCACGTGAAGCAAAGTGCCATTGCCTGCAACAATGACGTCTATGTTCAACATGACGCATTCGTGCACTTGGTGGAGAAGATCTCGGAAGTATCTGTCGAGCGTCAACACGAGATTGACCGTTTGAACCTGGAGGCTGACAGCGATAAGAAAATCATCAAACTCCAAGACGAAGAGCTCGCTTCGTATAAGTCAAAGCTAGAAGCCGCTGAACAAGGTGCAAAAGATACTGCTGAGGCAGTTACTCGCTTAGAGGTGGCTCACAAAAAGGAGCTTCACGAAGCAGTCCAGCGCAGCGGCGCCCTTGCCCTAGAAAAAGACTCTGTCCAAAAAGAAAGGGACGCGCTCGCTACTCAAGTCAAAGAGCTGAAAGAGCTACTCTCCAAGGAGAAAGAAGACAAAATAGCTGCTCAGGAAGAATCACAGCGGTATTGTGATGAGATTGTTGCTACCCGACTCCTGAAGACAAAGCGCGACGATGAACTTGCCGGGGTCGAGAAAATGAAGGATGAGGCCCGTGAGGAGGGCAAAAGAATGGTTGTGGAGGAGCTTGATTCTCGCCTTGAGGCGGCCGCAGAGGCCGGCAGGGAAGAGGTCAAAAGTATGTTTGACCCGTTGATCGCCGAGTACGGAGCCCGCGTCCTTATGCACCGTGACTTAACATTCTTGGGCGACGGCTACCTCGAATCCTTGGCTGAGGCATGGGAAACTCTGATAAAGATCAGGAAAGTCGAGTCAGGCTCCGAAGAGATCGACGAGGATGCATTGGTGAAGGAGTTCCTGAGGGGGAATGAGCCATCGGATTTATCCGCAGCATTGGCTCTTTAAGGCAAAGGCTCTTCCCCTTCGAAAGAGAAGAACGACGAAGCCGGCCCGTCAGAGGCCGACGCTACTACTCCTCACATTGCCGCTCCTTATGCTGCTCAATCGGCTGGTCGGTCGACGCTTGATCCATTCGAGCAGCATGCCAGTTATGATCCCGAAGATCCCGGACTTGGCGTTCATGTGCTGTCACCTATCCTGGAGGGTGAAACCCCGCGCGCCACCGATAGCCAACCGGATCCTGGTAGGAAATTCTTCTTTCTCTAGAAGTCGAAGAGATCCCATCATTTTTCAGCAATGGTTATTCGTTCTAATGCCCATTTCTTATATTTTTATGTAGGTCGTTCTGACGCCGAGCCAACTCCGAGGAGCGATGACGCCAAGGAGGAAGCAGAGAAAACAAGCGACGTTGCTCACGCAGGAGTAACTCCCGGTCCAGACGCTCAAGTGATCGGGGCGCTTGATGATGACAAACTTGATACTTCGTCTCCTGCTGAAGGAAGCGATGAAATTAAAATCACTGGCGCCTCTGAGCATACTTCAGAGATGAGCATGAAGGACCGTCTTGCCGACGAGGAGAAGAGAAAAGTCAAAGTCAAAGTCGAGTCTGAAATACTGGAACTCACTGACCCGCGGAACAGACCTTTGAAAATCATTCTCCCGGGCAGGTCCAAACCACTAGATGTTCCGTCTCCTACTCCTGACTCTGTTTCTCTAGCAAGCAAAAAGTCCAAGAAAAAGCGTGAGGGAGAGGAGTCGTCGGAAACACTAAAGGAGGACAAGAAGAAGAAGTCGAAGAAATAATCGATGCACTTGTTCAACAAGTTTCCTGCTTAAGTTTTGTAATTGTTTTTATCTTCCACTACTTGTAGTTTGTATAGGCCTGAATTTTGTAGGAGTGATCTTATATCCCCATTTTGGACTTATCGAATAAAATTTTAGTTTCTTTTTGTTTGAATGATTCTCTTGTCTTTATTTGGTTTACTGACACTATGCTCCGAGGACTTGGAGACTTGAGACTGTTCATGCTCTAGTCCGCGCTCTGGGGACTTAGAGTTCTCCGTTCCGCACTCTGGTGATCCGGAGATTGGAAACCGTTTATACTCTAGTCCGCGCTCTGGGGACTTAGAGTACTCCGCTCCGCACTCTGGGGATTCGGAGATTTGAAATCGTTTATACTCTAGTCCGCGCTCTGGGGACTTAGAGTGCTCCGCTCCGCACTCTGGGGATTCGAAGATTGGAAATCGTTTATACTCTAGTCCGCTCTCTGGGGACTTAGAGTACTCCGCTCCACACTCTGGGGATTCGGAGATTGGAAATTGTTTATACTCTAGTCCGCGCTCTGGGGACTTAGAGTACTCCGCTCCGCACTCTGGGGATTCGGAGATTGGAAATCGTTTATACTCTAGTCCGCGCTCTGGGGACTTAGAGTACTCCGCTCCGCACTCTGGGGACTCGGAGATTGGAAATCGTTTATACTCTAGTCCGCGCTCTGGGGACTTAGAGTACTCCGCTCCGCACTCTGGGGATTCGGAGATTTGGAAGTCGCTTATACTCTAGTCCGCGCTCTGGGGACTTAGAGTACTCCGCTTCGCACTCTGGGGATTCGGAGATTGGAAGTCGTTTATACTCTAGTCCGCGCTCTAGGGACTTAGAGTACTCCGATCCGCGCTCTGGGGATTCGGAGATTCGGAATCGTTTATACTCTAGTCCGCGCTCTGGGGACTTAGAGTACTCCGATCTGCGCTCTGGGGATTCGGAGATTCGGAATCGTTCGTACGAGTCTGTATGTCGTGCAGGATAATGTAATTCATCATCCAATTAAGAGATATAGAAACTTCATAGAAAATGTGGCTTCAAGCCTTTATTAATGAAAATCAACTAAATTGCTTGATTACAACTTTAAAAGGAAACTAAGTCATTATTGAATGGAAACATGCAGGAAACAACAGTGCCTACAACAAGAAAGGAAAACATGCTAAATGTAATAGTGCCGCAAATGTTCACTGTTCCATGCTCGGGGGAGTGTCGCGCCATCAACGGTCGCTAGCTTGAATGTTCCTTCTCCAAGCTTCCGTTCAATGGCGTATGGACCTTCCCAGCTGGGATTCATGCGTGATGGTACCGGGAAGACTCGTTTTAGAATGAGATCTCCCACATCAAAGATTCTTGGGCGGACTCTGTCGTCGTAGTAACGCTTGACTCGATGTCTGTGCGCCGCCGCCCTTAATTCAGCTTCTTCCCGCTTTTCGTCGATGCAGTCCAGTGATTCTAGCAAGAGGTTTTGGTTCGTCTTGGGATCATAGTATGTCACTCGGTGCGATGGAACTTCAAGCTCCACGGGTATAATGGCTTCAGAGCCGTATGCCAAGGCGAATGGAGTGTGGCCGGTCGCGGACTTGTGGGTAGTTCTATACGCCCATAATGCTGTCGGGAGCTCATCTACCCACTTGCCTCCAACCTTCTCCAGACGCTTCTTCAATATGGACTTGATTATTTTGTTAACGGCCTCGACTTGTCCGTTAGCTTTTGGGTGCGCAACGGCGGCGAACTTTTTCTCGATGCCGTACTTCAAACAGAACTCTTTGAACTCTCTACTTTCAAATTGCGTTCCGTTGTCCGTAACGATGGTGCGTGGAAGGCCAAAGCGGCATATAATGTTTCGTACAACGAAGTTAATGACCTTCTTAGAGGTGATAGTGGCCAAAGGTTCTGCCTCAGCCCATTTCGTGAAATAGTCGACTGCAACTATTGCATATTTCGCACCACCTTTGGATAAAGGCAAAGAGCCGATTATGTCGATTCCCCAAATCGCAAATGGCCAGGGACTGATCATTTGTGTGAGTTCCGTTGATGGAGCCCTCGGGATTTTTGCATATCTTTGACATTTGTCGCATTTTCTTACGTAGTCCGCGGCATCCCGGTTTACGGTGGGCCAGTAATATCCATAGCGGAGGATCTTCTTTGCTAGCGTTTGCCCCCCAGTATGGTCGCCGCATTCCCCTTCGTGAACTTCCCTCAAGACTCGCTTTGTTTCATCATGAGCGATGCACCGTAATAATGGGACTGAGAATCCTTTTCGATACATGGATCCACCCTGCATTACGTACCGCGCAGCCTTTCGAAGGACTTGTCGTCTTTCGCTTCTTTTTTCTGGTAAAGCCCCGGTTGTCAGGTACAGTTTGAATGGGGTTATCCATGACTCCTTCTCGATTTCTGTTCCCAACATGCGATCGACTTTCATCTCGTCTATGCTCGGGGCATGCAAGACTTCAACGGGATACAACCCCATTTGTTGAGCATCGTCGGTACTTGCGAACTTAGCCAACAAGTCGGCTTCTTTGTTATGTTCTCGTGGGATATGTGAAATGTCATAACGCTCAAGATTTGATAGTAGTTCTTGGACCTGAATGAGGTACGGAGCAAGCTTTCGTCCCTTTGCTTGGTAGTCTCCTCGTACTTGGTAAACCACCAACTGCGAGTCACAAAAGATTTCGACTGATTCGATCCCGAGTTCTTTGATGAGCTTCAAGCCAGCGATCAGTGCTTCATATTCAGCTTCGTTGTTCGTAGCCGGGAAATCGAGCTTCAGGGCATAACAGATTGATCGGTTTTCCGGAGTTATAAGAACTACGCCCGCGCCGGAGCAACGGTCGTTTGATGCACCGTCAGTGTATAATTTCCATCGAACGGGGGGAATGATGTCGTGATCGTCCGGTTTGATGGGTATGGTAAATTCAGCGATGAAGTCTGCTAACGCTTGCCCTCGGATGGCTCTCCGTGGTAAGTATGCGATATCGAATTGGCTCAACTCGATGTTCCATTTTAGCAATCTTTCAGAAGTTTCCGATCGTTGGAGTACCTGCCTCAGGGGTTGATCGGTATAAACACCGATTGAATGCGCTTGAAAGTATGGGCGCGGCTTGCGTGATGCAATCACCAAGCAATAAGCCAATTTCTTGATTTTAGGGTAATTCTTCTCTGCCCCCGTTAAACGCTTGCTAACATAATACACCGGCTTCTGGACTCGATCCTCCTCACGAACCAAAGCTGCGCTTATCGCATGAGGGGATATAGCCAAGTAAACGTACAGCATCTCATGGTCAACTGGTTTAGATAGCATTGGTGGGCTCTCCAGATGCCTTACCAGATTCCGGAATGCTTCCTCACAGCTAGACGTCCATTCAAAATTTATCTTTCCTTTCTTTATTATGTCAAAGAACGGGATGCACTTGTCAGTTGCCTTGGATATAAATCGACTCAGCGCAGCTACTTTTCCGTTCAAGCTCTGTACCTGCTTTATAGTCCTGGGCGCTTGTACATCTCGAATAGCTTGGATCTTTTCTGGGTTGGCTTCGATTCCCCTAGCGTTGACGATGAATCCCAAAAACTTCCCTGATGCAACGCCAAAAGAACACTTCAACGGGTTGATCTTCATTCCATAAAACCTGAGTATGTTAAACATTTCAGCTAAGTCTTGAATGTGGTCGTTTGACCGTCGTGACTTCACGAGCATGTCGTCCACATAGACTTCCATGGTTTTACCCAGCTGGTCCTTGAACATTCGATTCACCAAACGTTGATAAGTCGCTCCAGCATTCTTCAATCCAAAGGGCATCACTACATAGCAATACAGTCCGACATTTGTAACGAAGCTGGTGTGTTCTTGATCCGGAATATGCATTGGGATTTGGTTGTATCCTGAGTACGCGTCCATGAATGACAACAGCTCGTGTCCTGCGGTGGAGTCGACCAACTGATCGATCCTAGGCAACGGGAAACTGTCCTTTGGGCATGCTTTGTTCAAGTCGGAATAATCTACGCAAGCCCTCCATTTGCCATTCGCCTTCTTTACTAGCACGGGGGTTGGATACCCATTCAGGGTAGAGGGCGTCGCGGACGAACCCATTCGCCTTGAGTTTGTCCACCTCCTCTCCAAGAGCGGCGGATCTCTCCGGATCCATTCCTCTCCTTTTTTGCTTGACTGGGACGTATTTCGGGTCTATGTTCAACATATGACTCGTGATGGCGGGAGAAATCCCACACATATCAGAATGCGTCCAGGCGAAAACATCAAGATTCGCCCGGAGGAAGTCGCCAAGGTCTTCAGTCATTGCGGGGCCAAGCTGTGATCCGATCTTCAGTATTCGCAAGGGGTCGTCACGGCTAACTGAAATGTCAATTGTTAATTCAGCCGGTGCCGCCTTCTCTTCCCTGGGTTTCTCATCGTCGTCTCTCGGATCTATATCTCCGTAGATCCGAGAACTATGCCCGAGCCAGGGCTCGGGCGCTACTTGTCAATTATCCGCATTGAGGATGCGGACGGGGTTGTCCGCAACCTTTCCCTTCTCCCTCCGGTGGGCCTCTCGGAGCTCGGCCACATAACAGGAACGACCAGCTGCTTGGTCACCGTGAACAATGCCTACTCCTTTGTCAGTCGGAAACTTCAAAGTTAAGCACCACGGGGCTAATGCTGCCATAAATTCAGCCAGGGCCAGCCGACCCAAGAAAACATTATATGGAGAGTCCACATCCAAAACTACAAAGGGTAGAATTCGTACCCTCCGACGCTCGCCTTGTCCCAGTTCAACTGGTAACTCGACATATCCTACTGCATCAGTCGCAGCGCCGTTAAAGCCGTGGATACGAGCTTTAGATGGTTTCAAGTCTTTTGTCTCTAGCTTCATCTGATCGTAGGCCTTCTTGAAGATGATGTTGACTGAACTTCCACAATCAATCAAAATTCTTTTTACATATGCTGGTCCGATCGTTGCAGATATGACCATGGGATCGATGGTCGGAGCCTCTACCTGATCAGCGTCTCTGTTCCTGAATACAATATCGTCTGTCATCACGCGCTGCTGCTTAGCAGGGGCCCCGTCCTCTACGTTCGAACAGCACTCAAAATCTGCATGCTTCAAGGAGCTTGCATATCGTTCCATCTCTTGCCAGTTCTTATCTGCGGGATGAGGTCCGCCGATAATTGTATTTATGACCAGTCTTCCAACAATCCGGGCAGGCTCCTCAGGATGACGTGGAGCTGGTGCACGACCTGGGTTGGACATCCCCTGTCCTCCTTCCTGTGGATCCTTTACAAATTCTTGCAACTTCTTTTGTCTGATCAATTTATCGATAGCGTCATGCAGGTGTCTGCACTCTTCCGTGTTGTGTCCATAAGTTTCATGGAAGCGGCAATATTTCCCAGTCCGCTTCTGTTCCTCGGTTGATTCTTTCGGGCGCGGCTTTCGGTATTGAAAAGTATTGCAGGTGGATAGGTAGATGTTCTCAAGTGGGGCGTTTAGCGGAGTGTACTCGCTGTAGCTGGGAATTCTCGACTTCCACTTTCCTGCTTCTTTCCTCTTTCCTTGACTTCTTCCTCCGGACTCTTTCGGCTGCACAGGCTTACTCTGGACATTGACTTGGACCTTTCCCGAATTGTCTCCAGATTGCTTCACAGCAATGTTGCTCTTGATTGACTCTTGGGCAGGTCCCGGTGCCTTATCTCGTCGTACCCACCTAGCGTAGCCGGAGGTTTTCCTGCCAGCCAGTCTCCAAACTCAGAATCCGGATCTACACCTCTCATTACAGCCATTAGAATTGCATGGTCATTGGGATTACTGACTTCAGTTGCCGCAACGTGGAATCTTTGTAAGTACTCCTTCAGCGACTCTTCGGGATTTTGGATTACACTTGACAGAGACATCACGTCCTTCGGGCGTGTAGTGTGTATCCTGAACTGCTCAATAAACTTCTTTGCCAACTCCTCAAAATTTGATACGGATCGCGGAGGAAGTCGGGTGAACCACATAGTAGCGATCCCAGATAGAGTAATCGGAAAGCACCTACACTTGGTGGCATCATTTGCTCTGGCTGAATCCATCATCCATTCATACCTCATTACATGTTGTCTGGGGTCAGTCTTTCCTTCGTATGCAGGAATGGTTGGCATGCTAAACTTCTTGGGGTACGCCGCTTGCAGCACAACATCCGTGAACGGAGTATGACTTCTTGACACTCCCCAGTCGTCATTTGATAAGCCTTGATTTTCTTTCATCAGTTGCCTGATCATGGCTGTCAGATCGGGTGTCTGCATGGAAGCTGGGAGGTTGGAGTCAGTTCTACGCGCCTGTCCATGCTGATGCCTCCTTTCCTGGCGATCTGCCAATCGTGCGTCTTGAGGTTCAACATTGTTAGCATTTTGATGATCTGGAGCTCCATCCTCCATCTGTACTCCGGTTCTGAAGCTTCCAGTTCTGGCTTGGTCGCGGTCTCCAGCTGTTCGAACAGCAGCATCCGCCCTTGCAGCTTCAGTCTTACGGCGTCTACGCCTGGGTGGTTCATCAGAAGAAGTAGAGCTGTCAGATGAGGAATAAGCAGCTGGATTGCCCCCAGCATTCTGTTGCTGCTGTTGGGTGAGTTGTGCCATCAGGTTGGCATTAGCTTGCATCTGTTCTCCCAGTTGTCTCCTGCTTTCCCTAAGTTCTCTCATCAAGTCATTGAACTCTACTCTGGTGACAACTGGAGTCTGTTCTTGAGCGGCAATCCCTGCACTCGAGATCGCTGGTTGATTGCTAGGTCCTGCTTGTTGCACGCTAGCAGTCTCTCGGGCATCCGCATTAAGAGAAGCTGACCTGGTACGTGGTCTTGCCATTGTAGAGTTATTGGTATGAACTCTGAGTAGAATCAACGGATGTCCTATTAGTAAGTCGGATCTTCTTTGGGGGATTTGTTCAATCCAGTAGCTTCAAAGCAGATCCTTGAGGTCTGAGAATTCGATTCTCGGTGAAAGCACCAAAGTGTTAGCACCAAAATTGGTCACTAACCTCGTAGAAGAAGATTGTGAAGAGATATAAGTGATGAAATCAAATTAAACAGAGAAGACAGTGCTAATCTAAATACAGAAAGTAAGAACACCAAATTTATAGTGATTCAGCGTAATTGCCTACGTCCACTTTGAGGTTAAACTTTATTGATCTTCTTTATAGTTGATTACAAATACAATTCGTGAACCAAATGTTTGAATGAAGTTGTTAAGTAGAGAAGATGAGTCTTGAAAATGGCAGAGTCTCCCCGGTGTTTTCTCTCCCAAAAAAGGATCCATTTCACTGTGACCCTGCCCCTCTATTTATAGGCAAAAGTGGGCTAGACTACCCAAGTGGGCTTGATAGCCGAACGCTCTAGCCCATGCGCTGCATGCCGAACCAGGTACGCCGAACGCTTCCATGCCGAACGGTCCTTCCCATGCCGAACGGTGCTTCTAATGTATGGGAAGTGTAGGATGGTTGCAGTGAAGCCGAGCGTATCTCTGTTCGAAGCTCTTGACCGATCAATGTATGTAGGTCGAATGATATCGTTACCTTGTGTAGTTGTGCATACTGAATGCCTTCTGAATGCCGAACGCTCTCGTTGCCGAGTTATCCTATCGCCGAGTTCTACTGACGCCGAGTGCCTCTGGATGGCGAGTACTCCGGATGCCGAGTACTCCGGATGCCGAGTACCATGGGATGCCGAACACTAGTTGACGATGAGCATAGGTTGTTGCCGAGTGCCAGTTGATGCCGAACACTACTTGACGCCGAGTACCCTTGTTGCCGAGTACTACGCCGAGTAGTCTCGATGCCGAGTGCTCTTGATGTTGAGTGCTCTCGTATGCCGAGCAGTCTCGTATGCCGAGCAGTCTTGGTGCCGAGCAATCTTGATGCCGAGCGTTGGTTGACGTTGAGTGCCAGTTGACACCGAACACTGCTGAGTACTACGCCGAACACTCCTGGACGCCGGACACTATGGATGCCGAGTACTACGCCGAGTACTCATGGATGACAGTTGCTTCGCCGAACACTCTTGGATGGCAAGTGCTTCGCCGAACACTCCTGGATGGCAAGTGCTTCGCCGAACACTCCTAGATGCCGAACACTCTCTGATGCCGAGCACTTATTGCTGAGTACTAGTTGCCTGGTCAAATCCCCAGGAAACAGACTTCCCATCACAAAAAGAGTGATATAAATCTCTATACCGGAGCAAATCGGTGCAGAGACATTCGACAGGTTGTCCTTTCATTTTCGAAAATATCCGGTCTTCACCACCGGTCTTCAATACGATCCATATCGTCGTATCACTAATTTGGAATGGGTTATATGACACAAAGGTCTTTTCCCGGCTAACCCGAATAGTGCGCGTTTGTTTAAAAACAAATCAAGTGCCATTTCAAAGGCAAATATTGATAGTCGGTTATTTAACTATCAACAACATTCACAACAAACATCCAATTCAAATAATTTTTCCCAAATTATTAAATTTCAAAATATCTTCAAAAGATATATATTTTCAACACTTCACATTTGAAAATCAATTTCAAATTATATTTCACACTTCACATTTGAAAATCAATTTCAAATCATATTTCACACTTCACATTTGAAAATCAATTTCAAATCATATTTCACACTTCACATTTGAAAATCAATTTCAAATCACAAAATGGTCCATTTAAACCAATTAGATAAATCCTTATCGATTTATTTCAAATTTACATTTCAAATTTGTAAATTTATTTCCACACTTCATCACTTTGAAAACCGATTTCAAATCATATTTTCCACACTTTAAAAATAAATCAATATTTATTTTTAAAACAAATTTCCCTTTCCTTTACCAATTCTATTCGGAATTTACATTCTCAAATATTCAATTTTAACACCAAATCAACTTTCAAATTGATTTCTTAATTTATTTCAAATCCCAAATCTAATTCCAAATTGATTTTTGAATTTACTTCAACACCGAATCACATTTCAAATTGATTCAAATTTTAATCCCAAGTACCAAATCATTATTTTACAAATCGATTTACAAATTTATCTCAACACAAAAATCAATTTTTATTCAAACACCAAATAAATTTTCATATCGATTTCCCAAAGATTTATTTCAAATACCCAATCAATTATCAATTTGATTTCAAACAAATTTATCTCCTTTTAAATAAATTCTTTTATTCTTCCGAACCATCTAAAACTCAATTTTTAATTTCAGAAATCCAATTTCATTCATTTCTGGTATTCAACGATACCAAAAATACATTCGGCTAAATTATAGCCTTCAACAAATTCAATCACAGATATAATCATACACAGATTATAAATAATCAATCACACAACATATGAAATCAATTCAAATGTTTTGAGGAATCCTGTTGGATCCCTCCAACCTGTTTCCCTGCATCTACAGATGTTAGCATAATACCAATTCCACTTCGAGGTGGAATATCGCGGTATATGGGATTTATAAAATATCATCCGCTATTATGCGGCGCAATAGGGTCTCATCTGCTATATAATGCGGGAAATCACAACTGCAATATATACATATGCCAATATATATATATTGCTATATATAGATATATCCTACTATATCTAATATCACAATCCAAACAGCAATCAATCAATAACTGCAAAAAAAATCCACTTTTCATTTTGAGTGAGAAGATCTCACATTTGTTTATTTCGCAGTCCATTTTCCATTTTCGGCTATTCCTTGATTTTAAACCTTGTATAAACAATTTATTAATATTCGAAATAATCGAATAACCAATTTTCGTTTGATACATTTATTTAGCCAATGATTAAATTTTAACTAGAAATTTTCCCTTTGAAATTATCTATATATATACTTAGGAAAAAAATAGATTATAGATCTCCAAAAATCTAATTTTTTTTATACATTCTTCAAACATTTTAAAAATCCCTATATATTTTCCAAAGTCTTTTCTATATATAAAATTTTCCTCTTTGAAACTACTTATACCAAAAATACCCTATATATACATAAAACAGAACTGCCTTACATATCTTACCGGAAAAAAAATAATTTCTTTCTATTTTATAAAGTTAATTAACCAATGATAACTAATTTCCCTTTTATAAAATCTTTTAGTAACTAATAAGTTAAGTAACTATAAATCACCTTAAGATATACATTCCCTTCCTTTTCTTTTAACAGTAGATTAAAAATATATATATGTTTATTTATTTCTCTGAAACTACATATATATACTACCACAATCTATATTGCTAGTTAAAAATTCCCATTTCTAACCTTATATGTATAAATAAAATTTTTGTGTACTGCATATATATTTTTCTGCATTAAAAATCAAATTGATCTGTATATAATTTAAACAAAATAATTGAAAAACACTTACTGCCTCGAACGATCAACGTCGAACTAGCAGCCATTGGTCAGAGATGAACCCATCCCCAGCTCGATCCCAGTATCTCTTCCGCGACCTAGATCCCCTGCCCTAGAAATCGCGAGCACCACTTCACCGCGAGACCATGCTCAGATCATCGACCACTACGGCCTACGGCGGCACCCTAGACCCCCTATCGCCTCGCGTTCGTGAAACGCTACCACTTGCTCGTGCTCGAGCCCCCCATTATCGAACGTGACCTCTTTCTGCTTCGGTATGGCTTCGCCTAGAGCGAGAAGAACCAAGTATGAAAACGTGGGATCAATCGACGAAGCCCTCGATTTTGAAAGAAAAGTGGGGTTCGGCCATTACTCGATTTTGAACGAAGCTAGTTTTCGTGCTGATGATTTTTTTTTCGTTCGATTTTGATTTCACGCGGCTATTTGCTTTTGAGCCCAGACCATTTTTAAACGAGAAGGGGACAGATTTTTATTTTAAAATGAAGAACGTGATTTTCTTCTTTCAGGCTTCGGCCATTTATTTTATTTTGAAATGAACGAGATGATGAAGTGTTCTGCTGTGAAACAAAATAAAGGGGAGGAAATGATGTTGGGGTGTACGAGGGGAGACAGTGATTTGAAGGAAAAAGTATCGATGTTGAAAGAAGGCAGGCTGAAGAAAGAATCTCTGCTGGGTTGACTAATTCTTCAATTCAAATTCAAATTCAAATCGTTCGATAAAGTCAACCAAAATTTTTGACTTCCTATCGAGGCGTGCCGCTAGGCGTTCGTAATGTTATACGTCTATTCCGAACGCAATGGAAAAGGTTCCGAGTCCAAATTCGGTCGTATGGAGAAGATAGCATTTTGGACCAGTTAAAATATTAAATTTTCGATTTAATTTCAGCGCGTTTGCTTATCGTACGGCCAAACGATCACTCCAATCGTTACGAAAATTGAAATCCGATAATAATACAATATTACGGATCCAATGAAACCAGTTTCGTCGAATTCCGAGATTGCGCACCGGAACGCTATTTTTAAATTCAATTTAAACGATAAATTTTCAAAACTGAACAAAACAGTTTTAAATTCAATTCTGAAGCTTCCATTATCTTCAGTATAATCAATATGAATTTTTCTAAAACTTCATATTATTTTTAATCAGCTCAAAACTGAAGATTCAAATTTTTACCCAGTTCCAATAATTAAATTCAATAATTTAATTACCAATTTCATTCTGATATCCCAAATTTCAAATTAAACTGTCATTCGAATATTTAAACTAAATTAAATATTCACATTTCAAATATCAAAAATTCAGGGTCGTTACAATAGACCAAGCACCAAATGGCCTAGTGGTAAATTAGTTAGCATAACAGTAAGGAAGTTGCAGATCACATATCAAAAAACCAAACTAACTAACAAATTCTAAAACTATTTTACTTGATAGTACTTACATAAGATTAAGATCCAAGTTCATATGTCCTTGATATGTTTCTAGAAAGCAAATGAATATGGGGATTGTCATGTTCATATGTCCGTAAAAAACTCCATTGCATTTAAGAAAAGCTAAATGTTCCCTCAAACAGTAGAACTTTACACGAGCAACATAATTTGAACCCAAGCTACACTACTGTTTAAAAGTTATTAGACCTAGATTCCAAAGTGCGTAGTAAGGAAAGAGATGAGCAACCACAATGGAAAATGAGCTTCTATTTGATATACAGATTTTTTTTGTGAAGTAGCTTCTATTTTCATAATAAAATTTAATGTAAGTTATGTAACTCTTTCACATTTGAACCCAACAGTTTACGTAATAAAACTCAAATTAATACAATAAAAATGTATAAATTTGAAACTAATCACGCAAGAATAAAACATTAAAATATATTCATATACACAAATTCGTAGTATGTATTGTAAAAAAGCAATTAATGAGTGGAGAAACCCCAAACAAAAAAGGTCGAAAATTCATGATTGAAAGCAAACAATCAAAATTTTATACAAACCTGAAGTCGTGTTCTTTGATCATAGCAAAGTAATCTGGCTTCCACTTCCAATGATCAAGACTGATCGAAGAAGAGAAATTTGTGGTTCCTTCGAACCTATAGGTAAGTGGGGTTTCTGTTTAAATGGATGAGAATGTGGAAATGGGAGTTGGCTTACAACCCTTTTTTTTAATGACGAAAGTAGCCGTACAAAACCATTTGGAATGTTTTTGCATGAAGGTTATTTTAGGGAAATCGAAAACGGCTTCACTTTGACATGTTGACCAAAGTATTTGCTTTATATATAAGATATGTACACATATAATGCGACCCCAATACAGTATAAATGTTATTCATAAATAAATGATGTGTAACAAAACTACAAAATTGGTTTCATGTATTCTTAATGGAAGTAGTTTATATATAGAGCTCTTATTCACACAAACACACATCCATTCCTCTCAATTAATTTTTTCTGTTAAGGTACTAAGGTTGAGTTACTCCAATATTACTTTGCATGTGAGAAGAGAGCAAGTATAAATAACAAAATATTCAAGAAGTAAGCAGTATCTCTAACATAAAATGATTAATAAAACTCTTACTACTTGCATGGTATAAACTTAGGTAACATGATAATTACAACTGTTATCTCAAACTCCGAAATAATTTATAACATAAGGTTAAGAATTTTTTATTATGTATAGCCTGTTTAATTTTATCAAACTGTTTTTCTTTACTGAGATTCTGTATCAAATTTCAACATTATAGACATTTACAAAATCGACATAGTTCCACGAAAGATGTACCTACTCCGACTAATAAACTCTGACCTCAGTACAGGGCTCTTCTTCTTAATGCAGTCTACAACTGAAGAACCTCAATTCAGCATTATCATATCATCCATATTTCAAAGCACAACATCTCCAAGTACTTACAAAATCTCAGTCGAATTCATTAGCAGTGAGTTCAAGGCAAGTTCACAATCCTCACTATATCATTATTATTATAAATTAGCAGCAGGCCTGAAGCTCGAAAACAGAGGATGCAAACAGAACAGACACACTAATGCAAACATACAAATTAGGGCATATGAAATGCTTGAAGGAAAAAGGGGTTACCTGAAATTCGGGCGATAAGAAGAATACTCAGATCCAAAGCACGGAAGAAGAAACTATCGAGGAAAGCATAACCGCATTAAAATATATTACCGTACACAACTTTTTAATATGTATTGCAAAAAATATATCAATTAGTAGAGAAAACCCAAATAGAAAAGATGAAAATTGAAAATTGAAAGTAAAAGGATGAAAATCTATACAAACCCAAAGCCGAGATCTTTGATTATAGCAAAGCTATGTAGTTTGCACCCATCACGATAGATTGGGGAAGAAAAATCGCAGGTTTCTGTCGGTTGAAAGAGGAAAAGTGGCGACTGTGTTTATGATAAATGGATAAGAACGTGCAGATGAATTGGCTTCCAATACCTTTAATTTAACGGACAAAAATAGCCTTACAGTACTGTTTGAATTTGTTTTTTTAAAATGTTATTTTGGAGAACTCAAAAAAGACTTTATTTTGATCGGTTGACTCAAGGTTTTGCTTTATAGTACAAGATATATAGTGGATAATTATAAAAGTGTAAAAATGGCATACTTTTTCTACCGTTACTCTCCATCTTCCTCTTCCCCAAGTTTCTTATCAACCGATGACCTCCCTCAATTTAATTTCAATCCTGCCTCTTTTAATTCCCTTCGTATGTATGCTGATGCCCTCAAATCTGGCTTCTCTCAACATTGAAATCCCCAAATTCCCAGACCCGCATCTCGCTCTCCATGTGGAGGAGCCAAGGCAACCATCGTATTTGCTATCGATGTGGAGGGTTGGACCACCTTGTGGCAACTTGCAGAGATCCTGTACATTGTTTTCACTACGGCAAGCTCGGCCATAAAAAGTCCTCTTGTGCTCTGTTTTTTAGATATAAGGCAAATAGCAGGTTATCCTCTTTGACCTATTCCCCTAAACCCAAAAGCCAAAACCCTAAAAGATCACCACTTACATTTTTGTATTTGATACCTCGAATTGCAAACCGAAATTAAATCCCTTATTCATCCTTCATCGAAGGCCCAGTTATTAAAAAAATTGAAGTGCTTGCTTGCTGCTTTCAATGGCTATGCTTTTGAGGCCTCTTGGCTCTTGCTTGAAGCCAAAATTCGAAGTGGGTAAGTATCACCACAACAAGCATTTCAACGATGACTGTTTGGTAGCTCAAAATCCTGTTCATCGTGTGCCACTGCCTCCACCTGATCCAATACCCTTGGACCCTCGGGTGTGGGCTTGTCAATAGCCGATACACATTGCATCACTTAACCATCATAGTACTGTAAGCATTCTTGCTAACAATGCATTGTCAGATTGTAACAACGCCTATACGGAATCAAGCTTGAATTTTGTGAAGGTAACCAAGAACTGCTCCAAGCTGAATGCTCCGGTATGATTCAACACTCAAACTCGCAACAGATTTGAGGTTTTGAATGATTTTGGGTTGGATAATGAGGTTGTAGATCCTATGTGTTTCGATGAGGAGAGTAGGGTTGTGTGAAAGAGGTGTATACCTGTAGGGAGGGATAATTCAGAGGGTTTGGTAGCGGGAAGGGATTTATCAAGGTGGTATGGTGGTCTAGTTGCCAAACCCGAAAGCAATATCGACGTAGTAGGCTTAACGTTTGTGAGAGGAGCAACTGATAGTTGAGTGGTAATTAAAAGCAGTGTGATTAAGCTCCCTGTAGTTAATATAGAAGATTTTATGCATGGGGTTTTCTTTAATGCTGGTCAGTATGTAAATAATGAAGGAATAACATGTGTACGTGATGTGTATTGCATGGCACATGCTAACCCTCTAGTATGTGATAGGGATATCTCTCTTACTGAATTAGTTAATGTGAGCAGCTCGAAAAGGTATGAGGATGAATATAGCAGTAGTTTTGATTCTATGAAAGATGCTGAGGAGGGTGCGGGTTCTATGGTGCAGTTAGATTTTATGGAAACGATCTCTGTTTAAATGATGAGGAGATTGCGGGAAATAAACGGTCAATTGATGAGGATGCGGTCGGATCAGTGAAGTGGGGAAGTGTTAAGCAGCCGATGGTGGAGGAAGTGGGTTTAGGCAGTGACGTTGTGCATGCTTTTTATGATGGTACGCTTGGAAGTGCAGAGAGAGTTATAGCTGATAATGAGGACCAGACTACTAATGCACCAACAGATTCGAAATGCTATATTAAGAGGAAGTCTCTTCTTCACGACGGTCCAGTTAGGCGAAGTGCTTGGCTCCAGGGATCTCCTTCGTCAGCGGCTACAAGAGGTACATGCTCTAGCTCAGGTTCGGTTGTTACCTTGGGTAGTGCTTATTGTCATACTATGTTAAATGAATTACCAACTAGTTCCTTGTTTGATCTTGCTAGGAGAGCCAGTTTTATCTTAGATTTAGACCAGTCTGATATAGAATATATTAGACATAAAGAATTAGGGAGGGTTAGATCGCGTAGCTCATGAGGCTAACTAGCTGGAATGTTAGGGGTTTACACAACCTAGAAAAGTATAACAAATAAGATCATTTTTAAAAGATAATCACATTGATATAGCTTTTTTTATAAGAAAATAAATTAGAGAGTCCCGATATTAGATTCAATAAAAGATTAGGGGGTTTCTATCTAAGTAGTTTGGTATGTTTCCCTACTAGGGGCAGTTTGGGAGATTTAATGGTGGGTTGGAAGCACGATTGTGTTAAACTCATGCAATTTATTATTAACGACCACTCGATGTATCTCATTTTCACATATTAAAGAGATGATGCATTTTTAAATATTACCAATGTTTATAGCCTCACACTAAGATAGGAAGAAGGGTGCTTTAGAGCAAATGTCTTGAATTTAGATCCCTCTCCATTGCCCCATAGGTGGTGGGAGAGGATTTCAATGTGACTAGGTTTTTAGAAGAGCGTTCGTCTATGGAAGACAACATCTCCGCTAAGAATTTGATCAATTTATTATTAACATCAATTTAGTAGAATTACCTCTCAGTAACTGAAAGTTTACTTGGTCTAATAAGAGAGAAACCCCTTTAATGGCGCTCCTCGTTCGATTTTTTTAGTGAGGAGTTAGAAGGTAAATTCCCAATTCTCCGGGTTAGCGGGCTTCTAACAGTGTTCTCAGATCACCATGCCATTATTCTTGCTTGCGAGAGCCACCAACTCACCCACGACATCTTCAGATTCGAAAAGATGTGGCTCTTAAAGATTAAATTTTCAAACCTTATTACTAGTAAATGACACACCATGAGTTTGGAAAACATTAGATATTCTATAAATATAGCTAAGGTTTTCGTTCAAAAGCTAAGGGATCTTAAGAGTATTATTAAAAAAATGGAACAAGGATGTCTTTGGTAACATTAAAAATAAAAAGAAAAGTTCCTTTCCGAAATATTAAAATTAAATAAATTAGAGGAATGTAGAGCCTTAAATGTTTCTGAACAAAAATGTTCTTTCAAACCTTAGAGAAGAACTTAACAAAACAATTAGTCAAGAGGAAATAATGTGGAAACAAAGGTCTAAAGTTCAGTGGAAGGACGAGGGAGATAAAAATACCAAGTTTTTTCAAAAAGTAGCTAACGGGCGCAAGCGTAGTAACACCATAAACAAAATACAAATTAATAATGTGGAAATTGTAGATCAAAACGAACTCAATAATGCTTTCATAAAATATTACAAAGATATAATTGGAATCAGCAGAGGTCACAAAATTAAAGAAAAATGGAGTGACCTATATCCTGAAAATACGAGGGTTGATTTAGATGGATTAGATTATTCTTTCTCCGAAGAAGAAATTCTTGTAGAATACAATAGCCTATGATTTTTGTTTGATGATAATAAACACACATATATATTCGTTTAAATGTAATTGTTGTTGTACTATTTTATTTTTTCACATAATTAAATAAATATTTGTTGAATAAAATAAATAACTTGGAATTCATATTTAAACAAATATTGTATTCAAACAGATATTTTATTACAAATTCAAATAGTACAAATTTGAGCTCTCGCTACATTTACACATTTTCAATTATAATCTCAATTACAACATAATTTTCAATATACAATTTTTCATACATATTTCACCTCACTACATATTCACTCTCACTCATATTTGATTTTCAACTCTGTTCCAGCATGTATCCAGCATCTGAATTATCTGCAAAATAAACACCGACGCGGTAAAATTGGAAAAGAAATTATTTTGCAGTGCACAATAAAGTGTGTTTTGAAAATATTATTTGCCTCGGCTATTTGAGTTGTTCGTCATCATTTTCTTCTACTTCATCTTACACGAACAACTTGTGATATGCACAGTGTATCACTGTACATGCCACAAGGTCGTGCACACCGATATACACTTGCTTGTTAAAATCGCAGGGACAGGTGAGCACAAGGTCGAACCTAAGCAAAAACCTGGATTTAACTCAAGTGAAAATGCTCGACCAAAACAAGACCACGATATCAGAGTACATGAAACCAGATTACAAGAACACACACCAAATACACCAAAGAGCCATAGAAAACTAAAGTGCACCAGACCCACACATGAATCGTTTCAGACATGAACATAGCAAGTTAAAGGCATGAACACAAATGCAAACATTCAAGCATGAACATACATGAAAACATGATAACAGCCTTAACCAAAAAGGCCTCAACATAATGTACATGTGAAGATCAAATCAAAATGTACAAGGCAACAAAACTTCAAATGGAACAAGACTTCGAATGAAAACAACAACATACAACAGAACATAAAAACATGCAACTACACCAGACAGAATGAAGTGCACATGGGGCTCGAAGCAAATGAAGACCAACAGACCAGTACAACTAGACCAACCACATACAACAAGCTAGCATACATATATACATGTGTGAACACACATGTATACATATATACATGCAGTGACAACCAGACAGAATCAACTTGAAACAGACTTCAAATGAAAACATGTGGAACCAGACTAAAATGACCAAGGCAGTGCACCAGACATACTCCAGTGGAACATGACATATACAAAGTGCAGACTAACCATGTGCAACCATACAACTAGACAACAGTGAGCCTATTTTAAATAGGCAACAAAGGTGACAACAGGGCATTCAGTTTTCAATGTGAAAACAATAAACAAGTGCATATGCAAGATAAGTTTCAACATGTTCAAAGTAGTGCATCATATATATACATACATATGCAACAGTGCAGACTCAAAGCAACATGAAGAGCAGACCAATGAAGACTACATTCACATGTAACCAGAGAAGACTACAAGATCAACAAGCTTTAGACATGAACAAAGTCAACATGAATGCATACAACATACAACATGAAGTGGACAAAAAAGCATATCCAACAGAGCAATAACAAAGTCAGGTTCAAGATCATGTTTCAAAAAAACAGTGAAGCAGTTTACACGTTTCAAAAAGAAATGATCAAATAGTTGCAATTTGAACAGTTTAAATGTATCATAAACAATGAAGGAGCCGTGGGAAAGTATATGTAGCAGTTCGAACAAAGTCAAGGAACTGTTTGAAAAAGAAGTGACAAAACGAGAAACACTGAAGAATCGTTCATTAAAGAGTCGCTGATGAACAAGTCAAGTATCGAATATATCAGAAATATATTCAATAAATTCAAATGCCAAGCTACAATCGAGGAATGAACAAGTCAGCAAATATCATCACCATTGTTCAAGCACAAATCAACGTCGAGCACAGAATTTAAACCAAAAATATACGAACGAAAATTTAGGGATTCGATCCCTATAAATTCAACCCATATCATCATCGGCAAGACATCGAGTTCAAGTTTAAGCAAATCAACAGAGAGATAAAGTGTAAAATCACATACCGATTTTATTCATTCGAACTCGATCTTGAAGCGGTCGTAGAGCAATTCGAAGAAGCATCTAAACTAATTGAGGAACAAGAGTGTGCCAGCAATCAATTCGAATGTCTAATTCAAGCAGCGACTTCAATCATCAAAACCCTAATCTGAGAAGAGCAATAAAAGAAAAAGGAATGGCCAGAGTATATGAACTGAAAAGAAAAGGGAGTCAGATCTCTTTTGTTATTTTACATGTGGGCCGGTTCTAATTTTTATATTGGGCTTAATTTTTATAAATAGGATTTTGTTCTTGTTCTATTTTTAATTGTAACTTTCTATTTTTTATTTGAGTCAAACTCTAGTTTTAACTAGGTTACGAACTACGGTTTTGTAGTTCGAGAATTCGCAACTCAGTGGCTGAGTTATGGTAGGGTTTTGAGATTAGAGTTAGGTTAATCAAGTTAGCGGGTTTCACAAGTTTACGTGTGTTTGTAAGCGTCTGATTACTTAATTTCTAGAAGAAACCTTGGGGGCAGCACGTAGGCAGGTTATTGCCCAAGCTGGGTAAATCTGTGTGTGATCTCTACTTTATTATTTTCTATTTTATATTTTTTCTGCATTAATTTTTTAGTATCACCCTATTCACCCACCATCTAAGGTGAAAACGATCCTACTAGTGGTATCAGATCTAGAAACAAAAACCATTTTTTGCTTTAAAATTTTGATTTTTTTTAAAAGGCTTCTTTTAATAATGCTTTTGCTGAGGATTAGTTCATAACTAAACCACCCATGTTCAGTAGTGAATATGCATGTTGGAAAAATAGAATGAATTTTTTTTTGAAAACCATAGATGCATGGAATATTGTTGAAATGGGATATAAGACACCAACGATAATGATAGATAATCGAGAAGTTGCAAAACCTACTGATCAATGGACACATCTTGAAAATAAACTGCAAAATGCTAATGCTAAAGCTATGAATTCTATTATTTGTTCATTAGATCAAGTTGAATTTAATCATGTCTCACATTGTCTAACTACGCAGGAAATTTGGCACACGCTTGAAGTAACTCATGAAGGAACCTCCCAAGTCACAGAATCTCGCTTTGCCATGCTTAGTAGCGAGCATGAGAACTTCACAATGGCAAAGGATGAAAGTGTCAAAGAAATGTATGGACAACTTTCTAATCTGGTATACAAATCAAAATCTCTAGGAAGACCATACACAGAACTGGAAATAGTCTGAAAAATCCTCAGAATTCTTCCTCGAAATTTTGAAGCAAAAGTGACTACCATTCAAGAAAGGATCTGAAACAAATTAAAGTTGAAGAACTCATCGGAAATCTCACCACTTATGAGCTAGAAATCAAATTGAAGGAAGAACGTGAAGGAGGTGATACGCGAAAGAAATCAATAGCTCTCAAAGGAACAACTAAAAGTGAAGATGATGATGATGGAGCAGCTGAACTGGCACTAATAATAAAGAGATTCAAAAGATGGAACCTCAAATATGGAAATCCAGCCCTAATTCAATAATTAAAGAGCAGAATAATCAAAGTTCTAGACGACTCAGAAAAGCAGGAGATCATTTGTCCAAGTGCAATAAACCTGGTCATATCAAGCCCAATTGTCCTCAAAATCGACTCAGCAAAGGAAAGAAACCGAAAATGAGAAGTTTTGTAGCAACTTGGAAAGAAAGTGATGAAGATAATGATGAAAGCACTTGCAGTGAGAGTGAAAAAGAAAATCTGTGTCTTCGAGGAGAAACAAGTGACATCGATGATGACGAGCCAAGCGAGGTATCAAAACTTACTCACTCTACTTATATATTTTCATAAAATAAATGACTATTTTGAAAGACTTAAGGAGAAGTACGCTAAATTTGAATCACAAAAAGATAGTTTGATAGAACTAAATATACAACTTGATCAAATGGTTAAAAACTATAGAAATAAGTGCTCTAAGTGTCCATCATTTGAAGAGGAAATAAAAAAATCAAAAATCAAAATTAAATCACTTGAAAATGAAATTCTAATTTTGAAAGAAAGTGAAAATACTAGGAGAGAAAATTCTATTAAAAAGTGCACTTTGTTATTAAATGAAAATGAATCTCTCAAGTCACAAGTCCAATAATTGTCTACAACTTTAGGAAAATTCTCCAAAAGAGAAAGATCGCTAAATATGCTATTAGGGAAACAAACTGTTGATCCTATTAGACAAGGACTAGGGTATACTCAATCTAAAAGAGTTAGAAGTGAAACTAATCATGTCAACTCTAAGTGCATGATTTGTAGAAAAATTGGTAAAAATCAAAACAATTGTTGGTATATACCCAAACACACGAAAACCATACCAATTTGGGTTCCTAAAGGCACGAATGTAAAATCCCTTAACGTCAAAAAAATCTTGGTGCCAAAAGGAACAAACATAGATTGTTTTGGTTCTACACAAACTTTTTTTTCAAAATCTGTTGTCACTAACAATCATGGATCTATAAAAACAAATAGGTCACAAAAATCTTTCTTCGTGTAGGTGTGTTGGCAGGCTAAGGAACAACAAGAGTGATACCTGAATTCTGGCTGTTCCAGGCACATGATGGACGTCAAATCAAAGTTCCTTAGCCTAGAGGAATACAAAGGTGGCAGAGTCACAATGGGCAACAACGATAAATGTAAACCTATCGGTAAAGGTAAAGTATGTAATGGTACATTTACCTTAAACGATGTTTTACATGATTGAAAATCTGCACCATAATCTGATTTCAATCAGCCAATTATGAGATAAGAGAATGAATGTTGTTTTTTGATTCTGATTTGTGCAAAATTGTTGACAAAACATCAAAAGAATCTCATTTAAAAGCTGTAAAAAGGATTATATGGTATTTGTTGCACAACTCACGGTTTGGTCTATGGTATCTAACTAATGATAACTTTGAGTTAAAGGGGTGTTCAGATGCAGATTATGCTGATAGTCTAGTTGATAGAAAAAGTACTATTGGAACATGTTTTATGTTGGGACATTCATTAGTTACATGGTCAAGTAGTTCATCAGAGATCACATTTCCAAAGAAAATATCTACACAAATTTCATTTCAACTGATTTTCAATTGGCGGATATTTTTACAAAACCCCTTCCAGAAAATAGTTTTTGTCGACTTCATCTTAGTTTAGGCATTTTAGAAATTTGATTTTATTTTTTGATTTGATCTTAAATGTCTATGTAACCTATCTGACTCCCCATTGATTATTGAAAAGATAAATAGTGACTGAAAAAAGTGATGAGTGTTGATCTTGATCATACATTATGACATGAGATAGTATATTTAGTAAATTTCTTTGAAAATTTAAACAAAATTTGTAATAACTTTGGTTGGTAAAAATTCCATGACCATCTCTATTTCTATCATATTTCTACGACTATCACTCATCAAAATCCAATATAGTATGTCAAAATGTGGTTTTTAAACATGAAATTATTCATGTTTTTTAATTAATTAGCAATAAAATCATTCAAAAGTACTCACTCTCATTTAAAAGTCCTCACGGTTATGCATGGATGAACTACTTGGAATCTTTGATTATGTGCTTTCATGCTCATTCAAAAGTCCTCACGGTTATGCATGTATGAAATACATATCAAAATTGGTTGAAATAGGCGAATTGATTCTAACCCCATTTAAAAGTCCTCACGGTTATGCGTGGTTAGAAGATGCTTGGAATTCATTTTTTAATAAAAATAAGAAATACTACTAATCTCATTTAAAAGTCCTAACGGTTATGCATGGTTATTAAGTATTCAAATTCCTGTCATAAATATACCACAAATGAACACGACTATATGGTTTTATATGCTAACATCACCCCTATCACTCTAAAATGGAATACATGCCTAACAGAGTATTTATGATTTTTGTTTGATTTTTTATTGAAATTTAATATTTATACTCGATTATGTATTAATGTTGTATTAATGTCTATCACTTTATCTCTATTCTAACACTATTACTCTTTTGCTGATAACAAAAGGGGGAGAGAAGTTAAGATTTTGGCAAATAAGGCATATTCTCATTTAGGTTCATTTTGCATTTGCTTCTTATTTGCATATTTTCTTTTTATTTTCATGCATATGTGAAGAGGGAGCTTTGTTGTAGGGGGAGTATTCAAATAAGGGGAGCTAATAGAATTCATCAAGGTCAAGTACATTTAATAGAGTCAAAATCTTAATATGTTTGTTATCATCAAAAGGGGGAGATTGTAGAATACAATAGCCTATGATTTTTGTTTGATGATAATAAACATATATATTCATTTAAATGTATTTGTTGTTGTTCTATTTTATTTTTTCACATAATTAATAAATATTTGTTGAATAAAATAAATAACTCGAAATTCATATTTAAACAAATATTTTATTCAAACAGATATTTTATTACAGATTCAAATAGTATAAATTTGAGCTCTCACCACATTTACACATTTTCAATTACAATCTCAATTACAACACAATTTTCAATATACGATTTTTCATACATATTTCACCTCACTACATAATCACTCTCACTCGTATTTGATCTTCAACTCTGTTTCAGCCTGTATCCAGCATCTGAACTATCTGCAAAATAAACACTGACGTAGTAAAATTGAAAAAAAATTATTTTGCAGTGCACAATAAAGTGTGTGTTTTGAAAATATTAGTTGCCTTAGTTATTTGGGTTGTTTGTCATCATTTTCTTTTAATTCATCTTACACGAACAACTTGTAACATGCACAGTGTATCACTGTACATGCGACAAGGTCGTGCACACCGATATACATTTGCTTGTTAAAATCGCAGGGACAGGTGAGCACAAGGTCAAACCCAAGCAAAAGCTGTATTTAACTCAAGTGAAAATGCTCGACCAAAACAAGACCACAATACCAAAGTACATGAAACCAGATTACAAGAACACACACCAAATATACCCAAGAGCCATAGAAAACTGAAGATCACCAGACCCACGCATGAATCATTTCAGACATGAACATAGCAAGTTAAAGGCATGATCACAAATGCAAACATTCAGGCATGAACAGACATGAACACATGATAACAGCCTTAACCAAAAAGGCCTCAACATAATGTACATGTGAAGATCAAATCAAAATGTACAAGGCAACAAAACTTCAAATGGAACAAAACTTCGAACGAAAACAACACGCAACAGAACATCAAAACATGCAACTACACCAGACAGAATGAAGTGCACATGGGGCTCAAAGCAAATGAAGACCAACAGACCAATACATCCAGACCAACCACATACAACAAGCTAGCATACATATATACATGTGTGAACACACATTTATACATATATACATGCAGTGACAACCAGACAGAATCAACTTGAAACAGACTTCAAATGAAAACATGTGGAACCAGACTACAATGACCAGGGCAGTGCACCGGACATACTCCAGTGGAACATGACATATACAAAGTGCAGACCAACCATGTGCAATCATACAACTAGACAACAGTGCGCCTATTTTAAATAGGCAACAGAGGTGACAACAGAACATTCAGTTTTCAACATGGAAACAATAAACAAGTGCTTATGCAAGATAAGTTTCAACATGTTCAAAGTAGTGCATCATATATATACTTACATATGCAATAGTGCAGACTCAAAGTAACACGAAGACAAGACCAATGAAGACTACATTCATATGTAACCAGAGAAGACTACAAGATCAACAAGCTTCAGACATGAACAAAGTCAACATGAATGCATACAACATACAACATGAAGTGGACAAACAAGCATATGCAACAGTGTAATAACAAAGTCAGAGTCAAGATCATGTTTCAAAAAAATAGTGAAGCAGTTTACATGTTTCAAAAAGAAATGATCAAACAGTTGCAATTCGAACAGTTTAAATGTATCAAAACCAGTGAAGGAGCCGTGGGAAAGTATATGTAGCAGTTCGAACAAAGTCAAGGAACTGTTTGAAAAAGAAGTGACAAAACGAGAAACACTGAAGAATCGTTCATTAAAGAGTCGCTGATGAACAAGTCAAGTATCGAATATATCAGAAATATATTCAACAAATTCAAATGCCAAGCTACAATCGAGGAATGAACAAGTCAGCAAATATCATCACCATCGTTCAAGCACAAATCAGCGCCGAGCATAGAATTCAAACCAAAAATATACGAACGAAAATTTATGGATTCGATCCCTATAAATTCAACCCATATCATCATCGGGAAGACATCAAGTTCAAGTTTAAGCAAATCAACAGAGAAATAAAGTATTAAATCACATACCGATTTTATTTCATTCGAACTCGATCTTAAAGCGGCCATAAAGCAATTCGAAGAAGCATCGAAGCTAATTGAGGAACAAGAGCGTGCCAACAATCAATTCGAACGTCTAATTCAAGCGGTGGCTTCAATCATCAAAACCCTAATCTGAGAAGAGCAACAAAAGGAAATGGAACGGCCAGAGTATTCGAACTGAAAAGAAAAGGGAGTCAGATCTCTTTTGTTATTTTACACGTGGGCCGGTTCTAATTTTTATATTGGGCTTATTTTTTATAAATAGGGTTTTGTTCTTGTTTTATTTTTAATTGTAACTTTCTATTTTTTATTTGAGTCAAACTCTATTTTAACTAGGTTATGAACTACGGTTTTGTAGTTCAAGAATTCACAACTCAGTGGTTGAGTTATGGCAGGGTTTTGCGCTTAGAGTTAGGTTAATCAAGTTAGCATGTGTCGCAAGTTTACATGTATTTGCAAGCGACTGATTACTTAATTTCTAGTAGAAACCTTGAGGGCAGCACGTAGGCAGGTTATTACCGAAGCTGGGTAAATCTGTATGTGATCTTTACTGCATTATTTTCTGTTTTATATTCCGCATTAATTTTTTAGTATCGCATTATTCACCGCCCCCGCTAGGGTTAAAACGATCCTACAATTCTCAAGGCCAATAATGACATGCCTAGCGATAGACCATCGGGACCGTATGGCTTCCATATCTTATTTTATACAAATTTTGACATACTTTAAAATATGATATAATTAAAATTTCGATGAATTCTATTAAAATAATTTAAAACTAGGAAAATTTAATTTTGCCAATGTTATTCTACTCCACAAGAAAGTGGGGGCCATAAAGCCTAAAGATTTTAGGCATATATCTTTAATTAACTGTTCTCTTAAAATCATCTCAAAGGTTTTGGCGAATAGACTAAGTTTTAAAATGAATAAGCTAATTGCTAATACTCAATCCACATTTGTTAAGTGTAGAAATATCATAGAGGAGTCGCTATAGTTCAAGAATTCATCAATTATTGCTGTAAAAATAATATTTCCTCCACTCTTTTAAAACTTGATTTTGCTAATGCTTTTGATTCCATTGACCAGTTTTTTTATTAAAGATTTTTTATCGGCTATGGATTTTAGCTCTAGATGGGTTAATTGGATTATGAGCTTGCTCAAAATAGGAAACTCTAGTATAATGGTCAAAGGTGCTCCAGGTAACAAAATTCAATCTAAATGTGTGCTTAGGCAAGGCGACCCCTTTCACCCATGTTGTTCATCTTGGCAACAGATGTCTTCTCTAGGATCATTAAGCTTCTATTGCAAATGGAGTTATAGATAGCGTAGGGAATGATATCACTGGCAACGGACTCTCCGTTCTCTAATTCGCTGATGATGCCATGCTCTTTAGTTCTTATTCTCCTGATCATATTACAGCTTTTAAATTTATTTTATATAGCTTTGAAATGCTTTCAAGGCTCAAAAATCAATTTTGACAAAAGCTTGTTTTTGGTTTTGAATGATATAGACAATGTAGAATATATAGTGGCTAACACTATAAATTGTAAGACCAAGAAATTCCCCATAGATTGCCTAGGGCTCTTGATTAGTCCTAGCAAACTCAAAAATGAGGATTGGTATGTAATAATCGATAAAATCAAAAGAAAATTATCGAACTAGAACAATAGGTTTCTATCCATGGTAGGTAGAAATGTCTTAATTAACTCTGTTCTATCAGCTCTACCGATTTATTGGATGTCCTGTTATCTCTTTTTGAAATGAGTAATAGATAAAATAGATAGCATCAGAAGAAATTTTCTTTGAAGCGGGAAATTTCATGCAGCAACATCAGTTGCCTTGTCAATTGGGAAACAGTCTGTAAATCTAAAGAGGAAGGAGGTCTAGGAATTATAAATCTTCATAATCCCAATGTATCATTATTAGTAAATGGCTTTGGAAATTTAGCGATAATAAAGAAAACCTAATTTGGAAAGAAATAATTGCAAACTAATTCTATGATGGCTTCTACAACCTCCACCAAATCGTTTTTAATCCCAACAATATGTGTCACTTATGGAAATCCATCTTAAACTTCTTTAATATTTATAACCTAGGCATTAGCAATATAGTTCATTCAGGTAACAACACATCATTTTGGCATGATTGTTGGATTTTTGCTATACCCTTGAGAACTGAATACAAGGAACTTTTTTGAAATTTGTAATTTCAAAAATGCATCTATACTTGAGGTCTCTAGACGTAATAATGAATTCTCATGGAACTTCGACTTTGAACGTGCCTTAGAAGGCACCATATGGTCTCAATTTGCACCACTATACACTAAGCTTGGTATTATCACTTAGATTTCGAGAACGACACTAAAGTTTTGTGCTGGGAAAGTAACAAAACATACTCCTTAAACTCTATTTATAAATTTTTAAATTTCTCCAGGGTTAAGCCAAAGAACTTTAAATTGATATGGAAAACAGACACTCCTCCCAAAATAAAACTTCACATGTGGCTAATCTTACATAAAAAATTAAACAAAATTGAACCTCTAAATATAAAAAACTTATTAATAGATAAAAAATGTGCCTTCTGTAATTTGAACATGGAAAACACAACTCACTTGTATTATAGTTGCCCCTTAAATTATTCTTACAATTTTTGACTTCAACCTAAACAATAGTGAACCAAACCGTGATCACTACTGGATTGACCTAAGATTCCATTATTCTAAGTGCTATGGAATTCTTATCGATACCATCTTAACTGTTGCTAGTTGGTACCTATGGTTCAAAAGAAACCAAAGAATATTCAATAATGTATTTAGTCCACTTAATAACCAAATATACACGAATAAGCTTTTTAGCTACAATTGGATGGCAAATCCCACTTATAAATTAGCCAATAAATTTTTCTTTAATGAATTCCTCTAAAAAGGTAAAGGTCACATTGACATCTTGAGAATAAAAATTACCCACACTAATGCAAGACACAATATGACCTTAAACACTGACCTAGCTGGCTCTTTTAGCGAAGACGTTCATTCAAATGACTCGCTCCTACGAGAGAATTAGGGTTTTTTCCCCACATATATACGTATACATATATCTTTTATATATGCATATATATATATATAGCGGGTTATCACGTTTTGTCAAGCTCTTTCAGGTTAGGTTGGCTATCACGGATGGAGCTCCCTTTGCCACGACATCGTTAAGGAAAGACATGCATGCAAAATAGCTATCAGCAGATGCTTACTACTGGTCCTCTATGGATTTTGCTTTTTGAGAGGACCTAGGGCTGGGATGCTGTCATGTAGTCCAAGGTGATTATCCTACATTTGAGACGATGCATACTTCCGATCCGACATTTCTGTTTTGCTTTCCCGGATGGTCTTAGTTAGTGGCTTCTTGTTGTGCCTTGGGTTACATTTATTATGTACAGTATCGATCTTATGTGTGTGTATGGCAGTAGGAGGAGGGTCTTTTTTTTCTTTTGTTTTCATTGTACCGGGGAGGGGGGGTTTGCTACCTGCTTGGCTTGTTGTCAGCTTAATTTATAAGTGTAGAATAAAGTATATGAGTGCTCTCCACCTCGAGAGGATCACTCATTTCTCTCAAAAAAATAAACCATACTCATATAATATCACTTTCTTACATAAAATTGTTTCACAAATATATATCTTTGTTAGACTATAATAAAAAAAATTAAAATTAAATTTAACCCAACATCATCACCGAACGTCTTATAGTCAAACTATGAAACATAATTCACAAGGTGACCGCTTTTAATTTAATCAAACAATAAATGCTCACAAACTGGCCGAGAATAAATAATCAATCAACAAACAATAGTCAATGCTCCTAAATTGGACGAGCATGACTAATCAAAAAAAAAATGTTATCATTTCCTAACAAACAACCACATCATAAAAAACTATATTAATTTTTGAAAATTATTCTTTCTATATATATAATATAACATCTAGGTAAAATTATTTCATTTATCGAATTTCAAAAACAACACTGTTTCGGTTTGCCTTATTCAAGAGTTTAGAAACCCTTATCAACTAGTTGTTCCTTCTGTATCGACCAGAATTCACAAACCACTCAACAGATCAATCAACACAATATAAAACATTTTTATAGCACTAAAAAGTACGCGCTCTTATATATATACACATACACACACGCAAACTCATTCTAGGGTGTTACTAACCCTATTTCCAACGAGTCTTACCCATCAAAGCCTAGGTGTTCACTCAACCTAAGCTCTGATACCACGTATAACGACCAGCCTTTTCGACCCACAAAAGTCAATAATAATACATCCATGGTATTTACATGCCGAGCATCCAAATGCCGAATAGACAGATTGTTCGGGTGAAAGAAAGAAAAGTCATAACAGAATCTCATATCATGACGAATAATACATAATATACAAAAGATCTTTATAAAAGAAAAGTTTTATATACATACCTCAATCGAAGTAAACTAAACCATCATCAGTTTGGATAGTTATAACAACATGTCATAACAAATGATGTTCAAAAATCAACAAATGCAGTAGATATAAAAGATATGAATACGTCTTGGAGGCATCCAGCTTGTCTCTTGAACATCCAAAGCATCCATAGCTAAATTTGGAAAGATGCTCGGGCTGACCCGAGCATTATAAGAACATAACGTCCGGATCAGTCTGGTAAACCAGTGTGAGAAACACAAATCATATAAATTTTTGATGTTATGAAATCTTTCAAAATAATGGTATCTCTTAAGACCACGCCGCACATGAACACAGACGAGTTTTTACCTTACGTAATCAAACCATTTTAGAGGAAATCCAATGATTTTATAATAATGTCTAAGGTTTAAAATAAATATTGCATCATAGCTGGAATTGTTACATTAATTACGTTTGACAGCATACATAGTATACAACTAAGTCAATAAGGCATGTATTGGAGAATGGATTCCATATAATGATAAGACTATTGGGCTACCGCCTGTCACAGCACACCTCTAGAAAAAATATACCAAAGGCCTTAAATGGACCCCTGACAACACAGGACTGACCTACCCCTTCTTGGATAGTACCGAATGACATCACCCCGATTGACGAGCAACAACCGTATTGAGTCACTAGCATACATAAATGGGTCAATATCGATCTAGATCAGGTGATGACCATATCCTAATAGTAGCGAACCAAATAACCCTGCCGCATATCTCATGTTTTAGTCATTACCGGTTGTGAGGCTTGAGGCTACATTTTACCTTTTTAGCAAATCCCACTTGGAATACTAACATTTTTCTCTAAGCAACAATGCAATGCTAGCATTCATCCATACAAGTTGTTCAGGATATGAACATACTGAGGGAACCACTTCAATTACATCCTTAAGATTAGTAGCAAGTAGCTCTCGCACTTTATAGACTCTATCTTCGATTCCATCATCTTCAAGATGTCCAAATTCGAACATTTATGCCGATTCGAAGTGGTTTTTGGATAACTAATGCTTATCCGATCTCGGTCACTCTGAACTGACAGTCGACAGTTTCAAAACTGACCAAGATTTGATAGTCGGTTTTTTAACTATCAAATAAACAAACAATCCAACCAGAGATTTAATTATATATGGAAACCAAACCAAGTTAAAAACATAAGCAACCACTAAGCCTCTTTAATTAATCCTTTCATTAAATAAAACCACTTTTTAAATTCTGGTATTAAAATATTTTTACAAAAGACATATTCACAAGCTCTCTTTACTCTTTTCAACACTTGAAAATATTGATATACTTATACCATAATTATACTCACAAAAACATTTCACTTTCAGTACTTAGAAAACTTTTCTATATACTTATATCTACGGTATAAATATATCCACAAAACACTACAATTCCAACAACATTTTCAAATTATATTTTACCGGGCCAAGACAAATGTCATTTAAAACAATGTTACTATATACCCAAACCACTTTCCTTTTGGTGTAGGTAAATGGATCGTATGGAAATTAGACCGAATATACTTACCCCCACCTTCCGATTTCAAACTGTACTATCCCTCGATTAACAATGAAGTCAGACAAGTTTGCATGCTATCCTTGCCTCGACATACATTCTTAATTCCTAGAATAGGGATGAGTTTTCCTACCTCGGAATTTGGTGTTAAGTATAAAAAGAATACCTTCCATATCACCATAATTTTAAAATGATCATTTACAGAAATCCAATCTCATTCCTTTTTAATAAACTCCTTTTTATAAATCTTCTTTATATTTATAAAACTCCACTTTACAAATCTCATTATATTTATAGAACTCCTTTAATAAATCTCATTTCTATTTATAAAACTCGTTTAATAAATCTCCAAATTTATTTATAAAATTTCTTTAATAAAACTTTTGATTTTAAATCTCATATACATATTACAAATCTCCGTTTTCAAGATCATTTCATATATTACCATAAATTCACAATTGTGATTTATTATTCCAATTTAACAAAATGATATCATTTCCCTTTATATAAATATCATTTATAAATCTCTCTTTTGTTTATAAAATACCATTTATAAATCTGTCTTTATTTATAAAATACCATTTAAAAATCTAACTTCTATTTACAAAATACAATTTATAAATCTCTCTTTTATTTAACATTTTATATAAAACATTTTAGCAATATTTATTCCAAAACATTGCTATCTTCTTTTTAAACAAAATTAATTTATTACAAAAGATAAATTCCCCTTTATTGTCCTTTAAAATAAACATTTATTATTATATTAACCTTTCTGTATAATAAATACTTTTTGAAATACTTTTAAAACATTTTCACATAAATTAGAAGAGACTATCACAAAGATTGAAGCAAAATAAAGAAGTTCAAAAAAACCATTTCTAAAGAAAATGCCATAGAAAATTCCCAAATCACTTTTAAAATTATCATCCAAATAAAAACCATTTTCGAATCAAAATAGCAAACCATAGTATTTCAAAATACTATATTGAATCCAATAGCTACCAGAGCAATTAACCAACGCTACTACTACCTTTATCGCTAAAAAGGTTCAACTTTTAACATATCAATCTAATATCTAATATGGCCAACTACCAAACTTTTAGCATTCAATAATATATACGACAAGTATATAACTAAAATTTAAAATCACAATGGAGAGAAATACAGATTCCTTTAAAAAATTCTCTGTATTTCATTTCATATGTCATTCACTTTTCAAAGCAGAAATTCAACCAAACCAAACCAATAAATCATTCAGACGCAAAAAAATAATTTATATCTACTATATATCATATACTGTTTAGCCAGAGGTGAGATAACTCATCGAAATTCCAGTTGACGCTTAAGCGTTTTGGTTCCATCTAAAATCGAACGACGTTCGATTTTATCTCAATATTTCCCTTGCTTTATACTTGATAAAATCAACTCCAGTGTGTAGATAATGCTCCTATGAGTGCAATGCAGTAGACCACATCTCGATTGGACCTCGTATGAAGAAGCTATTGATTTAACAAGTTTTTGAGATTAAAATATAATTAATTAACTAAACACTTTAATTAACTTTTAATTACCCTTACTAACTCTTCTTCCCCAAACCCAAAATACAACTGCTTATACACGAAATGCACGACCTTTGCACGCATGCCTCCTACAGAAGCTAATCGATACATGGTCGATTATATTGAACTCCATGTCGTGCGAACTCTCTCCCCGACCTAACGAACTCGAGCTCGACCCCGCCTACTAAATCACGACCTAATGGCTTCGATTGCAATAGTGAATTGTCGCTTTTCACCATGTCGAGCTGCTCCACCTCCGACCATCGCCTACCTCCTCTACTTCACACGAGAAGCACGTTGCAACCATTCCCATTACCCATCGTCGCCTAAATACCCTCAAAAGCCAAACCCTAACTACTGCCTCCCCATGTCGACCTCCACTAATCACCCTCGCACGCAATGAAAAGGGTATGGATTTGAATTTACCGCGCATACAAACCCAGTGGATCTAATTTCATAGTTTTTAGTTGAGTGAATAATTTTATTTTGATTTTTATAAGCAGGAGATCATTTTTTTTGGTTTATAGGAAGATGAAAATAAGAGAGGGAAAATGTAAAGTAAGAGATGAGAGAGTGGAAAGTCAAGTGAGGGGTTAATTTATTTTAAAATTTTCGGTACTTCGGTACACAACATTTTGTTCGCATACGAACCGCGAATGTGGCACGATCAAAAAACAACAATAAAATACATTGGTCATCTCACTACAACAAAAAGACCTTATTACAACTGTATTTTTACAACGGTCACAAAATGGCAGTTGTAATAAAGGTTTTTTACAACTCTTTTTCCAGAAAGTTGTAATAAACTTATTTTCAACAACTCTTTTATTTTGTCAGTTGTAATAGATGTCTATTGCAACCTTTATTTTTTGCCAGTTGTAATAGATGCATGCTTTTACAACTCTTTTTTTTGCCAGTTGTAATAGATGCCTATTACAACCTTTTTCGTTTGCCAGTTGTAATAAATACCAATTTTTAACAACTCTTCTTTTTTGCCAGTTGTAATAGATGCCTATTACAACCTTTTTCGTTTGCCTGTTGTAATAATACGTTAATGATTTTAATTAAATAACAATACTTAATAATTAAATAATTAACAAAAAATATTAATAATTAATTTGAAAATATGAAATATTTAATATTAATAATTACTATTCAATAATTAATAACTAATATAATAATTAATAAATAATAACTAATAATTATTATCAAATAATTAATAATCAATAAATAAGAATTAATTTTCAATAATGAATAATTAATATAAATAATTAAGAATTAAGAATTAATATAAATAATGAAGAAGTGATATTTAATGTTAGTAATTAAATTTTGATAACTCATAAAAAACTAATAATAAATAATTTTTTTGATAATTAATAAATAATATTTTAATCATTAATAATAATAATAATTAAATACTAATATAATAATTAATAACTACTTTTAAATAATAGCAGTTAATAATTAACTTGAAATATGAAATAATTCCTCTTAATAATTAGAAATTAATAATAATTAATTAATTGGTTAATTCATAAATCATAATCAATAAATAAATAATAAATAGTACATATTAAATTAATAATTAATAACTATTATAATAACTAATAATTAATATATAATACATATTTTATAATAAATAGTAATTAAATAAATAATAATTAAATGTTGAAAATCAACATTAAACAATAATTAAAAGTTAAAAATCAATATTATATAATAATAATTATTCATTAATAATCAATAAAAAATCAATATTAAATAATAATTCTTAAATAATAATAATTAAATATTAATATATAATAGTTAATAACTACTATTAAAAAATTAAAATTAATAATTAATTTGAAATATAAAATAATTCCCATTAATAATTAATAATTAAAATTAATTAGTAATTAATAATTGATAAATTAATAATCAATGATCAGTAAATAAATATGAAATATTTAATTTATAATTTATAAATAATTCACTATTAATATTGGTAATTAATAAAAATAGTGATTTTTTATAATAAATAATAATTAGTTAGATAATAATTAAATAATAATAATTAAAAGTTAAAATTTAATACTAAAAAAATCTAAAAAAATAAATAGAAAATTCCAAAACCAAATACGGACGGATATCAGATAATTTTCTTATTTCAGATACAGATATGGACGGATTTTGAATTTTTAGGATACTCAATGAAAGTCCTACGTTGGACCTAATTTACATAGGATGTTATATGTTGAAGGCATATAAATTTTCCTTGGCTCCAAAATCAAATTTTTCTTTGGCTTCAAAACCAAATTTTTGGGCTCAAAAACCAAATTTTCCTTTGCCTCCAAAACCAAATTTTTGGGCTCCAGCCCAAAAATTTAGTGGCCAGGAGTCTGATTATTCATTACTCTTTGTCTCACCCAGTGTGAGCGTTACGCAGTTTTTTTTTAAAAAAACTTTAGCGTTAAACACTCTGCTCGAATCGAAATTGATAACAATTACCGTTTTCATCATTTATTCTTTCTTATCCAAATCGAAATCGGCAGCCTTAAATCATTTTGAGCTTCTAATTTTGACGTGAAATCCGAAGAGGCAGTTGAAGAGAAAAGAAGAACGAAGCCAAGAATTCACAGCAGCTCATCTTCGTTTTGGGAATTTATGCAATTCTATGTGAGTTGAAATTTATTTCTGCATATAATCTCTTTCATGTGTTTATTCTAGAATTTGATTGTTTTAGTATGTTACATGATCCAAATTTTAGTTATTCGTGTCTTTGTTTAGTTTGAGGATGATATTTGGACCATTGCTGCGTTATTTTATTCACGTTTTTTTTAGAGAAAACAAGGATAGCAGATGAACACCAATTGTAATTTACATTCAGCTTCTTGTCAAGAACTAATCATATGTATCACCTGTGCCGAGTGTGAATGATGAAGAAGCACGAGATAATGAAGTTTAACTATTGTAATGGAATATAGGACTACGTGTTAAGCCTATTTTTAATTTCATTAGTGATTTTGATACCATTTAAATTGGTTTGAATAAATACTAGAGATTTGCTTCACAAATTCCTTGGGCTGATTGAATCTATTTTTATTAGTTTATGTTCTGCATCTATAAAAGCTGTAGGATTCTGTTTAGGTTGATGTTTTATTTTTACTTTATACAGATACAATTAAAAGCCTTGGCTGACGAGCAACAAACTATTGTTAAAGGATTAGAAAAGGTTGAGCTGGAGCTATCTACTTTATATATTTAATTTTGATATTATGCAACTCTGCAAGTAAGTTATCTTGGAAAACTTTTACATGTGTATTAAGTTTGCCTTATTACTCTTGAGTTGGGTTGTTTACTTTTTATCTTTTCTAAAAAAATAATAATGAATAACATCAGTTTTGAGGAGATAAGAATTGATTTAGTTAAAGGCCAACAGCACTCTACTGAATACAGTGGTTTTACTTCTTAATATTTATAACTATTTTTTTATTTTATTTTTATATATATTTTACTTGTTTGTATCGTGAAACTAAATTTTTGGAATTCATATCCAGAAATCAACCAATGGGGCAGGTACCTGCAATCATAGATGGAGATTTAATACCTACTGAAAGGTAAATAATAAACATTTTTTTTCTGTTTATCTTCTTAGTTGGTTTTATATGTAACCGCTGATACAACTTATTGTATTTCGTTGATTTTATATTAAAGTATTATGATAAAAGTCATGCGATTCTCATCTACATTGCTTGACAGTACTCAAGAGTCTCAGATCACCGGTGAATATATTTTTCTTTAACTTACCGTTTCAATTTTATTCATTTTATTCAGTTGAACTTCATTCTGTGCTTTCCACAAGTTCATTGACATTATAGTCACTGATATACATGATATCAAACATCAGCACTCATATAAATTAGAATAAGTTTATAAAACAGACATTGAGTAGTAAACTGCAAGTTAAAATCTACAAGAGTCCAATGTCCTAGTCCAATTTAGTCATCCGTAGAAAAGAAATAATAGTTTACAGTTTTAAATATCCTTTTGTTATATCATTTTAATTTTAAAATCTACAAGAGTCCAATGTCCTAGTCCAATCTTGTATGTATATAAGTAATTTGAAACAATGACGCAGCAGTGGTTTTACTTTCTCAATTAATTTTATATGGATATATGAAGATTGATTTTTTTATGAGGACATATGTCAAAGGGCAGCTGTGTGGATCCGTTCATATTTGCCTCTCCTAGCGTAAATCTCTTCAATTGTATGAAGATAAAATGTTTAAATAAATAATTATAGAATATGATTAAGCTAAGTTCATGATGAAGTAAAGATGGGAAATGAAATATATTTCTTTAAAGTTCTTTTGTTAAAGGTGTATTCAAAATAACATAAAGTAAAGAAAATTATGAACCGTGCATGGTGAATTTGAATCTTGATATATGAAATTATCAAAATGATATTTTTCACGATATCTTTTGTAAATCAAAATATGATGATTTGAGAAGAGAGTAGCTGAAAACATTCCGCGACCTGTAGATTTATAAATTAATTACTATTCATAGTAATTTAGAAACCTGGAATCGTCAAACAGTTAAAAAAATAATGGTAAAGTTTAATTCATTGAATGCTCCTTTCCATGATTCCTTCTTTTTTTCTTATTCTTTTGGTAAAATGGTGCTTATATATTTATGGTCATGGTGTTTTCTTTGAAAATAAATTTGCAGTTTGACCGGAGGCAGAAGTAGATGGGTCTTCAGCCTAGTGATGAGATGCAGAAGAGCATTCTCTACTCCCGAAGAGATGGTTGTTGGCACTTTATCTCGTCCTTGCACCTTTAAGTAGGAGGAAGTTAAATACATTTCAGAGGAAGAATTAGAAGAGGAACTCGAAGTGGATAATGAGAAACACAAAGGCACTAAGGGTATTATTGATATTGTGAACCCAAACTTGGTAAACTGAAGATTATTAAAGCCAAAGATGCAAATCAAGACAGAAACAACTGAATTATCAACATGTGAAAAGGAGGAACTTGAGAAACAAAAGTGCTCATGAGTGATGCATGCAATTGCAGGAGCAGGGGAGAACCGAACAGTCTAGGAAGAATTTAGATCGTCTAGCTTTGACCAGGCAACAAAGGGTGGAGACTGCAAAGAAACAGGAAGTAGAAAACGCTGCAAACGCAAGCAAGAAGGTAGAAGCTCGCAAGTTGTAATTTATAATATTTATTGTGGGAATAACAATGTTAACTTTTGCTCACATGAGTTTACAGAACATGTTTGAAGTTTTATTTTCTATTGGTGTTAGTATGTTGCATATTATTCCATTATCATTATTATCAATGCTGCTATTGGTAAACTAATAGTATTATCCTTTTTTAAAGAAAAAAGAAATTAATTTTTTTATTTTGCATTCTTTTTACCACAACTGCCAAATGCAGTTGTAAAAAAATCTTTTACAACTGCTAATCGCAGTTGTAAAACTCTCTTTTACAACTGTTAATCGCAGTTGTAAACCTCTTTTACAACTGTTTATGGCAGTTGTAAAAAAATATTTTGCAATTTCCTCTAGCAGTTGTAATAAACCTTTAGCAACTGCCAAAATTAGTTGTAAAAACTTTTTCACAACTGCGATAGATAGTTGTAAAAAATTATTTTACAACTGTCGAAGATAGTTGTAAAAAAATATGGCTCTATTACAACTCCGGATATTACGACGGACGGCCGTCCGTTGTAATAGACCTATTACAACTATTTTTGGCAGTTGTAAAAGGGTGTTTTTGTTGTAGTGTCTTATTCTATGAAATTTCAAAAATACCAACGTTTGCCAAAAATACGTTAATGATAATTAAGTATTTTTCAAATTATATATTATAGAAAAATCTTATAAATTCATTTAAAAATATGTCATTAAAATAAAGTCGTTTTATTAACAATTGATTTCTGATTATTTATCATATTCGAATCAAATTTGAATATTTAAATAAATTAAATATTCTCGTTTGAAATGCTAAAATTTTGGGTCATTACAAGAGACGGTGAAAATTTATCACTTAGATTATGGAGAGAAAATTATTGCATATGAGAATGAAGAAGTATGAGTACATATAATTACATATTCTCTTTTGTATAATATATGTGTGTGTACACACACACACACATATATATAAACATGTAGATATATATACATATATACGTATATATGATATATAGTAGAAAAGATTTAGGTTGAAAACATTTGAAAATTAATTGGATAAATTATTTTGGGATAGGGAAAGTTGAGAAGGAAAATGTATTAAAGGGCCAAGTGTAAATATATCACTTGAACAAAGGAGAGATCAACATTACAACTAAGATAGAATAACAAAAGAGGCAGAAAATATGATAGGTTAAACTCCATATATATATATATATATATATATATATTCCAAAACTTTGCTATCTTCTTTTTAAACAAAATTACTTTATTACAGAAGATAAATTCCGCTTATTTTCCTTTAAATTAAACATTCATTATTATATTAACCTTTCTATACAATAAATACTGTCCGAAATACTTTTAAAATATTTTCACATAAATTAAAAGAGACTATCAAAAAAGTTAAAGTAAAATATAGAAGTTCAAAAAAACAATTTCTAAATAAATCCCACTGAAAATTCCTAAAGTCACTTCTAAAAATCATCATCCGAATCAAAATCATTTTTAAACCAAAATAGCAAACCATAGTATTTCAAGATACAATAGTAAGGCCAATAGCTACCATAACACTTAACCGATGCTACCACTACCTTTATCACTAAAAGGTTCAACTTTTAACATATCAGTGTCATATCCAATATGGCCAACTACCGAACTTTTAGCATTCAACAATTTATACAATATGTATACAACTGAAATTTAAAATCACAATGGTGAAGAATCCAGATTCCTCTACAAAATTCCCTATATTTCATTTCATAAATCTTTCGCTTTTCAAATAGGAAATTCAATCAAACCTAACCAATAAATCATTTAAGCACAAAAATAATAATTTATACGTACCATATATCATATACCGTACATTCAGAGGTAAGATAACTCACAGAAATTCCAGTTGAAGCTTAAGCATCTCTATTCGATCTAAAGTCGATCGTATTCGATTTTTGCTCAAAAATTCACTTGCTCTAAACTCGACGAAATCAAAACCAGTATGTAGATAATGCTCCTACGAGCGCAATGCAAAAGTCAGAGTCTCGATTGAACCTCTTATGAAGAAGTATTGATTTTATAAGTTTTCAAGATTAAAAGATAATTAATTAACTAATCGCTTTAATTAACTTTTAATTGCCCTTACTAACTCTTCTTCCCCAAACCTAAATTACAATCGCCTGTACATGAAATGCATGACCCATGCATGCATGCCTCTTGCCAGAGCTATGCTACATTAATCGACGCATGGTCGATTCAATCGAACTCCATGTCGCGTGAGCTCTCTTCCCAACCCAACGAACTCAAGATCGACCCCGCTTACTAAATCGCGACCTGGTGGCTTCGACTGCAATGGTGAACTGTTGCTTTTCACCATGTTGAATCGCTCCACCTCTAACCATCACCTATCTCCTCTACTTCGCATGAGAAGCCTTTTGCAACCATCCCCATGACCCATCGTCTCCTAAATCCCTTCGAAATCCAAACCCTAGCTGCTGTCTTCCCACATCGACCTCCACCAATCAACCTCCCACGCAATGAAATGGGTATGGATTTGAAGCTACTGCACATACGAACCCAATGGATCTAATTTCGTAATTTTTAAGTGAGTGAATAATTTTATTTTGATTTTTACAAGGAGGAGGTCATTTTTTGGCCTACAGGAAGATGAAAATGAAAAGGAGAGAGGGAAAAAGAAAAGTAAGAGATGAGAGAGTGAAAAGTCAAGTGAGGGGTTAATTTATTTTAACATTTTAGGTATTTCACTACACATCATTTCGTTGTCGTAGGAACCACGAACGACATAAATAAAAATACGCACAACAATGCGACCTGATCCTAAAATAAAAATAAAATACACTGGTTATCTTAATCTGTGAAATTTCAAAGATACCAGCGTTTGCCAAAAATACGTCAAACGATAACTTAAATATTTTTCAAATTAAAAATTATGGAAAATTCTATAAATTCATTTAAAAATACATCATTAAATAAAGTCATTTGATTAACAATTGATTTTCTTATTATTTATTATATTCGAATCAAATTTGAATAATTAAATATTCCCATTCGAAACGTTAAAAATTTTAGGTCATAATCGGTGAAAATTTATCACTTAGATTATGGAGAGAAAATGATCGCGAATGAGAATAATTGAGAAGTATGAGTATATATAATCACATATTCTCTTTTGTATATTATATGTGTGTGTCTGTACATACACAAATATATATATATATATATATATATATATATATATAATAGGGAGCGGAAGAGATTTAGGTTGGAAACATTTGAAAATTAATTAGATAAATTATTTTGGGATAGGGAAAGTTGAGAAGGAAAATATATTAAAGGGTCAAGTGTAAAAACATCACTTGAACTAAGGAAAGATCTACATTACAATTAAGATAGAATAACAAAAGAGGCAGGAAAGATGATAGGTTAAACTCCATATATACATACATATACTATACGTGTGTGTGTGTATGAATCTTTGTAAAATTATATTTTACTTGAATTACCCATTTTTAAATCACGGAATGACTTAATTCAAATATATTTTAAAGTTTTCGTTTATTATTCTACTATAGTGACATATATGCAATGACACTTTTAATTTCATATCTTAGGCACAAGCAATTGCGCTTTACAATTATACTACTATCATTAGGATCATATTTTGTTGTTCATTCTCAATATACTAATGTTGATGAACCATTTTCATTATGATAAATATACGATGAATCAATTCCTACTATGTTTAACTCGTGTTTAGTAAAAGTACAGAATCGAGGAAAATAAATAAATTAAACTTAACCGACAAAAAATATTCATTCATACAACAATTTAACAAACCTAAATCACTACACTATTATAGAAACCCATTAAGAAATGTCAATAAAAATGTTTATAACATACGTTTAACGAAATTAAATAAGTTGATAATGGTTGTATTTACATAACAATATTAGAAAATCTAGGAAACAAATAAAATTGAGAATTGTGATTTAAAATCTATAATAATTCAATTTTGATGGTGAAAAATGTTTAATTGAAAAGCGAGGGTAAATCTTACATTTGGCGATGACAGATGGAATAGAATGCATAACAAATTGTGCTTGAGAAAATATGAGATTCTAATGGACATTATAATAAAAATTGAACTCTTAAGAAATTTATTTTGTTCTCTAAAGAAGCAAAAGGATTAGAGAGGTATAGTAAAGGCTATTAATGTGGGGAAAGTGAGAAAATGGAATTAACTTAATCAGAATAGTAAAAAAATACAATGAGAAAAAGGAGTAGTAAATAAATCCAAAAAAATGGAGAGAAAAGGCAACTTTTAATTTTCCAGTATTGGTAAATAATGGTAGTATTGACTATTATATAAAATAAATTGGAGGAGGTAATGATAAAAAGTTTCCTCAAATTAAGGAGAATCGAGATTATGGTTTGAAATTAAATGAGAGGAGAGAATACTAATGGTCTCATGTTCTCTTTTTTATATAATAATAGATAGATATAATTAATTAATTATATAAGATTAGCATGGCTCCTGCACAAGGAGGACATGCACAAATCAAGAAATGGTCTAAATTTTCGCCAGACTTTTCTCTCCTTCCCTACCATACCTCTTACTGTTCCATTCCATACCCTAAACTGTTTCCTTTTGTCCTTTCCTATCATGTCCACTGACATACCTCCTCCTCTTATAGTGTAACAACCCATAAATTTTAAACGGTTTTTAATAACGTATTTAATTGAATTTTAGAGAAATTTTAAATAATAATATTTTGAAATAAAAAAATTTAATGTTTGGATTACGTATAATTAAATATAAGTAGTCAATAAATAAGAAAACATATAAATTTAGATTACGTTACTGGTTAATTAATTTGGGCGTACATTCGTTTTAATTATTGCGCCTATTGTACGCACTCTTTTATTTCATACCTTAGCTGTTAAAAATCAAATCAGCACGTGCATTTAAAAAAAAGAATTTAATAATAATTGTTAATTGTAAATATTGATCTATTGAATAAAATTTAAGAGGAAACAATAGTTTAATTGTATTGTTGTAATTCAAATAAGTTAACCTCTAACAAATGAACTAAAATTGGTAACTAATGGATATGTTGAGTTATGTGTAATTATTAAATAATGTTTGATTTATTGTTAATAAAAAGAAGAAAAAAGGAAAAATATTATGTTCTGTTTATACATCAAATGGTGGTTTGAAATTTAGTCTTGAAAGCAAGTATGGATTTTTGATTCAAAGAAAAATTTGGTCATAATATACATATATACACGGAAAGTTTAGTTTGGGTATAGGGTCCATTAATTTTTTTGTGAGTTCTAGTAGGTATGTATATATAGGTTATGTTAGTATTTTCAAATATATTACTCATTTCCTTGAAGTTTTGAAACACACTGTCCAATCAACCCATTAATTGCTCTAATAATTTATTTTGGGAAATTCAAGGCACAGCTGTTTTATTTGCCATCATTTTTTTTTCCAAACGATTCATTTTGCCTTTATAACGTATCCTTCCATTCCATACTTATCTTTTTCCTTTATGTTTCAAATATGGAACGTGTTGTCCAATCAGCGATTTATTGCTTTAATTTCTCAACTAAATCTTAGGGTGACTGTTGCCATCCTATAATTATTTTGAATATCAAAACATATAAATTGTATACGTTTACGTTCATTTTTGGTCAGTTCTTCAGTTTTAAAGTAATATATTTATTTCTTAAAAATGGTTGCATTGTGAAACACGTCTCTTCCAAATCTTCACCGTGCAGCCCAAGCAATATAATAAATTGCTTTACCATTCACTCAACCTTTATCTATATTTTTGTTTTAAATTTCTTTCCTCTGTTCACTAGGGTAATTATGGTATGATTCTCAGCCTATTGGTCTGCCTTTCCTTCTTTCCTTCGGCAATAAAAAAAATATAAAAAACCTTTAATTATTATCTCATTTCTTGCTTGCACGGTTACAAATAATCAATTAGTTAAGTGCATGTTGTAGTCTGTTCATACCTATTTGGTTCATAAAAATTATTAAGCATTTTACCCAGAGCAGCCAACTCACCTACATCGTTCTCTATCTATTTATTTGCGTACAAGTTCAAACTTTTCCATTTTCTTTGACTGATAAATTTGCTGCCTTTATCTATTCTTTCTCTCCCTGTCTTTATTGCTTAAAGGCAAGCAATCTATCAAAACATGAATATTTGATTGTAGCCAGCCGTTACCTATACCCAAATTTCCACTTTTATGACTGTCATTCAAATATCAAACTTATATACTTTTTGCATTCATTTTGCTCATTTAATTTTACGTTTCTTATTCCAGCTTTTAAATATTGAGCTCCTCCCTTATATTTTTCTGTGGCCTTTACTTCTCTTCTCTGTTTCTTTTTTCCCCCTCTATTAGCTTCTCAAAACCATCACTCCGTAGCTCCTCCCTGATCTTCCACCCCTCGTGCTCCTCCGTAGCCACTTAGACCGTGTACTCCTTGTAACAACCCGCATTTTTGACCATTCAAGTCGACAAAACATACACACATGCCGACTCAAACAATCCGAAATACGGATAGTTATTGGGGTAAATAAGAAAAGAAAGAAAAGAAAGAACAGAAACAAACTCAGAATCTCGCAGCGGAAGGAACAAGATATAATAATAAAATAACAGTTCATGAAGCTGTTAAATAAATAAATTTGATTATTATTATACATCATAAATCAGAGTTACATACATATCAGAGATAATACAACAATGCAGCGGAAAAATAATACAGTAGTAGAATACAAATGATGTAATACCAAACTCCGTCTTCGTCCTCCAGAATAGATCTTCAACCTTATCTGAAATGCTCAGGCTGACCCGAGCGTAATGAAAAGGCAAAACACTCGAGTCATGACTAAAATATCTCATGTATGTCAAATCGAATAAGAAAATATGAGTGTGACGGCGTCAGAGATGTTTACGGGTTTTGACATCTCCTATCCAGTGTCAACGTGAGTGCAATAACTTAAGAGATGTTACGGGATTTTCCATCTCTCAAGGATTCGTTAAACTATCTACTATGTAGTACAATACGCTATTATAATATGTCTACATTAAAGTAAAAGTATTAAAATAGCGTTAAGCCATGGCCCATTCCACCCTTAACACATTTTTATTCCCAAAAGCATATACAAGACCGTAGTTTCCCCAAAACCGGAAGTCACCAGAGGGCAATCCATATACTAAAGGTACAAATCAAAATCGTAGTGGTCGCGTATAAATGGAATACAAGTATGACAAGGCACATGAGGCAATACCCAAGGTAGTGATACTACCGTTCGCCTGATCCGGACTGGTGAGAACGCAACGCCGCAGCGCCCGCAACACCGTGAAACAACACTCCCAAAATCAAGGGTGCACCAATCGACAACATATAATGAGTAGTTCGAAGAAGTGTGTCCACTTGAGGTAGCAAATCCTCCATTGGCCCGGCACAGCTCCTGTTTTAGTCATTTCCAATTTGACACAAGTGTCAAGGCTATCCATCATCGTTCACTTTCTTCAGTCATCAACGAACATCATTCCAACCACTTCATTCTGAATCATCACTCCGCGTATAGTTATTAAAGTGGTTTTCGGTTTAGATAGAGAGTATATCCATAACCGAATTCCGGTCTCTTTAATAACTTCCGTAATTATTTCACCGATTGGTCGTTTATTTATTTCAAAACCAAATCAATTTCAATTCAATTAGAATTTATAAATCAACATTTCATTTGTCTTTCTAAATCAATTTCCACAATTTACGTTTCAAAACTTCCAAATCAAAATTTCAAAATCTTATAATTCAATTTCAATTTCAATTTAAACAATTCAAATATTGATTCAAGTTCGTATATAAGTTTCATTCCGAAATCATTTAAATTAATTTAATTCAACGTTCAAATCAATTTAAATTCATTTATCGATTTCATTTAATATCCGTTAAGGTACTTTATCATTCAAAACAATTTCTATTAAATTTCAAATCCATTACACTACCTTTTTAAGTTCAACTTCATTAAATCAAAACTTACAATTTTGAATTAAATTAAATTCGTCAAATCAATTCTTTCAATTACAAGTCTTACATTAATTCCAAAATATCACATTTTCATTTCTTGTTAAAAAAATTCAATTTCACTTATTTACTTTCTTAAATAATTTTCCAAAACTTAATTAATAAAGAAACTCAATTTCAATTATTTACGAAGTAAAAATTCACTTATTCAAAAGTTCAAATTTTTTCTTATTAAAGAATTTCAATTCAATTTAATCATTAAATAATTTAACCTTATTTAATTATTAAATAATTCAATAGTTTCAATTTAGTCCAATTCACAAATTTCTTTGAATTTCAATTAAATTCCAAATTAATTACATCTCAATTTTAAATAAATTTTCAATTCCAAACTCAAACTTGAAATATCATTTCATAAAAATTTCTTAGAAATATTCAGAGTTCGATTAAAAGTCCAATCTTTTAAAACAAATCAACTTTCGAAAATTTACGCCGTATTTCAAAATTTTTTTTTCTTTTTAAAAAAAAAATCTAAACTTCAAATAATTAAACAATTTCATTTACCAAGTTTAAATTCCAACATCTTGAGCTTCAATTCAAAATAATTCAATTTCCATAAATTGGATTTTTATTCTTAAAATCAGTTCATTTAAATAATTTCAAAACAACTTTAAAATCATTTAATTTAACCAACCCGGTGTCTGTATATAATTCTCTAACCTATGGCCAAGTGGTTAGTTATTTCAATTAAATGTCAGGGATGAATATATATTACTTAAACCAATCACAGTGTCATGTGCATGTATAACAGGATATATATAAGCAAATAAACATCCAAACATTTAAATATCAACCAATAGCATCCATCGAAATAAATCATCCAATAGTCAATACAATTCACGGCAATTTCATAGTTATCAATATCGGGAAATTTGATTTCAATTAAATCCTAATTTCAATTTACTGTCAATTTAAATTTTCAACGGTGAATTCACACGACAATCTATATGACAATTAAAATTTATCAAACAACGACAAATAAATTCATATCACTTCATAATGTCAAATTTAACTACCATAAAAATATTCAGTACATTGTGAGCGTTATAAAACACTCACCTTTTGAATTTAAATTGAATTTAAATTCAATTTAAACCCAAAATTTTGACAGTCTCCAAATCCATCCAAACCAGCGTCAAAGTGTCCGGAATTTCGATACGATCCTAACAAAAGAAACCTCGTCCAAATCCGAGTCCGTATGCAAAAGTTATGAAAATTTGAAGATTGGAAAATTCTGGTGCTGAGTCGACTTCGAGTTCCCACCTCAAATACCCGATGCCTGCTTGGAGTTTTTGCGAAAACGACCCGATGACCCGAGTAGTTTTCTTCCCGACTCGAAGTAGCACCAGGGTTTTTCCCCCTGAAACCCCAAGCGCGACCCGAAGCGCGTAAATCTCGAATTTTTTTTTTTTTTAGATTTTGGAATTTGGGAATTAGGTTTTGTCTGCCATTGGAATGAGAAGCTAAGAAGAAGATGAATTGTACGTACAGACAAAAAAATTAGGGAGGCTAGGGTTTATAACTGTGTTTATATAGGTATGTTAGAGATAGAGTAGATAGACTGGATAGATGAACGTGCGGAACAAACTATGGCCCGAAAAGCCCGTTCTGACCCCGGAACGAAATTGGGTAAACTCATATATCAAAATAGGTGTTTTAAAATATTTTAAACGCAATGGAAAATGTTTCAAGTCCAAATTCCATCGTATGAAGAAGTTATGCTAAAATCAAAATTTCAAATTGATTTTAATTCATTATAATTGCATTTATTTCAATGCGTTTCGAGTCCGTACGATCAAACGACAAGTCCGATTGCTACGAAAATTGAAACCTTACAATAATTCACTGTTACGGATCCGATGAAACTGGTTTCGTCGAAATCTGAGACAGTTGTAAAAATGGCTATTTTTACTGTTTAATTTCAATATAAAATTCCCAATTTTAAATTATTAACTTTTAAATCAAATTTCAATTGTTCACAAATTTCATTTTTAATTTCATAGTAACTAACAATCTTTTACAATGCAATTTTCCATTATAAATCCAATATAAAAGATTATATTAGATTCAGCGTTCAATTATATTGTAATTCAAATTCAAGTTATTTAATTCCAAATGAATTTTTTTATTTCGATTTACACTTTCATTATTGAATCAACCATTTACTTATACATTATTATCAATAGTTTATAATTCATTTACTTTCATTTTCTTCAGCTATCATCTTATTTAAATTCACAGTAATATTAAATTACATTCATTTACGTTGATTTCCATATTATAACTTCAATATTAAATGTACATTTTATTTATTTCATTGTTTACAATCAAATTCAATTCAATTCAATTACTTGTTACATTCAAATTTAAATCTTTACTTACGTTCAATTACCAGTTAACATCTTTATCAAATTACAGTTTCGGTTATTATTTGATTTCAATCAACTGTAATATTAAGTTACATTTATTTATATTAGTTTCAATAACATAAACTTCCACTATTAAATCTACCGTTTTATTTATTCTTTGTTTACAATCATAACCAATTTGGTTTACAATCAAACTCAATTCATTGCTTACATTCAATACAGGTTAACATCCATATTTAATTTACAAATAAGTTATTTCAGAATTCAGTTTTGCATTTTAACTTGTAATTCACATTTAACAACACAAAATTTTATTTCCTTCGGATTTTTATCCAAATTTTTTATTTTAATTCGTATTTTTAAGGTGTTAAAAATACAGGTCGTTACATTCTCCCCCACTTAAAACTTTTCGTCCTCGAAAAGGAACGGTGAAGGGGAAACCATCATTTAGATATAATTCATTCAAAATATTCGACTTATTTGCAAAATTTAGTTATAGGATTTTTTTTAAAATCTCAAAATTTTCTAACTCCGGGATTTTTGAAAAATTTCGGCAGCACCTCCTTTGCGCGGCTAGGACCGAAAAATTTCACAGTGGTAATAATTGCATGATATACATCTCATTACAAGAATGAGGCATCCCAAAACATGGGGAACACAATAATATACCACAACATAAACTGTAATCCGAGAACATACCTTTTATTTAGCGTTTATTAGCATTTTAACTTACATTTTGCATTAAGCGCAGAAGCGAGCTCCACAAGCGAAGCGCAACCTCTTTGCTACCTACTAAAATGCTCAATAACCAAGTTAGAACCATGCATATAAAGATAGATCGATATACTTATCATAAACAACACACATATAACATGTTTAGCTTCAAAACTGAAATTCCAATTTCAAGACAGCAAACGAATCTCAGTTTTTGGTCACCTAACCGATAAAATTTAACAATGGAATCTAAACAAAAGTTGTTGCATTCGTTTCAGGCTTTCCGGAATGTCCAAAAACATTAAATTCGGACCTTCCGTTCAAAAGTTACGACCGTTTTACTAAATAGATACGCCTCAACCTGGCAATGAATTGCGCAGGTCGGCGACGTTTGGTCACGTTTTCGACCCTCTAAATGACAGCAAAACACAAAACACTTAAAGCAAAAGTTTTAACTTAAGTTCTTAGCTTTCCAGAAAATGCAAGATCATCAAAATCCGATACACCAGTAAAAAGTTATGGCAAAAATACTAAGAGTATATGCTACTGATTTTGCTTCCCTTTTACACAGGCCAGCGAGAAGATTCAAATTTTAACTAAGTAAATGAAGGAATTTCTCAAGGCAGTCTAAACAAAAGTCGTGCTACAGTTTCTAAGCTTTCCGAAAAGTCTAATATCGTTGAATTTCGTCCAGCCATTTAAAAGTTATGGTTGTTTTCGTTTCAGCATATATTGGACAATTTTGGATTTTTTTCCAAAATTTTGCTTTTATTATTTCAAAGTACAAACCATCAAACTTTAAATTTTCTAAAGAAACAATCATAAACACAAAGTCGTTTATTTTCTTATTTATCCATGAAATACGTTTACATTCAATTTGTTTCCGATCTATTCAAGTTTGTTTCATTCACATTTTAAATTCAAGTCAATTTGCTTCAATTTAAATTGGATTCAATTATATTTAATTTCACTTTGCTTCAAATTTGAATTTAATTATTTTAAAATTTTATTCCGTTTATTCAATTCCATTAACACTAATGAATTCTACTAAATCAATTATCATCCATCAAACAACCAATGCATATCAAAATTACCATCCATCCAGAATCTACACTAAATCAATTATACATTTCCAAGTCAAATTTTTTTATTTCATACACTTCCAAGTTTATTGACATTTAGTTATATTCAACTTTAATTAGTTTCCATTTACAAATTTTATATTTCATGAATTTTAAATTTTATTCATTCTCTTGTATATATCATTCATTTTACAGCTTAAATTTCTTTTATATTTACAACTATCAATAAATCTTCACATTTTATTATTCACTCTCACACTGGTATATTATTCCTCTACTTATCCTTATAAACATTTTAAACTTTTTAAGTATTTGGTAAGTTTTTGTTATGCAAATAGAATGTAGTTAAACAACATACAACCCCTTTCCATTCAAAGTTGAATTTTCAATTAATTAATTCTTAAGTCATTACTTAAATTTCACTATAATTTAATTTCACATTTACATTCACATATAGTATTTCCATTTTATATTAACATAATGGTGAATCACCTTTAAATGTTACTTTAAATTCCAATTATTTACTAACAATTTTATTTATATTTGCAAACCATTAATTAAATGCATATTTCATTATTCAAACCTAAACTTGTATATTATCCAATTAACAATTCATATAACATTTTTGAACTTCTTAAATATTTTGGTAAGTTATATTTATGCTATAGAATGAAATTTAATACTATGCGAGTTTTACAGTTTCAATTTTATTTTAAATTCATAATTTCCTAATTCTAAGGATTTCTACTTCAATTGATATTTTCACTTAGCTCTTAGGTTCATTTCTCATTTCACAATTTAGAAGTTCCGTAATGATTCAAGTATTTGTTTATCTCAATAGTTTAAAGTCATTAAATATTAAAGAACTTAAGAATTTCATCTCCGGTTTCATTTCAAATCAAGTTTGAAATAATATATACTTATATTAATGTGTATCAAGTCATACTATAGAGAATACAAAATAAAATTCAATTTTAATCAAAACAGTGTTTAGAAAAAGCTATTAAGTGATCTCCCCCACTTGGACTCTCGAAAATAAACGTCGATGATGCGTGCACTCATCACCGAAATCATTCTCTAGTGTCAAGAGGGGAGTATAACACTTACTTCATTTGAAAATCCTTTGAAAACAATTTCTAATCGAATATACTATCATATAATACTTATATTATACATTTCGAATTTTTGTTAATAAATTTTCAAAACACCGGAATTTAAATTCTCCATCTTAATTTAAATTCATTTTTTTATTTTATTTTATTTACCATTTATATTCATTGTCAATCATATTTACAAGTTTCATTTCTTAAAATCGTCCAATAGTCAATAGTTAGAAATATTGACTAATCAACAATAAACGATGATAATCTAATATTATCATCTCCTAACAACCAATACAATCAAAATTTATAAATTTTCAAGATAGTTCTTTTATATAAAAATATAGTCCAAAACAATATTATGTCAATCTGTCCTATTCGAGTGTTTAGAAATTCCTATCGATGCCTTGGCGTCCCAAGTACCAACCAGAATTCATAAATACTCAACGGAACAATTTAACACAATATAAAATCATTTTTATATCAAAATTACAAATACGCTCTCTCATATACACTCGAACTCATTCATAAGGTTTAACCCTATTTCAATGAGTTATTCCCCACTAGAGCCAAGGTAATCTAAACCAAAGCTCTGATACCAACTGTAACAACCCGCATTTTTGACCATTCAAGTCGACAAAACATACACACATGCCGACTCAAACAATCCGAAATACGGATAGTTATTGGGGTAAATAAGAAAAGAAAGAAAAGAAAGAACAGAAACAAACTCAGAATCTCGCAGCGGAAGGAACAAGATATAATAATAAAATAACAGTTCATGAAGCTGTTAAATAAATAAATTTGATTATTATTATACATCATAAATCAGAGTTACATACATATCAGAGATAATACAACAATGCAGCGGAAAAATAATACAGTAGTAGAATACAAATGATGTAATACCAAACTCCGTCTTCGTCCTCCAAAATAGATCTTCAACCTTATCTGAAATGCTCAGGCTGACCCGAGCGTAATGAAAAGGCAAAACACTCGAGTCAGGACTAAAATATCTCATGTATGTCAAATCGAATAAGAAAATATGAGTGTGACGGCGTCAGAGATGTTTACGGGTTTTAACATCTCCTATCCAGTGTCAACGTGAGTGCAATAACTTAAGAGATGTTACGGGATTTTCCATCTCTCAAGGATCCGTTAAACTATCTACTATGTAGTACAATACGCTATTATAATATGTCTACATTAAAGTAAAAGTATTAAAATAGCGTTAAGCCATGGCCCATTCCACCCTTAACACATTTTTATTCCCAAAAGCATATACAAGACCGTAGTTTCCCCAAAACCGGAAGTCACCAGAGGGCAATCCATATACTAAAGGTACAAATCAAAATCGTAGTGGTCGCGTATAAATGGAATACAAGTATGACAAGGCACATGAGGCAATACCCAAGGTAGTGATACTACCGTTCGCCTGATCCGGACTGGTGAGAACGCAACGCCGCAGCGCCCGCAACACCGTGAAACAACACTCCCAAAATCAAGGGTGCACCAATCGACAACATATAATGAGTAGTTCGAAGAAGTGTGTCCACTTGAGGTAGCAAATCCTCCATTGGCCCGGCACAGCTCCTGTTTTAGTCATTTCCAATTTGACACAAGTGTCAAGGCTATCCATCATCGTTCACTTTCTTCAGTCATCAACGAACATCATTCCAACCACTTCATTCTGAATCATCACTCCGCATATAGTTATTAAAGTGGTTTTCGGTTTAGATAGAGAGTATATCCATAACCGAATTCCGGTCTCTTTAATAACTTCCGTAATTATTTCACCGATTGGTCGTTTATTTATTTCAAAACCAAATCAATTTCAATTCAATTAGAATTTATAAATCAACATTTCATTTGTCTTTCTAAATCAATTTCCACAATTTACGTTTCAAAACTTCCAAATCAAAATTTCAAAATCTTATAATTCAATTTCAATTTCAATTTAAACAATTCAAATATTGATTCAAGTTCGTATATAAGTTTCATTCCGAAATCATTTAAATTAATTTAATTCAACGTTCAAATCAATTTAAATTCATTTATCGATTTCATTTAATATCCGTTAAGGTACTTTATCATTCAAAACAATTTCTATTAAATTTCAAATCCATTACACTACCTTTTTAAGTTCAACTTCATTAAATCAAAACTTACAATTTTGAATTAAATTAAATTCGTCAAATCAATTCTTTCAATTACAAGTCTTACATTAATTCCAAAATATCACATTTTCATTTCTTGTTAAAAAAATTCAATTTCACTTATTTACTTTCTTAAATAATTTTCCAAAACTTAATTAATAAAGAAACTCAATTTCAATTATTTACGAAGTAAAAATTCACTTATTCAAAAGTTCAAATTTTTTCTTATTAAAGAATTTCAATTCAATTTAATCATTAAATAATTTAACCTTATTTAATTATTAAATAATTCAATAGTTTCAATTTAGTCCAATTCACAAATTTCTTTGAATTTCAATTAAATTCCAAATTAATTACATCTCAATTTTAAATAAATTTTCAATTCCAAACTCAAACTTGAAATATCATTTCATAAAAATTTCTTAGAAATATTCAGAGTTCGATTAAAAGTCCAATCTTTTAAAACAAATCAACTTTCGAAAATTTACGCCGTATTTCAAATTTTTTTTTTCTTTTTAAAAAAAAAATCTAAACTTCAAATAATTAAACAATTTCATTTACCAAGTTTAAATTCCAACATCTTGAGCTTCAATTCAAAATAATTCAATTTCCATAAATTGGATTTTTATTCTTAAAATCAGTTCATTTAAATAATTTCAAAACAACTTTAAAATCATTTAATTTAACCAACCCGGTGTCTGTATATAATTCTCTAACCTATGGCCAAGTGGTTAGTTATTTCAATTAAATGTCAGGGATGAATATATATTACTTAAACCAATCACAGTGTCATGTGCATGTATAACAGGATATATATAAGCAAATAAACATCCAAACATTTAAATATCAACCAATAGCATCCATCGAAATAAATCATCCAATAGTCAATACAATTCACGGCAATTTCATAGTTATCAATATCGGGAAATTTGATTTCAATTAAATCCTAATTTCAATTTACTGTCAATTTAAATTTTCAACGGTGAATTCACACGACAATCTATATGACAATTAAAATTTATCAAACAACGACAAATAAATTCATATCACTTCATAATGTCAAATTTAACTACCATAAAAATATTCAGTACATTGTGAGCGTTATAAAACACTCACCTTTTGAATTTAAATTGAATTTAAATTCAATTTAAACCCAAAATTTTGACAGTCTCCAAATCCATCCAAACCAGCGTCAAAGTGTCCGGAATTTCGATACGATCCTAACAAAAGAAACCTCGTCCAAATCCGAGTCCGTATGCAAAAGTTATGAAAATTTGAAGATTGGAAAATTCTGGTGCTGAGTCGACTTCGAGTTCCCACCTCAAATACCCGATGCCTGCTTGGAGTTTTTGCGAAAACGACCCGATGACCCGAGTAGTTTTCTTCCCGACTCGAAGTAGCTCCAGGGTTTTTCCCCCTGAAACCCCAAGCGCGACCCGAAGCGCGTAAATCTCGAATTTTTTTTTTTTTAGATTTTGGAATTTGGGAATTAGGTTTTGTCTGCCATTGGAATGAGAAGCTAAGAAGAAGATGAATTGTACGTACAGACAAAAAAATTAGGGAGGCTAGGGTTTATAACTGTGTTTATATAGGTATGTTAGAGATAGAGTAGATAGACTGGATAGATGAACGTGCGGAACAAACTATGGTCCGAAAAGCCCGTTCTGACCCCGGAACGAAATTGGGTAAACTCATATATCAAAATAGGTGTTTTAAAATATTTTAAACGCAATGGAAAATGTTTCAAGTCCAAATTCCATCGTATGAAGAAGTTATGCTAAAATCAAAATTTCAAATTGATTTTAATTCATTATAATTGCATTTATTTCAATGTGTTTCGAGTCCGTACGATCAAACGACAAGTCCGATTGCTACGAAAATTGAAACCTTACAATAATTCACTGTTACGGATCCGATGAAACTGGTTTCGTCGAAATCCGAGACAGTTGTAAAAATGGCTATTTTTACTGTTTAATTTCAATATAAAATTCCCAATTTTAAATTATTAACTTTTAAATCAAATTTCAATTGTTCACAAATTTCATTTTTAATTTCATAGTAACTAACAATCTTTTACAATGCAATTTTCCATTATAAATCCAATATAAAAGATTATATTAGATTCAGCGTTCAATTATATTGTAATTCAAATTCAAGTTATTTAATTCCAAATGAATTTTTTTATTTCGATTTACACTTTCATTATTGAATCAACCATTTACTTATACATTATTATCAATAGTTTATAATTCATTTACTTTCATTTTCTTCAGCTATCATCTTATTTAAATTCACAGTAATATTAAATTACATTCATTTACGTTGATTTCCATATTATAACTTCAATATTAAATGTACATTTTATTTATTTCATTGTTTACAATCAAATTCAATTCAATTCAATTACTTGTTACATTCAAATTTAAATCTTTACTTACGTTCAATTACCAGTTAACATCTTTATCAAATTACAGTTTCGGTTATTATTTGATTTCAATCAACTGTAATATTAAGTTACATTTATTTATATTAGTTTCAATAACATAAACTTCCACTATTAAATCTACCGTTTTATTTATTCTTTGTTTACAATCATAACCAATTTGGTTTACAATCAAACTCAATTCATTGCTTACATTCAATACAGGTTAACATCCATATTTAATTTACAAATAAGTTATTTCAGAATTCAGTTTTGCATTTTAACTTGTAATTCACATTTAACAACACAAAATTTTATTTCCTTCGGATTTTTATCCAAATTTTTTATTTTAATTCGTATTTTTAAGGTGTTAAAAATACAGGTCGTTACACTCCTTTTGCGTAAGTATATTTTTTTATATATATACCTATGGTATATTATAATATATACTGTGTACGTTAGTTTATATGCTTATATATATACGTTGCTGTATGTTTATGAAAGAAAATATGTATATATTACACACTATATTCTCTGTTTTGTTTTAAAATATATAAGTGTTATAGGGTATAAGGTACACATATATAAAGTTTTATGTTGTATAAGAATATAAGTGGATTTGTACAGATAAAGCATGGGTTTATTGATATTATAATTACGTAAATACTGATTTTATATAAACAATTATATGATCTATTTTTATATATTGTAGAAATTGGAAAATCTGGTTCGACAATGAATATATGTTATACTGTTTATATATTTACAGTAATATATATTGATTTTGTTTTAGTATGATATAGACAGTGCTTATAAGTTTTTTTTTTAAAAATTAATTAATTTATATTAGTTTGGATTTTACCTGTTGGGTTAGATAGGGTCACTGAGTATACATATGTATATATTTTTACCTTATATACGTTTGTATATATATATATTTGTTAATTATATTTTAAGTTATATGTTAATTATAATATATTATGGTTTGTAGTATTCCTAATATTTTAAAACGGAAAATATATATTGTTGGAAACTTGTAATACAATCGCGTTGTATATTTTCTATTTAAGTTATATAACTTTATATATATGTGTGTGTATATAATATAAAATTTTGTTTGCAAATGTCTATATGAGTATACATTAATTGGTTTTAAAAGACATAAATATATGGAGACTTTGTTCGAAGTGTTGAATTAAATTTTAATTTGAGATATATGATTAAATTGATTTTTAATAATAAATAATAAAATTATATACATCATTTTCTGTCATATCAAGATGGTTCTAATTCATTTTCACCAAAATTCTTATCTCTCAGCTTTGTTGAATTCGTGCCAATCTAGCGTTGCTTAGAAATTCGTAGCTTGTTGTGTTGTCTATCTTCTCTAGCCTCGAAAGGTGAGCAATCACTCACGATTAGCGTTCTTTTATTTATTAAATTTGATTTCAATTGAAATGACAACCAAAATATGCTGCTGTGGTTATTTAAATTGTTATATATGCTATTATCTGTAACTGTTCACCTATGGGATATGACACCATATCCTGTTGTTTATATTATACTGTTATTGATGATATTATGCCTTTTATATTATTATCTGTTATTACTCTGCAAGTTCCCTGTAGTTTAGAAATCACTATGGGTTGAAATGATACATACCCGAACGGACTTTAGAATAGGAGAAAATCGTTATAGGTTGAAATGATAAACCCAAGCGATTTTCATTTGAATTGAAATTGGGATTACGGGTTGAAATTATATCTACCCGTATATATTTGAATTACGGATTGAAATGATAAATATCTGTATCACTTAACCATATGATAGATATATATACAAACACCGTTGGTCCATATATATAAATATTTTTAAAAAATAAATTCTATGGATTTGGAAAGAAATATATGGTTTAATAAATGTTGATTCTTAAATTATTTAATTTAATTAAGATTGATTTAATATATATATTATGGTTAAGTATTTAAATTTATGTTTCAAAATAGATTTTAGTAATAATTTGAATAAGTTAAGGTTGGGAAGATAATTTATTTAATTAAACCGATTTGAAACTTATTGAAATTGAGATTTAAGATATGATTTATAACTTGGGTTTGATTTAAGTAATTTAATAAATATTTCTTGTTTAAATAAATTTAAGGAAATATTTAGTAAAAATGTAATTTAAGCTAGTTAAATGATATTGAATTTATTAAGTGAATATTCCCTGATTAAATAATAAATGAAGTTAAATCAAGAGCTATATGAAACTATTAAATTTAACTTTGAAATTGTTGAATATTAAAGCTTTGAAATATATTGGAATTTAAATGGTTTATTTTGTGATTCAGATCTGCATTTGAAATCAATATAATTTGAATTTGTTATTTAGAAACTGAATTGAATTAAAATGGAAAAATTTAGATTGAATTAAATTGGAATTTGGAATTTGAGTTGATTTGAATCGATTTGTGAGACTTGAGGAAATTATAAATACCTTACTTTATAAATTATTTAGGAAAATAGATATATTTGAAATGAAATGATATTTTGGTTTGAAGTATAAATTAAATTGAATGACCACGGTGTTAGAGTGTATACTTCTACATTTTAGATAGTTCCACGGATCCTTAGAGGATGGTTATCCCAAACATCCTTTAAGTTACTTGTATTTCAGTTGATATTTCACTTGAGTTGGATTTATTGATATAAGAATGTTAATCCTGACTTGAGTGTTTTGTGTTTTGCTTTACGCTCGGGTCAGACCGAGTGATACAGCATTTGAGACTCACCCTTGGAGTTTGGAGCTTCCTTTTGGAGATCCAACTATCACCTCAGCTTTCAGCTCTTCTAGTTGATTTGTTCAAAGAAGTCATCTCTTGTACTGGAGACTTCACTGCATTTGAGATATTCTGTTGTATTTTATTTCTAACTCTGATTTTTATATAGTAGCTTCATGAACTACTATTTTATCTATTCCACTGCGTATTATTGTATTACTCTGTGTTTGTGATCTGTGATTGATTTATTTACTGTATATGATGAGTTTGCCAAATTTAAATAACAATCTGATATTTTGAATTATTCAAGTCCGACATATGTGGATTTATTGTCGATTTGAATGGTCCAAAATAGCGGGATGTTACAGTTGGTATCAGAGCTTTGGCTCTAGGCAAAACTTAGCATATATAGTAAATTTATTTACAGAATCACTTTCGTTCGAGTTTGAATCTCTTTCTTTTGACTCGATTTCCTTTGAACTTTGGAACGTTCTTGCGGTTCCAAAATTCATTCTTGTCTCTCCCTATTTGTATTCTTTTGATTCTAGAGTATCCCATAACTCCACTTCGAATGATCTCTATAAGAATAGGCGATCCTGCCATTCTTTGAATGATTTGTAAAGGGGTGAAACTCCTTTACAATTGGCATTGATTCAACGGAGATTTATATATATCCATCGATTTAGATGCTGCTATCTCTTGTTATGCCGAATTCTATTTCTGGCGATCGAATGACGATTTGCCTCAGAATTCTGCACCGATCTTATTTTGAAATCATGATTGACCGGTTAAGGTCACCCGCGATTTATATAAGTATATCCATCTTCTATTTTGTAATTTAATTATCTCATCTTCGTTCGAGCCTATCTTCGAATCAGAATTTTATTTGATTAGAGTTACTCTAATTTGAATCTCTGTCTTTGTTTGAAATCCATTCTTGAATCATCCTTTGAAAATCGGGTTTGTTTGTATTTTGAAATTGTTTTATATACCGAAATTTTATTTGGGTAACTACGATTTTATTCTATATAAAAAGTGAAATATTTTCGATAAGGATTATATATCTTTTAAAAAAAACGAAAGTCTGAAATTTTGAAAGGATGTGAAATTTTGAAAATTTATAAGAAAATTGATTTATATAAAAAAATGATTTATAACTGAAAGGTTTTGAATTTGAAATTCGAGAGATTGGACTCCTGTATTTTTGAAAATTGGTTTAAGATTTTGAAATATATAATAATAAGATTTGAAAGTATTTTCTGAATAAGAAATATTTCAAATGACTTCAAATGAGTTTCAAAAGAAGTTTTCAAGAAAATAGAAGTCCAGAACTCACTTATGTCGCTGGAAAATAATTTCGGTGATGAGTGCACGCATCATCGACATTGATTTTCGAGTTTCATAGTGGGGGAGAGGCCACTTTAGTAGCATTGCTACGCGACTGATTTTGCAAAACCAATTTTGATTTCAAAATTTTGAAGTACGATTTGATATTCGAAAGATATATGTATTTATATTTGAAATGATTTGAAGTGAACCGGTGTTCAGTCCTCGAGTTTCGGATTTGATTTGGTATAATCCTATCTGTTGAAATTGATTTACTGATTTGTTGTTGATTTCCAACTCTTGAATTTGAAAATGATTTCTTCAACTATTTTGAAGGTTCGAGCACTTCCAAATCAAGGTTAACTTTTCAAAGCTAAGAAATTTTGAAAAGTATAAAGTATATAAGTTTGGTATGTATGTTAAAGTATGTAGTAATATGGTTTAAATAAGTTGAAATTGTTTTGTTAAGTAAATGAATAAGGCAATTTTAAAATTTTCTAATATGAAATTTAGATTTGAAATGTTTTGAAAAGAATTTGGTCTTCAAAATATTTTGAATAAAAGTTAGTTTAAATGTTTTAACTTAGTAACATCTTTATGAAACTATATATTTAACAACTTGGAATAAATATATAAGTTGTACGTATGCTGTTTTATTCGCATAATTAATTTGATCCAGGTTTGAGTACACAAGTTCGAGGTGAATTACACCATTTCGTGTTAGGATTTTCCATTCGATTCTTGATGGCGAATTTTGATATGGATTTTGGGCTAAATTCTAGAGTTCTCTATCATAGTATATGGCTATGCAAGGAGACTGATGGCTTCTAGTCGAGAAACCATATCGAAATCCGCATTAGGGAAGTCGAATGGACAATACTAGTTCGAAAGCGAACTTGTGTGATCGAGCGAGCGATCAAATGTGATTTTGCGAAATGATGACGTATGTACATCTTATATTCTAATATCATTGATATATTTTGACGCTGAAATTGAAAGCTGTCGGGTTAGAATATCTTTGCTTACTAAAGAGAATTTCCAATTTAAATTACAAAGATATATAACCCATAAAAGTAAAGATATTCAATCCCATATGACTCTTCATACAGCGAAATTTATTTTGTAAAATTTGATCCTTATATAAGATGGACCTTATGTAAGTATAAGATGATTTTGAAAACATTTGATTTTGGAAATGAATTGGTTGACTTAAATTATATTGATTTGGAAATTTGGATTTATTTTCTAAATTTATTATGTTGGAAACTTTAAAACTAAAGATATTTAAATTGAGAAGAAATAATTTGGTGGGATTGTATATGATTTTGAAACTGAACTGATATTGAAACAAATTGAAATTTGAGAACCTTATTTTACTAAATAATTGATTTAGGAGTTATCGAACTTATATAAAAATTGGTTTGTATAAGTATGATGTTGTTTCGAAAACTATGGATTTGAAAAGGTACTCAATTTGAAAAGTGAAATCTTATATAATTGAAGTCTATATAAGTGTGATTTGATATACTTTTGATTTTGGAAAGGTATTTGATTTGAAAATAAAATCTTATACATAATGGACTTTATATAAGTACGATATTTGAAAGTGATTTGAAAAGGTCTATATGATACTTATTTTCGAAGTAAAGATATGGAAAGTGCCTTCTGCTTGATATCCGCTTTGTGGCCACATTGTGGATTCATTCTATCGATATTTCTCTGATTTTTGGTTTTCCGGATATGATACTCGAGTGTCCATCGAATTCCATGGCGTTACCCATGGTCTTACGAACTCGACTGCATAGCGTAATTTGCAAGGCAGTGATTGCTTAAAAGGTACGGATGTTTCCTGGGGGATCCAGGCGTAACCATTGTGTATCTGCGATCTATGGTCGTGTTGTGGCGTAATTCGCAAGGCAGAGATTGCTTAAAGGGTATGGATGTTTCCTGGGGGATCCAGGCGTAACCATTGTTATGTATCCTGCGGTCCACAGTTTTGTTATCATGGCGAAATTCGCAAGGCAGTGAATGCTTAAAAGGTACGGATGTTTCCTGGGGGACCCGGGCGTAACCATTGTGTATCTGCGATCCATGATTTGTTTTTTTTGTTTGGATTGTACTTTCCATATCTGTTTTAAAAGTTTTCCAGTATTTTCACTGGGTGTTGAAACAGGTCTACTAAGTACCTGGAGAATTCTAGCTTTGCGCCTGATCAACGCACTGCCAGAGTCTACAGGAACAAGGATAAACTTGTTAAGACATCGAGTTATAAAAGTATTTTGATAAAGTATTATATAAAGGATATTTTGATCATTTATTTTACCTTTTTAATAATTGAAATTTATATAATTTTAGAATAATGGTTCATCCTTGTCTTTCAACCTATTTTCTCTTCTAGCCATTCCTACTTTCCACCTTGATAAACTTACCTATAACAACAGTTATCAGGTATAATTTTAATCTTCTTGTAATCTTGCCTTAGTCCTATTCCATTCTATTTTTTCTGTGTTTTCCGTAACTCGTTGCTTTTCGAGGATGAAAAGATTTGAGTAGGGGAGAGTGTAACAACCCATAAATTTTAAACGGTTTTTAATAACGTATTTAATTGAATTTTAGAGAAATTTTAAATAATAATATTTTGAAATAAAAAAATTTAATGTTTGGATTACGTATAATTAAATATAAGTAGTCAATAAATAAGAAAACATATAAATTTAGATTACGTTACTGGTTAATTAATTTGGGCGTACGTTCGTTTTAATTATTGCGCCTATTGTACGCACTCTTTTATTTCATACCTTAGCTGTTAAAAATCAAATCAGCACGTGCATTTAAAAAAAAGAATTTAATAATAATTGTTAATTGTAAATATTGATCTATTGAATAAAATTTAAGAGGAAACAATAGTTTAATTGTATTGTTGTGATTCAAATAAGTTAACCTCTAACAAATGAACTAAAATTGGTAACTAATGGATATGTTGAGTTATGTGTAATTATTAAATAATGTTTGATTTATTGTTAATAAAAAGAAGAAAAAAAGGAAAAATATTATGTTCTGTTTTTACATCAAATGGTGGTTTTGAAATTTAGTCTTGAAAGCAAGTATGGATTTTTGATTCAAAGAAAAATTTGGTCATAATATACATATATACACGGAAAGTTTAGTTTGGGTATAGGGTCCATTAATTTTTTGTGAGTTCTAGTAGGTATATATATATAGGTTATGTTAGTATTTTCAAATATATTACTCATTTCCTTGAAGTTTTGAAACACACTGTCCAATCAACCCATTAATTGCTCTAATAACTTATTTTGGGAAATTCAAGGCACAGCTGTTTTATTTGCCATCATTTTTTTTCCAAACGGTTCATTTTTCCTTTATAACGTATCCTTCCATTCCATACTTATCTTTTTCCTTTACGTTTCAAATATGGAACGTGTTGTCCAATCAGCGATTTATTGCTTTAATTTCTCAACTAAATCTTAGGGTGACTGTTGCCATCCTATAATTATTTTGAATATCAAAACATATAAATTGTATACGTTTACGTTCATTTTTGGTCAGTTCTTCTGTTTTAAAGTAATATATTTATTTCTTAAAAATGGTTGCATTGTGAAACACGTCTCTTCCAAATCTTCACCGTGCAGCCCAAGCAATATAATAAATTGCTTTAATAACGTTGCTGAATCAACGGTCATTTCAATTTATCATTTGTTGTACGTTTCCTTTTTGCTTAAAATTTGGCTACGTAAACATTAATTCAAAAATAGGAAGAAATCATTCGTTTCCTGTAGCCACCTCATTTGCTTTAATTATTTCACGTGATTCATGTAGGTGACCGTTTCCATTCACTCAACCTTTATCTATATTTTTGTTTTAAATTTCTTTCCTCTGTTCACTAGGGTAATTATGGTATGATTCTCAGCCTATTGGTCTGCCTTTCCTTCTTTCCTTCGGCAATAAAAAAATATATAAAAAACCTTTAATTATTATCTCATTTCTTGCTTGCACGGTTACAAATAATCAATTAGTTAAATGCATGTTGTAGTCTGTTCATGCCTATTTGGTTCATAAAAATTATTAAGCATTTTACCCAGAGCAGCCAACTCACCTACATCATTCTCTATCTATTTATTTGCGTACAAGTTCAAACTTTTCCATTTTCTTTGACTGATAGATTTGTTGCCTTTATCTATTCTTTTTCTCCCTATCTTTATTGCTTAAAGGAAAGCAATCTATCAAAACATGAATATTTGATTGTAGCCAGCCGTTACCTATACCCAAATTTCCACTTTTATGACCGTCATTCAAATATCAAACTTATATACCTTTTGCATTCATTTTGCTCATTTAATTTTACGTTTCTTATTCCAGCTTTTAAATATTGAGCTCCTCCCTTATATTTCTCTGTGGCCTTTACTTCTCTTCTCTGTTTCTTTTTTTCCCCCTCTATTAGCTTCTCAAAACCATCACTTCGCAGCTCCTCCCTGATCTTCCACCCCTCGTGCTCCTCCGTAGCCACTTAGACCGTGTACTCCTTCTTTTGCGTAGGTATTTTTTTATTATATATATACCTATGGTATATTATAATATATACTGTGTACGTTAGTTTATATGCTTATATATATACGTTGTTGAATGTTTATGAAAGAAAATATGTATATATTACACACTATATTCTCTGTTTTGTTTTAAAATATATAAGTGTTATAGGGTATAAGGTACACATATATAAAGTTATATGTTGTATAAGAATATAAGTGGATTTGTACAGATAAAGCATGGGTTTATTGATATTATAATTACGTAAATACTGATTTTATATAAACAATTATATGATCTATTTTTATATATTATAGAAATTGGAAAATCTGGTTCGACAATGAATATATGTTATACTGTTTATATATTTACAGTAATATATATTGATTTTGTTTTAGTATGATATAGACAGTGTTTATAAGTTTTTTTTTTAAAATTAATTTATATTAGTTTGGATTTTACCTGTTGGGTTAGATAGGGTCACTGAGTATACATATGTATATATTTTTACCTTATATACGTTTGTATATATATATTTGTTAATTATATTTTAAGTTATATGTTAATTATCATATATTATGGTTTGTAGTATTCCTAATATTTTAAAACGGAAATATATATTGTTGGAAACTAGTAATACAATCGCGTTGTATATTTTCTATTTAAGTTATATAACTTTATATATATGTGTGTCTATATAATATAAAATTTTGTTCGCAAATGTCTATATGAGTATACATTAATTGGTTTTAAAAGACATAAATATATGGAGACTTTGTTCGAAGTGTTGAATTAAATTTTAATTTGAGATATATGATTAAATTGATTTTTAATAATAAATAATAAAATTATATACATCATTTTCTGTCATATCAAGATGGTTCTAATTCATTTTCACCAAAATTCTTATCTCTAAGCTTTGTTGAATTCGTGCCAATCTAGCGTTGCTTTGAAATTCGTAGCTTGTTGTGTTATCTATCTTCTCTAGCCTCGAAAGGTGAGCAATCACTCACGATTAGCGTTCTTTTATTTATTAAATTTGATTTCAATTGAAATGACAACCAAAATATGCTGCTGTGGTTAATTAAATTGTTATATATGCTATTATCTGTAACTGTTCACCTATGGGATATGACACCATATCCTGTTGTTTATATTATACTGTTATTGATGATATTATGCCTTTTATATTATTATATGTTATTACTCTGCAAGTTCCCTGTAGTTTAGAAATCACTATGGGTTGAAATGATACATACCCGAATAGACTTTAGAATAGGAGAAAATCGTTATGGGTTGAAATGATAAACCCAAGCGATTTTCATTTGAATTGAAATTGGGATTACGGGTTGAAATTATATCTACTCGTATATATTTAAATTACGGATTGAAATGATAAATATCCGTATCACTTAACCATATGATAGATATATATACAGACACCGTTGGTCCATATATATAAATATTTTTAAAAAATAAATTCTATGGATTTGGAAAGAAATATATGGTTTAATAAATGTTGATTCTTAAATTATTTAATTTAATTAAGATTGATTTAATATATATATTATGGTTAAGTATTTAAATTTATGTTTCAAAATAGATTTTAGTAATAATTTGAATAAGTTAAGGTTGGAAAGATAATTTATTTAATTAAACCGATTTGAAACTTATTGAAATTGAGATTTAAGATATGATTTATAACTTGGGTGTTATTTAAGTAATTTAATAAATATTTCTTTTTTAAATAAATTTAAGGAAATATTTAGTAAAAATGTAATTTAAGCTAGTTAAATGATATTGAATTTATTAAGTGAATATTCCCTGATTAAATAATAAATGAAGTTAAATCAAGAGCTATATGAAACTGTTAAATTTAACTTTGAAATTGTTGAATATTAAAGCTTTGAAATATATTGGAATTTAAATGGTTTATTTTGTGATTCAGATATGCATTTGAAATCAATATAATTTGAATTTGTTATTTAGAAACTGAATTGAATTAAAATGGAAAATTTTAGATTGAATTAAATTGGAATTTGGAATTTGAGTTGATTTGAATCGATTTGTGAGACTTGAGGAAATTATAAATACCTTACTTTATAAATTATTTAGGAAAATAGATATATTTGAAATGAAATGATATTTTGGTTTGAAGTATAAATTAAATTGAATGACCACGGTGTTGGAGTGTATACTTCTACATTTTAGATAGTTCCACGGATCCTTAGAGGATGGTTATCCCAAACATCCTTTAAGTTACTTGTATTTTAGTTGATATTTCACTTGAGTTGGATTTATTGATATAAGAATGTTAATCCTGACTCGAGTGTTTTGTGTTTTGCTTTACGCTCGGGTCAGACCGAGTGATACAGCATTTGAGACTCACCCTTGGAGTTTGGAGCTTCCTTTTGGAGATCCAACTATCACCTCAGCTTTCAGCTCTTCTAGTTGATTTGTTCAGAGAAGTCATCTCTTGTACTGGAGACTTCACTGCATTTGAGATATTCTGTTGTATTTTATTTCTTACTCTGATTTTTATATAGTAGCTTCATGAACTACTATTTTATCTATTCCGCTGCGTATTATTGTATTACTCTGTGTCTGTGATCTGTGATTGATTTATTTACTGTATATGATGAGTTTGCCAAATTTAAATAACAATCTGATATTTTGAATTATTCAAGTCTGACATGTGTGTATTTATTGTCGATTTGAATGGTCCAAAATAGCGGGATGTTACATATACCTCCCTCCGACCTACCTTCTGAGCCTCCTCCTCCACCCCTGCTATCCGTGTTTCCACGTCCACCCCAATCTGTCATGTCCATACTTTCCTCTTCTTCTCCCTCTCCTGTCTTCCCTTCTATGCCTGACCATATCTCTTCCTCTCCTAACCAAGTAAACCTTTCTTCTTCAAATCCACCATCTGTCAATACCTGGTCTGGGCTTTTCAAAACAAAACCGCACAATGCTGGAGCTTACATCCATGTGGATGTCCAACTTCTATATCCAGGAGATGCTTTAGTGCCACCAGCTGATGTCATTGATGCTGGGAAGGAAGTTTGGTGGGACTATGTTGTTGGATATTTCCTAGATAAGCCTTTATCTTACACTGCTGTTGTAGAGCACCTCAAGAAATTATGGAAACTCAAAGGATCTGTAAAGGTCAAGTTTGATGGGGTTGTTTTCCTATTTGAACTAACCAACTGTGAAGATAGGGAAAGGATTCTAAAGGCAGATCCTATTATAATGAGAAATAGAATTTTCATAATACAAGAATGGAGTCCTGATTTGGGAAGTGTGTGGCCAAGTTAAGTCAGTGCCAGTTTGGCTCCAGTTATCAAATATCCCCATATATGCCTGGTCTCACCTTGGTATCAACTGGCTAGCAACTAGAATAGGCAAACTCCTGTGCATGGATGAACATACAGAAAAACTGGAAAGAATATTCTATGCAAAATGTATGGTAGAAATAAGGCTTAACCAAGCTTTGGGTGGTAGCTTCCCAGTCAAGCATCTAGATGGAAGTGAACAACAAGACTTTGTCAATTATTTGTGGAAACCAGATATTTGTCTGCACTGCAAAACATTTGGACATGAAACTTCTACCTGCTTGTCAAATAATGAAAAAAATAAAGATGCCCCTGTAGAGAATCTGGGAGAGTGGAGACAAAATTTAATAAATAGAATGTGGAAGATAATACAAAAAAGAGCAACCTTTTGAAAAATAAAAAGGTTTGGAAAAGGGTTACAAGGAGGAGGGGAATACAAAGAAAAGCTGCTGAACTTAATGCTAGAACAACGACCCTTGAACATGTGAACTTAAAAGAAAGAGAGAAGCGGAATGGTGAGTTTCCATCTGTTTCCCAGGCATCGGACTACTGTGATGTAGGTGTTAACCCTGCTCAAAACTTAGAAGAGGTGGTTATTATGGAAAGCAACAAATTTCAAGTCTTATCTAACTTAGAAGATGAGAGTGGAGACATAGAGGAAGATTGTAGAGCCAAAGAAAAAGAAAGTGAAAAACTAGTGGAGGAAACAATTGGGAAAGATATGTAGTGTCCACAAACAAACCAGCCCTATGACATACCTGTGCATGCATGCACACAACAAGTTAATGGAACATAAAACCTACCTAATATCCCACGTGTTTCCTTTTCCTTAGTGGCAATAGATCCCAACAAACCTACCTCTTCTAGCACCCCAGCTACCAATGCCCCACATTTCCCATGATCCCAATGTAATCTCTCCACCCAGACCAATGTGTTGCAATCCAACCATCATGATATTGTCCTTAATGTTTTATCCAGTCCACCAACTAATCCATATGCCCACCTTAATGCACCTCTTGGATATACTGACTGCTCCAGTTCACACTCCACTATCCCACAGCCAAAACACCCACCAACTAATATAACTTCCTTTGATAAGACCTACAATCCCAACAAATCTTCCAGCACCAATACAACCAGACCCATAAGAAACAATAAGAAATTGAAGAACAAGAATTTGGCTGATTTGAATGAGGATAATATTTTACCCTCAACAAGTTTAGGCCCAGATGAAGGCAAGTCCCCAACCTCTGCTACCAGAGGAGGCAAGGTAAATAACCAATACAAGAGGTTTCATTAATGACACACCCTATTGTTGCTTGGAACATAGGGGGGCACATCAGGATACCAAACTTTTTCAATTCAGAAATCTAATCCTCACCCATAACCTACATCTTGTAGCTATCCTTGAAACTAAGTTAGATTTTATTCTCACATATAGAGATGCTAAAATTATTTAACCAAATTGGATCCTTCATTACAATCTTGTGGAAGCTCCATATGGAAGAATAATGTTGTTAAGTGACCCATCCATTTTTACTCTAAACCCCATTTTGTCCCATTAACAATTTTACCATTGCCACCTCATTCACAAACCCTCCAACACATCCCTATACCTCACTGTTGTTTATGCTCACAACCAACTTTCCTCTAGACAGTGTTTGCATAACTACCTCCCCCATCTTGCACAAGACTCTCATCCTTGGTTAATCTTTGGTAATTTCAATTGTTTATATACTGCTGCTGGAAGATTGGCTGGTAACCCTGTTTCCTTGAAAGATACCCTTCCACTAAATAATTTTGTATCTAACTCCTCTCTAATTCATATCCCATATCATGGATCATCCTTCTCTTGGAATAATATGAGCAGAACTGGCAATAGAATTTTCTCCAAAATTGATCATGCTTTCTGTAACTTTTCTGCCTTGTCCTCCTGGCCATCTATTTCTTGCTTCCTTCCTCCCCTTGCTCTCAGACCACTCTCCATAAATTCTATCCTTTGGCATGGCAGCTATTAGAAGGAAGTCCTTTAAATTTTTTAATACTTGGTTACTTGACCAGGAGTTTTTTGATATTGTTAAAAATTCATGGAAACTAATCAATTTGGTAATTCAATGTATATTTTTCAGCAGAAATTGAAGCATCTAAAGGCTAAGCTAAGTGAATGGGCTGCTAGAAAGTTTGGTATTGGAGACCTCCTATCTAAGACACTGGAAATCAGGCTTTCCCAGGCTCAGAATCATTGCATCAAAAATCCCAATGATGTGCAAGTTGCCAACCAGGAGTATGACTTACAACTGCAATGCAAAAAGGCCCTAGCTACCGAGGAGGATATGAAGAGGCAGAAATTAAGGCAGAAGTAGGAATTTATGGGAGATAGGAATACCAGATATTACCATGATAGTTTGAAAATAAATTAGGCCAAGGCTCGTGTGCACAGTGTCCAAGATCATTATGGTAATCTTGTTACTTCTCCTCAAGAAATTGAGCAAGTCTTCATAAATTACTTTTCTAGTCTACTTGGTAACTAAGATGATTTCATACCTAGCTTAAATATTGTTAGCACCAAAATTGGTCACTAACACCCAAAGAGTGTTTTGTGTAGAGAGATTAATGAAGAAGGTAAATTAAAACTGAGGAATAACACGATGGAATGCAATAATAACTGTAAGAAACAAGAACACCAAATTTATAGTGGCTCGGCGTAACTGCCTACGTCCACTTTGAGTTTAACCTTTATTGCTTTTCCAATAATTGAATACAGATACAATCCGTACACCAACAATCTTGAATACAAGTTGTTGCTGAAAAATAAAGAGTCTTGAAAATGGCAGAGTCTCCCCAGTGTTCTCGAAAAAAGATCCCTTTTCAGTATGCTCCTGCCCCTCTATTTATAGACGAAGATGGGTTGAACTTCCCTCATGGGCCTAGGAACATGGTATCTCAGCCCACAGCAAGTGACCCCTGCACACCGAGCCAGACATGCCGAACGAGGAATGCCGGACGAGAACTGTCTGGTCATCCATCGTGTGACTCGAAGTAATCGTTCAAGAGACACGAGGCAAGTGGTAGAATGCTCTTACTCTGTGGTGGTCTTGATGGTTTGCTAACAATCCAGGGATGCCGAGCGAGGTCTTGTGCCGAACGAGGCTTTGTGCCGAGCGAGGAGGAGTGACGAGTGCCGAGCGAGGTCTTGTGCCGAACGAGGGTTTGTGCCGAGCGAGGAGGAGTGACGAGCGAGGAGGAGTGCCGAGCGAGGTCTTGTGCCGAACGAGGCTTTGTGCCGAGCAAGGAGGAGTGACGAGTGCCGAACGAGGTCTTGTGCCGAATGAGGCTTTGTGCCGAATGATGCTTGTTATGCCGAACGGGAACCCTATGCCGAGCCTCTCGTTACCGGGTCAAATAATCGGGTAACACTTGCCCCCCAAAGCGTATCATGAGAGTCAATCATGATACACTTTGAATCACAAGACATCTGTGCTTAATGCCCTTCTTCTTCCATCAGGTGGAAATCGCTCCTTTATCACATCACCTCTTTGACACGGCTCGGTCCACACTTGTATGCCGAGCCACCCGTTCGACAAGTCCTCAGTCATTTGGCATAACTCCCACCGAACCATTAAATTACCTTGACCGGGTCCACTGGTCGATGCCTGTTCAACTTCTCCTCTCTATAAAAACCGACACTTCTCTTCATCACTCTTTTACTTTCACCTTGTTTCAGGAACTCGCAACTCTCCTTCTACCGAACTTCTGCTACCTCTCCAACTCTCTTTCCTTACCCCGAATCTAGCAAGTCTTCCTTACAATTCTTCCCCAGGTCGAATCAAGAAAATCTTCAATCCCGAACCTAACAAGATCCCTAAGCCTCGATCATCCTCTTAGGTAATAACTTCTCTTTCAAACACTTTGTCTAGACTAGGAAGTTTAACGCGAGATTCGAGTTCAAGAACTTTCTTCAGACCGAGGACGGTAGGAATCGTGTAGATGAGGAAGACAAATCGTGGTTTGAGCATGTCTTAGGGCTGGAACCTTTATCTATTTCGAGTTTGGGAAATGGAGAGGAGGAGGGAAAAGATTATCGGTGGTCTTTAGGTGATAGGCCTCCGTTGGTCACCGAGCGTGGGAGCTAGGTTTGTGAAGTGTACCTAAATTGTTGGTCTTGGTCGGTCGGCAACCCAGGAGCGAGGGAAAAGTGGGTGTCTAAGTAAGTCGGTGGTGTATAGGTAGGCAAGTGAAAAACCGGCCAAGTGTAGAACTGGTGGCTCGGTGGTCTGCATATGGAAGTGATGTTAGGGAGTAAGGAGGTAAGTCTGTCGGTTAAGATGTGTCGAGGGACGCTCGACATTGAAGGTTGTGAATGTTGGGAAGGTCGCTTGGCATTGAAATAGCCGAGCGAGGTGAAAGCTGTTCGGCATTGAGAGGCTTGAAGTAGGCACACGTATGGCCCGGCTAAAGACCAAGGGATTGGTCCGGCATGCTGAACGAGGATCTCCCTCAAGCCGAACGGTGAAGAAAGAGAGTAGGATAGAAGCGTGAGTCGGGTTCAGCGTGCCGAGCGATGCGACTCGGTATGACCACGGTTCGGCATGTCTCCCGCATGCCGAACGGTGAAGAGAGAGTGTAGGAGAGTTCAGGTGGTTGTTTAGTCGAGTCTTTCGAGTGTCGTTCGGCATTTAGTCTTGAAGTAGGCAATAATAGTCAAAACCATCCTAACTCGGACATAGTTCATGTTGACTTGACTCACTTACTATGCCTAAACATGTGACAAAAACAAGGACAAGGACTTAAGCAAACAAGCATATCGACCAATCCAGGCTGATAATTTCCATGTCTCAACAACCATAAATCTGAATTTAATTTGATAAAAACAGACAATATCCTTCGACATATAATGCCAACTTCCGAGTTCAAAACTAAATACCATCATTGGACACTTGTACTTAACTTGATCTTATCAGCTTCACGACTTTAAATCCTTTCACACTTATACTCGAACGATTGCACTAGTTCACACACCACACGGGGGAGTATTCTTGTCGATATGTCTAATGTTAATTGTTTTTCAAGTATAGTTTAAATAGGTGTTTCATCAAATTCAACATTTATTGAAGATGCCTAGAAAGTCTAGCTCCACCACAGTTTCAGATAAACCCGGGCCGAGTTCTCAACAGGAAGTGGTTGGGACTTCAAATCCATCGACAACTCCTGCACAAGATATTTCGAGTCCCACCATCGCATCTGTTGATCTGGCTCCCGATGCCCTAGATGCAGTGATCTTTCTAGACAATCCGGTCGATTCTCAAGCTTCGAGAATTAATGAAAGTGCCCTTCGCCGACTATGCTCGATACATGGAATTACTTTTGATGATGTACTGGTCCCATCAGGGCAAAATCGTCCCCACCTGCCTCCAGCCGGATATACTACCTGCACCAAATTTATGTGCTGGGTTGGTAGTGTGCCGCCATTCAACTCTTTCCTCCACGATGTGCTGCAATATGTTGAGATCGCCCCAGCACAGTTACATCCCAACAGTCGCGCATTCATATACGGCACGTGCATTCTTTTCATGAGCATTTTATTCAAGCTCCCGACTCCTGGCGATATCCGCTACATTTACCGTTTCAAGAGACGGTCCGACAGCCCATCCTTCGTATTCCTTGAGCCTCATAGCAAGTGCCAAATCCTCACAGGGGCGTGGAGCAAATTTGCCCAATATAAGCAAGAGTGGTTTTACGTGCGCTGTCCTCCTGGTTTCGCGAGGAGATGGCTGGAAGGGAGTAAGTTCCTTTTCTAGATCAATAGTCGTACGAGCCAGGAAGTGCATTTTTTCTAAACCCTTTCTCGACTTTTACAGGTATCAGCCCACGTCCCGAAGGCTCCGAGTATTCTGAGGCCGTCGAAGCAATCCGAGCCGTTCCCGCAGAAGATCGGGACATCAGATCCATCATTTCCAATGAACCACTCTCAAAATTTGGGTTGTTGGCGGAAGGTCGCCGAATAAGTCTTCCTCACATCATCACTACAACTGTACTTGCTTCGGACAAAGGCAAAAGGCAAGTTAGGCCTTCGTCACACGGTGCCGCTGACACACCTGAGGAGGGAGAGATTAGAGAATCTAAGGTGCCTGAAGCATCGGGTGAAAATGTCAGTCCCACTCTGGAACCGGTGGTTGAGGTACACGACATTGAAGTAACGCCTCCTCCTTCAAAGGGAAAGAAGAAGTTGACTTACAAATTGAGGAAAAAGACAGTGGGCGGAACCTCTAAGGTCACAATCATTCCAGTAGAGAGAGAGCCTTCTCCACAATACTTAGAGAGTTCATTGAGAGGCTTGTCGGACCTCACTATTCCTGACGATTTGCTTAATTATGGCTTCGACGATCCGGAAGCCCTGAAGCTTCGCTCGCCCGCGAAAGGCGATGATGGCGCTCAAGTCCAAAATTAGGGAGAGAAGACTCCGATAAGTAAAGCCAAAAAAGCTGGTCCGTCGGGGGGAAACACTAGGACACACACAACCACACCCACGCTACACTCCGCACTTAACCTTCAGCTATTATGCGACTTTGACTAACTCATGCTCATTTGACTTTGTACAGGTGATATGGGACGCTCTCACGGATTTGATCGCATGCGCGGGTCCTCTATATTCCACCACTCTGGACGAGATTCGGGCTCCGACAAATGTCGGGATAGAGATGATGACAGCAACAGAGATTACCGCTCCCGGGATTCGTCATCCCGAAGGAAAACTTACCATCAGCCTTCATCTCATTACGATTCTCCTTCTCACCCGGAACAAGGTAGGGAGAAATCTGGCCACAAAGGGTCCCAGTCCGAAACTCCCTGTGATCAACAGTCAGGCTCTTCCAGCACAAGGCCTCATAAGAAAACTGTAGTTTCAAAACCAACTCCTTCTACTCCCGCACAAGATCCGTCGGTATCGGAAAAGCTAGCCGAACTCAAGGCTACGTTCCCCAAATATGCTTTGATGGTCTGAAGTTCCTTCCTGCGATCCATCCCATTCCAGGACACTTCAAACAAAGCGCCATTGCATGTAACAACGACGTTTACGTTCAACATGACGCATTCGTCCATTTGGTCGAAAAAGTCTCGGAAGTCTCTATTGAGCGTCAACATGAAATCGACCGTCTGAAGCTCGAGGCCATTCATGACAAAGACATCATTAAAGCTCAGGATGAAGAGCTCTCTTCATACAAGTCTCGACTCGAAGCTGCCCAAAAGAATGCTAAAGACACAGCGGAGGCCGTTAGTCATCTGGAGACGACACATAAGAAAGAAATTGACGAAGCGGTTCAACGTTGCGGGGCCTTAGCTTTAGAGAAAGATTCTGTTCAAAAGGATAGAGACGTGCTCGCTCAATGAGTCAAAGAGCTGGAAGAGCTATTTCTCAAAGAGAAAAAAGAAAAGGTTGCTGCTCAAGAGGAGTCGCAACGTTACTGCGATGAGATTGTCGCTACACGACTCTTGAAGACAAAGCTCGATGAAGAACTCTCCAAGGCTGAGACGCTGAAGGATGAAGCCCGCGAAGAGGGCAAAAGGATAGCGTTTACGAAGATGGATTCTCGCCTCGAGGCGGCCACCGAAGCGGGTAGGGAGGAGATCAAATGCCTATTTGATCCGCTTATTGCCGAGTATAACGCTCGAGTCTTCATGCATCATGACTTAACATTTCTCGGTGAGGGTTACCTCGAATCTTTGGCCGAAGCATGGGAGACTTTGATCAAGATCAAAAAGGTTGAGTTGGGAACGGAAGAAGTTGATGAGGAAGCTTTAGTGAAAGAACTTCTCCGGGGGAATGAGCCTTCGGACTTGTCTACAGCGAAGGCTCTCTACAGCAGAGACCCCTCCTCACCGAAAGAAAAAAATGACATGGCCGACCCTTCTGGAGCCGAGCCTATAATTTCTCCCCCTACTCAACCTACTGATCACCTACCACTTCACCCCTTTGAAAAACACATTGGTTACGACCCAGAAGATCCTGGTCTCGGTATTTCTGTTCTATCTCCCATTCCAGAAGGCGAAACTCCCCGAACAGTTGAGAGTCCACCAGATACTAGTACATAACTTTCCCTTCAAAATCCAAAGGGTCTTTGCTTTCAGCAAGCGATAAATGTATTCTAATACTTGTTTCTTATGATTCCGCATAGGTCATCTCGATCCCGTACCTATTCCAAGGAGCAATACCGCCACAGAGAAGGAGGAGAAGATAGGAAAAACAACTCAAGCGGAAGAGACTCCTGGACCTGACGCTCAAGTGATTGAGGCGCTTAACGAAGACAAATCCGAGGATCCGTCGCCCGTCGAGGAACATTATGAAGTTGAAATTACTGGCTCCTCCAAACACACTTCAAAGCTAAGTATGAAGGAACAGGTCATTGAAGAGGGGAGAAAGAAAGCCGAGATTAAGGCCGAGCCTCAAGTGGTAGAACTCGACGATCCACTGAACAGGCCTTTGAAGATTATTCTTCCAGGTGGGACTAGGCCGTTAGAAGTTCCTCCTTCCTCCGACACCCTTTCTCAAGCGAGCAAAACATCTAAGACAAAACGCATGGGGGAGGAGTCGTCTGAGAAATCGAAGAAGGAGAAGAAGTCAAAGAAGTAAATATCATGCTCGTTCAACGAGAATCATCCTGGATTATGTAATTATTTTTATTTATTTTCATAGCCGTTGTAGATAGACTTTTTAACCCGAGTTTGGGAGAAGTTGTAGTAGGACTTCATTTTGAATTAATGAATAAAATTTCGTTCTTTGTCTTTCAAATGACTTTTGTTGTTCAGCTCACTGTATAACTTGTAGTCGAAATTTGAAACCTTGTGAGTTATATAAGCCCTAGTTCACTTCCATATGACTCGGAGATTTTTTGAATCGCTTATACTCTGATCCGTAGTCTAGGAACTCAGAACATTCTAGTCTGCGCTTAGGGGACTTTGGAGATTTCGAAGTTGTTTATACTCTAGTCCGCACTCTGGGGACTCAGAGTACTCCAGTCCGCACTCTGGGGACTTAGAGATTTTTCAGTCGTTTATACTCTAGTCCGCATTCTAGGGACTCAGAGTACTCTAGTCCGCACTCTGGGGACTTAGAGATTTTCTAGTCGTTTATACTCTAGTCTGCACTCTGGGGACTCAGAGTACTCTAGTCCGCACTCTGGGGACTTAGAGATTTTTCAGTCGTTTATACTCAAGTCCGCATACTGGGGACTCAGAGTACTCTAGTCCGCTCTATGGGGACTTAGAGATTTTCCAGTCGTTTATACTCTAGTCCGCACTCTGGGGACTCAGAGTACTCTAGTCCGCACTCTGGGGACTTAGAAATTTTTCAGTCATTTATACTCTAGTCCGCACTCTGGGGACCCAGAGTTCTCTAGTCTGCACTCTGGGGACCCAGAGTACTCTAGTCCACACTCTAGGGACTTAAAGATTTTTCAGTTGTTTATACTCTAGTCCGCACTCTGGAGACTCAGAGTATTCTAGTCCGCACTCTGGGGACTTAGAGATTTTTCAGTCGTTTATACTCTAGTCCGCACTCTGGGGACTCAGAGTACTCTAGTCCGCACTCTAGGGACTTAGAGATTTTTCAGTCGTTTATACTCTAGTCCGCACTCTGGGAACTCGGAGTACTCTAGTCCGCACTCTGGGGACTTAAAGATTTTTTTAGTTTTGAATGCACGTTCATACGCCAGACAGAATAACGCAATTTAATCTTCGTCACTGAAGTGTACTATATGGTAACATCAATAGTTCATGGAAAAGACGGCTTCAAGCCTTTATTGATCATAACAAATAAAAACAGACTAAATTGTCTTATTACATGCTAACAACTAAAAACAATGAAAGGAACATAAACTGGAAATAATTACAACTAAAATGCGAAATAATTGTGCTAAGTGTAATAACGGTGTAGGTGTTTACCATTCCATGCTCGGGGGAGTGTCGTGCCATCAACGGTCGCTAGCTTGAAAGTTCCTTCTCCAAGCTTCCGTTCGATGATATATGGACCTTCCCATGTGGGATTTATATGTGATGGGGCCGGAAAGACCTGCTTCAAAACAAGATCGCCCACATCGAAACTTCTTGGTCGGACGTTTTCATTATAATATCGAGCAATTCTGTTCCTATGTGCAGCCGCTCTCAAATCATCTTCTTCACGTTTTCAATCAACAAAGTCCAGTGATTCCAATAAGAGATTCTGATTCGTCTTGGGATCATAATAGGTTACCCGATGAGAAGGAACTTCAAGTTCGACGGGTATTACAGCTTCAGTGACATAGGCCAAGGTGAATGGAGTATGTCCAGTCGCGGACTTGTGGGTGGTTCTGTAAGTCCAGAGCACCGTCGGAAGCTCATCCACCCACTTGCCTCTGGCCTTCTCCAAACGTTTCTTTAATATTGACTTGATTATTTTATTTATGGCTTCCACTTGTCCATTTGTTTTAGGGTGAGCGACCACTGAAAATCTTTTCTCAATGTGATATTTTTGGCAAAAATCTTTAAACTCCCTACTTTCAAACTGAGTTCCATTGTTCGTAATGATAGTTCGTGGGAGACCAAAACGGCATATAATGTTTCGTACGACGAAATTGATGACCTTTTTGGTGGTGATTGTGGCTAAGGGCTCGGTTTCCACCCATTTGGTAAAATAATCAAGTGCAACAATTGCATACTTTGCACCACCTTTAGAAATAGGTAAGGAACCGATTATATCGATCCCCCAAATCGCAAATGGCTAAGGACTAACCATTTGCATGAGTCCCGTTGGCGGAGCTCTTGGGATTTTCGCAAACTTTTGACATCTGTCGCACTTTCTCACGTAGTCTACTGCATCCCGATTTACAGTTGGCCAATAATATCCATAGCGGAGGATTTTTCGCGAGTGTTTGCCCCCTAGTATGGTCACTACATTCTCCTTCGGGCACTAACATCAAAACTCGTTTTATCTCATTGTGGGCGATGCACCAGAGTAGGGGAACCGAGAACCCCCTCCGATACATTATTCCATCTTGCATTATATATCTTGAAGCTTTACGAATGACTCGTCGTCCTCGTTCTTTCTATCAGGAAAGGTTCCGTGTAGTATGTATTGTTTGAATGGGGTCATCCACGACTCCTTTTCAATTTCTGTTTCTAGAACAAAATCTATCTCCATTTCGTCTATACTTGGAAATTGCAAAACCTCAACAGGAACCAAGCCCATCTATTGTGCATCGCCTGTGACGACCCGGAATTTTTGTATATTTGAAATGTGAATATTTAATTTATTTTAAATATCCGAAGGTTAAATTTTAACTTTAATTTCAAATATACAGTATTTATTTGGATAATTAATTATTAAATTTAATTATCGGGATTGGGTAAAATATTGAATCTTGATTTTAAGCCTGTTAAAAATAATTCAAAGGTTCAGAAAATTTATATTGTTAATACTGAAGATGATAGAACTTTTAAAATGGAATTTTAAAAGAGTTTTGTTCAGTTTTAAAAATATATCGTTGAAATTAAATTTAAAAATAGCTGTCCGAGGCACAGTCTCGAAATTCAGCGGAACCAGTTCCATTGGATCCGTAATATTGTATTATTATTGGATTTCAATTTTCGTAGTATTTGGAGTTGTCGTGTGATCGTACGGAATGTAAACGCGCTGAAATTTAATCGGAAATTTAATATTTTCACTGGTCGATATTTCTTTCCATATCCAGACTACGAGCCTTCTGGATCACGCTGTTTGTCCACGCGTTGAAACATCTGTACACGCGTCCTCACCTTTTTGTTTTCAACCGAACACTTCACAGTAAAGGTAAAAATGAAATCAACTTCAAAAGAAAACAAACAAAAATGGAGGCCGCAGAATTCCAAAATCACGTTCGTTCTTCTTTTCCCTCTACACTCAAATTCAATTCGAGCGAATAACATGTTGATGTGTGAGCGGAAGGTGATTCTCGCGAGCACGATCTGGCGATCTCGTTTTTGAGCTTGGGTTTGGATTCGCAGCTTCCTTCACTGTTCGAATCAACGTCAGATCGAGTACGAGACTGTTTTCTTTTTCGAAAACGGGGGAGCTATCGAATCGTTCTTAAAAAGGGATTAGTGGCGCGCGAGCGCCTGGCGTGGGCACGCGATCGAAGTCAGTCGCGACGATTGGCCAGGGTACGCGCGTGATGGAGGGGGTAGGATCGAAGCTGGGGTTTGGGGGTTCGTAAAAGCAGCGATAAAAGGGAGATGGCATGAGTGGTGATGTCGGCATGAAGCTCGACCTAGGGTTTGTTGAGTAATTAGGGGTCGAACGCCTCGAGATGGGATCGACGGCAGCGAGTTGGTGGCTGCGCGAAGTGATGGAGGCTGGGAATCGAACGATGGTTGGTGGCGTGCGGTTCTCGAGGCAGCGTGTTAAGGGTGGGCTGGTGTGTGGCGTTCTGGTCTGTGAGGTATTCTATTCGTTTATCATATTAACTTGATTTAATAACAATAAAAATGTATTTGCAGATTGGAAAAATTATTGATGAACAGTAGAATAAAAATTTAAGGATAGTCAGTTTGTTAAATATTATATATACGGAAAGATTTATATAGAGTTATATCAAAATAAGAATATTACTAGTAGTCTAAAACCATGGGAAATGTTGACTAATTTATTGAATGTGAAATTGATGGATTCGAATAATTCAAGTATTAATAAACTATATATTTATACAAGGTCTGAAATCAAGGAAAATCAAGTCGAGATTGGATTGGGATTGGTTTGCAAATAAAAGGTGAGTTAATCTCACTCAGTTGAATTTTATTTTAAATTTAAATGGTTAAATTTAAATAATTAATTGGATGATTGCATTGATTGAATATGCTATACTATATATAGTAGTATATAGCAATATATACATATTGGCATATGTATATATTGGAGTTGTTGATATTCCCGCATTTATATAGCGGATGAGACCCTATGCGCCGCATAATAGCGGATGGTTTATATAAATCCCATATACCGCGATATTCCACCTTGAAGTGGAATTGGTATTGTGCTAACATTTGTGGATGCAGGGAAACAGGTTGGAGGGATCCAACTGGATTCCTCAAAATTATTTAGATTATTTGATATTCTGTTCTATGAATATTGATATCCTGTGATGATTTTATTGATGATTGAAATATTGGATGATATGGTTGGATTGAATATTTCAATAAAAGGAGTTATCGAAATATATTGAATTGGATTTTGAAAGAAATAAAAGAGTAAATTTTAAGTAAATAATTCAAGTGAATTGGAATAAGGAAATTTCGAAATATCAAAGGAAATATTAACTTTAAACTAAAGTGATATTAAATTTAAAGAATAAAGGATTTATTTTGAATGTAAGAATTAAATTTTATTAAAGGCTAAAGAAGGAATTTTGGAAGTTTAAAATTGGTATTTTCGGTTAAAAAGGGTTTTAACTCAAATAAAGGAATAAATCTAAAAGATAATGTATTTTGAAATAAATGAAGTAGTAAAGGAAATTTATTTCAAAGTAAAGTAAAGTAAATTGGAAAATCAATTGGAAATTGATTTAGTTGTTTAAAATTGGAATTTTAAAAGAGAAGTGAGATTTTGGAATTTATAAACTGGGTTTATAAAGTAAAATAAAATATCAGTGGATATTAGAAAATATAAATTCAAGGTGGGAATTTAAAAAGGGATATGAATTGGTTTGAAATAAATGTTGATTTATTTTAAAAGATGGAAATGAGAAGTGTATTTCTCTGGATAGCCAAGTACGTTTTCAAAGCAATTTTAAATATAAGTTAAAAGTTTTAAGTATGTTTTAAAAAGCATGTTTTAGAAAATTGATTATTTTTAAATGTTAACTTTTTAAAGTAAGTATTTTCAAAAATATATTATTGTAGTAATTGTATAAAAGTGATTTGCTATTATGTTTTAAAAGGAGAAATTTAGTTTATATTTATAAAGTGGTTTATTTTAAAGTATATATTTTTAATAAAGTATTAAAGTAGTTTAATTTCAATGTTATAAGATATATTTAAAATAAAGTGTTTTTAAATTATTCTAAAATCTAAAAGTGTTTTGTACTTGGTGTTTCAGAGGAAATAAATATTTGGAAATGTTTTCCGTAAGCGGAAACTGTTTTGAAATTGTTTTCAAAAGGAGTTTGAAAATTTGGAAATATATCTTGGAAAGATATTTGGGTAAATAAATAATGTGGAAAATTATTTATTGTGTGATGGTTGCTTGTGGATGTAAATTGATAGTTAAATAACCGACTATCAATATTGGCCAATGCGCTGATCGTTTCGAAGAGACCGGGATCGAGTTTCCGTATACCGGGATTCTAGGTCTGGAGACTCGAATACCACTTCGATCCGGTTTGTACGTTTCGTGTAACGTGTTCGGAGTCGAAGATTGGAGCTGTGAAGTGCAAGGGCTAGTCGCTACTAATCCTGGGGATATTTCCAAAATGGATGTAGTAGGAGTAGTGCCTTCGGTTCCGTTCGAACCCGGGACGGACTGGTATGGACGAATGCTTGCGAAACATCGTCAGCGGACGATGGGCATTCTAAGGGATATGTTCTCTAAAAGGTATCGTTTAGCCTCGAACCTCATCAACCGGGAATGACTGAAAATCAGGGGTTATGCAGCAAGGCTTCGTGGGTAGCTTCCACTGGAGGGTAAGGTCATCCCTGTCTAGATGTCCCTTTTTATTTCGGCTTAGTGGTGCGGTTGCTGATCCCAACCGTGGGGTGATTTTATTCGGGATCATCCAGTAAGGGATGGTTCCGGCCTTGTGTTGCAGGGGAGCGGGCGTACTCCTCGGTACGGTGATCTAGGCCACGTACTGTGATAGGTGGTACCCCAGTGCCTAGTCATTCGTTGGAAATCCATTTTCCCTACGTGCTTGTACGGTTTTGATTGTGCCCAACTATTGTTGAAATGTGAGATGCAAGCATTTCAGCTAGATTATATTTTACTTTCTGTAGACACTATTATAATATCAGAGGATTTTGATATAAAGTGTTTTAGCTATCGTAAGGTAAAAACCCGACATGTTTATTTGTGGCGTGGTCTTACGAGATGCTTTTGTTTTCAAAAGATTTTGGAAACTTTAATAATCAATTGAGTGTGATTTTCTCACGCTGGTTTTCCAGACTGACTCGGGTATTGTTTTATATGATGCTCGGGTCAGACCGAGTATTATAGGTTACAGGATATGATGATGTGGAGCTCAGGAGACGAGCTGGATGACGAGACGTACTCTCGTACTTGCTATTATTTTCCGCTGTGTATTCAGTTGTATGATATTGATGTGATGTACTCTGATGATGTATTTGGATGTATATATATATATACAGATACAGTTTGATTTGTGTAAAGATCTGTTATTACCTATTATAGTTTATTCCGCTGCGTATGTGAGATTCTGCTGTTGTTTTCTATTTTTCTTCTTCTACCTCTTCTTCTTAACCAAATGGTCCGGTTTTTTTTCGTGTCAGAAAAACCCGGGTTGTTACACTTGGTATCAGAGCTTAGGCTAGCGATAACCTTGGCTCTGGTGGGAATTTTGAGAGTATTAATAGATATGAGCGCGTATTTGTTAGTGAATATAAAATGGTTTTATATTGTGTTGGTTGATTTATTGAGTGGCATATGAACCTTCGTCGGCACAGTCTGGACAACTGTATCAAAGGGGTTTCTAAACACTTGAATAGAACAGTTCGACACAATATTGTTTTAAAATGGGTAGATGAAATAATTTTACCCAAATTATTTTTGTATATGAAAGAAATAATTTTTATAAATTATTATAGTTATATTTGGATGTTTGGTTGTTAGATAATGATAATAAATTATTATCAGTAGGAGGAAATTGAATAAGAAATTTAATTATAACCAAAGTTAAAGAATAAATTTATATAACAAATGGAATTTGAGAAAATGAATTATATATGTAATTTATAAGTTGAAATAAAACTTCATATACAAATGTGATTCAAAAATTGAAATAGGATTCCAGAGAAATATTTGGAAATAAATCGAGATGGATTTCGAGTTTGGAATTTTGTGAAGTTTAAATTCCTTTGAATTTGAAAATGGTTTTCAAAGGGCTTTGGAAAATATAATGGTGACATTATTTCGGAAATATTTTTTTTTTTGGATTGAAATCGAATATGGAGAGATTTGGAAATTAAAAATATTTGAAATGTTTTTAAAAGTGATAAAAGCACTAAACTCTCAGTGGTCGCTGGAAAATAATTCCGATGATGATCGCGACATCATCGGTGTTCATTTTCGAGTTTCCAAAAGAGGAATTGCTACCTGGATGTTTTGGGCTGGTGTTTGTTTGCAAAACTGAGTTTGGTTTTGAAATTGAAAAGGGTTTGGATATAGTTGATTTCAAAAATGAATTTGAAATTTTGGAAATTTGTTTAAAACTCTGGAATCTTATTTAAAGTTGTGTATGGAATAATAAAAATATTTATTGGCTAAATAAAATATATAATTCTGAGTTATAAGATAAAATGTGAATAAAATTTATTTTAAATAGATGGAGGTATGGATGTAAATGAGTTTGTGACTTATAAAATTCAGAAATGAAATTAATAATAGAATTTGAAGGTGAAGCTTGAGTTGTTAATAGAAATTCAACTTGAGACTATAAGTGAAAAATATGAATTGAAATTGTAGGGAATTGAATTAAAATAAAATGATTTGGGATGCAAATAAACTTTGTCCGAGTATGTATAAATTAAATATGAGTTTGGATAGTATGATTAATTGAATTAATGTGGTAATGAGTTTAATTAAAATTGAATGGAAGTATATAAAAAAAAAATATAAGTGTGTGGTTTATCAGAAATGGGAAGGTGGGAAAGAAGATTTGTTTAGTATGTTGGAAAATCCAAACTTGAGATATACAATAAATTTGAATTCAAGTAAGCCAAGTAAAGTGGTTTAGAGATAAAAATAATAAATCAAATATTGGGTATAAGATTTGAATAAACAAATTAAATGAAAATGAGCTTAAGTGTTAACTTAAGTGGATTATGAAATAGCTTTGAATAGAATCTGTTGGATAATCAAAGGAGAATGAATGGACTGTGAACAAATAAAAAGGGTTTGAATGAAACTAGTGGGTTAATGAATTTAATATTGAATGGTAAACTAAAAGTGAATAGTAAATCACTTAAAACTGAAATTGATAGTTTAAGTATTGGTTGTAAGTAATTGAAGTTAGTATCGAAACTTGAAAATGGCATTTGGGAACTGTTCGGTGTATGTTGCTTATGAAATGCATGTGTTTAGCTATTGAAATTAATTGAAATGATAACCAACCTTGTATATTTGTCACTTACATATTGAATTGAGTAAGTACAGGTTCAGAGAGGCCGTTTGGCTGGGTCGGGTTATGCATTTGCTAAAATAAATAACCGCTTTGCTTAAAAATTGCTATAATAAGGTACGCTTACGCGAAAATTCAAAATAGGAGATATGAACTGTTTATATTGATATATATTGTGATTTCCGGCCTGAGGCCGATGTATATGTATATTTTTGTGCATCCTGCGATATCGCAGAAGTCCCTCCGTACAAGGGAGACTCTGCCAAAATTTTCCGTAAATTTTGGGAGTTAGAATGTTTTTGAAATCTTTGAAAATTTTCGCTAACGACAAGCAATTTAAATTTGCTAACCAAATGGAATTGAAATTGAATAATTGAAACCTATTTGAAATATGAATGTAAAGCAAGAGAAATCAAAGGAACTAAAGAAAGTAAAGTTTGTAAATAAACTGTTATTTGAGATTTAAATTAAATAGTAAGTGAAACTAATCCAATATTCAAAACGGAAGCCAATTTGAGATTAAATGAAATTGTAAGGCTAAGTAAATAGTAATGAAAATAAACTTCAATAGTGAAGTGAAAATAAGTGTAAGTAATATGTAAAATATTTATATTGAACTTAAGAAGTAGGGTGAGATTCTTAAGTAATTTGGTATTGAGGAAAATTTTTCTAAGTGAATAATTGAATGAAGACAAAAACTGGAAGTTGTGAAATGGATGATTGTGGATAAGTGAATAACAATCAAAATGAATGTGAATAAAAGAGAATTGATATAACTGGTAATCAATTGGAATTTATACGTAAGATGTACGTATATTATTTTATTCGCATAGCTATTTGATCCAGATGTCGAACACAGAATTTCGAGATAGTTTTATCGATCCGAATCAGGATTTTTCACTCGATTTTCAACGGCGAACCTGGATATGGATTGTTGATTGATTCTGGAAATTCTCTATCATAGTTTGTGACTATGCAAGGAGAATGACGGTTTCTGATCAAGGAACCAAATCTGAGTCCGCACTAGGAAGTCGGGTGGACGATACTAGTTCGGAAGTGGAATTGTGTGATCGATTGAGCGATCGAATGTGATATTGCGTACGGATGATATATGTGCATCGTACGGGCTTAAGTAAAGCAAATATTGAAAATTTGTAAAGAAAAGTATAAAATGACTTTGGGATTGTGATTGAATATTATTGCTTAGTAGGATATACAGGTGTATAAAAGCAATGGATAAATTGGGATTTTTGATTTAGAAGATAAAATTTAATGGCCCGACAAAAGGTATGTATTTGAATTTCTATATGAAATTTGATTGGGTTTTGGGTCCAGCCACTTGGCTTTTTGTTTTCTTTTTGAGATTGGGAGGCCGTAGAGCCATTTTGTAGTAGTACCGAGCTAGCCGCGCAAAGGAGACGCTGGCAAAATTTTTCGAAAATTTAGGGAGTTAGAAAAATTTTGAGAAAATTTTGATAATTCAAATTTAGTTTTAAATTTGAATTTGAATTGTTAAGTGAGTGATAGGGTTTGGGACTTATGGGTAAGTTGAAAAGTTAAGAATATGCTTAGTGTGTCTTTGATAAAAAGATTTGTTTTGCTAAGTGGTTAAAAACTATTTGGGTTTGAGGAGATAGTTAATGGGTATTGGATCATTCTTCCTAACTGGTAATTTCGGGGACGAAATTCTTTTAAGGGGGGAAGAATGTGACGACCCGGAATTTTTGTATATTTGAAATGTGAATATTTAATTTATTTTAAATATCCGAAGGTTAAATTTTAACTTTAATTTCAAATATACAGTATTTATTTGGATAATTAATTATTAAATTTAATTATCGGGATTGGGTAAAATATTGAATCTTGATTTTAAGCCTGTTAAAAATAATTCAAAGGTTCAGAAAATTTATATTGTTAATACTGAAGATGATAGAACTTTTAAAATGGAATTTTAAAAGAGTTTTGTTCAGTTTTAAAAATATATCGTTGAAATTAAATTTAAAAATAGCTGTCCGAGGCACAGTCTCGAAATTCAGCGGAACCAGTTCCATTGGATCCGTAATATTGTATTATTATTGGATTTCAATTTTCGTAGTATTTGGAGTTGTCGTGTGATCGTACGGAATGTAAACGCGCTGAAATTTAATCGGAAATTTAATATTTTCACTGGTCGATATTTCTTTCCATATCCAGACTACGAGCCTTCTGGATCACGCTGTTTGTCCACGCGTTGAAACATCTGTACACGCGTCCTCACCTTTTTGTTTTCAACCGAACACTTCACAGTAAAGGTAAAAATGAAATCAACTTCAAAAGAAAACAAACAAAAATGGAGGCCGCAGAATTCCAAAATCACGTTCGTTCTTCTTTTCCCTCTACACTCAAATTCAATTCGAGCGAATAACATGTTGATGTGTGAGCGGAAGGTGATTCTCGCGAGCACGATCTGGCGATCTCGTTTTTGAGCTTGGGTTTGGATTCGCAGCTTCCTTCACTGTTCGAATCAACGTCAGATCGAGTACGAGACTGTTTTCTTTTTCGAAAACGGGGGAGCTATCGAATCGTTCTTAAAAAGGGATTAGTGGCGCGCGAGCGCCTGGCGTGGGCACGCGATCGAAGTCAGTCGCGACGATTGGCCAGGGTACGCGCGTGATGGAGGGGGTAGGATCGAAGCTGGGGTTTGGGGGTTCGTAAAAGCAGCGATAAAAGGGAGATGGCATGAGTGGTGATGTCGGCATGAAGCTCGACCTAGGGTTTGTTGAGTAATTAGGGGTCGAACGCCTCGAGATGGGATCGACGGCAGCGAGTTGGTGGCTGCGCGAAGTGATGGAGGCTGGGAATCGAACGATGGTTGGTGGCGTGCGGTTCTCGAGGCAGCGTGTTAAGGGTGGGCTGGTGTGTGGCGTTCTGGTCTGTGAGGTATTCTATTCGTTTATCATATTAACTTGATTTAATAACAATAAAAATGTATTTGCAGATTGGAAAAATTATTGATGAACAGTAGAATAAAAATTTAAGGATAGTCAGTTTGTTAAATATTATATATACGGAAAGATTTATATAGAGTTATATCAAAATAAGAATATTACTAGTAGTCTAAAACCATGGGAAATGTTGACTAATTTATTGAATGTGAAATTGATGGATTCGAATAATTCAAGTATTAATAAACTATATATTTATACAAGGTCTGAAATCAAGGAAAATCAAGTCGAGATTGGATTGGGATTGGTTTGCAAATAAAAGGTGAGTTAATCTCACTCAGTTGAATTTTATTTTAAATTTAAATGGTTAAATTTAAATAATTAATTGGATGATTGCATTGATTGAATATGCTATACTATATATAGTAGTATATAGCAATATATACATATTGGCATATGTATATATTGGAGTTGTTGATATTCCCGCATTTATATAGCGGATGAGACCCTATGCGCCGCATAATAGCGGATGGTTTATATAAATCCCATATACCGCGATATTCCACCTTGAAGTGGAATTGGTATTGTGCTAACATTTGTGGATGCAGGGAAACAGGTTGGAGGGATCCAACTGGATTCCTCAAAATTATTTAGATTATTTGATATTCTGTTCTATGAATATTGATATCCTGTGATGATTTTATTGATGATTGAAATATTGGATGATATGGTTGGATTGAATATTTCAATAAAAGGAGTTATCGAAATATATTGAATTGGATTTTGAAAGAAATAAAAGAGTAAATTTTAAGTAAATAATTCAAGTGAATTGGAATAAGGAAATTTCGAAATATCAAAGGAAATATTAACTTTAAACTAAAGTGATATTAAATTTAAAGAATAAAGGATTTATTTTGAATGTAAGAATTAAATTTTATTAAAGGCTAAAGAAGGAATTTTGGAAGTTTAAAATTGGTATTTTCGGTTAAAAAGGGTTTTAACTCAAATAAAGGAATAAATCTAAAAGATAATGTATTTTGAAATAAATGAAGTAGTAAAGGAAATTTATTTCAAAGTAAAGTAAAGTAAATTGGAAAATCAATTGGAAATTGATTTAGTTGTTTAAAATTGGAATTTTAAAAGAGAAGTGAGATTTTGGAATTTATAAACTGGGTTTATAAAGTAAAATAAAATATCAGTGGATATTAGAAAATATAAATTCAAGGTGGGAATTTAAAAAGGGATATGAATTGGTTTGAAATAAATGTTGATTTATTTTAAAAGATGGAAATGAGAAGTGTATTTCTCTGGATAGCCAAGTACGTTTTCAAAGCAATTTTAAATATAAGTTAAAAGTTTTAAGTATGTTTTAAAAAGCATGTTTTAGAAAATTGATTATTTTTAAATGTTAACTTTTTAAAGTAAGTATTTTCAAAAATATATTATTGTAGTAATTGTATAAAAGTGATTTGCTATTATGTTTTAAAAGGAGAAATTTAGTTTATATTTATAAAGTGGTTTATTTTAAAGTATATATTTTTAATAAAGTATTAAAGTAGTTTAATTTCAATGTTATAAGATATATTTAAAATAAAGTGTTTTTAAATTATTCTAAAATCTAAAAGTGTTTTGTACTTGGTGTTTCAGAGGAAATAAATATTTGGAAATGTTTTCCGTAAGCGGAAACTGTTTTGAAATTGTTTTCAAAAGGAGTTTGAAAATTTGGAAATATATCTTGGAAAGATATTTGGGTAAATAAATAATGTGGAAAATTATTTATTGTGTGATGGTTGCTTGTGGATGTAAATTGATAGTTAAATAACCGACTATCAATATTGGCCAATGCGCTGATCGTTTCGAAGAGACCGGGATCGAGTTTCCGTATACCGGGATTCTAGGTCTGGAGACTCGAATACCACTTCGATCCGGTTTGTACGTTTCGTGTAACGTGTTCGGAGTCGAAGATTGGAGCTGTGAAGTGCAAGGGCTAGTCGCTACTAATCCTGGGGATATTTCCAAAATGGATGTAGTAGGAGTAGTGCCTTCGGTTCCGTTCGAACCCGGGACGGACTGGTATGGACGAATGCTTGCGAAACATCGTCAGCGGACGATGGGCATTCTAAGGGATATGTTCTCTAAAAGGTATCGTTTAGCCTCGAACCTCATCAACCGGGAATGACTGAAAATCAGGGGTTATGCAGCAAGGCTTCGTGGGTAGCTTCCACTGGAGGGTAAGGTCATCCCTGTCTAGATGTCCCTTTTTATTTCGGCTTAGTGGTGCGGTTGCTGATCCCAACCGTGGGGTGATTTTATTCGGGATCATCCAGTAAGGGATGGTTCCGGCCTTGTGTTGCAGGGGAGCGGGCGTACTCCTCGGTACGGTGATCTAGGCCACGTACTGTGATAGGTGGTACCCCAGTGCCTAGTCATTCGTTGGAAATCCATTTTCCCTACGTGCTTGTACGGTTTTGATTGTGCCCAACTATTGTTGAAATGTGAGATGCAAGCATTTCAGCTAGATTATATTTTACTTTCTGTAGACACTATTATAATATCAGAGGATTTTGATATAAAGTGTTTTAGCTATCGTAAGGTAAAAACCCGACATGTTTATTTGTGGCGTGGTCTTACGAGATGCTTTTGTTTTCAAAAGATTTTGGAAACTTTAATAATCAATTGAGTGTGATTTTCTCACGCTGGTTTTCCAGACTGACTCGGGTATTGTTTTATATGATGCTCGGGTCAGACCGAGTATTATAGGTTACAGGATATGATGATGTGGAGCTCAGGAGACGAGCTGGATGACGAGACGTACTCTCGTACTTGCTATTATTTTCCGCTGTGTATTCAGTTGTATGATATTGATGTGATGTACTCTGATGATGTATTTGGATGTATATATATATATACAGATACAGTTTGATTTGTGTAAAGATCTGTTATTACCTATTATAGTTTATTCCGCTGCGTATGTGAGATTCTGCTGTTGTTTTCTATTTTTCTTCTTCTACCTCTTCTTCTTAACCAAATGGTCCGGTTTTTTTCGTGTCAGAAAAACCCGGGTTGTTACATCGCCCGTACTTGCGAACTTTGCCAATGAATCGGCCTCCTTGTTTTGCTCGCATGGGACATGGGAAATATCGTAGTATTGAAGGTCTGCCAACAGTTCTTAAACTCGTGCAAGGTATGGGGCGAGTCTCTGCCCCTTTGCTTGATAGTCTCCACGAACTTGGTACACTACCAATTGTGAGGCGCAAAAGATTTCAATCGATTTTATTCCGAGTTCCTTGATAAGTTTCAAGCCAGCAATCAATGCTTCATACTTAACTTCGTTGTTTGTAGCTGGGAAATTGAGTTTCAAAGCGTAAAAAGTTGATCGGTTTTCGAGAGTCCAAAGAATTAAACCAGCCCCAGAACAACGGTCGTTGGATGCCCCATCAGTGTACAGTTTCCATCGAATAGGCGGAATGACATCATAATCATTTGATTCGTCTGACACGTTGAATTCAGCAATGAAGTCTGCTAGCGCTTGCCCTTGTATGGCTCTTCGTGGTAGGTAATATCGAACTGACTCAACTCGATATTCCATTTTAACATCCTTCAAGAGGTTTCTGGTCGTTGGAGTACCTGTCGCAAGGGTTGATCGGTATAAACACTGATCGAGTGTGCCTGGAAGTACGGACATAGATTGCGTGATGCAATCACCAAGCAGTAGGCCAATTTCTCAATTTTGGGATAATTTCTTTCTGCCCCCGTTAGACGTTTACTGACATAGTACACGGCTTTTGAACTCGGTCCTCCTCGTGAACTAAAGCTGTACTGATAGCGTGTTGGGATACAACCAAGTATACATACAATACTTCATGGTCTACAGGCTTCGACAGCACCGGGGGACTTTCCAAATGCCTTACCAGTGCTCGGAATGCGTCTTCACAATTAGGCGTCCATTCAAAATTTCTCTTTCCCTTCTTTATTACATCGAAGAAGGAATACACTTATCTGTGGCCCTGGATATGAATCGACTCAACGCGGCTACTCTCCCATTCAAGCTTTGTACTTGCTTTATAGTTCTGGGTACTTGTATGTCTCAGATAGCTTGAATCTTCTCCGGGTTAGCTTTGATTCCTCGTGCATTAACAATGAAATCCAAAAACTTTCCCGATGCAACACCAAAGGAACACTTCAGTGGGTTGATTTTCATTCCATAATTCCTAAGTATATCAAACATCTCTGCCAAGCCTCGAATGTGGTTGTTTGACTGTCGTGACTTCACGAGCATGTCATCCACATAGACTTCCATTGTTCTACCAATTTGGTCTTTTAACATTTGATTCACCAAGCGCTGATAAGTCGCCCCTGCGTTTTTCAGCCCAAAAGGCATCACTACATAACAGTACACTCCAACATCTGTGACGAAACTGGTGTGTTCTTGATCTGGAATGTGCATCGGGATTTGATTATATCCCGAGTACGCATCCATAAATGATAATAACTCGTGCCCTGCCGTTGAGTCGACCAGCTGATCAATTCTAGGTAATGGGAAACTATCCTTAGGGCATGCTTTGTTTAAATCCGAGTAATCAACACAAGCCCTACATTTCCCATTCGCTTTTCTCACTAGTACAGGGTTAGAGACCCATTCTGGGTAGAGGGCGTCGCGGACGAACCCATTGGCTTTGAGTTTGTCCACTTCCTCTTTGAGAGCCACAGACCTCTCCGGGTCCATGCCTCTCCTTTTCTACTTTCTGGAACGTACTTCGGGTCTATGTTCAAAATATGACTCGCAATAGCGGGATAAATCCCGCACATATCAAAATGTGTCCAAGCGAAAACATCCAGATTCGCTCGCAGGAAATCAATGAGATCCTCGGTCATCAAGGGGCTGAGTTGTGACCCAATCTTAAGTACTCGCGACGGATCGTCTCGGCTGACTGAAATGTCAATCATCAGTTCAGCCGGCGCTGCTTTTTCTTCCCTGGGTTCCTCATCATCATCTCTCGGATCTATGTCTCTACAGATCCGATCATGTTGCCCGAGCCAGGGCTCGGGCATTACTTGTAAATTTTCAACGACTCGGTTATGGACGGAGCTATCCACAACCTTTCCCTTCTCTCTTCGCTGGGCCTCTCTCAGCTCAGCCACATAGCATGCACGACCAGTCGCCTGATCGCCATGTACAACACCAACTTCTTTGTCTGTCGGAAATTTCAGAGTTAAGCACCATGGGGTCAAAGCTGCCCTGAACTCCGCCAAGGCCGGTCGACCCAGAAATACATTGTATGGAGAATCAACATCCAAAACTATGAAAGGTAGGATTCGCACCCTCCTACATTCACCTTGGCCTAGTTTAACTGGAAATTCAACATAACCCACCGCATTGGTTGCTGCACCATTAAAGCCATGGATACGAGCTTTAGATGGTTTTAAATCTTTCGTCTCCATCTTCATTTGGTCATATGCTTTTTCGAAGATGATATTAACAGAACTTCCACAATCAATCAGAATTATTTTCACAAATGCTGGCCCGATTGTCGCGGATATGACCATCGGGTCAATGGTAGGAGCCTCCACCTGATCAGTATCTCTGCTCCTAAATATTATATCGTCCGTCATCATGCACTGTTGTTTAGCGGGGGTCCCATCCTCCACATTCGAATAACACTCAAAATCTGCATGCCTCAAGGAGTTAGCATACCGCTCCATTTCTTGCCAGTTCTTATCTGTAGGGTAAGGTCCACCTACTATCGTGTTTATGACCAGTCTACCCATGGCCCGAGCAGGCTCCTCAGGGTGACGTGGAGCTGGTGCGCGACCGGGATTGGACGTTCCCTGTCCATCCTCTTGAGGGTTCTTTACAAACTCCTGCAACTTTTTCTGTCTAATCAACTTTTCTATAGCGTCATGGAGGTGCCTACACTCCTCGGTATTGTGCCCGTAAGTCTCATTGAAGCGGCAATACTTCCCAGTCCGCTTTTGCTCTTCAGTAGACTCTTTTGGCCGTGGCTTCCGATATTGGAAAGTATTACAAGTTGACAAGTAAATATTTTCCAAAGATGCATTCAGAGGAGTGTATTCGTTGTAAGTTGGGATCCTTGGCTTCCACTTTCCAGCTTCCCTTTTCTTTCCGGGATTTCCCCACCGGATCCCTTAGGTTGTTCGGGCTTGTTTTGAACATTGACTTGTACCTTTCTAGAGTTGTCACCGGATTGTTTTACATTGATGTTACTCTGCACAGCCTCCTTGCCATGTACTGGTGCATTATCTCGCCTCATCCACCTAGCTTCCTCCCTTCTTATAAATTGGTGTGCTTTTGAATAAAAACGTTCTAGCGTAGTCGGAGGTTTTCCCGCCAGCCAATCTCCAAACTCTGAATCTGGATTTACCCCTCGCATCACGGCCATTAAAATAGCATGGTCGTTGGGGTTGCTAACTTCAGTTGCGGCAACATGAGATCTTTGCAAGTACTCTTTCAACGACTCCCCTGGAGCGTGAATTACACTGGACAAGGACATCACATCCTTGGGACGAGTGGCATGAATCCTGAATTGTTCCACAAATTTCGTCGCTAACTCATCAAAGTTGGAGATAGTCCGCGGAGAAAGTCGGGTGAACCACATGGTAGCGATTCCAGTTAAAGTTATTAGGAAACCTCTACACTTGGTTGCATCGTTCGCTCTAGCTGAGTCCATCATCCATTCATACCTCATCACATGCTGTCGGGGATCAGTATTTTCTTCATAGGCCGGAATAGTCGGCATGTTAAACTTCCTGGGGTACTCGGACTGTAAGATAACATCTGTGAACGGAGTGTGACTCCTGGATATCCCCCAATCATCATTTGATAAGCCTTGACTCTCTTTCATCAGCTGTCTAACCATAGCTAATAGGTCTGGGGTTTGTATGGAAGATGGTAGGTTGGTGTCTATCCTGTGAGACCGTTCTGGTCGGTGTCTCCTCCGTTGGCGATCTACCAAGTGTGTATCCTAGAGACCAGCATCATTAAGACCTTGGTGTGCCGGCTGTCCAGCTTCCACTCGTACTCCAGATCCTAAGTTTCCCGTTCTAGCATGAGTGTGATGTTCTTGGTGTAAGTGAGGAGCCATTGCTCCAGGTAGAGAACCCGGACCATCCCTGGTTGATTAATCAGCAGCACCTGTTTTGCGTTGTTTCTATTCTACGACGTCTACGCCTGGGAGGTTCATCAGACGAGGAAGAGCCGTCGGAGGAGGAATAAGGAGCGGGGCTTCCTCCAGCATTCTGATGCTGTTTTTGAGTAAGCTGGGTCATAAGGTTGGCGTTAGCTTGGATCTATTCGCTAAGTTGTCTCCTGCTCTCCATGAGTTCTCTCATCAGCTCGTTGAACTCTATCCTAGTGACAGCTTCCATTTGATTTTGGGCAGTGACAGTCCCTACGCCCAGATTAATTTGTTGATTGCTGGGTCCTACTTGTTGGACACTAGCAGTCTCGTTGACATCTGCATTATGGGAGGCTGATCTAGTACGTGGTCTTCCCATTATAGAGTTATTGATAGAAACTCTGAGTAGAATCAACGGATTTCCCATGAATGACTTGGATCTCCTTCGGGGGATTTCTTCAATCCAGTAGCTACAAAGTAGATCCTAATGGCCTGAGAATGTTCTCTCAGTGAAATCACCAAAATGTTAGCACCAAAATTGGTCACTAACACCCAAAGAGAGTTTTGTGTAGAGAGATTAATAAAGAAGGTAAATTAAAACTGAGGAATAACACGATGGAATGCAATAATAACTGTAAGAAACAAAAACACCAAATTTATAGTGGTTTGGCGTAACCGCCTACGTCCACTTTGAGTTTAATCTTTATTGCTTTTCCAATAATTGAATACAGATACAATCCGTACACCAACAATCTTGAATACAAGTTGTTGCTGAAAAAGAAAGAGTCTTGAAAATGGCAGAGTCTCCCCAGTGTTCTTGAAAAAAGGTCCCTTTTCAGTATGCTCCTGCCCCTCTGTTTATAGATGAAGATGGGTTGAACTTCCCTCATGGGCCTCGGAATATGGTATCTCAGCCCACAGCAAGTGACCCCTGCACACCGAGCTAGACATGCCGAACGAGGCATGCCGAACGAGGAACGCCGAATGAGGAATGTCGGACGAGAACTGTCTTGTCATCCATCGAGTGACTCGAAGTAATCACTCAAGAGGCACGAGGCATGTGGTAGAATGCTCTTACTCTGTAGTGGAATTGATGGTTTGCTAACAATCCAGGGATGCCGAGCAAGGTCTTGTGCCGAATGAGGCTTTGTGATGAGCGAGGAGGAGTGACGAGTGCCGAGCGAGGTCTTGTGCCGAACGAGGCTTTGTGCCGAGCGAGGAGGAGTGCCGAGCGAGGAGGAGTGCCAAGAGAGGTCTTTTGCCGAATGAGGCTTTGTGCCGAGCGAGGAGGAGTGACGAGTGCCGAACGAGGTCTTGTGCCGAGCGAGGCTTTATGTCGAACGATGCTTGTTATGCCGAACAGGAACCCTGTGCCGAGCCTCTCGTTACCAGGTCAAATAACCAGGTAACAAATATTATAAATGATATCAACCTACCAACTTTATCTGAAGAGAAAGTTAGTTATCTATCATCTGTTGTCAGTATCACTGAAATCAAAGAAAGTATCTTTAGTATGAGGAGGAACTCTTGTGTTGGACCAGATGGTTATAATGCAAACTTTTTTGTTTCATGCTGGGAAATAATCAAAGATGATCTCTGCAGGGCTGTCACAATTCTTTTTAATAAAAGCAAAATGCTCTCTGGAATTAATGCCACTAACCTGTCACTTATACCAAAGTGTGTCAACCCAGCCACCCTTTCAGATTTCAGGCTAATATTATGCTGCAACATAGCTTACAAATGCATCTCTAAAATCATTGCAACCAGGCTAAAACATGTTTTACCCTCCTTGATATCACACAATTAGACCGCCTTCCTTTAAGATAGAAGCATTCTAGACAATATTATGATAACTCATGAGCTTCTAAAGGATTATAATAAGATCAATTCCTCTCCTAGAGCAATGCTTCAACTAGATATAAGAAAGGTATATGGTACATTGCAGTGGACTGCTATCTCCAGAGTCTTGGCCTGCATGAAATTTCCAAAACACTTTGCTTCTTGGATTTACACTTGCCTATCATCTGTTCATTGCTCCCTGATCTATAATGGATCTGCTGTTGGGTATTTCAAAAGTAGACAAGGAATTAGGCAAGGGGACTCCATGTCCTCTTATATCTTTATTCTAGTTATGGAGGTTATAATTAGAATGCTAAATCTGGCTATTGCAAATAAGAGAATTGCTATCCATCCTAAGTGCAAAGAACCAACTATCACTAGTCTAATGTATGCTGATGATCTGCTTATATTCACCAAACCAACCTCCGATTCCATCAGAGCCATTATGGATGTTCTTGATGTTTCCATAAGTTTTCTAGTTTATCTATAAATCGTTCAAAGTCTAGTATAATGACTATTGGTGTGCCTATTACACATGCAGACCATATAAGACATATGTCTGGACTACAACATCCCACTAACACAGCCTCATATCTTGGGATTCCTCTTGCCACCTCAAAAATCTCCACAACACAGTGCATTGGCCTCTACAACAAAATTACTTCATCAATGAGCTCCTGGTCCAACAAATATTTATCACAAGCTGGTAGACTTGCTTTGATTAATTCTGTTATTTTCTCATATACCACCTACTTGTGTAGAACTTTTTTATTTCCTAAAAAACTCCTTTTGATGATAAGGAAGGCTATGTATAATTTTCTATGGATTGGTTCCATTCTCTTTAATAAACTCAAACCAATAAGTTTCAGCAAGGTAGAGAAGGATAAAAAACATGGTGGCCTGGGTATTAAAAATATTCATGTATGGAATCAGGCAGCCTTCAGTAAGCATATTGATAATCTCTTGAATATGAAGCACAGCATAAGGGTGGAATGGACAATAAATTACAATCTCAAAGATAAGAATTTCTAGGTCATGGATATTCCTCAAGGGTCAAGCTGGATATGGAGAGCTATTTTGAACCTCAGGCCCTTATTATTGCCACACATAAGAGTTGTCACTACGCGTGGAGGCAAGGCAAAATTTTGGTTTGACCCTTGGGCAAAGCAGGGGATAATTCTTGGAAACCTCCAAACTCACAGCCGGATTATGCAAACTAGTATCCCATTACAAGCTAAGGCAATTGATTATATTGCCAATGATGTCATCAGCTTGCCTTATAGTAGTAACCAGACAATTAGGGGATTATGGTATGAAATCGAGTTGCAATAATATCCTATTGTTTAGGTTGAAAAGGTTTTGTAGCAACATGCTTTCCTAGACCATTCCATATCCTCTGTGTACAAATGCCTTACTGGTCACTATAATAATATTCCATTTGCATGGAACAAAAGAGTTTGGAGCATTCACTTTAGACAATCTTAAAACTTCTTGCTATGGAAGGTCCTCCGAAACACGTTAAATACTTCTGGGAAGCTTGTGATGATGGTTATGCAAGTGGATCATACAGTGGCGGAGCTAGCCAAAATGTTCAGATAGGGCAAAATTTAAAAGAAAATGAATACTAAAGAAAGAATGGAAAAGCTGACCATTATACTTGACTTTCTTGATGGCAACAGCTATAGGCTGGTACATCTAAATAAACTTGTACGATGATGTTAGCAGGAAAAACAATTAAAATAAGCTTTCTTATCAAACTTACTTCAGCTGGAGCCTGATTTAAAGTTCAGCTAGGGCCTAATTCTAATTTCAGCTAGGGCCAGCGGTTAAAATCTGATTTTTTGTGCCAGTAATTTAATTTTTCACCTAGGGCCATGGCCCTACCTAAGCCATACGTGGCTCCGCCCCTGGGATCATATGTATGTCTTTTGCAATGATGAGATGGAGACAAACTTGCACTTATTTTTCAATTGTTCTTACATTCATCTTATATGGAAGAATCTCATGAACCTGGTTGGTAGAAACAACATAAGAAGGCAAAGCAACATGGAATGGTATATTTTATATAAAGCTACAAGATGGAAGACTGATTCAGGGATGCTGCTCCAACTAATTCTAAGGAAGTTCATCTATGTAATATGGAAGGAACGGTGTGAAAGAATATTCAAAGGAACTGGGTTAAGTGAAATTGCATTATGTAGGAAAGTAATGCTAGCTATAGCCTATGGGATTAAACATGGCAATTACAGCTTTGGAACAGACATATTGGATGAGTGGGGTTAGTTATGGCTGCTCCATTTATTCCTTTTCTTTGTTTCCCTGTGTTGTATATTTTGTCTATTTTATTTCTTTTTCATTTTATTTATGCACCATTACTTGTAATGGTCCACTGATTTTATTTTATTTGCAATAAAACCCCGCTTAGCTTTGATATAAAAAAATATAGGATAACAATAGAAAATTATTTTTGTTAATGCTTAAATGAACAAAGTTAGGCAATTTTACATTTTATATGTTATATGAGATCAATGATTGAATTAAGACAAAAGATTTATACAATACTGCGACTTTGGGATATAGTAGACATATAGATTACACTTTTTTTTTTACTTTATTATTCTTCATTTTTTACTCATTAGTTTTAGTTTTTCATTATCATAATATGATTATAAGTATTTGAAAATATGTTGTTATTTCCAACTAAATTAATATTTAAAAGGATAAAACCAATGAAATAAAAAAATCATTCACGATTATTTAAAATAAACAGAAAATGTAAGGTCTTTGGATTCAAAATTTGATTTTGATTGAAACTTACAAGTAAGAAAGGACTTAATAGGGAAAAATTAAAGTTTGTTAAATGATCAAAGTGTTTCTAAATGTATTAGATAAAATGAGGTAAGATGGATTCGGACTTGGGTGTGTGAGACTAAAGGGAATCATAGGAAGGGGGTTAGTTTTATAAAATGGAGACATCATTAAATGAGAACATTAATGAAGATGCGATGACAAGTTAAATGAGAAGAGTTACTCTTAGTGACTGGAATTTAAATTTTAATGGGGAATAAGTGTTAAAAAAGAATATATGGAGGGAATAACCATGAAAAGTCTCTTAAAATGAATAAGAGCCATGTTATTCATGCCATAATAGTTGTTTCTTAACTTTGAGTTTTAAATGGTCCGGCTTTTTATCTTTATTATTCCTGGTAATTGTTCATAATCATGTTTTGTTTACTATATTCGCATGCAAGTTTTTATTCCTATTGTATATTCTAACAGTACTTGTTTTCCTCTATAATTTAATTTCCGAATCATACAAATTAATTTTCTTTTTTTTTAGTTTCCAGGTTCATTTCCTTCCATAATATTTTGCATGCAAATTCTGTTTTTGTTTGTTGTAGAAATAATCTATAAATAATTGTTGTTTTCATTTTACATATTTTTTTCTTTAGAAGAAACAAAAGTAGGATTTATTTTATGAAATCTATTATATTATATAAAATCCGATATTCAACCTTTCGTATCCTTTTCCCTCAATCGTTCTCATCCCGAATCCTGTCTTGTCCGCGTTTTTAGCTACAATTTTCCACATCCCCCTCCATAATTCTCCTTTCCGCATCTGCATCTTCAGTGCGGCGCAGTGGAAAGGAGGCTTGGGTTCTGGTAAAAAGACCCAGGTTCGATTCCTACCATGCGCTTACATATTCTATATAAATTTATCCGATGGTATGGGGGCTTGGATCAGCGGACGGCTTTACTATACCCTTCTCAGGAATTTACCGGTCCGTCGGGTTCTGCTGGGTTTTCAAAAAAAAAATCTTCAAATAAAAAATTACAATTAATTATGTTTGAATCAATGCGTTAAAAGCTCTCTATCAACTGTGCAATTATGCTTGAATCAAAGCGTTAAATGCTCTCTATCAACTTTATATGCTCGATTCGGTTTTCCAACCAATTTATAATATTTATAAAATTAGACATTCAACCTTTCGTATCCTTTTCCCTCAATCGTTCTCATCCCAAATCCCGTCGTCTCCACTTTTTGGCTACCATTTTCCACTTTTCCCATTCATAATTCCACTTTTAGCATCTACATCTTCAAATAAAAAATTGCAATTAATGGTGCTTGAATTAAAGCATTAAATGCTCTCTATCAACTTCATATGTTAGAGCATCTCCAACAAAACGAGAATTCTCAAATTCGCACCCAAATTCGTCCCCAACAGAGCGCGAGAAAATGTAATAGTGCAGATTGGGGGGCCTTCGGGCTGAGAATTGGAGATGTGTTGAGGCGCCTGTTGAACAGGCGCCTGTTGCCAGGCGCCTGTTGCAAGTAGGCGCCTGTTAAACAGGCGCCTACTATCTTCAACGGCCATTTCCCAACGGTCGTTTTCCCTCTTTAAATAACACTCCCCCCTCTTCTTTCATTTCAAACCAATTTTCATTTTTGCAATTTTTTTCTGCCACTGATCTCAACTGAAAATGTACTCCGATTTCGATGATGTAGCTGCAAGGGCCAGTTTTGAAGAATACGACTTGCAAGACGCTACGATTCCTATTGGGGGGGAAGTAACTAATGCAAGTTGGAGCGCTGCGGAAGACTACGATCTTTGCTACATTTACTGTGCACTATCAGTCGATCCTATTTGAGGGACCGATCAAAGTGGTGAATCTTTTTGGGGCAAAATTACTAATTGCTACAATCGGAAGAACATTAATCGAAAAAGAACGCTATCTTCGGTCAAAGGTCATTATGGAAAAATAAATCGTCAAACGCAAACGTTCGATTCTCAAATGTTCAAATTGAAGCAAACGAATCCTAGTGGCTTTGGGAATGAAACGCATTTAGTACGCTTCAATGTAATTTCATTGTATTTTTTTTATCTTAGTTCCTTAAGTTTACCAGTTTTTTTTTGAACAGAGAATGGCCGCAAACAAGTTGTTCAAACAAATCTATAAACCTGATAGTAAACAAGCACCACATTTTTATCAGTTCATGCACGTGTATGACATGTTGGTCGAGCATGTTAAATGGAAATCATCGCTTCAGAAGACCGTTCAACAAGTTCAAACAAACAGCGGTAGGGGTAAAACGCCTAGAGTTGGAGAAACCTCCAGTCCTATGGAATCCCAAGGAAGCTTCAGTTTAGGATCAAAAGAAGGCCCATCCCAAAATGAAGATCATTTTGTTAGGCCACAGGGAGCAAAAGCGGCCAAAAAGAAGCAGACTGCGGCAGCGGATCAAGATGAAATTAAAAAACTCATGCTTGAATCTGAGGAAAGATTTAACCGGGCAATGGACACTCGAGCACTGCAACACCAAGAAAAGTTATCAAGAATGGATCAACTTATTGCTGGAAACCGCCAAAGAGATGAAGATGCAATCATGTTTATGGATACGTCACATATGTCTGCAGAACAACTGCAGTATACGGAGCAAAGAAGGAGAGAAATTATGAGGCGTAGACTTGAAGAGGATCATTAAATGAATTACCGTTTCTACAACCATTGTATCTTTAAGTACCGTTATTTGTATTGTGTTCTTAATGCAAGCAATTAGTAATATAAGTTTTTCATTTAAATTGCATTACACTAAAAAATGATTTTAACAACCTTAGCTTAATTATACAGAAACAGATTACAATAACCTTAATACGAAACAACATAAACAGTAGTAGAAAACGTAAGAATAGAAATAAAGTTTCACTGATTTCCAGAAAACCCCCAAAGATGATCTATGAGATCATTTTGTAGTCTTCGATGAAGTTGAGCACTACGGTATGACATTTGACTTTGTACATGAAACTCGAGTTCAAGTGCGCTTCCAATCATATCGTTGCGCCAAACATGCGGTGGTGTAGGAGCACCCTCGTACACGTAATCTTCTTCCATGTCTTTTTCATCCTCTATAATCATATTATGTAAAATAATACAAGTGTATATTATTTTTGTCATTTTAACTGGTGACCAAAGTCTGCATGGATTACTGACTATGGCAAATCTAGACTGAAGAACCCCAAATGCTCTTTCAACATCCTTCCTTTGGCCTTCTTGCATCGCTGCAAACTTTGCTTGTTTATTGTTTTGTGGGTTAGAAATTGTCTTGACAATGATACTCCATTTCGGATATATACCATCACCTAGATAATATCCATGATCGTACGTGTTACCTCCCAAAGTAAATGTACAAGGAGTAGATCTTCCGTTTGCTAAATCATTGAACAACGTAGATTGTTCGACTACGTTAAGATCATTGTTCGAACCTGGCATTCCAAAAAATGCATGCCATATCCATAAGTCATAAGACGCTACAGCTTCAAGATTAATAGAGGACCTATGAGATTTACCCTGATAAGCTCTAGCATACGCCTTTGGACAATTCTTCCACTCCCAATGCATGCAGTCTATACTGCCTAACATTCCGGGCCAACCTCTACTACCATGCATATTTAATAAGTTAATTATATCGGCCTCGTTCGGTCGGCGTAAGTATTGATCACCGTAAATGTCCACGATAGCTTGACAGAAATGTTCCAAACACTCTAATACCGTGCTTTCCGCCACTTTCAAATTTTCGTCAAGTGCGTCCGCCGGTCCTGCATATGCAAGCATTTTGAGTGCAGCTGTCATTTTTTGAATTCCTGTCAAACCCATTGTACGAGATGCATTGGGTTTGAAGATAAAGTATTTGTCATGCTGCTTGATACATTGGAGGATTCTAAGAAATAGAGGACGCCGCATGCGGAATCTTCTTCTAAAATCGGCATCTGTGTAAGTAGGATTCGGAACAAAGTAGTCTTCCATCAGTCTGTCGTTGTGCCATGAATGTCTACGATTTTTATACCGACGACCAACAACTGATCCACCGTGTTGCCTGCTCGATTGACCAACCTGTAGCGCAGCCATACTTAGTAGTTCCTTTTCGCGGCGAAAATGATCTTCCATCATTTCATCAAATTCGTCGTCGCTATCATCAAAAAATATATAATCTTCGGCCGCCATTTGTTATATTTGAAATTGTATGAAATAAGATTGAGCAATAATACTTCTCAACATCTAGCAAGCATTTTATAGCTTAATTCCCGGTACTGTTGCCATCCCATCATACAACTGTAGCCATCCCAGCATACAACTGTAGCCATCCCATCAAACAACTGTAGCCATCCCATGTTTAAGCAACTATTGTATGTAGGAGCAGTGTTGAATGGTTCTTATCGTACAACTGTAGCAATATTACTTTATCTTATCATACAACTGTAGCCATCCCATCAAACAACTGTATCATCACATCATTCAACTGTAGCCATTTTCTTAACGCAATAATACAGAAAGAAACAAGCCAATGTTACTGAAACAGCCAACAGTAATACAACCAACAAAAAAATACCACTACAACCAACAAGTAACAAACTCAACGAGAATACACTCAACTTAAGGATATCCAAATCGTTCTAGCCAATTTTGACGTACGATATAAGCCTCATGTCCAGTGAATGTGCTGTGATATTTGAGAAAGTAACGACCTTCAAAGGTGGAACGGGTTGGTTCGAATACATTTTCAAATATAACTTCATTGATAACTGTACTGTACTGCGTACAGGCGTTGCAGAAGTTCCCATACATAGTCCTCAACTCTACCTTCGTACGTCTAGTTCTACACTCAACATTGTTATTGTATAGTTCAGCAATGGTGTCCCAAAACTGAGTTGCCATTATCTGTAACGATATCGGGTTTTACCCGCTCGAAAATCAACATCCGTACTTTACATTGTACTAGAATGCCGCAGATTCGACCGTTCAAATCCGATTCGCCGGAGCTATAACACAATTAAGTAAATAACACAGCGGAAGAAAAAGAATATATCAATATATATAACATTGATACAATGATAGATACAAAATCTGATACAATATGACACAATAGAATGATGCAACAGATATCAATATACATCAGAGATATGATACAAGAAATAGCAGCGGAAAAGAAAATGATATCATCAGCAGCAGATAGAATATCTCCAATAGAATGCTCCAAGATAAGCAACGTCAGTCCATGAACTCCAAGAACTGAACCAGCTCCAGATAATCTACTAAACCTGAATATCTAATAAACCCAACTCTAGACTGCCCGTGTGGAAAATAGTGGGCACCCAGAGTTTAGGAAGGGAACAATAAACTCCGGATCAGTCATGGGACTGGTGTGAGCAACAAAAACAGTTTATCTTTAAAACAACAGCAAAAGAATTTTAAACATTGAAATCCGTAATGCTTTTTTGGAAAATGAAACTACCATAAGACCTCCCGCCACACACACAATGCAAACGCAGAATTGGAGGAGATTTCTTCTTATGATAGTCAAAGATGCTTACTACGCAAAATCATTGGATATTATTATTAGTGCATAGTGCAGAAAACACTTCGAAAGTATAATATTAATCTTAGCCAGCATAGACATTTCGAACTATGCCTACTATAGCTACCATCTAAACAGTGGGGCGCCACCATAAGTAAATGGCAGGTTCTACAACTAAAACCGTACAAGTTCCGTATTGGGAAATGGATTTCCAACAAATGGTCAGGCTAAGGAACTTCCTTCCGCCGCATGGGAACGCCTCTGGCGGGACGCCCCGAGAGACAAACTGCTCTCTGCCAACACAAGGCCGGGTTACCCCTGTAACAGGTAACTCACGAATATGCCACCCCCCGGTCCTTTGGGACCTTTATCCGAGGCCTCGATAACCAACATCACACATAATAAATAAGTGTATCCACATGAGTAAGTATCAGGGCTCCATACCATAATACCACCCCTTTCCAGAAGGAAATGACATACCCTAAAGGGCGCGACCCTCATAACCTTGCCGCAACATTCCTGTTTCGACCATTTCCGGGTAGTGAGGCCCTGACGAAGTCTCGTCCACAAAGCTACGCTTTTTCAAAAAGCCACGCTTTGGGTCAACAGATGATCAACCTATGATCATCTGGATAAATGATCAAACAAATGATCATATCACAAATGATCAAACACTGATCATCACACAGCAACACTCAGCATGCCACATTACCAAATTGGGAGTATATCGCTGATAACCTTCAACTACATAACCTCTGAGCTCATACGTCTCAGAGAAGGGTGTTAAGCTAAGAGAATAAATTCTCCGCCACCAACAGAAATGTATTTGAAAGAAATCGGCTTTATATCTCAAAGTGTAATGTCAGACATGTAACCATACAAGTCTGTTCCGGGATCGAACAGAACCGAAGGCACTTCTTACGAAGCCCTTGCAAATCCGGATAATTTTCAATCACGTCCGGACTTCCCATCACAAAAAAGTGATATAAATCTCTATACCGGAGCAACTCGGTGCAGAGACATTCGACAGGTTGTCCTTTCATTTTCGAAAAATATCCGGTCTTCACCACCGGTCTTCAAATGCTATCCATAACGTCGAATCACTTATTCGGAATGGGTTATGTGACACAAAGGTCCTCTCCCGGCTAAACCGAATAGTGAGCGCAATATTTAACAATATATGGATATTGGGATTTCAATTAAGTCACAACTTATTACCCAAACTTTCTTTTCAAATGGTTTAACAAATTACCATTTCAAATCTTTAAACAAAAAGATTCATTTTAACAACCTTAAATGGTTTAAACAATTTCCACACTTTAATCTTTTAAACAAAAGATTCATTCACAGATTTTCCAAAACCAATTTCCATTTCAGTTTAACTCGTTAAATCTTTAAATTAAAGATTTAACTTATAACTTTCAAAACAATTTCATTTCGAATGGTTTGCATAAATCGCCATTGTAAATCTGTTGAAAATGAACAGATTTAATTCATAGCTTTCAAAAAGAATTCATTCATAACTTAGAAAACCATTTTTCAACTCAATCTTGAAATTCCTTTAATTACTGGAATTCCATTTCTTATATGAAAGCTTTTATCATTTGAAAACAAACAGTTTCATTTTGGAAATCTGATTCATTTATACGAGTTAAGGTTCTTGGGTTAAATCCAAATTCTCAAAATTTTACTTTTAAAATGGTTTAACTTCATATAAACACATTTATAACATTTTTAATCCCTAGTTTCAAATCATAGGATTCAATTTCAAACTTGAATTCAAATTTAAATCAAATTATTTAAATTTCAAAACTCGATTAAGTTATTCAAAATAATTTTTATCTTTGAAATTCTATTTCAAAAGCTTTTCACTTTAAACCCAAATTTCTAATTTCAAAATCAATTGAAATTAAAATTTCAATTTCAAAAACATCAAATTTAAATTATCTGTGACTTAACCGATTTCCACGTGAAATCCATATTTGTGTGTGTAAAGGTGTAGTCCAGGGGTTTAACACAATAGTGCAACAAGATGAATCATCACATATCAAAATACAGGATATAGTTGATAAGCGATATAAACTATAACGCTTATCTTTCATTCACAGATCACAGATATATATCACAGATAAGTAAATTACAGATCACAACATAAATCAGGGTATATCACAAAGCATCATATATCAGGGATATCAAACAAATCAAATCATCTAATATAAACCAAGCATCCATAAGTAAGGTTAGTAAATTGTCTGATAAATTTGAATCAGATTAATTTCTTATGAATTACTTATCCTGGTTAATTAGCATTAATAAATTACAAATCATCTTGATAAATTATTCTTTAATCATTTATTAATTAACCATTAATAATAAATCAATTAACCTTTAATTAAAATTCATCAACCTTTAATTATTAAATAATTAACCTTTAATTATTTAATTCACCATTTTATTAATTGTCCTTGATTAATTACATTAATTAATCCTTTGATTATTTGATTAATCGACTTACTTAATCAATTTAATCATTTATTTAATTTCTTTTAGTTAAGAAGTTATCTTTGATTAATTAATTACCTTTAATTACTTATATTAATTATCCTTAACCATTCACAGTAATTAAACATTAATCACTTTTAATTAATATTCATAAATCTCTAATCAGTTGTTAATCGATCAAAATCATTAGTTAATTAAATTAATTAACTGTCCTTAATTAATTCATGTAATAATTATCCTTTTGACTATTTTACTTAACTGACTAATCTTTAATTAATTATTCTCAAATTAATTACCTTAATTAATTAATCGCATAGATTTACTAATCACATTTATTAATTAATCACATAAATTAATTAATCAACCTTTATCAAGTTCAAAGTTTATTTTAAAATAACGGTTATACATATTAAACCACTTTAAACTTAATTACTTTAATATAATTCATTTTAAAACCTTTGAACTCAATTACTTAAATTTTTTAAGCTTTTAAATCACATTACATTTTTACTTGCAATTTCAAGTTTTAAAACAATCATTTAACTTTTAACTAAAAGAATTTTATCAAAATCAAATTTAAACATCCGTTTTGAAATAAATTACTTTTAACAGCTATTTAATTTAAACTTGAATTTATACTTAACTTTTAATTTAACCTAGTTTAACTTTGTCATAATTTAAAGTTAAGCTTCAGAAGATTGAACAGGTTCTGGAATATGCAACAAAGCATCTACTCGAGCCTCCCCAGCTGCATCGAGTCTCACCCCAAAAACTTCGAGCAAACCATAATTTAACCCGAGTAAAACTCGAGTTCAAAAACCCCACAACGACTTCGAGTTAGATCCTGCTCTGCTTCGAGTTGAAACTTAGATTTCCCGAGACCAATACGAGGCAACCAAAATCCTGTAACCTCCCCAAAATCCAACAGCACAGCCCATCAGAAAATAGTACACCGTGCACATGCACATCGTCAATCATCACCTCCGGTCGTCATCGCTATATCGAGCAAGTCGAAATCCATCCCTGTACCAAACTCCGATCGTCGAAACTCCGTCATGTCGCTGAGATCGAATTTCAAATGAAAATTCGAAACCTGGAAAACTCGAAAGCACCTCACCTCGAGACCTGACAACATGCTGTTCGCACCGCCTCGACCACCAGAAATGCTCCAACACCGGCTACGAACGCGTCTCCCTCTGGGCCACCATCCCTCAAAATCCCACGCAACTCGATCGGTCCTAGATGGTGAAATCACCTTGTCTACAGACACGCAAACAATCTCGGCTACAACCCTAGTTTAAGCTCGACTCGCCAATTCATACAATAGAAAAATCCTTCGACAATTTTCCTGTAACCATCGATACCCAGACTAACTTCGTGCAAAGTTTCAGCATTCGAAAGTTATTTGATTTCTGGAAATTGGCAAAAAATCCAATTTTGGTTCAACTAAAAGCTACTCCTTATACCCATCACTAAAAATCATCAATTTAGTTTTAAAAATCCTATTTTGAAGAGTGGATTCAAGTTATATAATCGAATCTAAAATTTAAAACATTTGAAATTGGCATAGATTTAAGATAGGCTCTGTAAAACTAAATTTACGACTGTAATACTTCACCAACATGCTTAAAACAAATTTTTATAGCTTGATTATGAGTAAGCAACTTACTTTGTTTTAAAATATAAGCCTGTAAATGATTTGAAAGAGGATGTTTTTATATTTTGATTATCTACTTAACCCTGTAACTACAACAGGAAACAACAGTATATTCATTTGTCTCAGAACACTCATATATAAAATCACAGAGCTATCCAAACAAAATACATATGCAGGCACCATATGATTACAGATTCAGTCATACTTAATTTTTCAAAACTTGTGTTTACTCACTGGCATCAAAATATTTAAAACATGTTATGGGTTTAAGAAAAGTTACTCACTTGTCTTGAGGCTGAACAGAGCTTGCATTTATGTTGAACAGGCTTGAGTTTCTTGACTTCTCTGGTTTGCATAAATTTGGATTGTTGTTTCAATTTGAATTTTTTTGTTTTTGTTTAAAATGATATTTACTTTAGATTTTCTCAGCTGTAATTGAACGAGCTGATATGAGGAAGGCTTGATAAAGGAAATGGCTTTACAGGGTATTGTATTTGTTCAAGTGATATAGAGAAGATGTGTACAGATAGGATGTTACCTGTACAGGTGATATTTGCATTTGTTTGTACAACAATACAGGTATATTTTTCTTTGTATATTGCGAATTGACTTTGGTTTGTGCTAGAAACTGATTCCATTAAATGCATGTTCCCCCCATGCCTACATACTTATCCCAATTTTTTTCCTAAGTACATAGGTTATATTATTATCTTCATTTCCTTCTTGCCTTGCATTTCGGCTGAGAAGAAATATTGGGTGGCTTCATTAAATGCTTGTACAATTCCTGTTTATAAAAATATTGCTTTGTACACTATTTGTATATTTTATTTTCTTAAAAATTTCAGCCTGAATCCTTTTATAATTGTTTACTATATACAATTGTTTGTACTATGCTTGTATATACGGTCTTGTTTAATGATACTATATATGCTACTGCTTTATTATGTGAAGCCATATGTTTACTTTAATCTTTAGTATATTTTTAATCTCTTTGATAACTTTTAGCCTGCACACTTTTTATTTTGCTTATGTTATTCAAACTTAAACTATCAATATATAATTTACTTTCGTTATTTTATTTTAAACTTAACTATCCAATATTACATTCATTTACTATTATTTTTATTTTTATTTTTAAACGACTTATTAACAATTTAAATTCAAGTCAAAATATATATTATTATTTCAAATTTAGTCAGATATGTTCAAATACAGATATATATTCTCATATATACAATATTTTTAAATTTTTAAACGATTTATACAAATATACTTGGATATCGGGGAAACTCGCATCACCTTATATCGATTTATTTCACAAATATTAATTCAAAAATTAATAAATTATCATTTTAAATATTTATAAAATTCGGGATCGTTACAGACTTCCCCCCTTAAAAGAATTTCGTCCTCGAAATTACCAAGGAGACAAAAAGATAGATGAAAAAAGTTTCATCAATTCAAATTGAATATCTATTCTGCATTTGGCTTACCAAATCAGAATATCAATAACAGGTACAAGAACGAATCTGTTTAACACTTCACAAGATATTCGGGTTAACCAGATCTACGAAATATGCAGGGGCATCGGTCAGTTCGAAGTGATAACTAACCATTCGTAGAATATATCCAGACCCAAAGAATAGATAGATATATGGATACAATTCCAAAACTTTTAGTTTAAAAATCAAAATATACCTATCAACTATAACAAACAAAGCAACCAATACATCCAAACAAACAAGTCTGGCCTATCTGGAGTTTATTGTCCCATATTGATATATCGAATCTCCTTTCTGGATCTACCAGAAATTATCGAAGAATTGAGAAAAAGATGCTGAACAAAAAAGATCGATAGAGAAAAGATTGCTTCCTTGTTGTTATAGGGTATTGACCATTTACAGTCGTATTTCCCTGTTCTCTATCTCATCCTCTTCTTGCACTCATACTTACTATCTGTGGATAGTAAGAGAATTTACTGAGGCACACGGACGAATATCTGAGAATTACTCATTCTAGAGTTTACTTCACTCTATCTCTAATGAGCTACTTAACGTGTTATACTCCTGAGCTAAAGTTCAACCTTAGCTCTGATACCACATGTAACGACACGGACATTTCCGGCAGCAGCGACCGGTAGGCTTTGCAACCATCCCAGCCCCACCGTGGCTTACACTGGCACCTCGCAGTTGCTTTTACGGCCAGCCTCTCGACTGTCACAACCAACCCATCCCACTCAGGAACATGTAGGGGTAAGAGTCCCCCGTTCGCCACCAAACCGCGAAGCGAGAACCCCCTATCATGCTGTAATATAGCAAATGCGATCCATAACGTCGAATCACTTATTCGGAATGGGTTATGTGACACAAAGGTCCTCTCCCGGCTAAACCGAATAGTGAGCGCAATATTTAACAATATATGGATATTGGGATTTCAATTAAGTCACAACTTATTACCCAAACTTTCTTTTCAAATGGTTTAACAAATTACCATTTCAAATCTTTAAACAAAAAGATTCATTTTAACAACCTTAAATGGTTTAAACAATTTCCACACTTTAATCTTTTAAACAAAAGATTCATTCACAGATTTTCCAAAACCAATTTCCATTTCAGTTTAACTCGTTAAATCTTTAAATTAAAGATTTAACTGACGGCTCGGGTTTTGCCCGCTCGAAAATCAACATCCGTACTTCACATTGTACTAGAATGCCGCAGATTCGACCGTTCAAATCCGATTCGCCGGAGCTATAACACAATTAAGTAAATAACACAGCGGAATAAAGAAAAGATAACAACAGCAGCGGAACAATATCAATAGAAGTGATAACTCCAAAATGATCTTCAGACAAGAATGAATCCACAACTCCAAGATAAGCAACTCCGATGAATGAACTAGCTCCAGATAATCTACTAAACCTGAATATCTGAAAAGAAACCCAACTCTAGACTGCTCGTGTGGAAAATTATGAGCACCCAGAGTTTAGGAAGGGAACAATAAACTCCGAATCAGTCATGGGACTGGTGTGAGCAACAAAAACAGTTTATCTTTAAACAATCAACAAAAGAATTTAAAACATTGAAATCCGCAATGCTTTTGGAAAATGAAACTACCATAAGACCTCCCGCCACACACACAATGCAAACGCAGAATTGGAGGAGATTTCTTCTTATGATAGTCAAACATGCTTACTACGCAAAATCAAATCATTTTTGATATTATTATTAGTGCATAGTGTAGAAAACATTTCGAAAGTATAATATTAATCTTAGCCAACATACGACTAGTATCGTATGCCTACTATAGCTACCATGTTCAATAGCAGGTTACCGCCACATTCCATAGCAGGTAATACAACTAAAACCGTACACGTCGCGTATTGTTTCTTTGGATTTCCAACAAATGGTCAGGCTAAGGAACTTCCTTCCGCCGCATGGGATTGCCTCTGGCGGGACGTCCCGAGAGACAAACTGCTCTCTGCCAAACAAGGCCGGGTTACCCCTGTAACAAGTAACTCACGACTATGCCATCCCCCGGTCCTTTGGGACCTTTATCCGAGCGCTCGATAACCAACATCACACATATAAATACGTGTATCCACATGAGTAAGTATCTGGGCTCCATACCATGATACCACCCCTTTCCAGAAGGAAATGACATACCCTAAAGGGCGCGACCCTCATAACCTTGCCGCAACATTCCCGTTTCGACCATTTCCGGGTTGTGAGGCCCTGATGAAGTCTCGTCCACAAAGCTACGCTTTGTCACAAAGCCATGCTTTGGGTCAACAGATGATCAACCTATGATCACAAAGATAAATGATCAAACAAATGATCATATCACAAATGATCAAACGATGATCATCACACAGCTACACTCAGCATGCCACATTACCAAATTGGGAATATATCGCTGATAACCTTCAACTACATAACCTCTGAGCTCGTACGTCTCAGAGAAGGGTGTTAAGCTAAGAGAATAAATTCTCCGCCACCAACAGAAATGTATTTGAAAGAAATCGGCTTTATATCTCAAAGTGTAATGTCAGACATACAATCCATAAAAGTCTGTTCCGGGATCGAACAGAACCGAAGGCACTTCTCACGAAGCCCTTGCAAATCCGAATAATTTCCAATCACGTCCGGACTTCCCGTCACTAAGGGTGATAAAACCTCTATACCGGGGATCAGCCGATGTAGAGTAACTCGACGGTAATCCTTCCGTTTTCAAAAATATCCGGTCTTCAACACCGGTCTTCAAATGCTATCCATATACGACGTATCACATATTCGGAATGGGTTATATGACACAAAGGTCCTCTCCCGGCTAAACCGAATAGTGAGCGTAATATTCGAAAATCATATGGATATGGGATTTCAATTAAGTCACAACTTATTACCCAAAACTTCTCTTTTCAAATGGTTCAAACAAATTACCATTTAAATCTTTAAACAAAAAGATTCAATCTTTACGGTTTAAACAGTTTCCACACTTTAATCTTTTATACAAAAGATTCATTCACAGATTTTCCAAATTAATTTCCCTTTCAATTCGATTAACTCGTTAAACCTTTAAATCAAGATTTAACTTATAGCTTTCAAAACAATCCCATTTCAAATGATTTAAACCAATCATTATTTTAAATCTGTTAAAAATAAACAAATTCAATCATAGCTTTTCAAAACAATTCATTCATAACTTGGAAAACCATTTTCAATTCAATATTGAAATTCCTTTAATTAAACTGGAATTTCATTTCTTATCTGAAAGCTTTTATTCTTTTAAAACAACAGTTTTATTTCAGAAAATTTGATTTATTCATACGAGTTGAAATCCTTGGGTTAAATCCAAATTCTCAAAATTTACTTTTAAATGGTTTAACTTTATATAAACACATTTATAACATTTTCAATCTCTAATTTTAAATCATAGGATTCAACTTCAAACTGGAATTCAAATTTAAATCAAATTATTTAAATTTTCAAAACTCGATTAAGTTATTCAAAATAACTTTTATCTTTGAAATTCTATTTCAAAAGCTTCTCACTTTTAAACCCAAATTTCCAATTTCAAAATCAATTGAAATTTCAATTTCAATTTCAAAAACATCAAATTTAAATTATCTGTGACTTAACCGATTTCCACGTGAAATCCATATTTGTGTGTGTAAAGGTGTAGTCCAGGGGTTTTACACAGTAGTGCAACACAATGAATCATCACAGATCAAAATACAGGATATAGTTGATAAGCGATATAACTATAACGCTTATCGTTCATGCACAGACCACAGATATATAGATATCACAAATAATAAATTACAGTACAGATCACACACAATCAAAATATATCACATAGCATCACAGATCAGGAATATCAAAAATTCAATCATTTAGTAAAATACGATCATCTATAAGTAAGATCAGTTAATTGTCGGATTAATTCAAATCAGATAAATTACTTATGAATCACAAATCCTGGTTAATTAACCTTATTAAATTACAAATCATTTTGATTTATTATTTTTCTTAATCATTTATTAAGTAACCATTACTTAATCACATTAACAAATTATTATTTAAGTAATTAAGTAAGTATTAATCAATTAATTATTAATTAACCGACCTTAAATTACAAATTGATAAATCTCTAATCACTTAGTTAATTACAATTATAAATTAATTAACCATTCTTAATTATCTTTTTTTTATATTATTATTTAGACAATTAATTAATAATAATTATTCTATCTAAATTAATATTTAGAAATCTTCCTTAATAATTTTGAAATCAAATCATCATTAACTTGAAACTCTGATGTTATTTAAATTTCAACACTTAAGTTAAATTATCTACTTAATCAAAATATTACTTAAGATTTTTAGAAAAACATTGTTGAGTATCTCCATAATTTATCTGGAACAAATTCTTACTTAAGTTATCAACAACAATCACTTCATTAGTAATAAAATTGTCTACAACCTTTACTTTAACTTAATTTGGCTTAACCCTTTCGAAAATAGAACCCGAGACTATCACAGGTTTCACTCGAGTAAAACTCAAGTTTCCCTTCCATTTTACCCGAGTACTTCTTCTTCCCCGCGTAGTTAGTTTTAAGTTTTAAACTTAATAACTGTTGTTTCCAGGCTCAAAAATTCTCGCGTCCCAACCCGAGACGATCCATCAATATCTCGAGTATCAACTCGAGTCACTTTCCCACGAACTCCTCATCAGACACGGTGCGTAGCCGTGCACGTGTACATCTGAACTGAACGTCGTCGACCAACTCTGCGATCACCGGCACGTCACCTTCGACCCACCTAACTTCCCCGACCTCCTAAATTAATACGATCACTGGAGTGTCAAAATTGAACTACTCGAGACAACTGGAACAAATCACCATCATCGGAAAAACCCCTCGTCCCCGCGACCTCGACTACCAGAAAGTCTAAAACTCCGGCCAACCCTTCGTCTCCATCCAAGCTTCCATTTCCCAAATCCCCGTCACACTCGATCACTCAGAGATGGCGATATCACCTCGATTCCAGACCACAACCAACTCACGACTTAAACCCTAAACTCCACTCGATCCTTCAATCCTTTCAATGGAAAAATTATTTAACATTTTTCCCATTAAGATCGATCGCCAGGCTTACTTCGTGCAAAGTTTCAACGATCGAAGCTCGTTTGATTTCTGGGAATTGACAAAAATCAAATTTTGGTTCAACTAAAAACTGCTCCTTAGACCCATCACTAAAAATTCCCATTCTTGTTTTAAAAATCTATTTTTTTATGTAGATTCAAACTATGTAATTGATTTAGCAATTCACAAAACTCGAATTCAACATAAAAATTGTTTATTGCCCTGTAAATCAAATTTCCAGTTGATATACTTCACTAACAGGTTGAAAACAAATTTTAAAAGCTTGATTTATGTTTAAACAACCTATTTTGTTTTAAACTCGAAGCCTAATAATAGCTAGATGAAAATAATTTGGATTTTGAATAACTTCTTGACTTAGTAACCAAACAAAACAGAGAAGAATCAGAACAACAACATATATAAACACAGAGTTATATAAACAACATACCTCTGTAAGCATATTATTATCAATGAATCAAACATATAGATTTAATTAAACTTAAGTCTGTAAAATTTGTTTACTCACAAGCAACAAAAATCAAAACAGGGTAAGCTCTAAAAATAGGAGTTGCTCATAGTGGTTTTGAAGAAGGAACAGAGTTCTTTTATGTTGAAAACAGTTTTGAAAATGCAAGCTGGAATCATCTTCTTGATCTCTGGGTTGTGTTAAAGTATTTGTTGTTTTTAGTTGAATTTTGTTTAATTTTTTTTTTCTTTCAGATGTGAATGGACGAACTGAAAATGAGAAGGCTTTGATATGTATAAAAATGAGTTACAGGTGAGAATAGATTTGGTACAAAGCATCAGAGATTTTTTTCTTTGTGGAGGCTGATATACATCTTGCTTTGGTGGCTATAGGACATGGCATTAATTAAGCTTGCTTTGACTAAAGATTTTTATCTTTGTTTATTGAAACGAAATGATCTCATTTCGGCTGATAGAATATGGTTGTGTACTTTGGTTTCATATTTACTCATATTTTTGTTTTCTTTCCTTTTATTTATTTTATTACTTTATAATGTTATTAAATTTTATTTTGCCTTGTCTCATTATTTTATAATATATGTAAACTTCTATTTCTTTTCTTTATTTTATCTTTCTTTTATTATATTTTATTTTTCTTACATTTGCATTCATTCATTATATTTCCAAAACCCAATTCAAATTGACTCATATATCACATATACATATATATATATATATATATTCACATATATATACAATATTTAAATTTAATTGATTTAACACAAATTTATTCGTCTCGGGGAAACTCGCAATCTATTTACCGTTTTATTTCACAAATTTTATTCAAAAATTCAAATTAATTATCAATTTAAATTTATAAAAATTCGGGGTCGTTACAGACTTCCCCCCTTAAAAGAATTTCGTCCTCGAAATTACCAAGGAGGCAAAAAGATAGATGAAGAATATTTCATTGAATCAAACTGAATATCAATTCTGCATTTGGCTTACCAAATCAGAATATCGATAATACACACAAGAACGAATCTGTTGAATTCTTTCACACGATACTCGGGTTATCCAGATCTACGAAATATGGAGTGGCATTGGTCAGTTCGAAGTGATAACTAACCATTCGTAGAATATATCCGGACCCAAAGAATAGATAGGTATATGGATACGATTTCAAAACTTTCAGTTTAGAACTAAAGTATACCTATCAACCATAGCAATCAAAGCAACCAATTCATCCAAACAAACAATTTTGGCTCAGTTGAAGTTTATGTCCCATTTTAATATATCGAATCTTCTTCCTGGATTTACCAGAAAATATCGAAGAATTGAGAAAAGATGTTGAACAAAAGAGATTGATAGAGAAAAGATTTCTTCCTTGTTGTTACAGAGTATTGACCATTTATAGTCGTATTCCCTCAGTCCCATATCTCATCCTCTTCTTGCACTCATACTTACTATCAGTGGATAGCAAGAGAATTTACTGAGGCATTCGGATGGATATCTGAGGAATACTCATTCTAGGGTATACTTCACCCTATCTCTAATGAGCTACTTAACGTGTTATACTCCTGAGCTAAAGTTCAACCTTAGCTCTGATACCACATGTGACGACTCGGACATTTCCGGCAGCAGCGACCGGTAGGCTTTGCAACCATCCCGGCCCCACCGTGGCTCACACTGGCACCTCGCAGTTGCTTTTACGGCCAGCCTCTCGACTGTCACAACCAACCCATCCCACTCAGGGACATGTAGGGGTAAGAGTCCCCTGTTCGCCACCAAACCGCGAAGCGAGAACCCCCTTCTGACCGGAGGCGGTCAGAAGGGGGAATGTTACCTCTGTAACATTCCCCCTTCTGACCGCCTCCAGTCGGTCATTAAACCAACTAGAAACGTTCAAAAAGACGAATTGTTATTTAGTTTATAAGGTTTAAACAGAATCAGCCACAGAAACACAGAATAATAACAATGAATTAAAACGAATGAGAATTTATTTCATTACTATAAATCTTTTTGAATACATCAGAGTTTATACAATTTTAATACTGATACAGCGGAATATCTTAAAATACAATTTTCTCCTGAAATAAATGATTCTTTACTCTCTCTCTAACTTCGCTGCTCGAAAATCTTCAAGCTGTAAAAATACTCGGTCTGACCCGAGTATTATATTCAAAAGAAAATAATACACAGGTCAGTCTAATTCAAACCAGTTATTAGTGCATATAGGCAGTAATAATTTAAATAGACGACAGTCACAATAATTCCCGTCTATCCGACTCCTTAAACAAAGAAACCGGATAACGGTCAATATAACACTTAACAGTGTTTAACAATAAATCAGCAGATTTAAATCATCAACAGAGATAAATAAACAATTTATCAAATCGACTAAATCAATTTAAAACAATTGAAATTGTCACTTTAAAACCCATCAAGACTCGATTGGCTGCCGTACACGCACGCGTGTACGGCCTCGCCAGTATGGCATAAAAATCAATGCATCAAAAGCAAAAGAAAAATCGATTCAAATCTGTCGAGTTTGGGTGGCTGCAGTGCACGCACGCGTGCACTGCCTCGCCAATACGTATAAAATGTCATCACAACTCCAACTATAAATCAGCACATCAATACTGCAGGGGTCAAAATATTAACAAAATGCAGACAGTACAAATCCACCAATATATTCACATATAGGCAGAAACAGTGATCAAATATCAAGTATGAGCAGTGCCCATCAATGAGTTCAAGTATATGCATGTCTGTCTAAAATGAAACAGTGGCAATAAAATAAATCAAGTATCAAGTATGAGCAGTTCCCATCAATGAGTTCGAAAACTATGAATTGATACTGAAGTCAAGTGATAAATTTCTTGTTTAAAAAGTCAAATGCCGAAGTCCAGATGTAACAGACTACAACACAGTGATGCAAAGGCCAACCAAACATTTTCGACCAGAAATACTTGCAACATAAATGGTGCAAAGAAAGCAACAGTGGAAAAACCATATGGATATTGAAACAGGCTATTGAAACTAATGGTGTACAAGTGTATATATACAAGTGCAGTCCAGTTCATGCACAGGAGCTCAAGAGCAGCCCAAAATCAAAACAGAGGGGATTCCAAGGTAACAAACAAGGTCAAATACCAGAATCCCTACAGATGCCAACTTCATAAGGGTACCAGACTTGGACAGAGATAAGTACGCAAAGACCCCACGTTTATAAACATTTCAACTTTTTAAGCTCCAAACATTAGCAGGTCCAAACAAACCTAAAGCCGAGAAAAATACTAACCAAAGGCTAACAGTTCAGGTCACTGTTGCCATAACTCAAAGCACATACAGGAATTCTACAGCAAATACACATAAAAGTAAAGTGCAGTGAACACTACAGGCAAGTGGACACTATCGGCATGTTGATAACAAAGCACTGCAACTAAAAAGACTCGAGTGATGAAGCACTGAAATGATGCCATTGTACAAACAACAATTGAATAGCCGCGACACTACAGAGCTACCCCAGGCAATATGATAACCCAAATATATACATGCAAGAATGCATATATATACATGTACAATGCCCAGAGATAATGAAACTGAAGGGCCCAAATATTGGAAAGTATCTGATTCCAGTACATCAACATGAAACCAGAGAGAGTGAAGTCAGAAACCAAGAAATGCAGTATCAATCAAGGCTGAAGCCATCAAAAATATCACATAATCAAAGTAATCGAAGTCGACTAAACAGTTTCAAATCAAGGCCGAAACAATGCAACTGATACACGACAGAGATGAACAACTTGCAACTGCAGACTACAACAATGACCAAAACAAGAAGCTCAACAACAACAATGCCCAAAATAACTTGAACGAAGCTACTAAAGGAATGCAGACAGTGGCCGAGAACCCAGACCAATACTACAAATCAAATGCTAGGTCGAACAACTACATGATGAACCCAGACTCATGAACCATATCAATGCCAAATGCTCACATGCTCAAAACTCAACTACCAGTGTACTGTAATACCATCAGAGAAGACAATAGCAAAACAAATCAGAAATGCACCAACCAAGCAATGGACTCGACCAAATTCAACTGCAAGTCTAGACTAAATACAATGCCACCATGAACTGTACTTGTAATAACAATGACTCAATGCACATCAAGCAAGAACCAGACCCACTCCAATCTGGCAACAATAAGTACACTGACCAGACTATGTACATGTACACAAATGCAAAGGCCACAACACAGTCAACAGTGACCAAGTATACAAAATGCAGACTCAAGTTTATATCAAGCAGCATATATTTGAACCAGACTCAAGTACACAATGCAGAGAAACCCAGATCCAATCCAAACCAGTTCGAATAAAGTTCGATAGCAACTATCAAGCATAAATAAGTGTGCAGTCATGACCAAGGAAATGAATTTGAACGTATAAGTCAAAACATTCTTAAGCATCGAAACAAAGATCAGTGGCCAGAGAAACAAGTTGACGAATTCAAAAACTTTATCAGACGAAATCAACCATTTTATATGAACGAAAATTATGGAGTTTGACTCCTATATAAAACCCTAACATCATCATCGGCAAGACTAAATAAACAACCAAAACACTTTACCGAGCTGGAATTAGATGTGAGTAACTAGGGTTACTCACCTTTTTCACGAATCGAAGCAGCGTCGAGCACGAGATCTTCGATCGACCAAGCTATTGGGGTCGGCATCCATGAATCGAACGAGCCCTAATTTTTCAGAGACGAGCGAGCGAAAATTTTTGAGGCCGCCATTTTTATTTCTCGTTTAATTTTGTTTAGGGTTAGGGTTATACGAATGAATGAGAAATTGAGGGGATCGGGTTTTCGTGTTTTAACCGAGATAAGGATGGGCTTAGGGTATGGGCTGGTTATAGTTTTTTTTTTCTTTTTATTTTTAAATTTTGTTTTTATTATTTTTATTAATAAACTTATGCTATTGAATTTTGTAGATAAAATTTATTTCCTTTTAAACATCATCATTTATATCTATATTGTTTTAACTTGCCTATATCTTATCATATCAAAAATGTAGTGTTTTAATTTTAAATTAAATAAGATAATTTTGATTTTCTTTAAATTCATTTATAAATCCCGATTCAAATTATTATTAAATTTTCAGTAGATTAAATTCAAAAAATTAAATCGCCAATTCATTCTGATAATTTGAAATTCAAGTCAAATCATTGTTCAAATATTTAAAATTAATTAAATATTTTCAATTTAAATTGTTTAAAATTCAGGGTCGTTACAAACTCCCCTCCTTAAAAACTTTTCGTCCACGAAAAGGAAAAGTTGTTAAAATTCCATCAATATTTATACCTTACTCAATTTTTTACAAGCTTGAAACTCAATACAAATAAATGAATATAGGATTCATTTCATTTGTTTAATCTCATTAGTTTTGTTTATCTTCTCTTTTGTTCATTGATTTCTACAATCAAAACGCAAAAGTCTTTTATCAACATTTTCGATTTACAACTCAGATTCAAACTTTAAAATTCTTCACGTTAGAGATTTATATAATATATATCTCTTCCAAAGCTGTGGACTTTCAAAACATTACAAAAATCCTCTTCCTTAGTTTATTAGGTAGGAATTTCGTAATTTTAATTTCAAACTATTGATTCACTATTTACAGTTTGAAAATACTTGCTAACTCGAAATTTAACAAGTCCATCTTCGTTCTCACAGACATTAGACATACGCTGGCCAGGCGCAGGTCTAAAAATCTCCAAGTACTAAACATACTTGCTTCAATTCCCAGTGAAAATACTTTTAAAAATTCTTTTAAAAATGGATATGGAAAGCACGTTCCCCCATGGATTACAGTTCCACCCGGCGGTTACGCTACTATCCCAGTAGAGTCGCTTGTGGCTGTAGATTTCACATCTCTTAAATTTCGCCATGGTTGTCGCCATAGATTGCAGTACACACGGCGGTTACGCTACTATCCCAGTAGAATCGCTTGTGTCTGTAGGCATCACGCCCCTCAAATTTCGCCTGGCATTAGATTGCAGTTTACCCGGCGGTTACGCCACTATCCCAGTGGAATCGCTTGTAACCGTGGGCATCTCGCCCCTCAAATTACGCTAATCATCAATCAAATCTAATCTCATCGCGATGATCTATCGCGAAGGATTTCCGATTCAAATAGTCACTCTGACTAAATGTAAATTCTACGTAGCTACAATTTCAAATGGACACTCTTCAAGAGTTCCAATACCTTCTCTAATAATAAATGGAAGGTACTTTTCCACATCCTCAGTTTAGAAAACATAATATCATATATGTAGTACTTTCATTTCACATTTCGTACATATAACATCTATGTAAACATACATAAGATTTCCATAACAATGTCTTTCTAAACTAACGGTTTCAAATTTACCGCATTCATATATATAAGTTCTAAAAACTTACATATCTCATATTCATAACAAAATAGAGGATTTCAAAATTTTCCTCTAAGTCGATTTGGAAATTTAAGGTTATCTCAAACCTAATTCATATTCACAATTCCATTTATTATCGACTTTCACATTCGATTTGGATTTCACGCTTACATCGTCAATTCTCAACACAGAATTGATGTCTATCGATATATAACCTCTGAGCTCGTACGTCTCAGAGAAAGGTGTTAAGCTAAGAGAATAAATTCTCCGCCACCAACAGATATATATTTAATAGAGATCAATTGCTATGTCATCAATTCACAATGTTAGACATGCAATCCAAATCATCATCTGAAATTCAAAGCTCAACTTATATTGTCTTTGATGTCGAAGTTAAACTCAATTTTAACTCAACGATTCGATTATTTTGAAAAATTTCAAATTGAACTAATTGTTCAAATTTCTCATTTAACTTTTCAACTTCGACTTCAAAAATGAATTTCAAATCATTTATTCCTTACGGAATATATTCACAACATTTCATATTTGGAAAAACATTTCCATACTTATTTAAAAATAAGTAATTCACAAATCCATTTTATTTTCAACATTTGAAAATATTCGATATACTTAAATCAAAATTAAGTATATATTTCATCTTTAAGGAAATCATTCTCTTTCACATATTCATTTGAGTTAAAACAAATGTTACGTAAAACATCGTTACGACAACTCAAAATCACTAGTATAGGGATTCGAAATTTAGATAGATGTATAAATCCCAATACTATACAAAACATTTCCTTTCGGAAATCATTTACTATAACAACAGTGTTATAGTCCATCATTTCCTTATATGCGAAAACATCTATTTCAACAATGAATGTTGAAATCTATGGTTTCGATATTCAATGCCTTTGAAAACATCTTTTTAAAACAATTACTTCGTTTTAAAATATCAACTTCCCCAAACATGTCCTTTTTACTCAATAATATATTCACGGTCCAAAATTGTGAATATACATCTTTTAACAAGCTATAAGAATTTACTTATCAAAATAAGTCAGTTTTGAATTTATAAACAACGTTTATAAATTCTATTCCTATTCATAAAGACTTCAATTCATAAAAATTGCTTTATTAACCAATTCCTTTATAACTCAATTTTATATCAGAATTTAATTTATAAGTAAATTACTTATAAATTCTTTTATTTCGCAACTTCGATTCATTTTATAACTTCACAATATAAACTTTTAAATTTCATTAACTTATGAAATCCAATTATACTTCATTTTCAACACTTATACAAACCAATATTTTATCAACACTTTCAAATCTTCAATTTAAGCCGTTTATAATAATTCAAAATTTCCAATTTAAACTATTATATAAATTTATCAGTTTTCCATTTCCAAGATAATCAACTAGTTCTTTAGTAAATCATTCATCAAATTGATTTCCAATTTAATCACATTTGATTCTTCTAACATTCATTCATATTCAATTAGTTTACTTTCACTAATTTATATTCAAGTTAGTTTGCTTTCAATTCAAATCAAATTTGATTCTATTTAGATTTACTTATCTTCCAATTTGAATTCAATTTACATAGCTTCCAAATTCCATTAATACAATTTCATTAACACTAAATGAATTTCTATACAATCAACTGGCAACCAATGCACATTTAATTTAACCAGATTTATTTACTTTGCTTACATTCAATTTGGTTTAACACACTTAATTTCAATTGGTTTATATTCTAATTCAGATTGAATTTTTATACTCACCATATTCACTAATTCACTTTTACAATTAAAGTCGAATTTTCCTTTCTATAACTCAAATTCATATTCATTACTTCACTTTATCAATTCATTTTGATATCAAATTCAATTTGATTCAATATTACTTAAGCCATGTTTCATTTTATCTTCACTTGACTCATTTTCACTATACAGCTTAAGTTCGCCTCAAATTTATTTGAAATTCTATTTTATTTAACTTTACTAAAGTCAAATTCATATCACTATTCAAAATTCAGATTTTGTTTTACTTAACAAAACTGTTTAACCATTTTACCAACTGGTTTTACTTAAATTTTCTCATTTTATAAGTTATACAACTTATTAATTTAAATTTCCCAATTCATATTGTATAATCACTTATCTTTCAAGTTTAACTTTCCATCTCAATAATTTATCTAATCCAGTTCAATTTATTTAACTTCCTTTAGTTAAATTTCAAATCATATATTTATTAATACTAATTCAATTCAATTTAACTATTCTTTTAGTTAAAAATCTTTATTTTCAACAACAATTTTATACTTCTTTAGATTTGAAAAACATCTTCTTTTTAAAGTGTTTCTAGTAACTATTCATATTAAACATCATAAACTAAGCTTTGTGTAAACCAAAGCTCTGATACCACATGTAACGATATCGGGTTTTGCCCGCTCGAAAATCAACATCCGTACTTTACATTGTACTAGAATGCCGCAGATTCGACCGTTCAAATCCGATTCGCCGGAGCTATAACACAATTAAGTAAATAACACAGCGGAAGAAAAAGAATATATCAATATATATAACATTGATACAATGACAGATACAAAATCTGATACAATATGATACAATAGAATGATGCAACAGATATCAATATACATCAGAGATATGATACAAGAAATAGCAGCGGAAAAGAAAATGATATCATCAGCAGCAGATAGAATATCTCCAATAGAATGCTCCAAGATAAGCAACGTCAGTCCATGAACTCCAAGAACTGAACCAGCTCCAGATAATCTACTAAACCTGAATATCTAATAAACCCAACTCTAGACTGCCCGTGTGGAAAATAGTGGGCACCCAGAGTTTAGGAAGGGAACAATAAACTCCGGATCAGTCATGGGACTGGTGTGAGCAACAAAAACAGTTTATCTTTAAAACAACAGCAAAAGAATTTTAAACATTGAAATCCGCAATGCTTTTTTGGAAAATGAAACTACCATAAGACCTCCCGCCACACACACAATGCAAACGCAGAATTGGAGGAGATTTCTTCTTATGATAGTCAAAGATGCTTACTACGCAAAATCATTGGATATTATTATTAGTGCATAGTGCAGAAAACACTTCGTAAGTATAATATTAATCTTAGCCAGCATAGACATTTCGAACTATGCCTACTATAGCTACCATCTAAACAGTGGGGCGCCACAATAAGTAAATGGCAGGTTCTACAACTAAAACCGTACAAGTTTCGTATTGGGAAATGGATTTCCAACAAATGGTCAGGCTAAGGAACTTCCTTCCGCCGCATGGGAACGCCTCTGGCGGGACGCCCCGAGAGACAAACTGCTCTCTGCCAACACAAGGCCGGGTTACCCCTGTAACAGGTAACTCATGAATATGCCACCCCCCGGTCCTTTGGGACCTTTATCCGAGGCCTCGATAACCAACATCACACATAATAAATAAGTGTATCCACATGAGTAAGTATCAGGGCTCCATACCATAATACCACCCCTTTCCAGAAGGAAATGACATACCCTAAAGGGCGCGACCCTCATAACCTTGCCGCAACATTCCTGTTTCGACCATTTCCGGGTAGTGAGGCCCTGACGAAGTCTCGTCCACAAAGCTACGCTTTTTCAAAAAGCCACGCTTTGGGTCAACAGATGATCAACCTATGATCATCTGGATAAATGATCAAACAAATGATCATATCACAAATGATCAAACACTGATCATCACACAGCAACACTCAGCATGCCACATTACCAAATTGGGAGTATATCGCTGATAACCTTCAACTACATAACCTCTGAGCTCATACGTCTCAGAGAAGGGTGTTAAGCTAAGAGAATAAATTCTCCGCCACCAACAGAAATGTATTTGAAAGAAATCGGCTTTATATCTCAAAGTGTAATGTCAGACATGTAACCATACAAGTCTGTTCCGAGATCGAACAGAACCGAAGGCACTTCTCACGAAGCCCTTGCAAATCCGGATAATTTTCAATCACGTCCGGACTTCCCATCAGAAAAAAGTGATATAAATCTCTATACCGGAGCAACTCGGTGCAGAGACATTCGACAGGTTGTCCTTTCATTTTCGAAAAATATCCGGTCTTCACCACCGGTCTTCAAATGCTATCCATAACGTCGAATCACTTATTCGGAATGGGTTATGTGACACAAAGGTCCTCTCCCGGCTAAACCGAATAGTGAGCGCAATATTTAACAATATATGGATATTGGGATTTCAATTAAGTCACAACTTATTACCCAAACTTTCTTTTCAAATGGTTTAACAAATTACCATTTCAAATCTTTAAACAAAAAGATTCATTTTAACAACCTTAAATGGTTTAAACAATTTCCACACTTTAATCTTTTAAACAAAAGATTCATTCACAGATTTTCCAAAACCAATTTCCATTTCAGTTTAACTCGTTAAATCTTTAAATTAAAGATTTAACTTATAACTTTCAAAACAATTTCATTTCGAATGGTTTGCATAAATCGCCATTGTAAATCTGTTGAAAATGAACAGATTTAATTCATAGCTTTCAAAAAGAATTCATTCATAACTTAGAAAACCATTTTTTAACTCAATCTTGAAATTCCTTTAATTACTGGAATTCCATTTCTTATATGAAAGCTTTTATCATTTGAAAACAAACAGTTTCATTTTGGAAATCTGATTCATTTATACGAGTTAAGGTTCTTGGGTTAAATCCAAATTCTCAAAATTTTACTTTTAAAATGGTTTAACTTCATATAAACACATTTATAACATTTTTAATCCCTAGTTTCAAATCATAGGATTCAATTTCAAACTTGAATTCAAATTTAAATCAAATTATTTAAATTTCAAAACTCGATTAAGTTATTCAAAATAACTTTTATCTTTGAAATTCTATTTCAAAAGCTTTTCACTTTAAACCCAAATTTCTAATTTCAAAATCAATTGAAATTAAAATTTCAATTTCAAAAACATCAAATTTAAATTATCTGTGACTTAACCGATTTCCACGTGAAATCCATATTTGTGTGTGTAAAGGTGTAGTCCAGGGGTTTAACACAATAGTGCAACAAGATGAATCATCACATATCAAAATACAGGATATAGTTGATAAGCGATATAAACTATAACGCTTATCTTTCATTCACAGATCACAGATATATATCACAGATAAGTAAATTACAGATCACAACATAAATCAGGGTATATCACAAAGCATCATATATCAGGGATATCAAACAAATCAAATCATCTAATATAAACCAAGCATCCATAAGTAAGGTTAGTAAATTGTCTGATAAATTTGAATCAGATTAATTTCTTATGAATTACTTATCCTGGTTAATTAGCATTAATAAATTACAAATCATCTTGATAAATTATTCTTTAATCATTTATTAATTAACCATTAATAATAAATCAATTAACCTTTAATTAAAATTCATCAACCTTTAATTATTAAATAATTAACCTTTAATTATTTAATTCACCATTTTATTAATTGTCCTTGATTAATTACATTAATTAATCCTTTGATTATTTGATTAATCGACTTACTTAATCAATTTAATCATTTATTTAATTTCTTTTAGTTAAGAAGTTATCTTTGATTAATTAATTACCTTTAATTACTTATATTAATTATCCTTAACCATTCACAGTAATTAAACATTAATCACTTTTAATTAATATTCATAAATCTCTAATCAGTTGTTAATCGATCAAAATCATTAGTTAATTAAATTAATTAACTGTCCTTAATTAATTCATGTAATAATTATCCTTTTGACTATTTTACTTAACTGACTAATCTTTAATTAATTATTCTCAAATTAATTACCTTAATTAATTAATCGCATAGATTTACTAATCACATTTATTAATTAATCACATAAATTAATTAATCAACCTTTATCAAGTTCAAAGTTTATTTTAAAATAACGGTTATACATATTAAACCACTTTAAACTTAATTACTTTAATATAATTCATTTTAAAACCTTTGAACTCAATTACTTAAATTTTTTAAGCTTTTAAATCACATTACATTTTTACTTGCAATTTCAAGTTTTAAAACAATCATTTAACTTTTAACTAAAAGAATTTTATCAAAATCAAATTTAAACATCCGTTTTGAAATAAATTACTTTTAACAGCTATTTAATTTAAACTTGAATTTATACTTAACTTTTAATTTAACCTAGTTTAACTTTGTCATAATTTAAAGTTAAGCTTCAGAAGATTGAACAGGTTCTGGAATATGCAACAAAGCATCTACTCGAGCCTCCCCAGCTGCATCGAGTCTCACCCCAAAAACTTCGAGCAAACCATAATTTAACCCGAGTAAAACTCGAGTTCAAAAACCCCACAACGACTTCGAGTTAGATCCTGCTCTGCTTCGAGTTGAAACTTAGATTTCCCGAGACCAATACGAGGCAACCAAAATCCTGTAACCTCCCCAAAATCCAACAGCACAGCCCATCAGAAAATAGTGCACCGTGCACATGCACATCGTCAATCATCACCTCCGGTCGTCATCGCTATATCGAGCAAGTCGAAATCCATCCCTGTACCAAACTCCGATCTTCGAAACTCCGTCATGTCGCTGAGATCGAATTTCGAATGAAAATTCGAAACCTGGAAAACTCGAAAGCACCTCACCTCGAGACCTGACAACATGCTGTTCGCACCGCCTCGACCACCAGAAATGCTCCAACATCGGCTACGAACGCGTCTCCCTCTGGGCCACCATCCCTCAAAATCCCACGCAACTCGATCGGTCCTAGATGGTGAAATCACCTTGTCTACAGACACGCAAACAATCTCGGCTACAACCCTAGTTTAAGCTCGACTCGCCAATTCATACAATAGAAAAATCCTTCGACAATTTTCCTGTAACCATCGATACCGAGACTAACTTCGTGCAAAGTTTCAGCATTCGAAAGTTTTTTGATTTCTGGAAATTGGCAAAAAATCCAATTTTGGTTCAACTAAAAGCTACTCCTTATACCCATCACTAAAAATCATCAATTTAGTTTTAAAAATCCTATTTTGAAGAGTGGATTCAAGTTATATAATCGAATCTAAAATTTAAAACATTTGAAATTGGCATAGATTTAAGATGGGCTCTGTAAAACTAAATTTACGACTGTAATACTTCACCAACATGCTTAAAACAAATTTTTATAGCTTGATTATGAGTAAGCAACTTACTTTGTTTTAAAATATAAGCCTGTAAATGATTTGAAAGAGGATGTTTTTATATTTTGATTATCTACTTAACCCTGTAACTACAACAGGAAACAATAGTATATTCATTTGTCTCAGAACACTCATATATAAAATCACAGAGCTATCCAAACAAAATACATATGCAGGCACCATATGATCACAGATTCAGTCATACTTAATTTTTCAAAACTTGTGTTTACTCACTGGCATCAAAATATTTAAAACATGTTATGGGTTTAAGAAAAGTTACTCACTTGTCTTGAGGCTGAACAGAGCTTGCATTTATGTTGAACAGGCTTGAGTTTCTTGACTTCTCTGGTTTGCATAAATTTGGATTGTTGTTTCAATTTGAATTTTTTTGTTTTTGTTTAAAATGATATTTACTTTAGATTTTCTCAGCTGTAATTGAACGAGCTGATATGAGGAAGGCTTGATAAAGGAAATGGCTTTACAGGGTATTGTATTTGTTCAAGTGATATAGAGAAGATGTGTACAGATAGGATGTTACCTGTACAGGTGATATTTGCATTTGTTTGTACAACAATACAGGTATATTTTTCTTTGTATATTGCGAATTGACTTTGGTTTGTGCTAGAGTACTGATTCCATTAAATGCATGTTCCCCCCATGCCTACATACTTATCCCAATTTTTTTCCTAAGTACATAGGTTATATTATTATCTTCATTTCCTTCTTGCCTTGCATTTCGGCTGAGAAGAAATATTGGGTGGCTTCATTAAATGCTTGTACAATTCCTGTTTATAAAAATATTGCTTTGTACACTATTTGTATATTTTATTTTCTTAAAAATTTCAGCCTGAATCCTTTTATAATTGTTTACTATATACAATTGTTTGTACTATGCTTGTATATACGGTCTTGTTTAATGATACTATATATGCTAGTGCTTTATTATGTGAAGCCATATGTTTACTTTAAACTTTAGTATATTTTTAATCTCTTTGATAACTTTCAGCCTGCACACTTTTTATTTTGCTTATGTTATTCAAACTTAAACTATCAATATATAATTTACTTTCGTTATTTTATTTTAAACTTAACTATCCAATATTACATTCATTTACTATTATTTTTATTTTTATTTTTAAACCACTTATTAACAATTTAAATTCAAGTCAAAATATATATTATTATTTCAAATTTAGTCAGATATGTTCAAATACAGATATATATTCTCATATATACAATATTTTTAAATTTTTAAACGATTTATACAAATATACTTGGATATCGGGGAAACTCGCATCACCTTATATCGATTTATTTCACAAATATTAATTCAAAAATTAATAAATTATCATTTTAAATATTTATAAAATTCGGGATCGTTACATTATCTCTTCATCGTCGCACATCTGATCAGTTTGTATAAAAACATTTACTAACTGTTTCAATTCCGTAGCCGAAAATATTATGTTACTCATTGATTGAATTTACCGAACTTTTAAATGCTGTGACATAAGAGTACAAAACTTTCTCTTAAATAAACAAGTCGTGATCCGCGTACAATAAAATGAAGCATGAGATTAAAGACCACGTGTCAAACATCCATAAACTGTTTGACAAACAAACACAAATGTGTTTGTTACATCAAAATCTTCACAATTCTAGTACATATACGCTCAATAATAACCAAGCATAAATTAGCATCATCACCACCATATATACAGTCACATAATAACACAGTCTAAAACATTTAAATGGAGCACATCAGTCTATGTGATCAGAACCGCTATCAATCTCCTCATCGTCGTCACTATCGTCGTTGACGTCATCAAAGTCTTGCGGCTGAGGTCCCGCATGGAGCTGCTCCTGAAGCTGCTGAATCTGGGTCTGTAATCCCTGTATCTGCGCATCATACTGAGTCTGCTGTTGTTGGACCGCGGTCTGGTAACTCTGATACATCATCCCTGTATAATCGAGCGTCATACGCTCAAATGCAGCAATCATCCGTCTATCATAATCCATGTACTGAGAAAACTGATATGCGCACAAGAAAAATTATACACAAGTGGATAATATAATGACAAGTAATATAATGACAAGTAAATTAAGGAAAATTAAAAACTAATACAGACCTGATGAGGCTGGTACAATCCAGCGGATGGTATACCCGTAATAGCATCGTCTGTAGGATACTGCAAGGGATACTCCACAACCTGACCGTGTACATCATACGCTCTAAACGAATGAGGTGGTGGGTCGAAAGTAGGAGGCTGTGTGTACTGAGATGATGTAGGCTCAAAGGTGGCAGGCGGTAGTGGAACTCTACCAGTAGAGGTACGCGGCCCAATATGATCGGAGTTCAAACCCCGAATATAATCAGGTAAAGCGTAAGCACGTGGGGCTACTCGAGCCCAATATGAATCAAAGTCTCCCAAAACTGTAAATGGCTCACCATCCACCCAACCCGCACCCCTCATCGCATGAATATAAGCTGGTCCAACCCGAATATCACCATACATATCATCCCATGGTAGCGGATCTGATGGAATGTGAACTATACCATACAACTATAGCCAACACCGATCCCCTAAATACCATATGAATGGACATGTAGCAACCTGAAAGCAAATCCTACGTCGCGATATGGATACATGAAAAGTGAGTGGATGGTCAGGACCGGGCTCTAGGAACTGTAAGTACTGATCTCATGGACGAATGATAATGTTACCACGCCGCCTCATATCCATCTGCTGTCTAGCCTCCATCAACTCATTGTGCACCCCTTGTGCAACACGGGACAAATGCATAGGAGGACCCCAACGACGCAATCTGGGAAAGTAAATATAAGGTGTGGCATTCGCCTCTACAATAAGTCGGGGGTGCATATTGGCAGTATACTCGTAGTACCAAAATGGAAGAATGTACCAAAAGCCATACATATGTCTGGACTGCTGAAGCGCATATGTATCTAATGCTACGTACAAATAACCAATAATAGCAGTACCATAATCATATATATGGAGTCCATCCACATCTACTAACCCAGCCAGAAAACCAAGTCTAATAGTACCCTTATTGTTACTAAAAAATGTAGACCCAAAAAGGTATAGTATGAATGCACGGATAACGGGAGTGTGCATATCCTCAACGACCATGTACTCTACTATATAACGCTGCAAACAAGGTAGAGTAACAGCTCCTCCTCTAACCTCCTCATCGGCCATAGTCGGTAAATAAGCTGAATATGACTCGAACTCCTCAAATGAACTATCAAATGGAACAGGGAGACGGTCAGGTCGACCAACCTCTATGCCAGTGAGCATATAAAAATCTAGGGGAGTCAGTCCTAACTCAAAATCAGGAAAATGAAATGTGTGAGTGGTCGGCCACCATCTCTCGGTAAGGGCCTCTACTAGACAACGATCTACATGTGCAAATCTAGGTAAAGCAAGAAATTCACCAAAAGGTGATGCATGTAGCCTATCCAAAATCGGCTCCGGTAACTGATCAAAATATTCAGACATACACCTATACCAACTACCTCGCATCGCTACGTGACGAACCTAAATATATGATTATTTAATGTTAAAGTAAATAAGGAATTATTATACATTTATATTTACATGGTCGTTTATTAAGCAATAAATAAATAAGCGTATACCTGTGGCGTCGCTATAGCTGCAGTAAGTCGATGCGAAACAGTAGGAGGCAAGTCGTGCAAAGATCGAAGATCGGCTGGAGTCACGGTAGCATCGGGAGGGATATGAACAGGTCCGATATTGGCATCAGTCGTATATCGAACGGTGCGTCTACCAGTTTTGACCGGACGAGGCGGCATTTGGACGTGAAGCTAGTTGGAAAATGGGGGGTGGGAAGAGTGTGGAATGAGAGGGAACATGGAAAATGCGCCTGATATAGGCGCATTAACCAGGCGCCTGTTGAACAGGCGCCTGATGTCCAGGCGCCTGTTCAACAGGCGCCCGCCCTCATTTCTGTTGTAGAAATGAGGGCTCCAACATTTTGGAGTGCGGAAAATCGAATTTCCGCACTCCAAACTGTTGGAGATGCTCTTAGATTCGATTTTCCAACTAATTTATAACTCAGATTATCTACCGTTTCCTTTTTCATCTTCTTGAAAAGACATTATTTTCTGCATTCTCTCATTCCAAATATCTTTTCCCTCATTCACATTTTCATCTCCAAATTTACTCCATATTTGCAACCAACAACCACTTTTATCTCTTTGTTTTTTCCTATGAATTCACAAACTTCTTCTACAAACAACAGTTGTTTTATTATCAAGTTCATAATTTAGCTCAAACCAAAAGCTAAATGTTGGTTGTACTATTACTTGAACATGTTATCTTAATGATTAAAATATTATGATATTTTAAATGCTTCTTTTACTTGAGAATAATATCTACTTTTCTACTAAACTAACAGTAAGTCTTTCGAAAAAGCTATCGACATATGGTAATAGTTTGGTATCTACAAAAGTAATTCATCAGTATGCCTTTATTTAGTTGAACAAAGAAAGACACTGGTCATTTTCATTTGCATGTAATTTTTTCAAAATGTTGAAGAAACTTCAGTGTAAGATGTTAACAGTTGTTGGTTTTGTACTTCTATTTAGTTATTCTTTAGTTATGTATCTTATTAAGGCCCCATTTATTTTGATTTATTTGGCTTTGGGTTTCATCCAAACAAAAATGCGCATAAAGCAGGATTAGAAAACAATCAATTTAGAAATGAAGTAAACTTACAAAAGAAAACAAACCTATTTTTTTTTCGTGATCCAAAAAATAACATAAGCATGGAAAACAACTCATTTCCTCCGCTATCCATCCATCGTCATGATGGCTAATACTTTAAATCTTATATTTTTTTCTTATCATATTTTGTAATGCATGTTGAAAACACAAAACGTGAAACTCAAAACGAAATCAAACGGACCCTTAAGCTTTTAATAATCATGTGTGGTATCAAGTACACCGCATTTAACACTTTATTTTATCTCATATTTTGATCGGTAGTCCTATAAAAAGTTTGCTGATACACTTTCGCATGTGGTATTGTATTATTTTATCGAACTCAATTGGTGGTGTACAGCCGATCAGTAAAATGGGGTCTGTAACACGGTATATTAAGCACCACTCTTAAGTACAAGGAAAGCTCCAAATGTTCAATAGATTATTGTAGACGTACTAAATGTAGATTCATTCAAATTTGTGTATTTGTATAACGGATCTATACTTACGGCTCATCCCTAGGATTATACTTTAGGTAGCAGAGTTATAGAAAGCATTTGTCTCTTTGTCAACCAACTGCTCTAACATCTAATCGGTTAGCCATTCTTTGACTAATCTTCTTACCCCATGTATTTACGCCTCTACTCAAATGCATTTTTTCATATTTGAGGAATGTTCTACTTATGTTAGTTTCGCGTAAATTTATTTATATATTGGACTTTGTATTGAGGTGCATATTTGCATTCTGTCCATAAGATTACGCTTTATTCAAATATATACTTATGCAAAATCTAATATCACATGTTAATTTTCTCAAGCAATTTTTTTCCAACAATACTTATTAGGCGGTCCATATTTGAGTACTTAGATATGCCACAACATTAGTTTTAGTTGTTTCATGATTTAACTTCTTCATAATTTTTAATAACAAAATAATCATTGAAAATAAATGTCATGAGCTAGATTTTATATAATGCTTGATACGATTTTTGAAATATTTTAGAAAATTTATAGCATGAACGCATAAAACTATTGGTAATATCATCCAAAATTTTCACCTTATAATCAAGACTTTTTGACCTTCCTTATAAGCTTATGGAATTGTCATGAGTCATTGGCCATGCAATAATAATTTACTAGTTCACTGCTCCTAATATTTAATATCAAAGTAAACATGTTACTAGCATTAAGGAATTAACCAGTTAAAATGTAAGCTCTACCATTTTCTAATTTGATATGCTTTCCTACAATTGCATATTTTGCAAAAACATTATATTCTTCAATCTTAATATTTTTACTACAAGGTTCAATAATAATTTTTTACGTAAAGGAATAAGTGAGCATATTTGTTAGGTAATTAATTATTGTCTTTAATATAGCTGGTGCTCTATATTTAGTTCTAACGATTCTATTTTTTGCACAAAACAATCACTATAATCATATTTTCCAGTAATATCTGCTCTAACATAATCATTAAGAATAATTTCTACTACCAATATTGTTGTATACTTTATGTTTAGTATTATGATATTTGAATCAAAGAACTAAATGGGTTCTTCTTGGAAACAAAGGAGACATTGGTCACAACAGGGTGGCCTAGGAATTTCATTTGGGTAATGGTTGATAGAGATTGACTAAACTTGCTTTATTTGTTTTATGTATATTTTGCAGAATGAATTACAGTGGCTATCTGTACAATATTTATATGGAGAATATATACTTGGTATCGGGCTTTTTGTTGTAACTCATATACCCACTTCTGCTTATTACTTACACTCAATACATATTGACTCATTCTCTCATACTGACTCATTCAATTCATTCAATACCTTCCCCCTCAAACCTAACTAGGGTTAGGGTTCACAATTTTTTTTTTAAAAGAAATAAATATATAACAAGAAGGAGAGAAATAGCCTTTCTCCGGAAGCTCACAGAATAAAGTAAAGCATACGAAAATATGCCTCCCATAATACCGAAAATAGATACAAGCCTAAAAAGTATACAAGAAACAGGAAAAAAGAAAAAAGATCCACTGTTAGAAGAAGACAAATAAACCCGGCTGAACCAAAATGAACAACATCCCGCTGAACCATCTTCCCCGCTACACCCGAGTAGGTGTAGGCCAGACCACCAGATAGAAAACCAACCACCGCCAGACATAGAATGGACCGAAAAATGGCCAAAATCAAAGCACGCTCAACAGAGAACCCACAACGATAGGCCAAAACCCCCGATGAGAACCGACCCTATGAAGGTGGCAATAAGCATAACAAGCTCCACCCGAACAGAAGGTGGACTACCAGAGTAGAAAACCAAGGAAACAACCACAGCCAAAGACAGCAGCGAAGTCACAACCTAACCAAACCAAAAAAGGGAAGTCGAAACACCGCGATGACACCAATTCCTGTAAAACTAGCAAACACATCAAAACCAAAAAATAGGGAGGGAGGGGGGATCAAGAGCGCTGGATGAAGGCCAATGACCCGCCTAGAGGACCTAACCAACGCTGATTCTGACGGAACTCGACACACATGAAATAGAAAGAAGACTCACTAGACGATGAATACGGGAACCCGTGATTCCCCTAAACGGTCTACCTCGGAAAGCAAGGAAATGAATACGGGAGGGGTTAGGGTTCACAATTCGTTCCAAATTATGGCTGCCAACTTCGATCTTCAATTTTGCTGCTTCAATTTGAGAAATTATCTTCTGATTTACTTTGAAGTCACTATTGGCATCTGTGGCTTGCGATGGGTTCTCAATTGCAGCTGGCATCTTCGGTCTTCGATTTTGTTGCTTCAACTTGAGAGTTAGGTTTGTGGTTTGCTTTTAAATCACTACTGACATGTCTAATCCTCAGTTCTTGCTTTAAGCGAAATCCTCAGTTCTTGCTTTAAGCGAACGAAGTTCTTCGTGGATAGCGGATTTGTAAGTATATCCGCCCTTTAGTAAGTTGCCGGTACGTGATTTACATTATGCTTTCCTTCTATGACTTGCTCTCTGATGAAGTAAATGTCTAATTCCACATGCTTTGTCCTTTTATGCAATACTGGATTTTCTATGAGTGAAATTGCACTAAGATTATCGCACCAAATTATTGCTTTGCTATTAGTTTTAACTTGTAGTTCACTTAGTAGTGATTCAACACACATGATTTCTACTGTAGCACTAGCAACACTCATGTATATGGCTTCAATGCTTGATCTGGATACAGTGGGTTGCTTTTTTGAACACCATGAGATTGTGTTCTTGCCTAAAGATATACAGTATCCCGTAGTTGATTTTTTGTTATCATGATCTGTTGCCCAATCTGCATCTACATAACCATTGATGTTGATTGTCTTGCATGCTTCAAAAGTTAATCCTTCATTTATTGTCCCTTTAAGATACCTTAAAATTCTCTTTACTGCTTTCCAGTGTTCATCCAGTGGTCTTTGCATGAACTAACTTACTTTATTTACACTAAATGGGATCTCTGGTCTGGTTATTGTAGCATATTGCAGTGCTCCTACCATTCTCCTGTATTGTCTGTCATTTGTTGTTGGTTTACCATTGGTCTTAGATAAACTTAAATTGCCTATCATTGGAGTAGAAAGAGCATTTGCTTGATCCATTTTGGCTTTGACAAGTATTCCTGAGATGTATTTTTTCTGGCTTAAATGCATTTCTGTATTTGATATCCTTTTGGCCTCAATTCCTAGAAAGTATCTTAGGCTCCCCAAATCATTGATAGAGAATTCTTTGTTTAGATATTGTGTAAGGCTGTTGATTTCTACCTCACCGTTACTTGTAATAATAAAGTCATCAACATATATTAGTATATAATAACAGTGTCATTAATGAATTTTGTAAATAGTGAATTATAATCAAGCTTGATTAGAGTTGATTAAAATTTATCAAAGCAGACTCTTGGTGCTAGCTTGAGACCATAGAATGCTTTATTTAGCTTGCACACAAATTCTTCACTACCGCTTTGCTTAAATCCATAAGGTTGTTCCATGTAGACTTCTTATTGTAGGATACCATTCAGAAATGCATTGTTTACATCCAATTGTTTGATGCACCAGTTTTTATGTAAGGCAATAGTGAGAATGATTCTAATTGTAGATGGTTTCACAACATGTGAAAAAGTTTCGTTAAACCATTTGGTTGTGAATATCCCTTATCCACTAGCATTGCCTTGTATTTAGAAATTGATCCATCATCATTTATTTCAGTCTATAAGTCCATTTGCATCCTTTAACATTTTTATAGTCTGGTAGAGGAACAAGGTCCCATGTCTTGTTTCTCATTAGTGCTTCATACTCCTCGGTCATTACAGTCTTCCATTTTTCACTTTGTATTGCTTGATGGTATGTTGTTGGTTCCTTAGCTTCTAGATCAATACTGTATATTTTTGGTTTGAATATACCACTCTTTTTTCTTGTTATCATGTGATGTCCAGTTTTTGCAGGAGTGGATTGTTGGTTTGTTCCAACTGCAGTTGTTCCTTGTTGAGTATTAGAGGATACTGCATCATCTAATACTTAATGAGGGCCTGATTGAGTGCCATTGCCTTGCTATAGCGGTTGATTTAGAGCTCTGAATGATTCATCTTGCTCATGACCTAGTTCCGAGTTGGACAATGTGAATTGTGCGAAATGATCACCTTTGGCTGATGATGATAAGCATTGAGTAATTTTTTTTACTATTTCTCCTTGAGTTTGCATAGTCACATCTGGTTCCAAAGATATTGGTGGTATGGAAAACTTTGAGTTATATATCTGTTGAGTAGTTTTGATTTCTGATATGCTAAATGGAAACACTTTTTCATTGAATACCACATGCCTTGATATGAACACTTTTCCATTACTGTCCAAACAACTGTATCCCTTTTGATTTGTAGCATAACCCAAAAAGGTGCAAGGAGATGATCCAAAATTTAATTAATGAGCACTGTATGGTCTTAGATAGGGAAAACATAGACATCCAAACACTTTTAGGCTTTGATAGTCTTGTTTAATTTAGTACAACATTTCCATTGGACTTTTAAATTATAGAACCTTTGTAGGTAGTTTGTTTATGAGAAACACAGTTGTAGAGGAGGCATTAGGCCAGAACTTTAGTAGTAGAGACACTTGAGCAAGAAGAGTTAGACCAGTCTCAACAATAGTTTTGTGCTTCCTTTCCACTAGTCCACTATGTTCTGAAGTATATGGATAATTTGTTCTCTAAATTATTCCTTTTTTCTAATAATACTCTTTGAGTGGTTGGAATTCTTTTCGACCATCAGTCTACATAATTTTTACTGGGCAATTTATTTGCTTTTCAGCTTGTACTATAAATTGCACTACTGCATTGTAGGTTTCAGATTTTGATTTTAAGAAATAAATCCATACATATCTTGAGAATGCATCGACAAATGAAATATAATACATATACCCATAATCATTACATATTGGTGCTAATTACTTATTGGTGCTGGTCCCAATAAGTCAGTAGCAACTAACTCTAATGGTTTACTACATTTTGTTTCAGTGTTTGGAAATGCTAATTTATGACTTTTTCCCATTTGGTAGTAAGTGCAATCATAAGGCATAGTATTATTATAAAAAGGAATATTACTTTTATTTAACACTTGTTTTACAGTTCCTGACTAGAATGCCCTAGTTTACAATGCTAAATATCAAAAACTCTATATATCTTTGCTTGTTTGGTTTCGGAAATGTTACACATTTTTCCTTAAATTTAGAATTTCCTAAGCTAACAATATTGAATTTGTACAATCCCCTAAACTCTTTACCCATCAAAAGAATTTCTTTTATTAGAATATCTTTAACTAGATGGTACTGGGGATAAAATTTGTAGTATACATTGTTATCGTTAGCAATTTGTGACACACTTATTACAAATTTTCTGATTAAAGGCACCCTTAATAAATTGTTCAGATCTTGTTTTTTTTGACCTTTAATGCATGCATTCCAGTATGAGTAATTTTAATAGACTTACCATTACCTATATGTATGGATTATGTATCTTTGTACTCCTTGTTGCCAAGATTCAAATTCTCTAAGTTGCTTGTCACTTGATTAGTAGCTTTTGAGTTTGGATATCGACTTTCATCTTGAATGTCTTCAATTTTGGTAGGCTCATTTCTTGTGTTTTCTGTTTGACTTCTTGAATCTTGCTGCATATTGAACATGTTGGCACTTTGAGTATAGTTTCTTGAGTTGTTGTTGCTTTGTTGTCATGGTATGTAATTTGCATCAAATTTGAAATAACATCTATTTGCAGCATGACTAAACTTCTCACATATTTGACATCTAAGCATGTTGATATTATTGTTGCTCCATCTTCCTCCCCTTTGTGACAACCCACCTCCTCGATCCTCAGAAATTGACACTAATACATCCTCGGTATTCACGTGCCGTAAATCTAAGTGTCGGAGAGGCAGATTATAATGGGGTAAAGAAATAAAGATAGAAGGTGGACAATAATAGAATCTCACATCGTATTCAACACATAATTATACATATGAGTAGTACATGCAATTACTCCAAATTATTCCATCAAAGTTACGACTGGTACTAAACCAGCTAGGATAGTTATAATGACCTATCCTTACAGTGCTGGTAGATACTAATACATAATACAGACACAGCGGAAAGTGATAGATGACTTCAACAAAAGACACAAAATGCTCCATGCTCCATTCTAAAATGCTCCAAGCTTACCTAACTAGTTGGCTGCCCAGGAAAATAGGGCACCTAGAGTTTAAGGGAAAAAGAAAATAAACTCCTGGTCAGTCAATGGACTGGTGTGAGAAACTCAAAATACGATATTTGAAAACAAAAGGTATCTCATAAGACCATGCCTCACATAAACACGGAACAGGTTTTTTCCTTATGATAACCAAAACATTTGCTACGCAGAATATGTGGATATTATTTTTAGTGACATTCTTTTGAAAAAAAATTTCAAGTAAGTATACACAATTTTAGCTGAAATTGTTACTTTATTAAATTCCAACATACTAGGCTCTACAATCAAATCCGAAGGCACTTATTAAAGAATGGATTTTCATACAATGACAAGGTAAGGGACTACCTTCCGACAGTACATCTCTAGAAAAATGCACCTAAGGCTCCAACCTCTACCAACACAGAACCGACCTACCTTTACCATAGATAGTACCGAATATGTCATCACCCCGGTCGTTCCCGACCTACCCGAGAGCTATCTTTGCATACACCACGTTAATTTAAAACCCGATGTCATAGCGGGAATAAATATATCTAGAAAGGTGATGACTATACCCTAATGGGAGCGACCCACTTAGCTCTGCCGCATCTACCCTGTTTTAGTCATTTTCGGGTGATGAGGCTCGAGGTAACGATTACCTTACTCATAGCACATTCCACTTTGGATGCCACATTGCCAATCCATAATCACAGAATTGATTTCTACAAATGTATAACTCCTGAGCTCGTACGTCTCAGGAAAGGGTGTTAAGCTAAGAGAAGTTGCCTTCTCCGCCACCAATCAGATGATACATTCATATAGATTAAACCAATGTAATTACAATTGCAACGTCAGACATTCGTCCATGCAAGTTGTCTAGGAATAGGACAAACTGAAGGCACTCTCCTACCACATCCTGTTGGGAGTTGCTCCTAGGATTAGTAGCGATTAGTCCTTGCATTGGATATTTCATAACGAAGAGACTACTGCTACTATATTTATATTGGGAGTTTATCCCCAAATGATCAATAAGCAGTCCTTCGATACAAAAATCCTAAATATCATATCATGTCTTCACTCCGAATACGCAAATTGGTTCGAAGTGGTCTTCGAATAGGAATTACCCAAATCCGACCCCGGTTCCTCCGAACGAATCATCGATTAAAAAGATGTTAAGTTCATATGTGATTATCAATCATCATTCAATTTAATTCATATTTTTATTCATTCATAGATATACCTTAGAGATATATCCATTGAAATATTTCTTTATCTTTTTCAGAGTATATGGAATCATCAAGCCACATTTATCAAATCCTTTTGGTTAATTTAAACCTTTTTAAATTGTGGAATAATTCCAAACCCTTTCATATTTTACTTAGAAAAATATTTCCCATTCATTTCATTTAAATCTTAACAATGATTTCCTAATTCAAAACTCATAATTTTAATTCGGTTAAAAGCATGTTATCTAGGATGTTAATCCAAAACCAGTAAATGTTAAGTGAGCAGAATCAATAGAAATCACCTAATTCTACTCAATATCAATTCTCGTATTCAACAAATACTATGGGCGGAATAACGATGAAAGCACCCTTTAAATTCCACGAATAGTATGAGTTTCCTCTTCGGGCTTTAACACCGAGTACAAGAAGATTATCTCTATAAAATTCAAGTTATTTATATTTGGAAAATTATATCCTTTAAATTTGGAAAATTTTGATCCGAGTAAATCAAATTTACTATGCCATCCATCGGGCCAGTCCGGATAGCCAGGGAGAGCAGGAACTGGTTTTCCAAACTCAAGCCTAGACACTATCTCTCTGACACCCATAAGGTGGTCAAGTAATTCGATCGACTCTAAATCATTTAATATTTAACCATTCCATAAATCCTTCAAATCATATTTAAAATACTTTATTAATCATTTGAAATATTTACAAAAGATTTGGAAAAGAACGGTTGCGTTTAAAACTACATTTCAAAAGTTATAGAAAAGTGCTGCGGAAAAGTGCTGCGGAAAGTGCCTTTTAAGCTATATTGATCAAAACGACTTTTTTATCATTTGAAAACTCATTTTTATAACTCAAATCACTTTTAAAACATTTTAAAATATTTTTAGAATTTATTTCATATTTTTAAACAATTTTAAAGAGGTTTAACATTCCATATACACCAATTCGTTAAATAAAGGAAAGTGAATTCCTTTGCGCTTATCGACGTGTATTTCCATGACTTGCATATATATTTAACAACCATCATCAATAATCATAATCAAATATATATAACATCCAATAACATATAATACGATAGTTTAGGAGTTTACTCACTAAACTATGAAAACAAGGAATATACTCACTAAACTATGAAAACAAGGAATATACTCACTAAACTATGAAAACAAGGAATATACCCACTAAACTATGAAAACAAGGAATATACTCACATCCTATTTGCTTTGATGGAGACTTAGAATACTTCACCTCTGATAATTAATTTTAGTTCTTTTCTTTAGTTTGTGAATGAATTAAAATGAGATATGGACTTGGCTATTTATAGGTGAAGAGAAGGGTACTTTTGTCATTTCCTACAGCCTAACCAGATTCGACCACATTTTGGTCCAATAGAAAACATCTTGATGGCCTAATTTGATTCGACCACATTTTGGTCCAATAGAAAACATCTTGATGGCTTAATTTGATTTGACCATATTTCGGTCCAATAGGAATCCTCCTTATCAACTATGGCATAACATGATTCGACCAGATTTTGGTCCAATTGCAACCATCCACATGGCAAAATCCGATTCGACCAGATTTTGGTCCAATGGCAACCATCTGCATGGAATATAAAATCATTATGCTATTTTGTTTCATTAGACAAGTAATTATATTGTTCTGTTTTATTAGGCAAGTAATTATATTATTCTATTTTATTAGGTAAATTTATTCTTAAATAAATTGGTACCCCTAACCGCCTTATAACTCGAGCCATCTTTAAACTAACATTTTACATCAGTTTAAAAAAAAATCCATTCAAGACGTTTTATCCAAAAAAAATTATTCTAGATATAAAATCCATTATTAAATCATTTAAAAACATACTGATTATTCAAATTCAAAGTGATTAAATTATGGGTCATTACACCCTTTCTCTAGATCTATATGATTAACCACCTCTTTGGTTGCTATTTATTTGGTTTCTGTTGCTGTAGTTCCTATCATGATTCTTGTTCTTGATGTTAGTCACATAATTGGCAGAAAATTCTGAAATTACTAGTTCTTTTGTTCTATTCTACCTTCATGAGCAAAAATGTAGAATGAACGTATTGTAAGGTTGGTGTTGTTTCTTTAAAGAATATTACTGCCATCAACGCTTCATATTCATCATCAAGACTACTTAATATTGATAATACTTGCTCTGTATCAGTCACTTTATGACCTGCTGCAGCTAATTGATCACAAAATGTTTTGACCCTTGTCAAATGTTCTCTCATAGTCATGTTTTCTTTTTTTAAATTCTATAGTTGCCTCTTGTAGTGTATTACTCTTGCTGTAGATTGAGGCATTGAACACCTGTTCAACTGTATGACTGATCTCTTATGCTGTTTGGCACCCTATCAACTGTGTTACCAGATTTGCACTAATGGAGGATAAAAACCAAGAACTAATCAAGCTATCTTACCTTTGATGTGTTGTATTATCTTTATTACTTACTAATCTTCCTTTACTGTATGTAGTGTAATTTGGTGGTGATCAAGGTTCCAAGAACATACTCTCCAATCCATATCCTCTTACTGTTGTCTCAATCTGAAATTTCCAAAGCAAATAATTTGTTTCATTAAGTTATATTGTGATGAGTTGGCTTTGTGGTTTAACTATGGCTTTGAGTAATTCTTAGGTAGCAGTTTGTTGTGAGGCTATGGTTCTTTTATTTGAAGGGGAGGATGAGGAGTTATCAACATCTCCTTCGACCATTCTATTAAATGTGGGTGATATATGAATGTTGGGAATGCGCTGATGAAAATCTAAGTGACGATCTTGACTCTGATGAACTTTGTTGTGCAGCCAGAGGTTCTAGGTGATTACCTATGCTTCGACAGCTATCTCTCGATGAGGCACTGTAAGAGATAATGATGGAATGAGGACACAACTATAGCTCTTTATCAAGAACTGCAGTTCTTGATAGTGGGATTGGTAAATGAAGGCCTAATTAGATGATGAGAATCAACGTTCTCTGATGATGGCCAAAAGCGCAACCAAGTTCACGTGATGATCACTATTCTGATGAAGTTTAGGCACGATGCTCACTGCTGCTAGGCAATTTTGGTTAGAGGCTCTAGTATCATGATAGAGATTGGTTAAACTTGCTTTATTTGTTTTATGTACATTTTGCAGAATGAATTACTATGGGTGTTTGTACAATATTTATATGGAGAATATATACTTGGTATTGGGCTTTTTGTTGTAACCTGTATACCCACTTTTGCTTATTACTTACACTCAATACAAATTGACTCATTCTCTCATACTGACTTATTCAATTCATTCAATAATGATGAACCATTTGTAGTCTTAATAATTAAGACTTAAATACTAGCATTTGGAAAATGCAAGGTGAATTTCAAATAACTTATGGTTATGGAAGAAATAAGGCTACCATAATCATGAGGAAACATTGGAACACTTTTATAGTTGGGGAATATTTCCAGTTCATATCTTGACATGGTTTTATGGAATGAGAATTAAAGTGGTGGATTGTTGGCGATAAGTTTGTCAATGGATACTTTCGGTTGTGGATAATGTCATATTTGCATCAGTATCCGAAATCATTTCTAGATATTAGATATATGTATCCGTGGATATTAAATGTTTATCGATATCATCCTATCCACTATAATTAATCAATATATATATATATAGAAAAAAGTTGTTTAACATAAAATTATTTCGGTTCTAATTATTATAAAGGTACATAAAACCAAAATAAATAAATAGACACGGCGATAAAAAGTAGTTCTGAGGGAAAATCTATTGGGATACAAAATATAGACATGATGACACAATGGATCTCCACCATTGGAATAGCCCCCTGATTCCACCTCCCACATAATGCCAAAAGATCCAACGGTCCAGATCTTTTGTGTAACCAACTGTGTTTTATTTTATGTCCAAATAGCTGACCTATATGTGCTTGTGTGTGTATTTATATGATAAATTCTATTGGGACATAAATTATATACACAATTAGTGACACAATGAATCTCATCCATTAGATTGCCCTTGATTTCCACCTTCCATGTAAAGAAAAAAATATCTGATGGTCAACATTTGTTATGTTGAATTTTCTATTTAATTTTGTGTCTCAATAGCCCCTCCCTATATATATAAACTAATATTTTGATAAAATAGTAAATACCTATCATTCACTAAACTAGAATATACAACATAAAAATATCATCTTGACCAAACAAACGAATAAATTACTTTAAATGCATATACATTCGTGTTCGCATTGTATCTACTTTTTTAGATATTGAATATTCATTCATTATTCAAATAAGGATACATTCCATTTATCCATCGATGGGTTTAGCTAGCGATCCAAATTCACCTTTATTATTTGTTGGTGATTTCATATATTTTATTCACACTATCTTTGAATGAGCAGAAAAATATAATTTATATGTCATTATAAACCTATAATTGTGCCCCTGGTTCATAGAAAGTAGTGGAGCAAGAGAATTTTCTAGAATGGGTAAAAATAATGCAAACATGGCTCAAATTGTTGCTATCGTAGAATTTCTTATTAAACTGTAAAACAAACCCACCCACTCACACACCCTCACACACACATACATAATTGACACAAGACAATCTTATAAACCCTGAATTATCAGTACTAAATCAGATTTAAATTTATTTCGTTTTAGGTTTATATCTTAGTTTTAAAAGGTCACTAAAACATTATTGCAAATGCACTATGTTATAATACATGGTCCAAACAAGTTCAATAATCTTTTTTTGCATTTTTCTCATTTTCTAAACTCTAATGTAACTAACCATAACTATGGACATGTGAATTTTCCATTGTCTAAGTTGATTGTTTTGCTTCCATAGATCTAAATAGACTATAGGTTAAGGTATGTGCAAAAATTATTATATGATAAAGAAAACTAATGAAAACCAGAGGGCTGCAAAAGTTCAGTTACTAAGTAAAGAAGAAAGCGTTATTAAAAGTATGGGTCCAGTGACTATTAACTATGTCACACAAAACCAAGGTAATTCAGTTATATTATAAATTCGATTCAAGGGATATGTAACAGCTGAAGTATAATTATTATACAAATTTTCTTGCTTGGCTATTGTTGCATACTTAAATTAATTTGAATGTGACCATGTATTTATTTAAAGCTAAACTATGTAATCTGTGGTTAAATGTGTGAAATACTTGGTAAGTATGAGATTGATTATGTGGTTATTCTTCGCATGAATGTAATCATAATCCAGCTATCTACTGTTGTGAAATCTATGTTTGACCATAATTCATTAAATATATAAAAAATAATTTTAAGATAAAAAAATAACCTTTAACCTTTTTATGATATGAATAAAATATAATATTTTTGGTTTTGCATCTGTTTAGTTTCTTTGGTTTTTCTATCAATTTATCACTGGAAAAACGAAGCTTATTTTCAATGAAATTCCTCCACCCTTTGACTATATATTTAACAGGATTTCTACGCTTTTCCTAATTTTCAAAAAAATTCACATACATATTCTCTTCTATTTCATTTTCCTTTCCTAATTTTTCCAATACATCATTATGCATTTCTTTATTATTTTAGTTTTCCCATCTAATTTTTTTATTCAGTGAAATTTTCAGTATGCAAGTTGAAAATTATTCCAATGTCAATCATTTTGTCATCATATTTAATATTGTAATTGAGACTTTTATTGTCCATCTATTATTTATCATGTTATCAAACCAAAATTAAAATCATCGGAAACAATTTTGATAAAATTACCAATTTTCTTGGTGAGTTTTATTTCATGTAATTTTTTCGCATGGGAAAAATATAATGGCTCATCAACATATTACTATATTACAATGCTAATTTTGTTTTATTATCACATTACAAATCAGCAATAATTACAATATATGCAATTTCAAAACTAATTTTTTACGCAATGAAGTTACAAATTCATGTTAAATAAAGTAAAAGACAAAAACATATTTAAATCAATTAAATCTAACAATCAAATTGAATCCATTTTGAAAATTAATTTTGGTATGAATTTATTTGATAAAGATTAAACTGATAGCACTCAACTTCAACTATATTATGAAAATTTCGTTGTCTAGTAACATAGATTTTAATGGATTTAATATAAAATTCATTTTGATATGTGAAACATTTTAATAATATAAATTATGATGGGAAATTCATGTACATATGATTGTTTGACAAATTTTTATTCATGGTTGTGTTTATGGCATAATTCATATTAAACCGTATGCATAGCATAGGTTCGAACTAGTATAATATAAGTTATTGCTCTTGATCTGTAACGACCCATAATTTGACCACTTTAAAATATACTATTTAAAGTGATTTTAAATATAAAATAGGTAAGGTTATATGATTCAAACAATATTAGATAGGATTTGGAAAGAGAAGTATACACAAAAATAGTAACATTTGCCTATATCGACAAAAGTGACAAAATGCTGATTTCAGAAAAGTAAGTTTCAATGGTTAAATAAATTATTTTAATTTATTTATGAGTGTTTATAATTTTAAACAATATTATACAAATTTATTTTTAAATTTGGTTTACATAAATAAATAGTTTAACTAAAACGTCAAAATGTGAACGTAAAACATTTTGTGGAAAATCAACGTTTTGTCGATTAAAAGTTGTCGCACCTTTATTTTCTTATATAGGAACATATACTCAAATAGTATAAGTATTAATTAATTCACTAATCAAGTTTACTTTTACTAAACAAGGTTAGAAAATTCTAGAAAACAATTAAGAAAAAGTAAGCACAAAAAGACAAACATGTCATTTCAAAGCAAAAAGTAAACATCAAATCATACCAAACATAATTATTATATTCCTTACTTACTTCTTAAGTGAAAATGACATAAAGTAATAATTTGAAATGTGATGTTAAGTGTTGAAAAAATAAGGTTGCTTAAAAAGTAAGTAAAGGGTATTTTGGTATTTTACAAAATATTATTTTAATCCAAAACTTTTTCTATAAATAAGCATCCACTTTCTCATTTTTTGTTCACTTCTTCTTCCTTTTTCAAGCTTTTCTTCCACTCTCTAATGGCTTCTTCTTCTCTATTTCCTTACTAACTTTTTCAAAACCATATCAAACAAAGTCAAAACACCACCAAACTTTTCCAAAGACCTTAGAATACCATTAAAACATGGTTTAGCATCTAAGACATGAAGAAACGATGGAGGAAGAGGAAGATCAAGAGGAGGCTGAACATATGGAAGGAAGGAAGCAAGTTGGAAAGCTTTGGAGCAAGAAAAAGAGAAGGAAGTGCTGCCGGAATCAAAAGGAAAGTCTACGAAAAAGATTTGGTGAAGATAAGAGGATTTAGTGAAGTGTTGGATTAAATGAATGTTGGTAGGAAGTTAAACGATTTGGTTAAAGGTGAGTACTCAAATCTTAGTTTTATTTTAATAAAACATATGTTGATAATACACATGTTAAATTAGAAATTAATATGTTGAATATTGGTTGATATTGGATGATAACTTGGTTGATATTATGGTTGATTATTTGTTTGTGATGTGATTGATAACTTATTTGACAAATGATAAAAGAAATGGTTAGTAAGTATAGTTAATTTAATGGAAATTAAATCCATAATAATATGCGTATGGAGTGATTTAGCCTCTAAATGATTCTAAAAAGAAAGTTGAAAATGATATTATAATAATACGATATTATAATATGAAATGAAATGGAATATGAGTTTGAAATATTGAAAATATTGTTTTAAATGAGTTAAAATAGTTTAAATATGGTTTAAAACAAATTTGAAGTGTTTCGGACGAGTTCCGAAGCAATTCAAAAAATTGGTCAAAATAGAGCTCGTCACGTAGTGGTAATTCATAAATTTCGACCCGTAACTTCAAATTAACATAGATAATGATTTATAAGTCGGATTTATTCGAAATAAAAATTATTTGATTCACAATGATAATAGTTTTCTAATGAAGAAAGAAAATCAAGATTTCATTAAGTAGATTTTGAAATATGTCCAAAACAATTTTCTAAAAACATCGCGGTTTTGCAGTTCGGAATCCAAAATGAGATTTCTATATAAATGATATTTTTAAACGATTAAAAATATGAAATAAATTTGATAAATCTATTAAAATAATTTAAAAGAGATTTGGAAAGGAAAATATGAATTTTCAAATATTAAAAAGTTGTTTAATCAAATAAGCTTATATAGCACTTTCTGCAGCACTTTTATGCTGCGAATTCTATAACCTTTTGAATATAAGTTTAAACTTAACGGTATTTCCTAGAATCAATTATGAATGTTTTTAAAAGGAAAATTAAGAGTTTTAAAGAAAATTTTGAATCTTATAATCAATTCCAAAATAAAGCTAATAACTGAGTATGCGGAAACGACTAGTACATTTGTCCCACGTGTGAGATCTGGGAAGATAAAACAAGGTATTTAACTAAGGTTAGGGATGGAGCAACCAGTGCCCTGAACTTACCTAGCCTATGTTTTCTTTTTTTAGGCGAGGGGTGGAATAGATCGAAAGGAAAGCCCGAATGCTCCAAAAAATCATATTTAAGTTTTTCCAAGATAAAAGAAAATAAACAAATTCTTTGAATGTAAATTAACTACTTTACATCTTTTTATCGATGATTAGTACGAAGGAACCGAGATCGGATTTGGGTGATTCCTATCCGAAGAACCAGGATCAGATTTGGGTGATTCCTATCTGAAAATCCCTTCAAACTAATTTTCAAAATAAAATATATCGAAGAAAAAGATCTTCATGATGTAGGATTACTTTCCACTAGTCCCTAGAGGTGAAATTTACCATATTTAAAGCGGTAGTAGTGCTCTGTTATGAAAATCTTCGATTTTCAAGAATATGATTTGAAGTTAAGAAAGAAATCTTTGATTAAGATTTAATAAATGATTTGGGAATACTTTTCCTAAGTTAAAAGTTATAACTTGAATATAAGAAATCTTTGATTAAGATTTAATGAATGATTTGTTAATGTTTTCCTAAGTAAAAGATGAAATGATTTGAAATTATTCAAAGATAAAAAGAATGGTAAATAAACCAAATAATTTAATAAATGAGGCTTAATGATTCCATATACACTTGAAAAGAAAATGGAATAAATCGAAAAGAATATATCTAAGAAAGATATTTTATAAAAGATGAAGTAATTGATTGATGATTGATATCCACTTATGAAGTTAACAGCTTTTTATCGATAATTGGATTTCGAAGGAACCGAGGTCGGATTTGGTTGATTCCTATCCGAAAAACACTTCGAACCAGTTTACGTGTTCGAAGAATGAAGATATTTGAAGACGGAGATATTGAGACGAATAATAACGAGGAACTACTTGTTGATTAATTCGGGATAAACTCCCGATTCACTATATTATAGCAGTGGTCTCTTTGTTATGAAAAACCTCAAAACCACAAGGACTTCTCGCCTAGTAATGGAAAAGGAAAATACCTTCAGTTTCGTTCAATCCCAGAACGAACTTGTATGGATGAATGTCTGACATTGCATTTTCTAAGATTACGTACATTGGTTTTTACAAACGTACATTCGTTTGGTGGCAAAGAAGGCAACTTCTCTTAGCTTAACACGCTTCCTTGATATGTACGAGCTCAAGAGTTGTATTTTTGTGAAAGGAAATTAGTAGTCAACAGAAATGGCGAATGTGGCATTTAAAGTGAAAGAAGATGTGCTATGAGAAAAGGTAACCGTAGCCTCGAGCCTCATCTACCGGAAATGACCGAAACAGGGTTAGATGCGGCAAGGCTAAGTGGGTCATTCCCAATTAGGGTATGGTCATCCCCTTTTAGATATATTTCTTCTTGCTATGACGTTCGGGGTGTAAATTAATGTGGTTTGTATGCTAGAGCGCGCTCGGTAACGACCGGGGGATGACATATTCGGTCCTACCTAGTTAAAGAGGTAGGCCGGTCTTGTGTTGGTAGAGGGCAGATGTTCTGTGCGTCGGGACAACCATCTTGAGGTGTACCCATCGGAAGGTAGTCCCTTCACCTGGTCATTTGTATGAAAATCCATTCTCCAATAAGAAACTACGGACTTGATTTAAACCTATTATGTTGGAATTTAATCAATGTAACAATTTCGGCTAAGATTAATAAGTTTATTTGTAAATGTTTTCAAAGAGATGTCATTAAATATAATAACAAATGTTTTGATATAAAAGTGTTTTAGTTATCATAAGGTAAAAACCCATCCATGTTTATGTGTGGACGTGGTCTTATGAGATACCCTTCTTTTCAAAGGTTTTGATAACATAGTCATTTTAAAATTTCGAGTATCTCACGTTGGTTTATCAAGCCTGATCCGGGTATTTTCAATACTTGGGTCAGATCCAAGTAGTTTCAGGTTTAGTCGAAGACGGTTGGAGTTTCCAGAGGAGTGCTGGAGATCTTCATCATCGTATGTCATATTCTATTATCTGCTTTGGTTTGTTTGTGTTTGGTGTTTGTTGGAAATTGTAAGGACAAATGTCTATAACTGTCCAAGCTGAATTTAGGTTAGACTCTGATATTTGTATTTAAAAAATTTCTGCCGTAAAGATATTGTTCGATAGTATATATTATTCCATTCATGTGAGATTCTGTTCTGTCTATTTTTCTTTATTACCCTTCATATTCCGTCTTTTCGTGCAATTTGAGTTGGACACGTGTGGTTTATTGTCGATTCAAAGGGTATGGAGAAACGGGCCGTGACACATTCAGTTAAGTAAAATATGGTTTCATATAAAATATTAGGTTAGGTGCTTATGCAAGAAATGGTTGTGCACATAATGAAAATCAACATTGTATTCTTAATAAAGTGTAATTTAATACTAATAATGAAAAATGGAAAATTACAAAACTACATTTGAGTGCAATAAAGGTTTGTTTATGTTGTTAGAAATGATATTAGACTTTCATTCCTATTAGCACAATCATCCTATATATACGAACATCAAATTATTGACTTTTAGTTAATAACCTTATAATGCTAAAGTGAAATTAGTAAAAATTTGTAATCAACCTTTGATAACATAGAAACATATGCATCTATTGCTTTATGTGATAACAAATGATAAATCAGTAAAATAAAAGATAAAAAATACTGATAAATCGTAATAATTCAAAATGATCAAAGAAGAAGAAAAACTAAAATAGTAAATGAATTTTCAAATTCAAACTGGGCCGATTAATTTTAACAAAGAAGAAAGTAATTCATAAACTAATAAAAGATTGAAAACAATATTGTGAATGGAAAAGAGTAAATATCTAATTACAAATCAAACAGCTAGATTGAAAAGGAAAAAATGATCGATCCCATGAATAAATGTGATAAGACAACTTTTGAAAAATAACGAAATTCGAATTGATGAGAATGATAATGAAAATGTATTAGATAATAAAATGATAAGAGAGATTTATCTAACTTAATTAAATGATAAATTATATGGAATAATATGAAAAGTTGAAATAAACTATTGAAATTTGAATTTTAATGTAGATGAAAAGTGACGAATAATAAATGGAGGTGAATGTAAAAAGTTATTGAAGCTATAAGTAACATCCATTTTAATTAGCATCATCTTATATACATTAACAACAAATTATAGATTTTTAATTAAAAATAATTCATAATAATAGTGAAACTAATCAAAATTAATAATCAATTTTTAGTAGCATAGAATTAAATGCATGTATTATCTTCACAATAACTTATATTAACTAGAAAACTAAAAGCTCATAATTTTGGTAAATCACAATATATTCAAATGATTGAAAAATGAAATAAAACTTAAATCCTGAAGATTTTGCAAATTCAAACATTGGTAGAGTCCTTCCAAAAAACGAACATGAGACATAAACTAATAAAGCATAAAAATGATGACTATATATGGAAAAGATTAAATATCTAATTTTAAATCAATTAGCTAAACCAACAAAATAGAAAATGACCAATATCTTGAACAAAAGTGCAAAAGTAAAAACTTTAATCATTGATATTACATTATCTTTGAATTGATAGGGGATAGTTTTATAATAGAAATTACCTTTTTATTACACCCATATTTTACAAACATTGACGAAGTGAAATTAATACTGACACCGAGCTAGAAGAACTTCTCCTACAATAGGAATCGAACCAGGAAAAGGAGGAAAGGAAAAAATCCAAATAGTGCTGCGATAAAGTCCTGAGTCAATGGAAAAATATAAAGCACTGGGGCTATTCAAACCTCCAAATTTGCTGAGTTTCCACCTTATTTTTACAAAAAAATTAAGAAGAAAATGCCCCTTCGATTATTTTTGTCTAAATTTATGTTTTTTTTCAAATTTTTGTCCACCACACAAAACAACTATGTGGTGCCTTCAAGGTGCCATGTAGAGCAACAACGTGGCGCCCTAAAAGCTCCACATAGGGAAACTACGTGGTGCCTTTAGGGGACCATGAAAGGCATCTGCATGGTGCCTTCAGGGCACCACTAAAACAATTGTGTGGTGCCTTTAAGGCACCACATACAACAACTACGTGAAATGGTATTTTTGGATTTTTTTAAAGTGGGGCGACTCAACAAAATGTGGGGATTTTTTTTATTTCAAAATTTGAGGGGCAACTCACCAAAAAGGTGAGTTCAAATAGAATTTGCCAACATAAAGACTGCACCCACCCATTGAGCGAAGCTTCGGCACTATAACACTGGGCCAAAAATCGATGGTGGCTATAAAGTCTAGGTACCAACCTGGAACCTTAATACCCACTCTGATAGGTAGAACTACGCTATAGATTCCAAGTATCAAAATATGAAAACTAGGCTAAGGGAACTGCGGCACAACCCATTAAGCGCTATACGTAAGCAGGTATGCGCCGTAATCTTAAAGTAACGACTAAAGTGGTAGGTCTGTGCCACAATCTTGTACAAAAATAAAATGCTATAAGCATGTGCTGCAATCTTGATGAGACGTTGAAGTGACCAAACTGTGCTTTGAAATCTTATATCAACATCGAAGTGATAAGGATGCGCTGAAATCTTGATACGATAGAATGTCGTCACAATTCTAAAGAATACTAACTATAAGCATAAGGACTCAAGAGATGAGGCGATAAGGTCAGGCTGCTTCCCAACCAAAAGCCGAGCCTTATTCCTTAAAGGCAAACTAAGAGATCCCAACCTCATCCCAAGATCGTTAAGATCAGCTCAAAGACAAGAGCAGTGGCGTAGTCCTCTGTCGATGGAAGTGGCTCGGAATAGAGTCATGCAAGGTGGTCACTCTCCAAAATAGCAGTGCAGTCTCTTTTATAAAGCCATACAACTCAACTCCAACACTACGCTTTGCTATTATTCCAGGTTGAATAGTGTAGTACAGCTTCAGCAGTGGTGATGCAGTACATATACTATGCGGTATCACTACTTAGGACATAATGAAGGCGCAACTCCCTGCAAACTAAAGCGAAGCTCTGGAATGCTAATAATGGTATGGTTCTTCCTGAAATGGGAGGTAATTTCTTATTGCGGCTTCATCTACACATATATGCAATCCATAAGTATGTTGCTTTACAAAATTGGAAAGCTATGGCCAATTCAAATATGGGTTTTCCCGCTTCAATTTCAAACTTCCCCTCCAAGTTTAAAATTCAACCGCTCAAATTACAATTTCCCACCGTAGGCCACATTAGCGATCCGCGCACATCAAATAGGCGAGATGGATGGTTGACACATGACACTATCCAAAGGCAGAAATCAAGAGAGTGGAAGAGTGACGTTGGCAATTCATGTAAATCCCCGTGTACTATAAATGAATAGGGCACTGTAGCAGAAAGCGGGATTTTACTTTAGTCTTTTTGGACACATAAATCGAAATTTGTACTCTCTACCGTTTCCGTTTGTATTAAGAATCAAGAGAGAAGAAAGTGACATTCTATCCGTGGACGTAGAATTATTTAACATCCGAACCACGTAAATTCTCTATGTCTTTTTATTATTTTAGCACTTTATTTTGCTGTTTTGATTTTGTCAGTGCTTGAATTGAAATAACAATCTAGTTCCTAATACTTCAAAGTTTTCCCTTCATAATTACGTAAGCTTTAAAGCAGCATAATTGCCCCAGTATTAATATTAATTAATTTTGGTGATTCATAATCACAAAAGCGTTCGACGTCGTTATTACTACACAAAAAATACTTAGTTGTCTCTAAGATAAAAAATCTTATTAATCTTTTTGGCCCTAGAAGGATGGCCAATTTCCCTCTCCAGTAAACTTTACTTATGTTTCCTTTAGACACCAATATAGTACCATGAATTCCACAGATTCCAATACCCCTCCTAATCAGGAACAACTTCACCTTACCTCAAAAATGTCACTCCTCACCTCCATAACCAAACCTAAGGCTGGCGCCTCTATAGAGTTTACCTTTCCTATCCTAGCAGCTCTTCAAGCCTTCACAAACCATTTAAACTGCTGTATGGAGGGAACATAGCGATTTTTGGCCCAATATCCTACCCCTAAGCCGATGTAACGACCGGGGTTTTTCAACCCTCGAAAATCGACACTAATACATCCCCGTACTGCTAATCCAAGTGTCAGAAAGCCCGATTGTTAAGTGAAAAAGAAAATAAGGATAGAAAAAAATCTCACACGAATGGAATAACATATATTATTTCAATATAATCTTTACAGCAGTTGAATACAATATCGGAATCTAACCTGGATTTAGCCTGGATAATTATAAACCCTCTATCCTTAAAAATGTAAAAACAAATGCAATAGATGCAGCGGATAATAGATACGTCCATATATAGATGAAGATCTCCAGTCCTCCTCTGGAAACTCTAAGCATCTTTAACTAAACCTAAAACTACTTGGATCTGACCCAAGAATTTAAAAATAACCGGATCAGGCTTGCTAAACCAGCCTGAGATACTTGAAAATTTAATTGTTGATGTCAATCAAAACCTTTGAAAAGAATAGTATCTCATAAGACTACGTCCACACATAAATACAGATGAGTTTTTATCTTATGATAACCAAAATACTTTATATTGAAAACACTTTGATATTATCTTTAATTACATTGGTTTTGAAAATATTTTTCGAGTAAATATAAAAAGCAAGTATCAATACCCGGACTAAGTCTATGGTAATATATCCGGACTAGGTCAAAGGAATGTACCGGACAGAATATATGATACCAAAGGGGTAGCTGAAATGTTTGCATTACGTTACAGCCAGTTTGGGACTACAACCAAAACCGCAAAGCTTGTATTAGGATTGGATTTCCATCATGATAAGGACCCAGTGGCCTGATGCGGTATTTTGGTTGCAACAAACATATATCCAATAGCTACACATCCAAGGACTCAAACGCCACTATAATCTTGTCAACAACCGATGGGAATCAATATCAATAGCTATTCATCCAAAGACTCGGACGCCACTTATTCTACCCGTGGAAGGCTGTAGCATTTCCCGCATTTCATTCGATAGCCCATTATTGTGTCTTAAAGACCACATAGTATCCCGTATCATTATCGGATTGTGAGGCCAGAGAGGCTACGCTTTTACTTTCCACAAATCCATGCTTTGCTTTTCACAAAGCAACGCTTTGCCTTTCTCATAACAGGTTCCACTTTGAATGCCACATTGCCATTCCATAATCACACAACTGATTTCTACAAACATATAACTCCTGAGCTCGTACGTCTCAAGAAAGGGTGCTAAGCTAAGAGGAGTTGTCTTCTTTGCCACCAAACAGATAATACGTTGATAGAGATCAATTAATATAATCAAAAATGCACCGTCAGACATTCGTCCATACAAGTTCATTCTGGGATTGAATGAAAGCGAAGGCACTCCTCTTACTACCATTAGTAGCGAGTAGTCCTTGGAATCCGAAGATTTCAAAACACGTAGGACCATTGCTATAATAAATGTCTCTATATTGGAATCTACCCATAGAATGTCAACAAGCAGTCCTTCTGCTATGAAGATCTTTGGTCTTCAAAAAATCATCATCTTCAATATGTCTTCACTTCCAAATATATACATTGGTTCGAAGTGGTTTCTGGATAGGAATTACCCAAATCCGACCCTAGTTCCTTCACACCAATCATCGATTCAAAAGATGTTAAGTTCATATGTGATTATCAATCATCAATCGATTAAATTTATTTTTCATTCATAAATATCTCAGAGAGACATATTATTTTAAATTATTCCATTTATCTTCTTAAAAGCATATGAAATCATTAAGCCTCATTTATCAAATTATTTGGTTAATTAAACCTTTTTTGAATCTTGGAATAAATCTAAATCATTTCACTTTTTACTTAGGAAAAACATTTCCAAATTATTTATTCAAATCTAAATCAAAGATTTCTTATATTCAAATCATAACATTTTAATGGATCAAAAATGATGTTATTTAAGACATCATTTACTATAAACCCAAATCAATTAATTTTACGTATAGGAATTAAAATAATTCCAAATCATTTATTTAAATCTCATATTGGAAAACATTATTAAGTAAAAGGATCATGGAAATTATACTAATTCTACTCAATATAAATTTCCGTATTCAACCTTTACTATCCTTCGAATAGTGGTGAAATCACCTTTTAAATTCATACGGATAGTACGGGTTCCCTCCTCAGAATTTAACACCAAGTGTAAGAAGATTATCTCCATGCAATCCAAGTTGTTTAAATTTGGAAAATTTAATCTTTTATACTTAACTCATTTCCAACATTTCGACCTTATCTATCCCTCGCCCAGGAGAAGTCAGGTGAGCCAAGGCACTGGTTGCTCATGAACATCTCCTTAGTTTAAGCACCTCACCCAGATCTCATGAATAGAAAAATCCAGTCTACTCATTGGCTTTTAGAGCCAAGGTTAAATCACTTGATTCTGACAGCTTTTCTTTAAATCATTTATTCAAACTCTTTAAAATAAATTATAAAATCCTCAAATCATCTTTAAAAACTTAATTATTTATTTGAAAATATTTATAAAAGATTTGGGAAAGAATATTTAAGTTTAAGTTCATATTTCAAAAGTTATCGAAGTGCTGCAAAAAGTGTGGCGAATAGTGCTGCAAATAGTGCATTAAAGTTTCTTTGATCAAAACAACATTTTTACTTCACATATGTTTATTTTTTTAACTTAAACCACTTTTAAAATACTTTAAATGATTTATAAGATTTATTTCATATTTTTAAATATTTTAAAAATCTATATTTAAAACATTTGCTACTTTGGCCACCAAACTGCCAAAGCGCTATTTTATCGAAAACTTGATTTACTCATATTTTAAAGTCTACTTAATGAAATCTTGATTTTCTTTCTTCATTTAAAAACTATGGATAAAATAGTCCGGAAAATTCTTATCTTGAAGAATTCCGAGCTATATTCCATTTCATATAGTCATTTGAATTCTTCGGCGCGAAATCGCGAGCTACCGTTACGCGACGTGCCTAGTTTTGACTTGCTTTTCAATTTCTTCCAAACTTCATGGAAATAATTTTAAATGTTTATAAAACATTTCTAAATCATTTTAAACTCATTTAAACAAATACTTTTCATATTTCAAACTCATTTTCCATTTCATTTCATATATTATTATTATAATATTCATTTCAACCTTTTTAGATATTTTAAAATCGTTAAGAGGTTAAATAATTTCCATTCACATATTTATATGGATTTAATTCTCATTTAATTAACCATGCTTAATTACTAACCATTGCTTTTAGTATTTATCAAACCAAGTAATCATCCATATTAACATCCATATATTCAAACAAGTAATCAACCAAGTAATCACACATTTAATCATCTAATATATTTTAACTTTCAAATCATTATACTTGAGATAATTAGAGATTAATTAGTAAAGTGTGAGTACTCAGCTTTAACCAAATCGTTTCACTTCCTACCAATATTCGTTTAATCCAACACTACCCTATCGTTTTCAACTTCAACCAAACATTACTAAAACCATCTTTTTTTCCTTTTAAACCACATGCCTTGCTCAATTTCCTTCTTCAACAATCATGGCCACCTTCCTTCTTGCTTGATCTCATCCATTTCCACCATCTACCTCCCCCTAGGTTCGTCCTCCACATTTTCCACTCCTTCCTTCATCATTTCTTCACTTTTTATATGGTAAACCATGTTTTAATGATGATATAAGAACTTTGGCAAATTTTGGTGGAGTTTGAAGTTGGTTTGATATGATTTTAAGAAAGTTGGTGAGGAAGAAGAAGAGAAGAAGAAGAAGGGAAGAAAAAGTAATTAAAATAGCTTAAAGGAAGAAGAAGAAGAGAATGTATGTGATAAAATGAGAGAAAATCTTGTGTATTTATAGAAAAAGAAAGAAGTGGTAAGTTACCAAATTAACCCCTTACCAAATTACCAAAATACCCTTCCTTAACTTTAAAGTAAACTTACTTTTTTCAACACTTACCATCATTCATCACTTTATTACTTTGTGCCAGTTTCACTTAATACTTAAGGAATGTGTTTGGATAGAAAAGTGGATTAAAGTGAAGATTTTCCTTGGTTTTGGTGAGATTTGGTTTGATGTTTACTTTTTGACCTTTTAAATTACCTTACTTACTTTTAATAATGACATTGTAGAATTTTCTAATGATACTTAGTAAAAGTAAACTTGTTTAATTATAAAATGTATATATATATATATAGATATATGTGTTAAAACATGTTAACAAAGATGCAACACCGTTGCACCAACTTATATTAAACAAAACATTGATTTTCGACAAAACGTTTTACGGTCACATTTTGACGTTTTTGTTAAACTATTTATTTATGTAAACAAAACTTGAAAATAAGTTTCTTATCATCTTTAAATAATTAAAACAACTTTAGTTTAGTTTTATTTAATAATATCAAAATTCAATTGTAAAAATACGACGTTGATTGGTCGAAGTGCGATGAAATTTGTTTATCTTTATAAAACTTGTATATACATATTTATAAAACTTTTATCAACCAATTAATATCATTTTATAACAATTTAAAAGGAGTTATTTATTATTTAAAACAAAAATTAAATGTATATCCAATTTTATCGAAAACTGGCTTTCGTCAATTTTACGATGAAAATCCAAAATTTCTTATTTTTGTAAACCAATTCTGAAAATAAGTTCACCTTTCTTATTTATCACATAAAACATGATTATTTAAGTTTGAAAATTATATATTTGAATATTAGAAGTTAATTAAATATTCCATTTAAAAATGATAAAATTATGGGTCATTACAATCGATCTCCCCTCAACCTTCCACAGCTCACTACAATCATTCACCGACTGCACTGACTGTGTAGCATGTGAGTGAAAACGACAATCTCAGGAGTAAGAATGGTGACGCTGGTCAAAGAACCGATGTCAAACTCAAGGCGAAAATCCAAGTGAATCCTTAAATCAAATCAAAACCTGCCAACACTAACCCTTTGCTACTAAAGAAGCAAGCATGAACTATGCCTTATGATGATGATGTTACTTCACTTTGTAGAGACAGATCACCCTAGATAGATGTCAAAGAGGATACAATCCGCCAATTGAAGGTTCATGTAGAGAAGTTGGCAAAATCGTGCATGTAGAAGAATAGGGAAGTAGGTTCTTCCTCATTTAGTTAAAGCATCATAGAAGCAAACTTTTTTGACAATTTTAAAGCCCCATCGATTGATAAGTTTAATAGGACCACAAACCAAGATGATCATGTTTGTACTTTCGAGTATTACATGGATATACTAAAAGTAGGAAGGATGGCCAGATGTAAGCTATTCCCAGTGTATCTGAATGGGGAAGATTTCTAGGTGGTTTAAGGGGTATAGACCAGAAGAGGTTTGTTCTTGTCTGCATTAACTGCGAATTTCTTGAGATTATTAAATTATGGAAGGGAGGATTCCCTAAATGTAAACACAATTTCCTACATTAAGCAGAGAGAGATCAAGAGCCTACATAACTTCATAAAATGCTTCAAACCCGAGGCACTTCGGATTGGGATAACTTGTGATGAAGCGCTGATGATGGCAGTGCATGCTGAAATATGAAGCGATACTACCATGTGGGAAAAGATTAGTTAAAAGCCATGTCACAGCATGAAGGCTTTCTATGAGAGGGCCAGTGACTACATTAGAATGGAAGAAGTTTGTTTTGTAGCACATTCTAAGAGAGCTAATGTTCCCCATAATGAGAAGAAATGGTGGGCAGAAGAATACCATCCACTCACGAAGCGACAAAAAGAAATCAACTTCACAGCGAAGACTATACCTAGTCAGATCTATGAGATGGCCAGGACTGAGCTAGCTTATAATGTCCCAAATAAAAGGAAGAAATCAGAACAAAATAAGGGAAGCCTACTGCCGTTTCCACCGAGCCAATGACCACCACACATATAATTTCCCATACCTGAGAAAAGAGATAAGAGATTGACCCAGAAAGGATACTTAGGCAGCTACAAGAAGGAAGACAATAGAAAAAGACTGGGAACCTCACTTTGGATCCGAATGAAATCCTAGCCAGAAACCCCTCTAACCTTATAGCCCCAATTCATGGAGGGCCACACTTTACAAGAAAGAGTAAGAAATCACATGAGCGATATGTGTAAGAAGCCGAAGCAGAGCAGAGGACCATGTTCCATGTATGACAAAAGCCGGCACATGACATTTTCTTCACTGTAGTTGATGCTATTGGGGTTGTCGTCTTGCATCAGGACCCGCTCATAATTACAACGCAGATCTCAAACCGCACAATGGAGAAAGTGTGGGTTGCGAAATAAAGGATTTTAAGGCTACGATAACACTAGAAGGGAGGGGGGCGAATGGTGTTTTATAACTTTTTATGAATCTTTATAACTTGTTTAACAATTGAATGAAAACACAGATAATCAATCACAGATAAATAAATTTGCAGGAAATCATATAAATAAATATACGAATAAAGTAAAAAGTAAAGCGTTAAAGAGATGACACCAGGGATTTTATACTAGTTAAGATTTCACCTACATCTAATCCTGTATAATTTCTTGTACAGATTTCTGTTTAAGCGCCTACTATGTACGGTAGCAAGCAAATCAATTACAATCTCGATTTTAAGGGTACGAGACACATCCTCTTGTATTCCAAGTCTGTGGCAAACTCTCTTGATTTACCGAGCTACTATAACACCCCACCTCTATAAATATACCATATAAGCATATTACAGAGTAAGACTGTCTTATACAGAGAATGAGGCTATATGGAGTACACACGCGAATATTCATTTAGACTAACACTGGTACGTATTAAAACATCAAATAGATAACATATCTACACACACAATATTGGTATAAAGCAATAAACACGGTGCTTCTAAGATATAACAATACATAATATACGGAGAACACAGAGTTAGGAACATAGTGATAATATATAATATTATATAAATATCTTAAATGTCAACCATTTCAATATAATACCAAGTGTGATCAACATACAATACAACATCATGCATATACAATGTATCACAGTCACCAAAAAATCATGTACAATCCTAATATAAATCTCCTTTAAGCTTAATAAAATAATAGCTAGTCATGTCGTCCTTATATCTGAAATGTCTTGGAATGTACCAAGTATTATAAAATAACACATAGGTCAGACTATAACTACATTGTAGGGTAAAATATTTATAATCTAATAAATCAGCAATAATATAATAACACCCATGATGTAGATAAATACGTATTATATGTATTGTATACAATCATAACAGCATAAACAAATCTCCATGCATTATATAACTTCAAATATCACAAAACATATATAAAGAAGTCATCACTCGTCTCAAAGCAAATCAAATCAGAATTCAAGAACATCAAATCCGATGGGTGAATTATCCAATTCCAGAAATCATTATTAAAATCGAGAAACCATCATTAATGGAATATCCTCAAATTATCTTACAACAATAACCAAATATATCACTCAACGTCAACAATAAATGAATCATCATCAATACACCAAAATAGGCATCCTATAAATACATAACAAAAGATTTGAGGATCCACCATATTCTGGACACCTATCCAGATATAATTTCATCTCCTCATATATGAATATATCAGAATAATATGGATATACGGGGACCGACTACACTTTGGAAACATAGTCTCTAGTATAGTCACCTCATGGGATAGTGAATAATATATGCCAATCCACCTCATGGGATAGCACACAGCATGCTTTAGGGACCCAAGTCTAATCGCCTCCCACAGACTACCGTCTATACCTACAGTCTTCAGTTACATCGATGGACATCGTGACCCCATCCACTACTGGCTCGTCTATGCGTAGCCCCGGTCACGATTTTGCTTTGCCCCTATAGGTAACAGACTGCCGGCCTATGCGACACAAGGGGCTGTAGGGCTCCTACCCTACCAACTACCAATCCTGTGATGCACATCCAAAATATCCAACAACGATGTCGCGGATCTAGGGTGCTACCCCACGATGAGGCTGGCAGGGTGGATACTGGCTAATTAGGTTAAATCCTGAACCATAAAGGGAGTTGGACACAAGTGGATGACATATAATACTCATATCCTATATCTACATATAGCTCTAATCATAAGCCGACACATGGCTCCGTATAAGTCACAATGTGACAATAATATACTAGTGCTCTAATCCCACTCCGACACATGGCTATACCCATATGTCACCATCTGACTATAATATACTCACCATAGTGAGTATCCTCACATACATGAGTAATCCTCGTTTGAGTGACATTTAATTACAAAGAATAATCAAGCGAGTAACATAACGGCGTCCTATACCACTGCATGCAACTCGGATAATTATTCAATGCTATGTAATTTAGATAATTATTCAATGCTCATAAACTACACTCGATCCATACTAGATATCTCTATATGACATGTCCGATGAATAACCGGAAAAGTATTACCGAAAGTCCCATACCAGAAAATATCACTACTCCGTTTATTTAAATTTTCATCACATAGAAATAAGAAATACTGAAATACAACAATAAAAATATACATATAAAGCACACACATATGTACTAAATTATAAATCTCAAGTAATGCTATATATATATAAAGATATAAAAGTAATGTCCAAATAAAAATATAAACAACATTAATCATCATATACAAAATATTTCAAATATAACAATTTTCAAATTTATAAAATAAACCTTCATCACCGTATCTAAAACCGTCAATCAAATCTATATCGACGGTGAATCACTCATATTATCTGAGTTATTATAGAAAAGATAGGAGATCAGAAATTAGGGAATAATATAAAAATATATTATTCAAATAAATATAAATGAATGAATCAATACTTAAAAACAAATTTTTCGCAGTGTAAAATTTTATATGGCAGAATAATTACTAAGAGATGAATAACAATTCCACATTCTAAAATAATTTAAACTATCATCTAAACTTAATATAATTTAATATTTACAATAAATAACTAATTATACATTCCTATATATAATTAATAGATTATTAATTATTTATTAATAACAAAAGAGAACCCAATTTAGATTCCCAAAATTGTTATAAAACTAAATACTACATATAAAAGTTATTTCATAATTTTATATAATCTAATACCATGATTAAGTAATATTATACTATCCAATACAATTGAATATATTGATAATCTATTAAATATCAATAAGGAATTATATCATATTTTCAAATAAGATTAATTTTTCAATCTTTTATAATTTAAAATATACCGATAAGTTTAATAACTCAATTCTTTCTTTTTTTAACCTAGAAATAGTTCATAAAACAAAATACTATATATAAATTTTATTAAATAATTTATTATCCTTTAAATACTAGTTTAAATGATTATAAAATATCACAATTGCTAAATCCACCTTGCCAACAGAATGTAACATTCACGTTGAAATTTTAGAAGAGATAACATAGATTGTTGTATAGTGAGAAACAACCACAATATTGACACAACATAGTGAATTCATTTGGTATATAATATTTGCATATTTTCCAAAATATATTAAATAGCCATGATAGTTAATGTGAGAATAAGAACCGGACAGAACTGAAAATGGAATTCATTAATATAGAAAACAAACATAGTATATTTTGGCATACGGTTGGAAATTGGAGAGACCTGTAGGCATGATTGCTCTGCCTACGAAGGAGAACTGAAATTTTGCTTGTCCATTAATTCAATCAAGATGCTCACTTAACAGTCTAGCTCATGACTATGCTAAACATATATTTAATCACCATGCAATATTGTTTACAATTAGACATATAAGTTTTCTTCTTTGTTTCAGTTTTGTTTACATGCAATATTTAACCAAACAAGAAGAAGCTCTATTTAGTACTATTAACAAACAAACATTGTAGTATTACATTATGGACATGCCCACAGTATCTAAATGTATTAGGAGATGATATATTAACACATGTGAATACTATGTTATGCTCGGTAATCAACAATTAACACAAAATATGCATAGCGTTGAGATAAGTCACTCGCCTGAAATAGCAGCTCACTCTTTTTCTTCTTCCTCCCATTCACTCTCCTCCCTCAAACCAAAACATGTGCACAAACCCAATATCAACGTGCATGATCACTTGATGGTACAGAGTTATGGATTACGAAATCACATCCCATTTTTGCCAGCGAGTCCCTTTACACCAACCCGACTCGCCTACCCCATCGCCACCACGACCGGCCCTACCAATGAAAAAGCGACGTACTCTACTCAGCAACAGGCGAACAAAAGTTACGACACCTACTTCCATCGCACATGCACATATCACCACCGGAGATACTCCTCTCATCACATGTCCAACGCTGTTGAATAATTTATGTCGATGATTCGAGAATGATGAAGATGATAACTGCTGTACTTCTGACTTTAAGATTCTACTGCGTAGATTCTTTTAGACAATAGTTCAACCCAACAAGTACAAACGGGTTATCAAACTATCGACTTCAGGATTCAATGAAGCCTTGAAACAGCGTAATCGGAGTCAAAACTTGTACGATTTTGATCCGACCAAGAACACTCAAATTTGATCTCTGATGATGCAATGTAGTAAAGAATAGAATGAAGAAGAAGAGAATTGATCTGCAACATTTCTGCATTTGTAACACCTTACAGGCGTCGCAAACTGCTGTGAAAAGGCTCTGGGCGTCGCAGATCTGGAGGAAGAAGAAGAAGGTACAAAGAAAAGAGATTGTTCTCTTGTAATGGTTCCTGGGCGTCACTATTTATAGTAGAAGAGGAAGTGTCCATTCGTCAAGCGTTGCATCCTTTCCAACAGTCCGAAACCGTTACAAACGGTCGCGCCTTTTCGCGACAGTTTAAAACTGTTACTAAACGGTCGCGTCCCTTCATTCAAATGACCCGCCAAAAATCTGTCCGTTCAAATTCTGAATCCGGTCCATTAACAAAAATTAATTCGTTATTTTAGACCCAAACCCGGCCCGGTCGGTCGGTCAGACAGATGGTGATGGCGCGCGTGTGTGGTGGTGATGCATAACTTCCCTCCTCACATCAGAGCAAAGCTTTGGGTGCCCAAAGGGCCCAACCTTCCTTAGAGAATCCTATATTTAACTAAGTATAATCCCTTATTTTCCAAGATGTGGGACTATACATTCCACCTCTCTTCTTCCATCTTCTTCCTACTTCTTCCCTCTTCAAAAACAAACCCAAAACTAATTTTGAAAATTTCCAACAATTTTCCCCCCATTTTCAAAACAAGTAAAATAAATAAAATAGACGGCTGCATCACTAGAGTGACTACCTACATACCCAAGTGGGATCAAGCCAATGTAGTTCCAAGATCAAGTTTTGCATCATCGTGGAAACTAATACATAAATGATAGGTATCTTTTGGATTTGAACCAAACCATTCAAAGTTCTATCGAGGTCTATGGTGAGCGTATCTTGAACCAAGTACCCCTAGTGATAGTACCGGAACTGTCACACGTACTGATTTCCGTATATAGAGTGTTCTGTATGCTTAGCACATTAATGGCCATGTGCTTAAATCCTTGGTTCATGAGTCTACATCAGAAAGCAGTCTTACTTTCTTAGGAAACGACCTGATTTCCATACTCATATAGGTAAGTCTCTTAAGGTGTTTCTGGGATATACCCTTTTTAAGGTAACTAGACTTATTAAGGACATATTATCCATCCTCTGTTCTTGCATAATCCAACACTAAATATTATGGGATTATTGATTTAGTGTTCCATAATCATTCTCTTAACTTGTTGGTACCCATTGAACTTTGTCTATCCCTTTCAAAACATAAGTTGGATTTCTGTTAAAGATGATCAACCTTCATTCACAGACCTTAGTCCTATTTCCTTTGATTTTATAGAAACCATTGCTTTTGGAAGACTCTTTGTGAGTGGGTCAGTCAAGTTTTCTTTGTTTCTATGTAATCAATAGTTATTACTCCACATTTGAGTAACTATCTTATCATTTGATGTCTTAGACTCACATGTCTAGACTTCCCATTATATGTCTTATTAGTGACATTGTATATTGTAGCCTGATTATCACAGTTAATCAAGACTGCTGGAGATGGCTTCTTCCATAATGGGATTTCTATTAATAAATTCCTAAGCCATTCCGCTTCCTTACAAGCATTTGCTAATGCAATCAACTCTGACAACATTATTGAGTCAGATATAGAGGTCTGTTTTTGGAAACCCAAGATACAGCAGCACCTCCTAACGTAAAGATCCATCCAATCGTAGACTTGGATTTGGATTCTACATTGTTCCAGGTTGCATCACTATATCCTTTTATTACAGCGGATATCCTTTATAAGATAAACCATAGGTAACGGTTCCTTTCAAATAAGCTAAAACTCTGGAAATAGCTTTCCAATGTTCGAAACCTGGATTACTCGTAAATCGACATAACATGCTTAGAGCATGTGCTATGTCTGGTCTAGTGCAATGCATAGCATACATAAGACTCCCAATAATACTGGAATACTCAAGTTGAGAAATGGTACGTCCAGTATTCTTTTCTAATATAATACTGGGATCTAAAGGAGTAGGTGCTAGTTTGTCATTATAATGACCATACTTTCGGAGGAACTTCTCAATGTAGTGAGATTGTGTTAGTAACAACTTCCCCTCTTTCCTAATAATTTTAATTCCCAGAATTACGTCAGCTTCTCCTAGATCTTTCATATCAAATTTAGAAGATATAAACTTCTTAGTTTCATTCACACAGGATATATTGGAACCAAATATTAGCATGTCATCAACGTATAAACATATTATAACATAATCGTTGTTGTTCGATTTGCTATAAATACTTTTATCAGCATCATTAACAATAAATCCATATGACAATGCTATCTTATCAAACTTCTCATGCCATTGCATGGGAGCTTGCTTCAGGCCACAAAGAGACTTTACGAATTTGCAAACTTTCTTTTCTTGGCCTGGGGTTTTGAAACCTTCATGTTGTTCCATATATATCTCTTCTTCTAAATCTCCATTTAGAAACACAGTCTTTACATCCATTTTATGTATGACCAATTTATGAATTGATGCAAGTGCTATTAAACAGCGTATAGAAGATATGCGAGCAACTGGAGCATACGTATCAAAATAATCTACTCCATGTCTTTGCTTATATCCCTTAGCAACTAATCTGGCTTTAAACTTATTAATGGATCCATTTGTATTCAACTTTTTATTAAATATCCATTTACATCCTATAGGTTTAGCACCAGGAGGTAAATCAGTTAAAACCCAAGTTTGGTTTAATAATATGGAATTCATTTCATCATTAATAGCTTCTTTCCAGAATATTGAGTCTCTGGAACTCATAGCCTCAGAATAAGTTTTGGGGTCATCATCGACGTTCATGACATATCTAGTCACATTAAGGACTTCGTCCTTACTGCCTTCTATAAGATATGTAATGAAGTCAGGACCATAGTCCTTCTCTATTCTTGCTCTTTTACTTCTCCTTTGTTCAGTACTATTATCTGGTACTGATACTTCCTTGCTATTTTGAGCAGGAGCATAGTCATCGTCATTGATATCATCAATCGTATTAGGTTCTGGACTAGATGATCTCAATGGAATCTCAACAGTTTGATTTTCAAAGAATTCTACATCTACGGATTCTTTAACTTCTAAGGTGTTAAGAATTAGGAATCTATAAGTTATACTATTAAGTGAATATCCTATGAAAGCACATTTAAATGCCTTGTTTCCTAACTTTGGTCGTTTAGGGTCTGGTTTTCTAACATATGCTAAACAACCCCAAACTTTAAGTTTTGTAAGATTAGGTTTCCTATTAAACCATAATTCATAAGGGGAAACATTATTCTTTTTAAGTGGTACTCTATTTAAGATATAACATGCAGATAACATAGCATCACCCCATAGGTTATAAGGTAAGTTTGAACTTATGAGCATGGCATTAACCATTTCTACTAAAGTTCTATTTTTCTTTTCAGCAACACCATTTTGTTGCGGTGTATATGGGGCAGTGCATTGGCGAACTAAGCTGTGTTGTTTACAAAATAAGGTGAATTCATTTGAGAAATATTCACCACCTCGATCTGAATGTAATACTTTTATTTTAACTCCTAATTATGTTTCGACCTCTGCTTTGTAAATTTTAAATTTATCAAAGGCCTCATCTTTAGGTTTCATTAGATACACATATGCATATCTAGTATAATCATAAATAAATGTTATATAGTATTGGTTACCACCATATGTGATATGATTTTTTAAGTCACCCACATCACTATATACTAAATCAAGCAAACCAGCTTTCCTTTCTATAGATTTAAAGTATTTTCGGTGTATTTTTGCTTGAACACATATTTCACATTTAGAGATAGTATTGAAATCACAATCAGAAATTAATCCTAGTTTATGAATATTTTTAAGGGAATTATAATTAACATGTCCTAGTCTACCATGCCATAAACTAACAGAATCAACAGTATAAACAGAAGATTTATTTATTACAGTCAACTTAATCATGCCGTTACAAGAATATCCCTATCCAATGAACTTCCCGTTTTTGGACAACACTAGTTTGTCAGACTCATACACTATCTTGAATCCTCCTTTGTTAAGAAAGTATCCAAAGATCAAATTCTTACAAATATCAGGTACATGATATACATTAACCAAAGTAAGAGTCTTTCCAGAAGATAACGGTAGTTCTATAGTGCCTTTGCCAATCACCTTACTGCGAACATTGTTTGCTCCAGTAACTTTATTCTCATCTCCGCTAACATCTTCGTAGTTCTTGTAGAGACTACGGTCCTTGCATATACGAATGGTTGCTCCAGTATCAAACCACCAGTCATTATAAGTTTCGCTAACGGAGTTCGCCTCTTTCACTACAGCCACAAGCAAGTCTTCGACCACATTCACCTTTTGTTGTTTCTTCCGTTGACAGCAGTCTCGGGCATAGTGGCCGGGCTTGTTACAGTAGTAACAAGCAACTTTCTTTTTGATTGGAATTTTTCTTCTTAAACTATATCTCATTCTTAGGCTTTAGAGAATTTGATATTTCAACATTATTTTCCTTAGAATGAGACTCGGTTTATGGATTATCATTTAGTTCTCTTTTATGAGAGTCCTCTTCTATACGAAGATGACGCTGTAAATTCTCTAAATCATAATCCGTCTCCGCATGTTTCAATTTCTTTTTATAATCATTCCAAGAGTGAGGGAGTCTAGAAATAATAACTCCAACCATAAAGGATTCAGGGAGTTCAATCTTGGCATCTTCAGTTGATTTACTATATATATTATATCACTAACTTGTCCAATAATGGACTTATTATCATGCATTTTGAAATCCATAAAATTGCATACCAGGAATTTCTTGTTGCTTGCCTCAGATATTCGATATTTGCTCTCCAGGGCAGTCCAAAGTGCTTTGGCTGTTTCCAGACTTCTATGTGCGTTGTAAACTGATGTAGATAACGCGTTGAGAATGTGCCCTCTACACAGTAAATCATCTTCTTTACGCTTTGCTCATTTTGCTTTCAATTCGTCAGCATCTTTATCAGTTTCCTCTGGCATTTCCTCCAAGTTATCTTCAAGAATATAGAACAATGTAACCGTGATCAAAAATAATTTCATCGTCTCTTGCCAACGAGTGAGGTTTTCACCATCAAACCGCTCCAATCGCGCCAAATGCTGATTCATAACTTGAAGAGCATTGATATTGCTTGAACTCGAACCATCCATGGTTGAAAATATTATCTAAAATTTGTTGAATAATTTGTGTCGATGATTCAAGAATGATGAAGATGATAAGTGTTGTACTTCTGACTTCAAGGATCTACTATGTAGATTCTTTTATACAATAGTTCAACCCAACAGGTACAAACGGGTTACGAACTACCAATTTCAGGATTCAATGAAGCCTTGAACAGCGTAATCGGATTCAATGAAGCATTGAAACAGCGTAATCGGATTCAAAACTTGTACGATTTTGATCCGACCAAGAACACTCAAATTTGATCTCTGATGATGCAATGTAGTAAAGAATAGAATGAAGAAGAAGAAGAGAATTAATCTGCAATGTTTCTGCATTTGTAACACCTTACAGGCATCGCAAACTGCTGTGAAAAGGTTCTGGGTGTCGCAGATCTGGAGGAAGAAGAAGAAGGTACAAAGAAAAGAGATTGTTCTCTTGTAATGGTTCCTGGGCGTCACTATTTATAGTAGATGAGGAAGTGTCCATTCGTCAAGCGTTGCATCCTTTCCAACAGTCCGAAACCGTAACAAACGGTCGTGCCTTTTTGCAACAGTTTAAAACTGTTACTAAACGGTCACGTCCCTTCATTCAAATGACCCGCCAAAAATCCGTCCGTTCAAATTCAAATTCTGGATCCGGTTCGTTAACAAAAATTAATTCATCATTTTAGACCCGAACCCGGCCCGGTCGATCGGTCGGACGGACGGACGGCGGTGGCGCGCGTGTGTGGTGGTGATGCATAACTTCCCTCCTCACATCAAAGCAAAGCTTTGGGTGCCCAAAGGGCTCAACCTTCCGTAGAGAATCCTATATTTAACTAAGTATAATCCTTTATTTTCCAAGATGTGGGATTATACATTCCACCTCTCTTCTTCCATCTTCTTCCCACTTCTTCCCTCTTCAAAAACAAACCCAAACCCAAAACTAATTTTGAAAATTTCCAACAAACGCCACTGCTGCTTCGACCTCCCATCGCTCGAATCACCGACAATACCTAACCTTAGATCGGGACCATCAAATTTGAACACCGATGTATACTCCCAAATTAATACTGAAAATTCCCCATCCCTTCGTGAAGCTAACGCCGTAGACGGTGTCATTTAACTCTTAGCAGTTTGGGAGAATAAATTTCCAAAGAGAAGAGGCACTTTCTTTTGCTAAAAAAGAAACTCTATAGATCAAACTTTACCCCTTTCATATGTAAGAGTAAATTGATGATAGGGTATCACATAATTGAGTTAGAGAATAAATAATCGTATATTCGATTTTTGATCACTTTGTTTAAAGTGGTAAGAAATGATTAAAAATTTTGAATTCACTCCTCTCCCCAAGCTAACAAATAAAGTTATATTTATAGAGTAGTGCTAAATGCACCACGATACCCTCTTCATTTTACCCAAAAAAAGGTACGGTGCTTCATTTTACCCAATGTGGGTGGCACCATATTGTCGAACGGTAGTATGAGACCGTTCGAAAAATTGTCTGTTTTTTTAAAACAACACATACGATCGGCAGCAGAAGACCGGTCGGCAGTATGAAAACATTTGTTTTGAAGCGCTAAATACTGGACGGCGTTGTACTGTCGTTAGACAGTATAAAAATAGATTGCTGGATGGATAACATGAAAATAATCAGTGGGTATTTTGAAGTGTGTAATGGTATGTGAAAGGGTAAAATGGAGAATGGGTAAAATGAAGGAGATATCGTGGTGCATTTAGCACTGGTCTATTTATAGGGTTATCAATGGGTCGGGTCGGGTTCATGTCGGGTCAAGTCGGGTTCGGGTTGATTTTAAATGGGCCGGGTCAACCCATTTATTAAACATATAAGAAATAGTTTAACCCGAACCCGACCCGATTATAAACGAGTTGACCCGGCCCGACCCATGTAACCCGATTATAATCGGGTCGGGTCAAGTCGGGTCGTAAACGGGTCGGGTCAACCCGTATAAGGTATAAATAGGTCATAAATGGGTCGTAAACGGGTTAAATTCAGGTTCACGAGTCGGGCTGGGTTATAATTGATGGGGTCAACCCATATAAGTATAAACGGGTTATAAATGGGTCAACTTCGGGTTCACGGGTCAAACCAAAACCCTCCCGTTTATAAACGGGTCAAATTCGGGTTGACCCGAAAATGACTCGCCCACTAAACGGGTCGGGTTAACCTGCTAATTTCCGTGTAATCTTCGAGTCATGCTGAAAATTGACAGCCCTATATATTTATATACAAATGAATCATCTAGAAATCGAAATATCTTGAGAGAGTGAAATCAATAAACTTTAGAGTTTGAGCTATTGTTGGGCTTGATTTGTTTGGGTTTTGGGCTGCAGCAAATATAAATAAGTACATAAATAGAATATTTCTTTCTTTCATTTTCATTTAAATATAATACAGACTAAATTCAAACTACAATAAAACTACAAACAAAATCTATCTTCGTTATTCTCAATAATTTACTATTATGGTAAACCTTTAGGAATTTATTTTTTAATTTTATTTTATTTTTCCCATATTTAAATTCAAATACATATCATTCACATTTTGAGCTCATTATTAAATTATTTCTAAATTATTTATTCCACAATTCTCAAAATACCCATTTATAATTAATTAAATATTTATTATTAATTATCCCTAAAGCTGGGTTGTTACACCTACATGATCACCCATTAGATTTGAACTGGATACTAGGCACACCCACTTGATTCAAACAGGCTACAAATACACCCACACAAACAAGAGTAGAGTTGATGATTTTCCAATGACAAATAGTTGTACTTTAGAAACAATGGATTCTATAACCTCTTTAATATCACTTTGATCTTTGAAATAACAGGGGGATGCTTCCAAAAAAAGTAAGTAAATAGTAGAGGATCAATGCAATAGAGGGTGAATTGATTATATATGATTTTGCAGAGAGTAGAGTATATTTTTCAACAGATTTTTCAAGAGAGTAAGGAGTGAGAAGAAAGTAAGTTATTAAATTATTAAAAATTCATTTGCACTCCCCTTTATATAGAGAATAAATAGATGTATCCATTCGTGAAGAGTTGTGTCCAAAAGAATTTTCCATTCAAAATTTAAAAAACTATTTAACGTCTTATATATCGACATATAAAAATAAGCACGTCGGCATATGCTATTTAAAATTGAAAAATGTTTTCTTTTAAATTATTTTGAAAATACTGTACTTTTTTTAAAATAATTTGAACGTAATTTTTAAATATCTTTGAACTCTTAAAAACTTTTATAAAATATTTATAAATATATTTTGTATTTTAGAATAATTTATATTGTTTAAAAGATCAAAGATCAAGTATCACTGTCAAGGACTTTAAAAATATGTTCTAATAACTCTAAATACTACTTTATAATCTTGAGCTCTTCATATCTTGTCTTTGAACACATGAGTCTTCAAATCTTATCTTGAGTCTTTATACTACACAGTCTTTGATTCAGCAGCTGTGTAGTATTCTATACTATATACTATATAACTTGACAAAACATTAGTATCTATATTTTATGTGGTCATTGTCATCAAAATCAATAACCGAGCTATTAACATTCTACCTCGTTTTGATGATGACAACCATTAAATATTCCTGTATATAAAATATGATATAACTCTCCCTAAGTTACATAACCCCTTAAATATATGCATGTATATTTCATATTTTCCTCCATCTTTATCGTTAATAAAAATGGGTGGAAAAAAACAGTACTCCACCTAAATATGATATACTTATAAATTATGATAATCAAAATCAATATTTAAATTCTAAGCAATTTTAGATAAGTGTTTAAAATTTAAATGACCAAATCTTTTGTGCCAAATCGAAAGGTCATTAAGTTTAGCCAAAAGACAGATATTGTCATTAGACACTTTCATACTTAAGATGTAAATATTACGTTTCCTAGCACCTTCAAAAATAATTTTAAACTCATTAATCTCGATGCATCAAATATTTTTTCAAACTAAATTTTAAAACCCTTATCACATAATCGATTAATACTAAACATGTTATGTTTTTAAGTTCCTAAATAGCAAAACATTAGAAATAATAGGAGTTTTGTAATGACCCGGAATTTTATCACTTTTATTTGTAAGTATTTAATTAATTTTTAATATATTCAAATAATGGTTTTAATAATTAAAATACCACTTTTTAATTTATAACTAATAACGGTGAATTATTTTCAAGAAGTGTTTATAAAAATTATTAGTTAAAAGGAAATTAGAAAATGTGGCCGGAAAGTTTTTTCAAAAATCATTGTTTTTTATCATCAAAAAGTTGTTAAAAGATTGTAAAACACCTCATATATTTAAAAACACACACTTATATAAGTAATGAATACTTAATTAAGTGTGTAAAAGTGTAAATATATGTTTACTTATGATAAGAAAGTGATGTGACAATTTTCAAGTTAAAATTTTAAATAAAAAGTAAGTTATGTAAAGTCACATTACATTTCTACATCATAGTACACTTAACGGCTTTGCACAATGGATAAAAGGGTTTAATCCTTGCTTTAGGCGTGTATGATAAGGGAGAGTAGCGATGATTATGTGGCAAATTCTTAGTGGAGGATAGTGTACTAAAGGGTACTTTAGTAATTTGTTAACCTAAATTTATATAAAAACAATTTCAAAATTTCTCTCTCATTTCCACTTCATTTTCTTAACTTTTCCAAACTTTACCTTTTTCCTTAAGCTTTTCAAAAGACCTTTTAATGGCTTCCATATTTTTAAAAGTTTTTTTAAAAAAAAAATCCGCCTTTTAGTTTTGTATGTTGTGGTTCTGATATGTTTATGTATGTTATAGACATGAATATGTGGTGATACGCTAAGAAAGTTTGCATCTTTATCAGTTTAAGAGACATGGAATCCTTTTTGTAAAAACTAGGATATTGGTTTTAAAACCAAAAGTTCTTTTAAGTTTCAAACATTTTTTTACTTTTACAAAACTCTTACTTTATGTTTGAAAAAGTTAGCAAGCTTTCATGAGTTAAGTGTTAAAAAGGAAAGCCAAAGACAAGTTTTCAAGTTATGGTCCATATAGCAATAGTCGTTATGGATGTAGTTTGGTAAAAATTCTACTTTTCACAAAATAGAATTTTTATACTTAAGTAAATTTTAGAAATGTTTCCTAAATTAGTAATAAGTTTAAAATAGTAAATTAAATATTTATTTATTAAGTTTGGTAATAATAATTAATATAGTACCAAGTGAGATTTATTGATTATAATTAAGTGGACATTAATTACTAATTAATTTTCTTTTAAAAGCGAGATTAATTTTAATTAATTATTGATTAAGTAAGATTTATTTTTAATTAATTATGAATTAAGTATATGATTTATTATTAATTAATTATTAATTAAGTATAGGGTTAATTATTAATTAATTATTAAGCAAGTGTTTAATTATTCTAGTTATAAATTAATTATGGGTTTAATTTATAAATAAACTATTTATTGAAGGTTAATTATTTCATAATTAATAATTAGTTTAAGACTTAATTAAGATTTAATTATGTTTTGTTAAAAGGATTTAACTTGTGATTAATTATTTAAAAAGAGGTTTAAGTACTTAATTACTTTATTTTCCAAGGATCAATTTGTTAAAGGCAACTTTATTTTACAAAGAATGGATTTCGATACAAGGGATTCTATTGTCGATATCATTAAGTAACCGTCCAAATGTAACATGCTAACCTTTAACGTTTATTAGCAGGATAAATCCCCATTCTGCTATACCTTAATTGTGACGACCCACCTTTCTGATCTCTGGGAACGACACTTAATACATCCTCAGTATTCTTGTGCCGTTGCCCAAGCATCCGAAAGATAAGTTGCCTTGGGGTAAAATAAAGAGCAGGACAAAACAGAATAGATAAACCTCACATCAGAATAGTTACATATAATATAAAATGATATAGTATAAAAGGTTAATCCTTATAAGGAGCTATTAGAGTTATAAAAAGGGTACTACATCTAACCGATTGATAGCTATATATTCTGACTTTTCATTTTTAAGATACAAAATACACCTACATAATCATACAACGGAAATAAATAACTAGATAACTAAGGAGTCGCCTGCTCGATCACCATCTTCAAAGAGCTCCAAAGAAAACCTCCTATTCTTGGAGTACCCAAATATAATTGGGTACCCTAGAGTTTAGGAAAAATAAACAACCCGTGTCAGAAAAAATGTCTGGTATAAGTAAAACTCTGGAAAAAAAGGAAGTGTATTTAACAATAATATGTGGGAGCACGCCGCTAACGCAGAATGGGTTTTCTCCACATAAACAACAACCAAACAAAACAAAAATGGAAATGAACAATAGGGAACAAATCCAAACATAGATGATTGGTACAATTAGTATAACATTCAGACTTGAAAGAATGAAAATAGTCTGAATAAAAATCAAAACTGGACAGAATGGATAAAACAAGACAACAATCTGAACTTGATAGAATGGACTAAACAAGATAACTGTCCAAATTCAATAGAATGGACAAAACCAATAATTGAACACCGCAAAGAGTGGTTGACTCTTCCCGTTGTAATTAAAGAAAACAGATTTAAAGGTTCGAATCAAATAAGAAAAGGAAATTTCCAACAAACGACTAGGAAGGTGCGCCCCCCTTACCGAAAGTATACCTCTAGAAATATACTTGAGAACTCCGATGGCTCTCGGAAACCTCCAAGCCGGACCCCGTCAACTGTTATTGAGAATCTGAGTACTTCACATCTTAATGCGCAACAACAAATCCGATCTATAGTGGATGTGAAAATACCCTAATGGGAGTAACCCCACATAGCTTGGTCCCCCACCCGCTCTGTGGTTTTAGTCATTCCTTACAAAGGATATCAAAGCTCAACGGAGCAACACATTGTCTTAGAGTGACGATAATAAAGAAGCTGAAGTAACCGATAGCTGAGAACCAACTATCGAGGATATAAAACGATCGTATATGGAAATTAAGTGTTGTATACTTATCACCGCTCATCGAATTCCAACTTGTACTATTTCTTGGTAAACAATAATAATGGACAAGTCAAGGTAGTGTTACCTCAAAGTTATGTCTCACGATTATTCTTAACTTTCGAAATAGTGACAAGTCTACTTCTTTGACGTTTAGTGCGAAGTATACAAATATATCGTTCCCATATAAGTGAACCGCTTTACGAAATTAATTCATTTCCATAAATGAATCAAACGTTTTCTTTTAAAAAACCCGAATTCGTGCTTGGCCTCACATTACAAGTATTACTTTAAAACACTTTGTTAAAAGAGTTTACTAACTTCAAAACATTAATTTAAAAAGGATATAATAACTTAAAACATCCTTATTACATTTATTAATTAACTTTAAACTTCATCACACAATTTGATTTTTGAACTTCAAATGTCTTTAAATAATAAAAAGAGTAAACCACTTTTAAACCTTATTAATTCAATTAATTAGTAAAATATAATTAATTAAATTAATTAATAATTAATTATCATTATTTAAAATGAATAGTAAAGTCAAAAAATCCTTGTTACTTTGATAAATTCACTTTGCAACTTCATAAATTAAGTTAAATAATTAATTCCAATAACCTTTAATTAAAAAGGGCAAATTACCTTTAAAACATCATTAATTCATTTAATTAATAAATTTAAATATAATTAATTAAATTAAATAAATAAATAACTAATTCTCATTATTTAAAAATGATTTATTAATTATAAACATCAATAAAGGAAAGATTAATTAGAGTTAAAAAGTTGATAAATTTTAAAAATCATTTATTAAAAAGATTTATTAAGTTAAAAGCATCATTAGCAAATTGATCAATTAGCTTTAATTCATCGATATTGAATGATTAATTATCCTTAAACATCATTAAATAAAATGATTGATTAAATTTAAACATCATTAAATAAAATGATTAATTAATTTAAATAATCATTAACCAAGTAATTAGTTGAATTTAAAACGCATCATTAACTGAGTAATTAGTTAACCTTAATACTTATTAATTAAGTAATTAGTTAAATTAAATAAACAATATTAAAATGGTTAATTACTTTTGAAAATATCGTTAATCAAAATCTTGCTTAACTTGTTAAACAATTCCAAGCACGAAGATGAAACAAAACGGTTTCGATAAAAGGTGATTTTCTAAAAGCGTTGATATAGCGACTATTGCTATACGGGCAGTTCGACAAACAAACTTATGATATTAGTCATAAAACCAAACATCACATAGCAATGGTTTAAGTACAATACAAGGTAAATAATGATGATATAACATGTAATAAGTATTTACTAACAATTATATCAACTTTAACTAATAATTTTTCATATAGCTAACCACATGCTTACTAACTTTCAAATGCGACAACTTTTCAAAGCATGAAACAAACAAATAATCAAACCATCACTTCACATATACAATAACCATTCATAGGCTATTAACATGAACATTAATATAGTATAAGTTTGGTTTAAGAAGGTGTACTTTTACTCATTGAAAGCTATCCAAACTCTCGCTAACTTAGGTTATGACCTAGCACTTCCATTCCTAAGAAAAAGATGGAGTCTTGGACGCTTAGTGCACTAGGTAGGCTCGACCTTGAAAGAAGAAGGAACCCGAAAATAGGTCATTTCCCAACTAGATTTTTGACTATTTACTCTCGGTTTCTGAAAACGTGGTAAAGAGGAATGGTTTAGAAAATTCTTTTCTCTATAATTGCAAAAAAAGAATTACTCAATTTTGTTTTGTTTTGAAGAACATATGGTCAAAAGAAGAAGGAACATTTTCGGACTTGAAATTCTAGGTTCAAAAACACTCTGTAATAATCAATATTTTGACATAGCTATGCTCGAAATTTGAAGAAGTGATCAAGATAAAAGTTGTAGCCACTGAAAATTGACATGATTTAAAAAAAACTTCATTTGGACAATATATAAGAGATATCTGATCGGTGGAAAAGGAGGAAAATCTAGAGAGATGAAAGGCTATTTATAAGCAAGTGAAAATGTAAATTACCAAAACACCCTTTGTCCTTTACCCTCCACCACCTTATGCCACATCAACACCCTCGACCACACATGCCATTTCAACATGTCCCCCCTTATCTTGTCAAAGAAAACATGTTTTTTACTCGAGTCGCCAAAGTGTCAAATCATGTCTCTTAAGGCATCTTTTAGTATATACATGTATATACTTAAGTATACATACATATATATATACCAATATGTACTAACTAATTTACATTAGTAACCATTTAAATGTTGTTTAACATATAAATAATGCTCACAAAATTTCAAACAACTTTTATATGATGAAACGTCGAAAATTCGGAAAACGGTTTCCGGTCATATTTTGGATTTTTCTTCGAATTAAATATTTTTTGTAAACTAATTTTGAAAACTATTTTATCTTCAATACTTATTATTTAAAAAAGTTTTAATTTTAATGATGAAACCTATTATTTGAATATTGAAAATTAACTAAATATTCAGAAATTAATGTGGTGAAATTCTAGGTCGTTACATTGATTAAGTAGATTATTAGACATCTCTTAGTAGAACAAATCCCCATTCTGCTGTATTAAATTAATAGATTGTGTGGACATCTTTTTAGCAGGACTAACCACCATCTTACTATTATGTTATTTGGACATGTACCTACCAGTTGGTTTACATTGATATGTGTTTGCGCCAAAATTGGTCACAAACCTCGAATGTTGTGAAAGCACCAGTGTATGAATATAAATCAACAATATTCACACACAAATCTCAAATCTAAGCAAACAGAGTATCACAATTCAGAAATAATGAATATAAACACGAGATTTATAGTGGTTCGGCGATCTTGCCTACGTCCACTCTGAAGTTGATGATTTTATTGATGTTCACTTGATGATTACAATTTCTTCTGATGTAGTACAACTGATTGTATGAGTATAATCTGAACCTAAGGAAGCAGTGGTGATTCTGAGTAAATCTGGCAGAGTCTGGGCGCTCTTTAGCTCCTAGAATTGTCCGACCCCTTTTCTGAATGACCAGGGGCTCTATTTATAGGTGTGGGAGGCTGATATTTCGCCTAAATTGAAGGGAGACCAGTTCTGGCACGTGAGGGGGCCCACATGGCCGAAATCTAGAGATCCGGGCCCACTTTGGGATCGATTCGACCCTTGGTTCAAACCGATCAAGAAAGAGTCCAATCGAGCTGAAATTTGAGGTGGACATTCTTCATCATGTGCTTAAGCTTCTGTGAAAATTTCATAGCATTTGGACTTATAGATCTCAAGTTATGATCGATTCAAGATTTCATTTCTAGTTGATGTGGTCTGTTCGAATCGATCCCCTTCGAATCGATAGGGTCGAATCGATGACTTGGTGAGCGAAGGTGTTGACATGGCGTGCCTTTTTCGTATCGATCCGACTTTTGCTCCGAGTTGACTGGGTCGAATCCATGGTTTTAGCCGCGTTGACTTGATGGATTCGAAGACAGTGATCGTACCTGGATTCGAACAAGGGTTCGTTCGTATCGATCGTGACGTGTTCCATTCGATCGATACGAAGCAACTATGTCTGGATGGATTCGAAGGCTTCAACTGCATGGATTCGAAGACCTTCCCTTTGATCGATTCAAAGCTGGAAATATTCTGATGGATTCGAACCACGGGAGGCCTTGGATGGATTCGAACGTTGAGCGTGTTTTGATGGAGTCGAAGCAATGGTACTTCTCATGGATTCGAAGTAATGCAGGGACGATGGATTCGAGCTAAGGGTTTGCTCTGAGGGATACGAAGGGGATGGAGTCAATCTTGATGGAGTCGACCTTGATGGATACGAACCATATGGAGACGAACACAAGGCTATGTCCTTCACTTGCATCGATGATATCTTGGGCGTACGAACTCGGATTGACTCGAGATTTGGAATGCTGGCTCTTATGGCTTTCCTTGACGTGTCTTATCAATTGTAGCCTGATTCAGACTCGGACAAAATTCATCGATATCCATGGTGAACTTGTGATGTAACCGTCCTACAGGATGGACTGTCATTGATTTCTAGTCAATTTTTTGGTGTCACGGCCTTGCCAAAAGGCGGGATAACATTTGCCCCCCAAAACATGCCTTGCGATAGGAAGGTGTGTTTTGTAGTTCCATAAGTTGGATGTTCATATCCTGTTGATGACCTGTGGTACAACCTGCGAAGAGTTTGACAGTTTTATATGACCTTAAACGACGACCGTTCGCGATCTAGCCATTTGAGGTGGAATGCGACCGTTCGCGATCTAGCATTTTCTGTATAACCTTAAATGACGACCGTTCGTGATCTAGCCATTTGAGTTGGAATGCGACCGTTCGCGATCTAGCATTTCTATATGGCCCCAAATGATGACCGTTCGTGATCAAGCCATTTGAGGTGAGGGGTGCCGTTCGAGGCGAGTTGTGACCGTTCGTGGTCGAGTGCCGTTCGAGGCGAATGATGACCGTTCGAGGTCGGGTGCCGTACGAGGCAGAGTGTGATCGTTCACGATCGAATGTTATACTAAATGAAGTGTGACCGTTCGCGGTCGGGTGCCGTTCGAGGCGATTTGTGACCGTTCGAGGTCGGGTGCCGTTCGTGGCGAATTGTGACCGTTCGTGGTCGGGTGCCGTTCGTGGCGAATTGTGACCGTTCGTGGTCGGGTGCCGTTCGTGGCGAATTGAGTGTGCCCGGGAAGGGACTTAGTATCATCAATACCAGGTTTCACGTTCGGGTGAATTCCCGGATTGTTTGTTGCAACGGTTTATCGCCATCTCAGAGCATGCCCAAGGACCGTTCGCGATCCCGTACATGTGTAAGTGGCTTAGCCGTTATGAAATCACAAGTAGTATTTTTCATTGAAAATAAGTCTTTTAGCAGAAATGTTAAACAAAATCAAGTTCAAATATTCAAATCAAGATGAAACAAAAGCAAAGCAAGGATGTCAAAGTGTAAACTCTCACAACGATAGGGTTAATAGTCATTCAGAGCATGCCTATGGACCGCTCGTGATCTCGCACATGTGTAAATGACTTACCCGTGTTGGCGAGAGGTTTACGACTTGTTCATCATTATTTCAATTAACTGATAACCATACGGTGTCCCGGCTCAGGGTCACCCCTAGTTGATGTAGACGGTGGTCGCTCTGGCTCCCCTGGTGGAGCTCGCCTTCTCACATACTGAAGTAGCATACCGTTCCTGATTTGCCCTTCCACCTCATCCTTCAGATGTCTACAGTTGTTAGTGTTATGACCATTCAGTTCGTGGAACAAGCAATATCTATCTGATTTCCTCTCGTCAACAGTGGGGTCTCTTCGTATTGGCCTACGGTAGGGAACTTGCTCTAGTGTATCTCGGTAGATTCGCTCCAAACTCTCATTCAGCTCTGAGTAGGTGGTGAATCGTGGCTCTCTCCGCAGTCGCTTTGGCCCGTCACCACTATCCTCAGCCTTTCGTTTTCCTTTATCCTGGTCTGAATCCTTTTCAAAAGGTTTTTTGTCTTTAAGTGTATAAACTTCTATTCCCTCTCCTTCTTCTCTTTCAGCATTAGCGTCTTCCAATCGCAAAAACTTTTCTGCCTCGTGATAGAATTCCCCTAGATCCATAGGCAGATCCTTAGTTAATGAATTTTTGAACTCTGTGCCGTCAGCTATTCCGGACACAGCTGCCATCATAACCATGGATGGATCTGGCCGATACACCGATGCTGCTGCCGCATTGAATCGCGTCAGGAAATTCCTCAAAGACTCTCCAGCTTTCTGCTTTAGCGTTGCCAAACTCATCACATTCTTGGGTCTTGAAATGTGAACCCTGAATTGCCTCATAAATTTCTCAATCAAATCGGTCCATGTCCCAATGGAGCCGCTCTCTAGCTGTCTGAACCATAAAGCTGCTATGTCTGTCAAATACAATGGAAAGCACCGGGCCATGACTTCCTGTGATGCCCCCAGCACTTCCATGTGCCTTATATACCTCATTAGATGGACCGCAGGGTCCGTCCTCCCATCATACCTTTCTACTGTTGGCAGTTTGAATTCTGGTGGGTTCCTAGCCAACTTAATCGCAGGAGAAAAGGGACTCCTGTTCACGTCTTCAAGATCTCTGTTTACTAATCCGCCTCTCATGGCTCGCCTGACCATCTCTGCCAATTTATCATTGTCTCCAAGCTGTAGTCCTCGTTCTCTACCTTCGATCTGCCCCCCGAGTCCGTGTGAGCTTTCGGGTGTCTGCCCCCCTGGCTGAGCGTTCATCCCTCAATTGCCGCCAGGTTGCTCGGATGTCCTTGTCTCTCTTCCCAGGTTTGGATCAACATGTCCTAAGTGTATGCCCCCTAGCTCCGGTGCTGCGCCAGATGGTCCTGCTCCGTTCTGGATTCTGGTCGTTCCTTGATTTTGTGCTCCAAGTTGTCTAATCTGTTGAAGCAAATTCTGGATCATTTCCTCCTGTCTCTTCATCATTGTCTCCATCTCATCCCTGGTGATGAAGACTGAAGCTTGGTTTTCTCCTGAGGAAGCCTCTTGACTCCCTTCATGCTGACTTTGCTCTGGTCTCTGCCTCATACTTGTTTGTCTTGTCATGATTCTTCGGATCTAAATCTCTTAACTTTCTGATTCAACTTTCAAATGATAGAACTCCCGAGTTCAGTTCTCGGTGAAAGCACCAAAGTGTTTGCGCCAAAATTGGTCACAAACCCCGAATGTTGTGAAAGCACCAGTGTATGAATATAAATCAATAATATTCACACACAAATCTCAAATCTAAGCAAACAGAGTATCACAATTCAGAAATAATGAATATAAACACGAGATTTATAGTGGTTCGACGATCTTGCCTACGTCCACTCTGAAGTTGATGATTTTATTGATGTTCACTTGATGATTACAATTTCTTCTGATGTAGTACAACTGATTGTATGAGTATAATCTGAACCTAAGGAAGCAGTGGTGATTCTGAGTAAATCTGGCAGAGTCTGGGCGCTCTTTAGCTCCTAGAATTGTCCGACCCCTTTTCTGAATGACCAGGGGCTCTATTTATAGGTGTGGGAGGCTGATATTTCGCCTAAATTGAAGGGAGACCAGTTCTGGCACGTGAGGGGGCCCACATGGCCGAAATCTGGAGATCCGGGCCCACTTTGGGATCGATTCGACCCTTGGTTCGAACCGATCAAGAAAGAGTCCAATCGAGCTGAAATTTGGGGTGGACATTCTTCATCATGTGCTTAAGCTTCTGTGAAAATTTCATAGCATTTGGACTTATAGATCTCAAGTTATGATCGATTCAAGATTTCATTTCTGGTTGATGTGGTCTGTTCGAATCGATCCCCTTCGAATCGATAGGGTCGAATCGATGACTTGGTGAGCGAAGGTGTTGACATGGCGCGCCTTCTTCGTATCGATCCGACTTTTGCTCCGAGTTGATTGGGTCGAATCCATGGTTTTAGCCGCGTTGACTTGATGGATTCGAAGACAGTGATCGTACCTGGATTCGAACAAGGGTTCGTTCGTGACGTGTTCCATTCGATCGATACGAAGCAACTATGTCTGGATGGATTCAAAGGCTTCAACTGCATGGATTCGAAGACCTTCCCTTTGATCGATTCGAAGCTGGAAATATTCTGATGGATTCGAACCACGGGAGGCCTTGGATGGATTCGAACGTTGAGGGTGTTTTGATGGAGTCGAAGCAATGGTACTTCTCATGGATTCGAAGTAATGCAGGGACGATGGATTCGAGCTAAGGGTTTGCTCTGAGGGATACGAAGGGGATGGAGTCAATCTTGATGGAGTCGACCTTGATGGATACGAACCATATGGAGACGAACACAAGGCTATGTCCTTCACTTGCATCGATGATATCTTGGGCGTACGAACTCGGATTGACTCGAGATTTTGAATGCTGGCTCTTATGGCTTTCCTTGACGTGTCTTATCAATTGTAGCCTAATTCGGACTCGGACAAAATTCATCGATATCCATGGTGAACTTGTGATGTAACCGTCCTACAGGATGGACTGTCATTGATTTCTAGTCAATTTTTTGGTGTCACGGCCTTGCCAAAAGGCGGGATAACAATATGTTATTTCCTGATTTAGTTATGGACGTTATTTACATACATGTCGGTTTATGTAAATAATTGTTATGTGACTTAAAAATCAAACTAAATTAAGATGGTAATTTGGTTTAGTACCATTGTGGTCACTAAGCCTCCTTTCAAATTTGTAAATTATGGTTTTTAATTAACTTTAATTCTATATCAATTTGAGGTTAAGTGTTTGTAAATGATTTTGTAAGATGTCCAATTATTTTAATAAAGGTATTTACAAATGATATTTTGTAAATAATATTTATAAAAGATTTATTTAAAGAAGATTTACAAACGATATTTGTAAATGATATTTTAAAAAGTAGAATTACAAAGGAAGATTTATAGAAGAGTTTTATAAATGATTTTGGATGTTTATAAAAGTAATTAGTACTTAATTAGTAATTTAGTAAGTGGTTAAGGTTTAAGTAACACTTAGGGAAGATTAATGATTAATTAGTGATTAATAAAGTTTTTAATTAGTGATTTTTGAAGTTAAGAAGTAATTAAATGGTTAATTATTATCTAATTAAGTTAATTAGTTGATTAATTATTATATAATTAATTGATCATTTAATTAATTTTTAATTAATTAGGGTTTAACTAATAATAAATTGTTTAAACCTTAACCAAGATACATTAGGAAGTTAATTAGGACTTAACCAAGTTCATTTAGTTAATTAAGTTTAATTATGAATTAGTCTTCGTTTAATTAAGATATAATTAGCGTTTAAGCTAATTGAATATACTTTAATATTTTCAAAGCTATTTTAAACTTAATCGGTTATGTTTTAAATCAATTTTCTTTTTAGGGTTAATTGATTTCAAATCAAAGGATCTCTCGCTTGGACCATTAAGTAGCCAAATGAATTAAAGTAGTGTTTATAAAACATTGACACATTTTATGGGAAGTATGTTGACTTGTGTTTAGCACAAATGTTGAATATCGGTAACGTGATAAAGATAAGGAAGTTAATTTCAATAAGTGGGTCATGGTGACATAAGCATATAGAATATACTTCTATATGTACATTTTTCACCGATAATGGATGTATCTATATTTGTAACATGGACATCTAACTATGATTGACTGTATGTTTTTTGTGAATCCGTTACATATTTGATGTTAGGCAATACCCATGATATAACTTGGATAAATAAACCCAAATTTAATGATCCATTGTAGTCATTAAGCCTCTGTTTGGTTTTGGAAAGTTAATATTTCATTTTCTTCTAAAATGGTCTTCAAGTTTATTCTATTTTGAATAAGATATTTGAAGAATTGTAACGACCCTAATTTTGATTAACATTATTTAGGACATTTAATTAGTTAAATAAAATAATGTAAATGGTTAAGGGAATTGAGATTTGAATAATAGAAGGGTAGTCATGCCTAGATAAACAATGAACTAAAGGGAATTAAAATGAAATAGGAAAGGCTAATAGATAAGGGAAAAATAGGAATAAGTTATATACATATACCCTAAATCCTTCATGCCACTTTCATTTTACACATTTATAAACAAAACTAAATCTAAAAAGAGGCCGGCCACCATTAGGGGAAAGCAAAAGGAAATTAAGGAAGAATCAAAAGAAGGAAGCTTAATCAATTCATTCAAGAAGCAAATCACAAATATCTTAATCACAAGCTAAAGGTGAACAATAAGTAACATCTCATATTTTCTTATTTTCGGTTATAGTTGAGATCCGAAATTATTTTGCAAATGATTTGCCATGTTTTGACCGTTTAAAAGGATATATAGGCTTGTTGATGATTTATGTTATCTCATATTGGTTTTACGTTAAGGTTTAATTTGAAAACCCTATTAAATGACATCGAAATGCCTTGTGATTTTGATATAAGGTCATAAATACTATTTTAGGGTTGTGTTTCAAGTTTCATAATTTTCTGAATTAATGTGGGTTTATTATGAATTTTTTAGTAAAGAAAATGGTTAATTAAATTTAAAATTAATTACGGCTATTATATGTTAGCTTTGGGTCAGAAATTTAAATATGTTAGAAAACATATTAAAAGTGATTTATGAGAATTTTTGTAGAATTTTCCTAAGTGTTTTAATAAGTATATAACATTATTTAAGGTATGAGACTTAAATGTTTTATATGTTTATAAAAGGAGAATGGGCAATTTGTAAATGTTTTAAATTATTAATCTTTGAAATTCAACAACACTTTTAGAAAAGATTTTAGAAAAGAAATTGGCAACCAATTATATGATGACAAATAAGCATGTTAGTTGAAAAGGAATTACTTTATAAAGTTAAAAATCAGTTTTTTAAGGTTTTTATTATTTCGCCACTTTCGGCAGCACCTTTTGACTTCATACTTCCGCCTCCACCTTAGTCGAAACCAATACACGTGGTATCAAAGACTTGGTACGTAGTGGATTGGAGATAGGCGAAAGGTATAGAGTCGAAACAGTGCTTTCGAAGGGGTCGAGACCTTTTTTTTCTTTCAAAAGAAAATGTTGATTGCTTTGCTTTCGAAAAGAATGCTTTCGAATGGGATAGCTTTCGACTTGGTTAAGTGCTTTAAAGAAAAGAGCTTTCGAAAGAGGTTGCCGCGTTTATTTTAAGAAAATGCTTTCGAGGGGGTCAAAACCCCGCTACCGCATTCTACGTATCGAAGCAATACCTTTGAGAAGGTTCTTTCGCTTTAAACCCTGAGTCGCTTCTCCAATGCTTTTAAAGGGTTTGGTTTCAACACCATCAACTTCTTTTACTTAGTAAATTGCTTTCAAAAGAGTTGCTCTCGACTTAGTTCTTTTAAGACCCTTTTGAGATTTTGAAAGTTAAACCCAAAGGTTTCGAAAGGAATGGTTTTTAATGGTTTCGAAACATGTTCTCACTTGAATCCAATGCTTTCGAACGGTTTGATATATGTAAAGGACTTAATGCTTTCGAAAGGTATATGTTAAATGTTTTGAAGGGGTGGTTCCCCAATGTTTTCAAAAGGTTTACCTTAGTGTTTAAATGGATAGTTTCCAATGTTTTCGAAAGGCATGTTTAAAGTCTTTGAAAAAGAGGATGTCTAAGGTTTTATAAAGCTTTCGAAAGGATACTTTCAATGTTTTCGAAAGGTCTATTATAAATGGTTTCGAAAGGTATGTTTTGGCCTTTCGGCCTAAGGTTATAAAGTAAAGTAGTTTACTTGTATCGAAGGGGTGCTTTCAATGGTTTCCAAAGGGGTACTTTCAATTGTTTCGAATAAGATTGTTTAACGGTTGTAAACAAAGGTTTCAAATGTTTTCATCAGCAATGTTTTGTGTAAACTATATATAACATGGCAAAGTGATTTGAGTAAAATATAGAGTATATTTTCCTTATTTATGTATGATTTATAAGGTAAAACCAATTTGAAAGGAATGTTTTCAGGGAAAATTTGATGGGATAGTTGACCCTAAGTAAATGATTCAGATAGTAGAATACCAGATGGGGCTGGTATGGGGTCGCGCCCTATACTTTAGCTAGTAGCCCCTAGCTAATATAAGTCCAAAATTCCAGTGTGTAGAGCTTTGTCGTAGGTAAGAAAAAAATGATGTTACATACAAAAGGAATGGACAGAGTAAAGATAGGTTATTTGTGAGCCCGAAAAACCTTTATGATCAGTTGACCCTAGGAGAAGTAAGTTAGGGACAGGCCATCCAGTAGTGTCCTTAACAGAAGTCAGATTATTTGTTTATTTTGTCTGGTAGGCCCGAGTCAGCCAAAGGTTAGTAGTTAGCCAAACAAAACTATAGTGCTCAGACATATAGTCCATTGATTACCTGATTTATATGCATACATGATATTGCTATTATTGTTTAACCAGTTTGGTTGTAGGATTTTGATTTGCAAAAGATATGTTTAAAAAGGGATATTGGTGAGGGGAAACCCGTTATGCTAAGCGGCATGGTCTCACTTAATATCAGTAAATCGAGATGTATAATATTATTCACACTAGGCTTTATGTTTGACTCGAAGTTTAAGTTTTCCCCATAAACACTCGGGTACTCAAAATATGATTTGAGTAGGTTGAGAGTTGAGGATTTACAGGTTTTAGTAGGTAGACGAATAAACTTCCAAAGACGTGCAGGAGGCATAGATAGCAATTTAGGAGTTGTTTTTTATTTGTATTTCCGCTGTGATGTATTAAGACGGTTTTTGTCTATTTAGTACTTTGATCATCCAAAGGTGCATCTTCATATATCGCTCTTGGCGTATTTTGAAATAATTATATTTGATCAAAACCTGGGATACGTTTTGGGATTGTGTAATGGAATATGAAACATGTTTTTGAAAAGCAATCAGTAAAGTACACTGTTTTTGGAATCTATGATTTTGTTTTATATTCATGTGATTCTGATATTATGAATACTATTAACATTACCGTATTTTTTCATCGGAAGTTAATACTATAGATGACTGCAACATCTGTAGCGCTTAGCTTCGGGCCCCGAGCCTCAAGATAGGGGATGTTACAAGAATGATTTGATAATTGTTTTGAATATTATATAAAGAATTTTATGAATAATTTCAGGGTATTCATAAAAGGAGTTTTAGAAATAGTTTTGAATGTCTATAAAAAGATTTTATAAATGGATTTGGATGTCTATATAGGGAAGTTTTATACAAGGTTTGAAAGTTTATAAAGAAGTTTATTTAACGGGTTCGAATATTTATAAAGAGTCTCATAAATGAGTATGGAGGTTGATAAATGTTTTGTAAATGGGTTTGGATTAAAGCAAAAAGGATGCCATGGGTAAGGGAAATTTATAAAAGGATTTATTGATGATAATTGCAACAGTAATTCGAGGTTTGGGTTTCTCGAGGTCGACCTTTTAAAAAATGGTGGTATAGAACATCTATTCCACACTTAACACTGAAGGAATAATGCTTAGTGTTATCCTTTCCTCCAATCTAAATAATGTAGTTAAATCCATTAAAGAGATATGGAAATGGGAAATCTTAAAAATGTTTTATGAATATACTTATGTAAAGAGGATAAGTATATGAATGTTGATAAATGTTTGGGAAAGGTGATTTATAAATGAAAATTGTTTTAAGGCTTAGTGATTGCTTTAGGTAATTAAATCTCTAGATTTTGTTGTTGTTATTTGATAGTTAAATAACGACTGTCAAATTTGGCCTAATTTGACTTAGGAAGTACGAACGTAAAATTCGATTTTCCAACAAGGACTCGAATACTTGCATCCAAAAGAACCGAAATGAGTCAACTGAAAATTATTGGTTGTTAGTACAGAGTGACCGAGGTCAGATTAATATATCTGAAAACCACTCTGAACCAACATGTATGTTCGAGTGGAAGACATCTTGATGATGATTGAAGACGGTGCTCTTTGAAGTGCAAGGGCTACTGCTACTTATCCTGAGGGCGATTACAAAATGAATGTAGTAGAGTTAGTGCGTTCGGTTTCGTTTAGACCCAAAATGAACTTGTATGGATGAATGTTGGCATTACATTGACGCTTAGAGAGCAGTGTTAGCGTTCCAAGATGGATTGCTATTCAGAATGTAAAACGTACCCTCAAGTCTTAACAACCGGGAATGACTAAAACACGATATATGCAGTAGGGCTATGTTGGTCGCACCTATTAGGGTATATCATCCCCTTCTAGATATATACACAATCATAAATGAATTCATGTACGTGGGAGCTCTCGATTAAAGGTTGCAAAGCAATTGGGGTGATGATATATTCGGTACTATCCAGCAAGGGGTAGGCCGGTTCTTTGTTAGCATAGGTCGTTAGGTACGACCTCGGTACATTTTTCTAGAGGTGTACTGTGGCGAGTGGTACCCCTGTAGCCCAATCATCAGTTGGAATCCAATCTCTAATATGTGCCTTACATTTTCGATTGTAGAACCTAGTATGTTGAACTGTGAGATGCAAGCATTTCAGCTATCTTATCTATTTTCATTAAACCTATACACTATGATAATATCATTGGCTTTTGATATAAAATGTTTTGGTTATCGTAAGGTAAAAACCCATCCGTTTTTATGTACGGTGTGGTCTTACGAGATGCCCTTTATTTGAAAAGTTTTCAAATGTAGAAATCAGTTTGGTTGTTACTTCTTATCGACTTTTACTCACGCTGGTTTACCAAACTGACCCGGGCATTATTCCATGTAATGCTCGGGTCAGACCGAGCATGTTTTTTCCCAGGTTTGGCTAGATACTTTGGAGCTGGGAGGAGCTAGATGGGCAAGACATATTCACATATTTTTACTTCCGATGTATTATAGAGTCTGTATGTTTGTCAATGTGAGGATTGGTTTCTATAACTGTCCAAAAATTTAGGATAAGTCTAATGTACTCTAATGTTGTGTCTATGAATAAAGATGTTTCCTTTCTTTAAAGATCATGATTGTATTATATATTATTCCTTGCGTTGTGAGATTCTATGTAGTTTTATTTTTCTCTATCATCTACCTTTTTCTTTCACCCTAATAGATCAGTATTTCCAGCACTTGAATGTTCAGCATGTAATACAATGGACGTATTAGTGTTGATTTTTGAGGGTCGAAAATTCGGTTCGTAACATTTGGTATCAGAGTTGAAGGTTAAGCGAGAACCTTGGCCCTGGTGGGGTAAACTCATTTGGAATTGGGTAAGTGAGACCCTAGAATGAGCCTAAGTGTATTATAAATATGAGTGTGTATTTGTTTGTGAGTAAAAATGTTTTATATTGTGTTGTTTGATCTGTTGAGTGGCTTATGAATTTTGGTCGATGTGTACGTTATCGATAGGAATTTTCTAAACACTTAAACAAGTCCAATCGACGTAATATTGTTTTAAAATTGGTAAATGAAATAATTTTACCTAGGATATATTTTATATATAAAGGAATAATTTTCAAAATTGTATATAGTTATCGATGAGATGTAGGGTTAAAATTGGATTTAGAATAGAATGTGTTTAGTTGAAAGAAAATCTATGGATGACTTTATAAAAATGTAAAGGATTTTGAGAATATTAATCCCGGTGGCTTTGATAAAGATTTAAATGATTTTGGAAAAGTTGTAGTAATTGTACTTAAAAAGATTTTAAGATATAAGTATTTTAAAATGGATTTGAAAGTAAAGTTTTCTTTGGATAGTTCGGGAAGGAGTTTCGATCTGTTTTGTGAATCAGAATAACCTTCTAAGTGACAATCGAATGTTTTCTTAGGCAGATATGATAGTGCACTTAGTAAATTATCCTCTTTGTCATTGTACAATCAAACGAGTTTGAATCCGAATGAATCCAAAGCTAGTGGATGATTTTATTAAAGAACTATTTATCTATAAATAATATTATTTCAAAAGGGAATTTGTTAAGAAAGAAATATTTTTATGATTAACTAGTTCGAATGTCTTGGAAATGACTAAAAATGGACAAGAGATGTGTTCGGATGATAAATACTTCTCTTGAGTATTTCCCTACTTAGTAAAAGGGATATATAATACTATTTGATAGCATCCAGTTCCTTGATATCATTTTAGAGTTACTCGGGCTATATATTATGTTTTCGAAAGGGTTAAATACAAAGTATCATTCAAAGGTTTTAGAAACAAAGCCCAAGTATTGTTTTCTCGAATCCCTTAAAAGAATAGAGTTTTCAACATAAAAAGATGTCTTGATTAAGAGCGGGTTAACAAATAAAATTTTAAATTTATTGAACATCCTAGGTTAAGTAAAACCAATTTAAAATTTGAAATAGTATATAATCTTTTGGATATGAAGGAGTATCATACTAAAATGAATTTGAGTTATAAAATGTTAATAAACTTAAGTAATATTCTTAAGTAAAATGGTGATTCTTTAAAAAGGGTAATTATAGACTTAGGAAGTAGGAACCAATGGGATTAGTACGTAGGTTGTACGTAGATCATTTCTCCTTTTAACATAGTTCTCGATCCAAGATTCGAGTACGTGACTCGAGGTGTTTCACACCATTCCGAATAGGGATTTGTCGCCCGATTTTTGATGGTGAGCATTGATGAGGGTTCCTATGTGGAACCAAAGGTTGTCTATCATAGTTTATGGCTATGCAAGGAGAGAAGAGGTTTCTAATTAAGAAGCCCGATCAAAGTCCGCACTAGGATGTCGAGTGAGCGGTACTAGTTCGAAAGAAAAGTTATGTGTTCAAGTGAATGATCGAACAAGATTTTTACATAGGAATGATCTATGTACATCATACATATTAATGAATAGTTTAAGTATTTCTAGGAATAGGGTTGTGGTATAATTTCGGGGATGAAATTCTTTTAAGGAGGGAAGAATGTAACGACCCGCAAATTTATCACTTGGATAAATTATATTATTTTTAAAATATTTAGATATGGGTTTAAAAGTAAGAAATAATCATGTTTTAAGTGGTAAATATGAATAGTTATTTTTTTGGGAAAAATATTTGCGGATAAATTATCGAGGTAAAATATTGATAATTTGTAATTATCGTCTTGGGTAAAATATCGATAAAATAGCCGGAAATCGTTTTATCAATAAAACTGCTATTAAACAATAAGGATCGTGCATGGAACTAGATACATACAATAATATATGTATTCAAACAAGATTATGAAATAAAATATTTTATTTTATTTTCTGAATATAAAATGTATTTATGACATCGATAGTTGATATCATCGGTTTTATATATTTCTTCGAAAATTCAAGTTAAGTTTAAATATTAAATACATGGGATTTTATTTACAAATAAACCAATTTTAATTATTTAATATTGATGATAAAATAGTTTTTAATTTTTTTTACCAAAATAGATAATTCGTAGAAAAACAGAAAATGTGACTGAAGAATTTTCTCCGGAATTTCGACTTTTCGACACCGAAAAATTGTCGGGAACGTTATTCGACTTTGTGCACCGTATGTACACATAAATAAGAGATAATTAACAATATAGTAATACAATTAATTATAGATTATCTTATGTTAAATATGCTTAGATAGTGATGTGACAAGTCATGGTTTAAATTATAACATATATATATACATGTACTTTATATATATATATATATAAAATAATCATCATTATTAAGAATGCAACCATAGACTAAGGGATAGAACAAGAGGGGGAAATGATGGACGTGAATAGAGAGGGGGAGTAGGTGGTGATGTGACCTTACAAAATCATGACATGTTATGTTAATTAATTCAAATGATAGTTTAGTAATTTTCTTACTTTCTTTTGTCTATAAACTTACATCCCCTTCACCATATTTTCATTTATTTCTCCATTTCCATTTCCCTAAAGCTTTCTTTATAATTTCATGGCTTCTTATGTTAGTTTTATGTTTATTTAAAATCAAAAGATTTAAATTGTTTTAAAGATGCGAACTTGTTTTAAAACTCTTTCTTCTCCATTTTTCCTCCATTTATTAGGCCACAACTTCCTCTATTTTACACCAAATCAAGATTTTCTTTCTTTCAAATCGTATAAAATTTAAGTAGCCCAACTTTACCTTTTAACACTTTTTCTAATTTTAGGTTTAGTTATGTCAAATTATCATTTCTTTGCAGTGTACTTTTAAACTCAGAAATTTAGGTCCGAAAATAACTCTCCTTCTTTTGACCATATCTACCTCAAACGGAATCTAATTTGAGTGATTCTTTTTATTAATTTGTAGAGAAAATAATTTTATAAAACTTTTCTTTTTATCAATTTTTCAAAATTTGAGAGTAATATGTCCAAAAATCACGTGGAAGATGATATATTTGAGATGATTTTTGTGCATCTAAGGCATTTCAGATTTCAAAGATTTTCGGTTAGTAAAACCATCTCATTTTTAGAAAGAAATAACTTTATTTCCATAAATTATATGTTGTGAAATCCATAGTTCATGTTGTTAAAATTACATGCTATGATAATGATATGCGTTTGAGATTTATGGTTAGCATAGTTTGGATGTTAAATATTGTGTTTGAATGTTAAGCATCGTGTTTGGATGTTTAAAGTGGTATGTTAGGTTGTAAGAATGTGATGTTGGTGTATGGTATGTTGATTGTATGGCTGTGATCAAAACTAGTTGTACGTTGTGTAAGAATTACAAAGCTTACACCTCTGTATGTTGTGGCGGACGTGAGATCCGATTTGGAATCAAAACTAAGTTTTCTAGTTTTAAATTTTGGAAATGGTTTCAAAGTTTTTGTCTTTATTCTTAAGTTTCAAAAACTTTCAAAATAAGGTTTCCAAACTTGTAATAGCAAGGAATAAGCAAAGTATTTCGCTTAAAGTAAGTTTAAACGAACTACGCTCATAGCGGTAGTCGCTATGGACGCAGTTCGATAAAATTTTCAATTTTCGTTTTAAAAATTTTCTTTTGCAGTGTTTCGCAAAAGTTTTCCAAACTTGATTACTAACATAAAAATAGTTAAGTTTATATAATTTAATAATTTATTTATTTAATAAATTAATTAAAAGTAATTAGTACTTAATTAGTAATTAAGTATGTGATTAAGGTATAAGTAACACTTAAGGAAGGTTAATGATTAATAAAGTTTTTACTTAATGAATTATGAAGTTAAGAAGTAATTAAATGGTTAATTGTTATCTAATTAAGTTAATTAGTTGATTAACTATTATTTAATTAAGTGATCATTTAATTAATTTTTAATTAATTAGGGTTTAACTAATAATGAATTTTTTAAACCTTAACTAAGATAAATTTGGAAGTTGATTAGGACTTAACCAAGTTTATTAAGTTAATTAAAGTTTAATTATGAATTAATATTGATTTAATTAAGATATATTAGGGCGTCAGCTAATTGAATATACTTTAATCTTTTCAAAGCTATTTTTAAGCTTAATCAGTTATGTTTTAAATCATTTTTCTTTTTAAGGTTAATTGATTTCAAATCAAAGGATCTCTCGTCTGGACCATTAAGTAGCCAAATGAATTAAAGTAGTGATTACAAAACGTTGACACGTTTTATGGGAAGTGAGTTGACTTTTGTTTAGCACAAATGTTGAATATCGGTAATGTGATAAAGACAAGGAAGTTACTTTCAATAAGCGGGTCATGGTAACTTAAGCATATAGAATATACTTCTATATGTACATTTTTCACCGATAATGGATGTATCTTTATTTGTAACTTGGACATCTACCTATGATTGATTGCATGTTATGTGTGAATCCCTTACATATCTAATGTTAGGCAATACTCTTGATATAACTTGGATAAGTAAACCCAAATTTAATGATCCATTTTAGTCATTAAGCCTCCGTTTGGTTTTGGAAAGTAAATATTTCATTTTCTTTTAAAATGGTCTTTAAGGTTATTCTATTTTGAACAAGATATTTGAAGAATGAATTAACAATTGTTTTGAATATTATATAAAGAAGTTTATGAATAATTTTGGGATATTCATATAAGGAGTTTTAGAAATATTTGTGAGTTTTTATATAAAGATTTTATAAATGGATTTGGATGTCTATAAAGGGAAGTTTTATACAAGATTTGAAAGTTTATAAAGAAGTTTATATAACGGGGTTTGAATATTTATAAAGAGTCTCATAAATGAGTATGGCAGTTGATAAATGTTTTATAAACGGGTTTGGGTTAAAGCAAAAATGATTTCATGGGTAAGGGAAATTTATAAAAGGACTTATTGAAGATAATTACAATCGGAATTCGAGGTTTGGGTTTCCCGATGTTCACCTTTTAAAAAATGGTGATATGGCACATCCGTTCCACACTTAACACCGAAGGAATAATGCTTAGAGTTATTCTTTCCTCCAATCTAAATAATGTGGTTAAATCCGTTTAAGAGATTTGGAAATGGGAAATCCTATAAATGTTTTGTGAATATACTTATGTAAAGGAGACATGTATATGAATGTTGATAAATGTTTGGGAAAGAAGATTTATAAATGAAAATGGTGTTGAGGCTTAGTGATTGCTTTGGGTAATCAAATCTCTAGATTTTGTTGTTGTTATTTGATAGTTAAATAACTAACTATCAAATTTGGTCTAATTTGACTTAGGAAGTATGAATATAAAATTCAAGTTTTCGACAAGGACTCGAATACTTACTTCCAAAAGAACCGGGAATGAGTCAATTGGAAATTATTGGTTATTAGTACGGAGAGCCTGGGATCAGATTTATATATCTGAAAACCACTCCAAACCAATATATACGTTTGAGTGGAAGACATCTTAATGATGATTGAAGATGGTGCTCTTTGAAGTGCAAGGGCTATTGCTACTAACCCTAAGGGTGATCCAAAATGGATGTAGTAGAGTTAGTGCCTTCGGTTTCGTTCAGACCCAGAACAAACTTGTATGGATGAATGTTGGCATTGCATTGACATCTGAAGGGCAGTGTTAGCATTCCAAGATGGATTGCTATTCAGAAAGGTAAAACGTAGCCTTAAGCCTCATTAACCGGGAATGACTAAAATAGAGGATATGCAGTAGGGCTATGTGGGTCGCACCCATTAGGGTATATCGTTGTAACGACCCACTTTCCTGTACATTCTAAGCTGACAAATAACCGCATATGTCAACTCAAAATTTAACAAAAAGGCGGATTGTTAGGGGATAGAAAAAGAAAGATAGAAGAGAATAGAAAACAACAACACAAAATCTCACAATCGCAGCAGAACAAAATATAATATATAATATTAACAGATTTTATACAAAGGAATCTGTAGCTGTTAATATATATATATATACAATCATCAGAGTACAACAATCAACAATCAATCTAGATAGTTATAATAACTTTTCCTTACAAATACTGAACATTCAAGTTAACACACACAGCAGAATATAAAGAAGTACGTGAAATATGTTTGAAATCCTCAAGCTTGCCTCCTGAGCTTCATAGCATCCTAACCTGCATTTGTAATACTCGGTCTGACCCGAGCATTATAATAAAATAACACCCGAGTCAGTTTGGAAAACCAACGTGAGAAAACACACTCAATTTGAATTATTACTATTTTCAAAATTCTTTGAAAAACAAAGGTATCTCGTAAGACCGCATCACACATAAACACGACGGGTTTTGACCTTACGATAACCAAAACATTTTATATCAAAATCATATGAAATTATAATCGTGTCTAAGTACAAATACTTATTAAAATAGCTGAAATTGTTACATTTATTAAATTCTAGCATATTAGGCTCTATAATCAAAACCGTAAAGGTATGTATTGGAGAATGGATTCCATACTATGACCAGGCAAGGAACTACCTCCGATGAGTGCATCTCTAGAACAATGAACCCCGGGTCTGACAAGAACATCTTGTACCCTGCCACACAGGAACGGCCTAGCACTTGACTACTAGAACCGAATATGTTATCACCACGGGTGTTCCGACCCTTATCGAGAGCTCTCTTTTCCATGCACAACCATATCCATAATAATAATATATTCAAGGGTATCTAGAAAGGTGATAACATACCCTACTTGGGTGCGACCTACTTAACCCTGCTGCATGCCCTGTTTCGGTCATTTCCTGGTTGATGAGGCTTGAGGCTACGTTTACCTTTTAGAATAGCATTCATACATGGAATGCTAACATTGCCTTCCAAGCAAGCAATGCAATGATAGCATTCATCCATACAAGTTGTCCTGGATCTGGACAAACCGAATCTCCAAAATCGCCATCTTCATTAGCTTCACGATATAATAATTCGTAACGCACAAATAGGATCGAAGTGGTTTTCAGATAATTTAATCTGATCTCGGTCTCTTCGAAATGATCAACGAATTTGACCAAATTTAATAGTCGGTTGTTTAACTATCAAATAACATCCATAAGAAGTCACTAGGCCTTATTTTATAAATCTTCAAAAACATTTCTTTCAAAATATCTTTACGAAGATATAAATTCAAATCTCTTCCAGTATATTCAATAATTGAAAAATAATTCAAATTATTATATCCATAACAAGATTTTTAAATCCTTATTAACACTTAGAATATTTTCTTCAATTCCATTCATACTTCAGCACTTTGAGAAATATTTCTATAATAATAATCTCGTATTTAAAATATTTCAAATCCTTCCAGTTCAATACTTAGGAAATATTAATAAGTCTATTTTTTCGAAAATCATGTTATTTCCAATGCTAAGGAAATATTCCATTCATTCATAAAATCCTTTCCATTTCAACACTCAAGAATAATATTATAAGTCCAATTTCCAAATCATTCCTAATATCAATACTTTGGAATGATTTCATATCTTATCTTCTATATTTACAGAATTCATATTAATTCCTTTTACATTTTTGAAAATCGATTATACTAACTTATAATCCCGTCTATCCATTTACAACTTCTTAATGTATTCAGATTCAATCTTGAAGTTCTTATTTTCTCACATTTCAAACATTTCCTTAAGTTTTCCAGAATTCCACTATAAGATTTCTCTTATAAAATCACATTCATTTATTTTAAACCCATTCATAATTCGAGAGCATTTATAAATCAATTCCAATCACTTCCCAGATCTCTATATATATAAAATAAATATTTAAAGAATAGTAATTGTAACATCCTGGTATTTTCAACCATTCGCATCCGCACATGTCGGACTTGAATTCCTTAAAATATCAGATTGTTAATTTATTTTTGGAAAAACTCAACATATATAGTAAATAAATAATCACAGAATCACAGACACATACTAAATAACAATAAGCAGCGGAAATAAAAGAATAGTGGTTCATGAAGCTATTATATATATAACAGAGTTAGACAAGATACAACAAAAGTCTCGAATACATAGAAGTCTCGGTACAATAGTCTAAAAAAAATTCTAAATACATCACTGGAGTCAACTGAATAACAGGAAGCTGAATAGATATAGATGGGTCTCGAAGCGAAGCTCCAACTCCAAAGGCGAGTCTCGAACAATATGCCACTCAGTCTGACCCGAGCGTAAAGCAAAACACAAAACACTCGAGTCTTGATTAACATTCTTATATCAATAAATCCAACTCACGTGAAATATCAACTGAAATACAAGTAACTTAAAGGATGTTGGGATAACCATCCTCTAAGGATCCGTGGAACTATCTACTATGCAGTAATATACGCTTTTAACAACCAAACATTTTTACAACACCGTGGTCATTTCAAAATATCATACTTCAAAACCAAAATATCATATCCATTTCAAAACCATATCAATACGATATCATTTCTCACTTAAAATAATATTCATTTCAAAAATCATATCACTTTCCAAAGTTATAACGCTTTCGAAATCATAAGTCTTTTAAAATCAAAACACTTTGGAAATCAAAACCTTGAAATTCATAACACATTGAAATCATAGCTTGAAATCATAGTGTAACGACCCGCAAAATTTAATGGTTTTAAAAGTATATTTAACTGGAAATTTGTGAAATTTTAAACAATAAAATTTGAAAATAAAAATTTATTATTTGGAATACGTCTATTTTAATATAGCAACTGGTAAATTTTCATCTGATAATATTAAAGTTTATTTCTTGTGAAATTCTATTTCAATTTACGTCAGTTAATTATTGATGAAAATAAAATGTTTTCCAAACTTGAATATTTTTATACAGTAAATTTCTAAATCATCTTCTGAGTGAAACATCAGTCTTCGTTTCGTCAAATTTGGATTTCTATTGCTCCGTTTATCTTAATTCTGGCAAAATAGCAGCATTTCGGTACCGATATCGACTTTTGATCGGATGATCGTACCACTGATATTTGTATACCATTTCGATCGTCTTGCCGTGCAGATCTCCGTAGTATATTCATATCTGTGTTTCGGTGTCCGATACGTGTCCGAAAAGTCGGAAAAAACGATTCTGTACCGGTACCTAATTTCAACCTTTTGGGTTCCTTGTCTTTTCATCTATCTAACTGCTGAAATCAAACAACCTTTAATATTCCAAGAATTGATTAATTTTGACTGTGACTATTCGTTGTTTGATATTTATTTTGGTTCATTCTTCATTTATCTATTCTCATTCTTCAGAGCAAGGCTTGTTTCATTTTCTGTTCGTCTCTACTTTTCTCATCTCCCCTCCAAAGCAACAGCACCCACGCTATCACCTTCACACATCAGGCCATCCACTTCAGACCTACACTGCAACCACCCACGGCCATGAGCTTCCATCGGCTGATCCACCACCAGAGAACCCGCCTCCGACCTCACATCCATCAGCCAACCGATCATCCCATCACCGAGCAGCTTTTCCTTTGCCTGCCTTCTTTCCCCAGCCAATTCCAAGCTCCGTCTTCTCCCCTTCCTCTCCTTCTCTCTCTTCTCTTCACCGCCAAATCCCGCCTCCTCCAAACCAACCACGAGCGTGCAACCCAACCATCCCCGGCCTCTCCATCCATCGCCACTACATGAACTTTGTTCCTCCGCCCAAGCACACCGACCCAATAGCTTGCCTACCTCTCGACTTTCCCTAACCCGCGTGAGACACCCCACAGTGCTCGACCCATCTATTCTTCCTTATATATATATAATAGGTAAGTATTGATATATATATATTGGGTTTGCGTATTTTACTAAATAAGTTGTTGTATATGAAGTTGTAGTTTGGTAAGTTGTATAGTATATAGATTTTATTAATGAAAGCTTTGTTTACTGTATATTAGTTACATTTTAAAAATGTCTGATCTGGTATTTCTTTTAGTCATGGTTTTAAGTCTATATATATATATTTTTATTTTTATTTTCGTTCACAGTCTTGGGTTAACACGTCTTTATACGTGTATATGTTTTATAAGTATTATAAAGCTTATCAATCTTGGTTTATTTTAATGGATAGGACAGTTTTAAAGTATATATATTAACAAATTAAGTTGACATTTATTTTAAATATGGATTCCAGGGATATAACATGTATATATAGTTATAAGTGGTGTTGATATTTATATTTTGTTGCATACATATTTTTTTGCTCGGGTTCAGGCCAGCGTGTATAAGTTGGGTTTTATATTGTTTTTGGCTTTGATGTATGTAGCCTCTATTAGTTTATATGTATAGTACATAAGTTCGGGTTTTGATAAATAGGCAGAGTTTTTGTTTAATTGTGTTTAGATTTCGTAATTTTTGGAAAATGTATATATACTATTTTAAATTTTGAAATATATACATATTCAAATTTAAGGTTCATATATATATATATATATTGTTTTTTTAGGTAGTATATATGTTAAGTGATATGTTTGTATATCTATATTAGTATTTATTTCAAATCATATATTATGTATATATGTTAAATTTTTGTATGTATTTTGATTTAAAACGATGATTTTGAAATACTTATATAATTAATTTAATACATGTTGGATTTAGTATATGATTTATATATGTATATAGTTATATACAGTTATGTGTATTTAAATTCACTTTACCAATTATCTTCATCAATCCGGTTTGATTTGATTTCCTCTATTCAAACTATCAGATTTGTTCGTCGAATCGTATCCCTCTAGCTTTGATTGGAAGTCGTGCTTGCATTTCGTAATTCAATCTCATTGTCTATTCTATCTAGCCTCGAAAGGTGAGCAATCACTCACGATTAACATTCTTGTATTTATTAAATTTGATTTCAATTGAAACGACAATTGAAATATGATGCTGTAGTTATTTAAATTGTTATATATGCTATTATCTGTATATGTTCACCTGTGACATCTGACACCAGTATCTAGTATTTATATGCCTGTTATTACTATTATCTGTATATGTTCACCTATGACATCTGACACCGGTATCTGTTATTTATATTGATGATATATGCCTGTTGTTATATTTTATATTATCTGTTTTCACTCTTCAAGTTCCCTGTTAGTATAGAATTCACTATGGGTTGAAATGATACATACCCGAACGGACTTTAGAATAGGAGAAAATCGTTATGGGTTGAAATGATAAATCCAAGCGATTTTCATTTGAATTGAAATTGGGATTACGGGTCGAAATGATATCTACCCGTATATATTTAAATTTCGGAATGAAATGATAAATATCCGTATCACTTAACCATATGATAAATATATATACAAACACCGTTGGTCCATATATATATATATATAAATATTTTGAAATTGAATTCTATGGTTTTGGAAAGAAATATTTGGTTTTAACAAATGTTGATTTTTAAAAATTTATATATAAATGGTAATGATATATATAGATTTAATAATGATATTTAATTTAATTAAGATGGATTTAATACATATAATATGTTAAGTATAAAATTTATATTTCAAAATAGAATTTGGTAAAAATTTGAATAAGTTAAGGTTGGGAAGATAATTTGAATTTAGTAAAGAATTTTATTTAATTAAACCAATTTAAAACTTATTGGAATTGGGATTTAAGATATGATTTATAACTTGAGTTTGATTTAAATAATTTAATGAATATTTCTTGTTTAAATAATTTTAAGGAAATATTTAGTAGAAAATGAAATATAAGGCTAGTTAAATGATATTGAATTTATTAAGTGAATATTCCCTGATTAAATAATAATAATAAAGTTAAATCAAGATCTATATGAAACTGTTAATTTGAACTTTAAAAATGTTGAATAATAAAACTTTGAAATATATTGAAAATTTAAATGGTATCTTTAGAACTGAATTGAATTGATGAATTGAGCTTTGAATAAATTTGAATTTGGAATTTGAGTTAATTTAAATCGATTTGTGAGACTTGAGGAAATTATAAATACTTTACTTTATAAATTATTTAACCTATATATATACTATTTGTAAAATAGATATATTTGAAATGAAATGATATTTGGGTTTTGAAGTATAAATTTAATTGAAATGACCACGGTGTTATAGTGTATATTTCTACCTTGTAGATAGTTCCACGGATCCTTAGAGGATGGTTATCCCAAATATCCTTTAAGTTACTTGTATTTCAGTTGATATTCACTTGAGTTGGATTTATTGATATAAGAATGTTAATCCTGACTCGAGTGTTTTGTGTTTTGCTTTATGCTCGGGTCAGACCGAGTGAAACAGCGTTTGAGACTCACCCTTGGAGTTTGGAGCTTCCTTTGGAGATCCAACTATCGCCTCAGCTTTCAGCTCTTCCAGTTGATTTGTTCAGAGAAGTCATCTGTTGTACTGGAGACTTCACTGTATTTGAGATATTCTGTTGTATTTTATTTCTAACTCTGATGTTTATATAGTAGCTTCATGAACTACTATTTTATCTTTTCCGCTGCGTATTATTGTATTACTCTGTGTCTGTGATTCTGTGATTGATTTATTTACTGCATATGCTGAGTTTTGCCAAATTTAAATTAACAATCTGATATTTTGAATTATTCAAGTCAGGCATGTGTGGATTTATTGTCGATTTGAATGGTCCAAAATGACGGGTCGTTACAGTTGGTATCAGAGCTTTGGCTCTAGGCGAAACTTAACATATATTGTAAATTTATTTACAGAATCACTTTCGTTCGAGTTTAAATCTCTTCCGTTTGGCTCGATTTCCTTTGAACTTTGGAACATTTCTTGCGGTTCCAAAATTCATTCTTTTCTCTCCCTCTTTGTATTCTTTTGATTCTAGAGTATCCTATAACTCCACTTCGAATGACCTCTATAAGAATAGGCGATCCCGCCGATCTTTGAAGGTTTTGAAAAGGGGTGGAACTCCTTTACAATTGGCATTGATTCACCGGAGATTTATATATCCCTCGGTTTTGATGTTGCCACCTCTTATTATGCCGAATTCTATCTCTGGCGATCGAATGTCGATTTGCCGTAGATTTCCGCATTGATTATATTCTTGAAGTCACGGTTGACCCGGTTAAGGTCGCCCGCGATTTATATAAGTGTATCCATCTACTGTTTTGTAATTAATTATCTCATCTTCGTTCGAGCTTATCTTCGAATCAGAATTTTATTTAATTAGAGTCTCCCTAATCTGAATCTCTATCTTTGTTTTGAAATCCATTCTTAAATCATCCTTTGAAAATCGGGTTTATTGGTATTTTAGAAATTGTTTTCTAAACCGAAATTATTATTTTGATAAGTATGATTATATTCTATATATAAAAGTGAAATGTTTTCGATAAGGATTTAGTACCCATTTTAAAATGAGAATTTGAGGTTTCGAAAGGATTTGCAATTTTGAAAAAATTATATAAGAAATTTGATTTATCAAAAAAATGATTTATGACTGAAGGATTTTGAAATTTGAAATTCGAAGATTGAACTCCGGTATTTTGAAATTGGTTTTTAGATTTTGAAATATATAATAACAATATGATTTAAAAGTATTTTTCCGAATAATAAATGTTTCAAATGATTTTTAATAAGTTTCAAATGATTTCGAAGAAATTTCAAAAGAAGTTTGAGAAAATAGAAGTCCAGAACTCACTTATGTCGCTGGAAAATAATTTCGGTGATGAGTGCACGCATCATCGACATTGATTTTCGAGTTTCAGAGTGAGGGAAAGGCCACTTTAGTAGCATTGCTACGCGAGTGATTTTGCGAAACCAATTTTTATTTCAAATTCCGAAGTAAGATTTAATATTCGAAAGATATATGTATATATAAATATATATATTTGAAACGATTTGAAATGAGCCGGTGTTCAGTCCTTGAGTTTTGGATTTAATATAACCCTATCTATTAAAAATTGATTTACTGATTTGTTGCTGATTTCCAACTCTTGAATTTGAAAATGATTTCTTCGACTATTTTGAAGTTCGGGTACTTCCAAATCAAGGTTAACTCTTCAAAGCTAAGAAATTTTGAAAAGTATTTTGATAAAGTATATAAGTTGTTTTGAATGTTTAAGTATGAAGTAATATGATTTAAATAAGTTGAAACTGTTTGGTTAAGTAAATGAATAAGGAAAATTTAAAATTTTCTAATATGAAATTTAAATTTGAAATGTTTTGAAAAGAATTTGGTCTTCAAAATATTTTGAATAAAGTTTAGTTAAATGTTTTAACTTAGTAACATCTTTATGAAACTATATATTTAACAAGTTGGAATAAATATATAAGTTGTACGTATGCTGTTTTATTCGCATAATTAATTTGATCCAAGTTTGAGTACACAAGTTCGAGGTGAATTACACCATTTCGTGTTAGGATTTTTCATTCGATTCTTGATGGCGAATATTTGATATGGATTTTGGGCTCGATTCTAGAATTCTCTATCATAGTATATGGCTATGCAAGGAGACTGATGGCTTCTAGTCGAGAAACCATATTGAAGTCCGCATTAGGGAATTCGAATGGACAATACTAGTTCGAAAGCGAACTTGTGTGATCGAACGAGCAACCAAATGAGGAGGTCAATCGAGAAAAAATGCTATTCAACGGTGTTTTGTTAAGTTTTTTTATTATGATTCAAAATAAAATAAATGGAATCACGCTCTGTAGGATTTGAACCTACGACATCGGGTTTTGGAGACCCGCGTTCTACCGAACTGAACTAAGAGCGCTTTCTTATGACAAGAACTACAATTGTAAAGAAAAGTATTTTTTTTTTACCCCAGTCTTGCATACCAATCCAGGTAAAAAATGAAAGATAATGAATGCCTTATTTTATTTCATTTTTATTTAATTGATCTCACTCAATTAATCTTTCCTTTCGTTACTGCCCCCTAGGAGAAGTAATAGGTAGGGATGACAGGATTTGAACCCGTGACATTTTGTACCCAAAACAAACGCGCTACCAAGCTGCGCTACATCCCTTTTAAAATTATTGTACAATGACTGATTTTGCGAAATGATGACGTATGTACATCTTATATTCTAATATCATTGATATATTTTGATGCTGAAATTGAAAGCTGTCGAGTTAGAATATCTTTACTGACTAAAAGAAAATTTCCAATTTAAATTACAAAGATATATAACCTATAAAAGCAAAGATATTCAATCCCATATGGCTCTTCATACAGCGAAATTTATTTTGAAAAATTTGATCCTTATATAAGATAGACCTTACGTAAGTATAAGATGATTTTGAAAACATTTGATTTTGGAAATGAATTGGTTGACTTAAATTATTGATTTGGAAATTTGGATTTATTTTCTAAATCTATTATTTTGGAAACTTTGAAACTAAAGATAATTAATTTGAGAAGAAATAATTTGGTGAAATTGTATAAGATTTTGAAATTGAACTGATATTGAAACAAATTGAAATTTGAGAACCTTATGTTACTAAATACTTGATTTGGGAGTGGTCGAACTTATATAAAATTGATTTGTATGAGTATGAAATTGATTCGAAAACTATAGATTTGAAAGGGTACTCAATTTGAAAGTGAAATCTTATATAATTGAAGTCTATATAAGTATGATTTGATATACTATTGATTTTGGAAAGTATTTGACTTAAAAATTAAATCTTATATATAATGGATTTTAAATAGGTACGATATTTGAAAGTGATTTGAAAAGGTACTATATGATACATATTTTCGAAGTAAAGATATGGAAAGTGCCTTCTGCTTGATATCCGATTTGTGGCCACATCTTGGATTCATTCTATCGATATTATTCTCTCTGATTTTGGTTTTCCGGATATGATACTCGAGTGTCCTTCGAATTCCATGGCGTTACCCATGGTCTTATTTTTCTCTCGTGACTGCATAACGCAACTGCCTGGCTGAGTCTTGCCTAGGGGTACGGATTGTTTCCTGGGGGATCCAGGCGTAACCATTGTGTATCCTGCAATCTGTGTAGGTCGCGAATAGTAGCGCAAATGCTTGGCTGAGTCTTGCCTGGGGGTACGGATTGTTTCCTGGGGGATCCAGGCGTAACCATTGTGTATCCTGCATTCTACTAGTCATCATGGCGTGACTCGCAGGGCTGAGAAAGCTTACGGATATGGATTGTTTCCTGGGGGATCCAGGCGTAACCATTGTGTATCTGCGAACCATGGTTAGACAAAGGTTTTGGTTGTTTTTGTTTGGATTGTACTTTCCATATCTGTTTTTAAAAGTTTTTCCAGTATTTTCACTGTGTGTTGAAACAAGTCTACTAAGTACCTGGAGAATTCTAGTTTTGCGCCTGATCAACGCACTACCAGAATCTACAGGAACAAGGATAAACTTGTTAAGACATCGAGTTATAAAAGTATTTTCGAAAGGAAATTTGTTTCGTTATAAAGGCAATTTATTATAAAAAAGTATTTCCAACAAAGAAATTTTGTATTAATATTTGAAATTTGAAATTCTAATAGTTTGAATCAATTATTCGTGCCCGATACTATTCTTTTGAATCTACCTTATCTGCTCAGCTTTATTTATTCACCTATATTCTTTTTTTTTCAAATCCTCCTTCTTTCCTTGTTGACTATATCCTTTCTAAATAATTATTGACTTATTAATAATATTTGAAAAGTATTTTAGATAGGATTAATAAATTTATGAACTATGGATTTAATGTTTTCAATTAGCTTCTTTGTAAATATAAGTAATAATGTAAATAATTGTTTTCAAATGATTTTCATACATTTATAAAGGTGTCATTTAATCATATAAATGGTATTTATAAAGGAAGCAAGAAATTTGCAAATGGATTTTTGAAAGGTTTTAAAGTATATAAGATAATTGAATTGCAAATGAAGTTTTCAAATTTTAAGTAAAATTTATATAGTTTAAATTAATTGTTTAATCTTGACTTTCAATCTATCTTTTCTGTCTGGTTGTTTCTATTCTTCTACCTCCTTCCTTTTCGGGGACGAAAAGTTTTAAGTGGGGGAGAGTGTAACGACCCGCAAAATTTAATTGTTTTAAAAGTATATTTAACTGGAAATTTGTGAAATTTTAAACAATAAAATTTGAAAATAAAAATTTATTATTTGGAATACGTCTATTTTAATATAGCAACTGGTAAATTTTCATTTGATAATATTAAAGTTTATTTCTTGTGAAATTCTATTTCAATTTAAGTCAGTTAATTATTGATGAAAATAAAATGTTTTCCAAACTTGAATATTTTTATACAGTAAATTTCTAAATCATCTTCTGAGTGAAACATCAGTCTTCGTTTCGTCAAATTTGGATTTCTATTGCTCCGTTTATCTTAATTCTGGCAAAATAGCAGCATTTCAGTACCGATATCGACTTTTGATCGGATGATCGTACCACTGATATTTGTATACCATTTCGATCGTCTCGCCGTGCAGATCTCCGTAGTATATTCATATCTGTGTTTTGGTGTCCGATACGTGTCCGAAAAGTCGGAAAAAACGATTCTATACCGGTACCTAATTTCAACCTTTTGGGCTCCTTGTCTTTTCATCTATCTAACTGCTGAAATCAAACAACCTTTAATATTCCGAGAATTGATTATTTTTGACTGTGACTATTCGTTGTTTGATATTTATTTTGGTTCATTCTTCATTTATCTATTCTCATTCTTCAGAGCAAGGCTTGTTTCATTTTCTGTTCGTCTCTACTTTTCTCATCTCCCCTCCAAAGCAACAGCACCCACGCTATCACCTTCACACATCAGGCCATCCACTTCAGACCTACACCGCAACCACCCACGGCCATGAGCTTCCATCGGCCGATCCACCACCAGAGAACCCGCCTCCGACCTCACATCCATCAGCCAACCGATCATCCCATCACCGAGCAGCTTTTCCTTTGCCTGCCTTCTTTCCCCAGCCAATTCCAAGTTCCGTCTTCTCCCCTTCCTCTCCTTCTCTCTCTTCTCTTCACCGCGGAATACCGCCTCCTCCAAACCAACCACGAGCGTGCAACCCAACCATCCCCGGCCTCTCCATCCATCGCCACCACATGAACTTTGTTCCTCCGCCCAAGCCCACCGACCCAATAGCTTGCCTACCTCTCGACCTTGCTTGCCGAGATCGCAACCTCCTCGACTTTCCCTAACCCGCGTGAGCCACCCCACAGTGCTCGACCCATCTATTCTTCCTTATATATATATAATAGGTAAGTATTGATATATATATATTGGGTTTGCATATTTTACTAAATAAGTTGTTGTATATGAAGTTGTAGTTTGGTAAGTTGTATAGTATATAGATTTTATTAATGAAAGCTTTGTTTACTGTATATTAGTTACATTTTAAAAATGTCTGATCTGGTATTTATTTTAGTCATGGTTTTAAGTCTATATATATATATTTTTATTTTTTTTCATTCACAGTCTTGGGTTAACACGTCTTTATACGTGTATATGTTTTATAAGTATTATAAAGCTTATCAATCTTGGTTTATTTTAATGGACAGGACAGTTTTAAAGTATATATATTAACAAGTTAAGTTGACATTTATTTTAAATCTGGATTCCAGGGATATAACATGTATATATAGTTATAAGTGGTGTTGATATTTATATTTTGTTGCATACATATTTTTTTGCTCGGGTTCAGGCCAGCGTATATAAGTTGGGTTTTATATTGTTTTTGGCTTTGATGTATGTAGCCTCTATATTAGTTTATATATATAGTACATAAGTTCGGGTTTTGATAAATAGGCAGAGTTTTTGTTTAATTGTGTTTAGATTTCGTAATTTTTGGAAAATGTATATATACTATTTTAAATTTTGAAATATATACAGATTCAAATTTAAGGTTCATATATATATATATATTGTTGTTTTAGGTAGTATATATGTTAAGTGATATGTTTGTATATCTATATTAGTATTTATTTCAAATCATATATTATGTATATATGTTAAATTTTTGTATGTATTTTGATTTAAAACGATGATTTTGAAATACTTATATAATTAATTTAATACATGTTGGATTTAGTATATGATTTATATATGTATATAGTTATATACAGTTATGTGTATTTAAATTCACTTTACCAATTATCTTCATCAATCCGGTTTGATTTGATTTCCTCTATTCAAACTATCAGATTTGTTCATCGAATCGTATCCCTCTAGCTTTGATTGGAAGTCGTGCTTGCATTTCGTAATTCAATCTCATTGTCTATTCTATCTAGCCTCGAAAGGTGAGCAATCACTCACGATTAACATTCTTGTATTTATTAAATTTGATTTCAATTGAAACGACAATTGAAATATGATGGTGTAGTTATTTAAATTGTTATATATGCTATTATCTGTATATGTTCACCTGTGACATCTGATACCAGTATCTAGTATTTATATGCCTGTTATTACTATTATCTGTATATGTTCACCTATGACATCTGACATCAGTATCTGTTATTTATATTGATGATATATGCCTGTTGTTATATTTTATATTATCTGTTATCACTCTGCAAGTTCCCTGTTAGTATAGAGTTCACTATGGGTTGAAATGATACATACCCGAACGGACTTTAGAATAGGAGAAAATCGTTATGGGTTGAAATGATAAATCCAAGCGATTTTCATTTGAATTGAAATTGGGATTACGGGTCGAAATGATATCTACCCGTATATATTTAAATTTCGGAATGAAATGATAAATATCCGTATCACTTAACCATATGATAAATATATATACAAACACCGTTGGTCCATATATATATATATATATATATATTTTGAAATTGAATTCTATGGTGTTGGAAAGAAATATTTGGTTTTAACAAATGTTGATTTTTAAAAATTTATATATAAATGGTAATGATATATATAGATTTAATAATGATATTTAATTTAATTAAGATGGATTTAATACATATAATATGTTAAGTATAAAATTTATATTTCAAAATAGAATTTGGTAAAAATTTGAATAAGTTAAGGTTGGGAAGATAATTTGAATTTAGTAAAGAATTTTATTTAATTAAACCAATTTAAAACTTATTGGAATTGGGATTTAAGATATGATTTATAACTTGAGTTTGATTTAAATAATTTAATGAATATTTCTTGTTTAAATAATTTTAAGGAAATATTTAGTAGAAAATGAAATATAAGGCTAGTTAAATGATATTGAATTTATTAAGTGAATATTCCCTGATTAAATAATAATAATAAAGTTAAACAAGATCTATATGAAACTGTTAATTTGAACTTTAAAAATGTTGAATATTAAAGCTTTGAAATATATTGAAAATTTAAATGGTATCTTTAGAACTGAATTGAATTGATGAATTGAGCTTTGAATAAATTTGAATTTGGAATTTGAGTTAATTTAAATCGATTTGTGAGACTTGAGGAAATTATAAATACTTTACTTTATAAATTATTTAACCTATATATATACTATTTGTAAAATAGATATATTTGAAATGAAATGATATTTGGGTTTTGAAATATAAATTTAATTGAAATGACCACGGTGTTATAGTGTATATTTCTACCTTGTAGATAGTTCCACGGATCCTTAGAGGATGGTTATCCCAAACATCCTTTAAGTTACTTGTATTTCAGTTGATATTCACTTGAGTTGGATTTATTGATATAAGAATGTTAATCCTGACTCGAGTGTTTTGTGTTTTGCTTTATGCTCGGGTCAGACCGAGTGAAACAGCATTTGAGACTCACCCTTGGAGTTTGGAGCTTCCTTTGGAGATCCAACTATCGCCTCAGCTTTCAGCTCTTCCAGTTGATTTGTTCAGAGAAGTCATCTGTTGTACTGGAGACTTCACTGTATTTGAGATATTCTGTTGTATTTTATTTCTAACTCTGATGTTTATATAGTAGCTTCATGAACTACTATTTTATCTATTCCGCTATGTATTATTGTATTACTCTGTGTCTGTGATTCTATGATTTATTTATTTACTGCATATGCTGAGTTTTGCCAAATTTAAATTAACAATCTGATATTTTGAATTATTCAAGTCAGGCATGTGTGGATTTATTGTCGATTTGAATGGTCCAAAATGACGGGTCGTTACACATAGCTTGAAATCATAACATTTTGGAATCCATAACACTTTCCTCTTAAACAGTTTAGATATTAAAATTAGTATATATAATAAAATAGTTTATAAAATAAAATAGTTTATATATAATAGTTATAAGTTAAAATAGTTTATAGTATAATAATTTATATTAAAAATGATTTATATTAAAATAGTTTATATTAAAATAATTTATAAAGTAAAATATAAATAGTTTTAGATATAGTTTAAAAATACTTTATATAATAAAATAGTTTTCTCAAATTTCACAAATCGATTCAAATTCCAAAATTTCAATTTAATTCAATCTCAATTCATCAATTTCAATTCAATTTAGTTTCTAAATAAATCATTTCAATTTATATCGATTTCCAATACAGATTTGAACCACAAAATAAACGATTTCAATATATTTCAAAGATTTAAATATTCCACCATTTTCAAAACTAAATTTGATAATTCATATATATCTTAATTTAACTTCATTATTATGTAGTTTTGAAATATTCACTTAATAAATCCAATATCATTTAGATAAAACCCCAAATTTCAAATCACCAAATATTTCTTTCAATTTATTTAAAACTTGAAATATTCATTTAATCACTTTAAACCAAAAATCAAGTTATAAAAATCATATCCTTTAAAAATTTCAATTTCAAAAAGTTTCAAATCAATTTAATTAAATAAAATTCTTAATTAAAAACCATTTCAAATCAATTTCAAATCTATCTTCCTAACCTTAATTTATTAAAAATTATTAACAATTCTATATTTAAGAATATATATTAAATAAATACTTAAACATATTATATATCAACTTTATTAAATCAATTTTAATAAATCTTTAAAAATCAATATTTATGAAAACCATATATTTCTTTTCAAAACCATAGAAATCATTTTCAAAATATATATATATTTAGACCTATGGTGTATGTATATAATTTCTACCCTATGGTCAAGTGATACAAATATTTATCATTTCAATCCGCAATTTAAATATATACGGGTATATCTCTTTTCTACCCGTAATCCCAAATTCAATTCAATTGAAAATCTTTTGGGTTTATCATTTCAACCCATAACGATTTCTTACTATTGTACAGATCGTTCGGGTATGTATCATTTCAACCCATAGTGAATTCTATACTAACAAGGAACTTGCAGTGTGATAACAGATATGACAATAATATAACATGCATATATCATCAATAAAAATAATAGATAATGGTGTCAGATGTCACAGGTGAACCGATACAGATAACATCATATATATAGCAATGTAAATAACTAACAGCAGCATATTTCAATTGTCGTTTCAATTGAAATCAAATTTAATAAATATAAGAACATTAATCGTGAGTGATTGCTCGCCTTTCGAGGCTAAAGAGACACTACGCCATAGATGACCTATCGCAACAAAAATACAAGGTGTTGCTAACTACAATGTAACGATAGGTATGCTGATTATTGTCTATTACAACACACGCTTCAAGGTGTTAGCATAGGTATCAACAAGATGTTGCAGTAGCTATAGTTGTATTCAAATTAAAAAATTAATAAAATTAGCAATCCATGTGAATACGATCCAACGGTCTACATTTAATCCAATTGTTAAAATGGATCACCGATCCAAAGGTCTATTGCAACATTAGCTTCAGGATGTTAGTATAGATATCAACATATGTTGCAGTAGCTATAGACTTATAAAAATATTATAAAAAATGAGCGGGCTGAAAAAAGAACGCGGGAAGCAGGAAGAAAGCGGCAAAACTTAACACTTAACAAAATAACACTCCGCCGCTCAACCTCTCAAACACTCAGCCTCACAAACGCTCAAACACTCTCAATCGCTGTTTCAATTAGGGCTAAAAGTTCAAGTTTGCAAGCTTAATCGGGGTTCGATTAGGGCAAGTTCGAGTTCAAGTTCAATTAGGGCTTTGGTGTTTCAATTAGGTCTTCAATTAGGGTTCCTTTGGGATTCGAATTTCAGTTAGGGCTTCGATTTAATCTTCTGCTTAAGGTATCACTCTATATATATTTCAAGTTTTTCCTGATTTGATTGTTGTGTTGCCTAATTTACTGATTTACTTGTGAGTTAAGGTGTAATCATATTCCTGATTTTACTTGTGAGTTAACTTGTATGTTATTTGTGTCTAAATTAGTGATGAATGACGAGGAAAAAATATGGGCAGAACTTCCTAAGTTTAGTGAAGGATATATCAGTGGAGTGAAGCGTTTTATTCAAAATACTTTTTCTAGATTCGCGGTAGGTGATGAAATTGCATGCCCTTGTAAAAAGTGTCATAATCGCAAGTGGTATCGTCAAGAGGTAGTCTACGACCATCTGATTTGGAATGGTCCATCTGAATTGTACGTGAAATGGATTTGTGAGGTTTCCTGTGTAGATCCTGAAAGGAGCGATAAGTATATGGATGGTGAAGCGGGAATAAATTTTGGAGATAATCTCGATGAGATGTTGCATCATACTTATGGAAATATGCAGAACAATGAAAGTGGATCTTCTGATGGAGCAAATGGAGTAGATGCCAATGCTAGAAAATTTCATCATCATGTTGAAGAGGGAAAGCAGCCATTATATCCCGGGTGTACTAAATTTTCGCGATTAAGTTTCATCATCAGGCTTTATTCTTTAAAATGCCTACATGGAATCACCGAGTCTGCATTTACCGATTTATTAGAGTTGCTAAAAGAAGCTTTTCCACAAGCTCACATCCCTTTTTCTTTCAATGCTACCAAAAATATCATTAAAGATTTAGGCCTCGATTACCAAAGAATACATGCATGTCCAAATGACTGCATGCTATATTGGGCAGAAAATGAAAAGGAAAATAACTGCAAAACTTGTGGTGTTTCAAGGTGGGTTATAAAGGAAAAGAAAGCGGCTGTTGACAATGATCCGGAGAAGCGGATTCACAAAGTACCAGCAAAAGTGATGCGTTATTTTCCACTAAAACCAAGGCTGCAAAGGATGTTCATGTCCGAGGAGTATGCAGAACTTATGATATGGCATGCAGTGGGTCGAAAAAATGATGGCAGACTTCGACATCCAGCTGATGGCGAGGTTTGGAAGGCGATGGATGCCAAATATCCTCATTTTTCATCTGAAAACAGAAATATCAGGTTAGGAGTAGCCGCTGATGGATTCAGTCCTTTTCGTACAATGACTACTGCTCACAGCACATGGCCAATCATATTGGTAAATTATAACCTTCCACCTTGGTTATGCATGAATCCAGAAAATTTGATACTTTCAACCCTTATCCCTGGTCCAGAGTCTCCTAAGAATAGCATTGATGTCTACATGCAGCCTCTTATCGTAGAATTGAAAGAATTATGGGGTCTTGGCATACAAACTTATGATGCCTTAACTGGTGCTAATTTCACGTTACGTGCAAGCGTGTTATGGACGATCAGCGACTTTCCGGGCTATGCAATGTTATCCGGCTAGAGCACAAAGGGTTATTTAGCTTGTCCCGTATGCCATTTCGAGACTTCTTCAACTTACTTGAAACATAGTAGAAAAATGTGCTACATGAATCATAGGAAATTTTTAGATCCGGAACACAAGTGGAGGTTTGATAAGAAAAGGTTCAATGGTGAAATTGAAATGGGGACATCTCCGGAAATTTTATCCGAGACAGACATTGAAGAATTGTTGGCTGGTTATGAAAATATTTTTGGGCAGAAAGAGGTCAACAAGCATAAAAATGAATCCCCTTTTAAAAAGAAGTCAATATTTTTTAATTTACCATATTGGAGTCACAATGTATGTCGACATAACCTTGATGTTATGCACATAGAGAAAAACATTTGTGATAACATACTTGGTACTTTACTAAATATTGATGGGAAGTCGAAAGACCATTTAAGTGCTCGGTATGATTTACAAGAGATAGGCATTAGGGATGTCCTTCATCCAGTTCTATCAGCTGATGGGAATTACATTCAGATCAGGGCTGCCATATTTGAAATGACGAACAAGGAGAAAGAAATATTTTGCTCGGTGTTGGAGAATGCTAAACTGCCTTATGGTTGTGCAGCTAATATCAGCCGGTATGTAAACAAGAAAGAGAGGAAAATTGCAGGGTATAAGAGCCACGATGCTCATTTTCTTCTCCACTACTTGCTGCAATTTGCTGTGAAGAAATCTGTAAAACCTGAAGTTGCACTACCTATGATAAGACTAGGTGCATTTCTAAGAAGTCTTTGGAGTAAAATTATCAATTTGGCTGATCTCAAGAGGCTACAAAAGGAAATTGTGGAAATTCTTTGTCAATTTGAGATGATATTCCCAAATGCTTTCTTCGATATAATGGTGCACTTGCTAGTTCATTTATGCAAGGAAATTGAATATGGTGGACCTGCACATCTTCGTTGTATGTTTCCTATTGAGCGTTATCTTTGTAAACTGAAATCATATGTTCGCAACAAAAATAAACCTGAGGCATCCATTGCTGAAGGTTATATTGCAGAAGAATGTTTGATATTCTGTTCAAGGTTCTTAGGTGGCGATGGAGCAGGAAAAATGAAATTTGAAACCTGTCCACAGAATCTGGAATATCCTATTGGCACAAGAAGAAACAAAGATGGAAAAGGTATTCATCTAAAAGATTCTCAATGGACGGCATGTCACCGTTACGTTCTATTCAATTGTGGTAACAAGGAAATAGAGAGTTTACTTGAGTAAGTTTTTAAGTTTTATTTTTATTTTAGTAATTATTGAAGAATTAGAAATTTTGTGTCCATCTTGTATTAACCAGGTCTTTATTCTAGGAAACATCGAGCTTTAGTTGATGGTCATGCATTATCAAAAAAATATAAAAGAGAGAGAGAACACAGTCAAGAATTTTGGAAGTGGTTAAAGGAAGAGGTTGGGAAAAAGGAGGACATTTCAAAAGAAGTACAACTGCTTGCAATGGGCCCTCTTACAACAGCTAAGAGATTTACTGGATATGTTATCAATGGATACAGATTTTATACAAAGTTCAGAGATGCCAAATGTACAACACAAAACAGTGGTGTATTTTTGACAGCCTTGACTACTAGCTTTGCAAGTTCGAAAGATCAAAATCCATTGGTTGGTGAAGTTAATTACTATGGATCAATTGAGGAAATATTAGAACTAGATTATTGGGGAGAATTTAGTGTGGTTTTATTTAAGTGTTGTTGGTACCAAGAAGAGAAAGATTTATATGGGCTGACTCGTGTCAATTTTAATCGATTGTGCCAGAAATCTGATCCTTATGTTATGGCTTCACAAGTACAACAGGTGTTTTATATAGAAGATCCAATTGATAAGATGTGCCACAATGTTATCAAGAAATTGCCGAGAGACTGGTGTGAAATCGAAAGCGAAGATGCAAATGAAGATTTGAATGATATCCAGCCTGCTTATGAAATGCGAAATCAAGATTTTGATGTTCGCTGGTGTAGAGATGATGTCCCAATAAGACAAATCCGCCTTCCACCTAGCAAAGTGAAAGAAAATGCTTCTTAATTTCTATGTATCACTATCATATTTAATTAAGTAACCAAATTTAAGTTAGAAAATGTTGTTTCTGCCTTGATTAAATGTTGTAACTGATGTGTCATATTTGTGGCTTTTTTGGTCTCTTTTTTAGTGTTTCTGCCTTTATTACATTTTAGTGAAGTGACTGTTTTATTTTATAATGCAGTTGGTTTATTTTAATTTGTAATTATGTCATTCTAATGTTAATTCCTTCATTTTGTGTAGGATGGAGGCAAATCTTATATTCCATCACAAGGGAAAATTTGAGAAGAATGGATATGTTGGTGGAGAAGAGAGTTTTATCAAGGGCGTTGATCTGGATATGTTTTCTTACACAGTACTGATGGAGTATGTCAAGGAAGAGCTAAAGTACACTGAAATTGGAGGAGTATATTCATGGAAAGGTACAATGAGTGGGTGGAAATTGGTGAGCAATGATGCAGATCTGTGGGAGTTCATGCAAATAAAAAATAATGGTGATCACATTGATTTCTATGTCGACACCGTGGTCGATGATAAAATTGAGCCAATGAAACAAATGCAGTCACATGTCATTGTACGCCCAAGGAAGAATCTGTTGTGTCCAGGTATAAAAATATCTTCTCATTTGTACTATTTTGATGAATTTGGTCATAAGAAAACTAACGATGAAACAACCTATTTATGATTACTTTCAAATGAATTTAAACCAAGATCCAATTTTGAGCATCCGACTCGAAAATTCATAAATAATAAAGGAACTGGAATATTAATATACACGGTCAAGTCATAATTTCTTTAATTAAGTTTAAATAATTATGTTTATGACATGATAAACTTGACTTTTATGTCGTTGTATGTTTGCAGCTGTGAAACCACAGAAACGTCAATTTGTCACCACTCACCGTCTGCAACAGGCAGCAAAAAACAAGAAGCAGACTGAAGTCTTTACTCCTAGAAAGTTAGACCGGCTAAACAATCAACAGCCAGCAAAAACCAACGAGACGCAGACTGATCAAGTCCTTACTCCTAGAAAGTCGACACGGCTAAACAATCAACAAGTGAGCGAAGCTGCTGTGAGTCCACGCATGAACAGGAAAAAGGTGATCAGCAAGAAGTCACCAGAGAAGAAAAAGGTGATCAGTAATTCTACAAAGACACCAGAGAAGAAAAATCCAACTGAAGTCAGCGATGCAACTTTGAATATCAACTCAGCAAGTGTCAGGAGTAAATTGGATTTCTATAATCCTCCCGTTGAAGAGGAAAATACGGATGAAAATGAGATTTAAGTAAGAAGACTACAATCTGATCTTCTAATATGATGTTCTACATATTTTGATAATATTTACAATAATGTCTTGTTAAATTACTTTCAGGATGATGATCTACCACCTCCACCACCTCCATCGCTTACAGAATACGAAAAGGAGAGAGCTAAACATGTGTCACAGAAGAATAGTGTTTTTGAAGCTCTTGGGATGCCTAAATTAGTTACTGGACTGATAAATGAATTTGAAAAAAATAAAGGAAAATCAAAAATGCTAGCTGGAAGCGAAGATTATGCTCCAGAAGAAGAGGAACCTAGTGAAAATGATACTTCAAAAAATTCAGTAAAGGTTCGTTATAGGTGAAGATTTAATTTTATGTTGGTAATTATAGATTAGCTTCCTTATTTTTTTATTTTATTGTTTTTGTGTGCGTATTTTAGAGAACCAAAACAATTACGATTACAAAGCCTCAGTCTGGACCAACAACTCGTTCACGAGCCAATGTTCAATCTGCAACCGATAAGAATGCAACTCCGAATGCAGGGGAAAATCCAGTTCCTACACAAACTGTTGATCCACCATGTAGCATTGAGTTACCACACAATGAAGGAATAGGAACAATGGCTGCTTATTTGGCTATGCGAGAACGCCAGAAGAATAACAGTAGTGGAAGTGGAAGTGGAAGGAAGAAGGCTGTCGTCGGAAATGTGTCGACAAATATTGAAAACGAAGAAGATGAAGATGAAGAAGCTAAAGGTATTATCTAATTGAGTTCTGATTTTAATGGTTTAAGTTCTCATTTAAGTTATGTCTAGCCTTCTCATTACTATTGTATGTACTTTGTAACATTAGTGGGAGCTCCTAGAAGGCTCAGAGGAAAAACAAAGATGGATAAAGTTCATTCAAGGTCATATGACAAAAGAGTTCTAATCCAAATGAATAATCGGGGCCAACCTGTTTCAGACGATGACAAAGTATTGTCTGAACTGAGTTATTTTTTAGGAACACTGAAGAGGAGTGTTCCACTTACTTACAAGTCTTGGTTTGATGTTCCTGCAAGTTTGAAAGGCACGCTGTGGAACTATGTTAAGGTAATTTGCAAACTTAGCTGAATTTTAATTAAATATATGTAACTTGTCACAAAAGTAGCATGACTGTTCTTTTTAATATTTGATTTGTATTTAAGCAACGGTATATTATTCCGGATGAATGTGAATATTGGGTTTTGAAGTCAATTCGTGACTCTTGGAGGGGGTACAAGAGTCGTATTAAAAAGGCACATTATATGGCCTATGAAACTGATGAAGAGAGGCTTGAAAATAGGCCGGACGAAATTCCACTTGCGGATTTCCAAGTACTCTTGATGTATTGGGGAGATGAAAAAATTCAGGTATAATTTTAAATTTTATCACAGAATTTATTTCCCTTTTTATTCATTCAAATCAGGCAGATAAACATCTTTATTTTATGTTTTTATAGAACAAGGCCCTTACAAATTGTGCAAGTCGGAAATTGTATACAGACACACACACTGCTGGTCCAAAACTTTTTTCTCAAATTCGGCATAAGATGGTATGTATTTTGCTTATTTTTATGGTTGGCTGGGTATGCATTTTCACATTAATTTACGACTCAATAGCTATTATTACCATTTGCTAAAAAAATACATAAAATCTATAAAAATATAAATGAGCCTTTCTTTGCCCTTGTTTGGGATAGAAAACTCAGTTCTTTTCCAAACCAGTGTCCGTCATGCTCATGCATTTGTACACATTTGGTCAATATATGTCAGCAAGTTAGATGCATATTAAACATTAAATATGAGTCCAATCCGTCTCTGTGGAAATTATTAATACAGTGTTTAAAGTATTTGGCAAATTTAGTGATGGTTAAGGTATTGCACCCATCTTAGGGTACTGCAAACTCGAATGCAATATCCTTGTTTGTATAATTTCTGAAACTTAGTGATGGGTTGGTTTGGGACAGTCGAGAAAATGTTTGGGACAGCAAAAGTATCCTTGTTTGGGACAGTCGAGAAAATGTTAGTGATATTGTTTCTACATATGTTGTGATTTTATACTTGCCGTTTCTTTATTTTTGCACTTGTAAGCTGCTGTTGCTCCATTTTTGCATCTGTGAGTTGCTGTCTAATCTTTTAAAGAAAATTAACAACAGCAGCTTTCATTGGTGCATCTGTGAACAGTTTCATCTGTGAGTTGCTGTTTCAAAATGTGACATTAAATAAAATTAACAAATATAACATCTGAATTGAATAGTGATATATGTTCTGGAAAAATTGGTTTGATATTCTTTTGCTGTCTAACTTTTTTCATTTAATTTGTATCAGTCCAACGAATCAGATGGAGAGCTTTTTGTTAGAACTCGCAAGCGGAAAGAAGGAAAGGTGTACAAGACCGATACTTCAGTAATGAAGTATAGAGTTGTAAGAATTTTAATTTCTCTTCATTCAGATGTCAAAAAATGCTTCATTTTGCGCATCAACATTTTGAAACTGCTTCAGATGTTATATTTGTTAATTTTATTTAATGTCACATTTTGAAACTGCTTTATTTTGCAGGATAAGATTCAAAAAGCAATAGGTGAAGGAGGAAGTGATGAAGTTGTTCAAGAACTGATTTCTGATGGAAAGCGGCACGGTCCAACTTGGCTTATAGGACGGCACACAAAGTCTGCAGAAGTTTCAAAAGATGCCCCAACAACAAGCACATACATACAAGAGCTGGCAGCGAAGATAAAGGAAAATATAGTTGAAGAAGTCGAAGCAAAGGTGAACAAGAGGGTCAAAGATGAATTTGATGCAACGGTGAACCGAAAAGTTCTGGAGAACTTGTCATGGGTGCTTAAGAAATTAGGCGAAGCTAACCCTGACATGCAAATTGATGTTGCGGGTCTTTGTGCGACCGTCTGCAGTGATGAAACTGGCACTGGAGCCACTAGAGGCACTGATGGTACTGGTGGCTCGGAAGCATGAAATTTGGAGGCTCGCAAAGATGAATTCACGTGTAGTATGTAGAATTTAATTAGTATGTACTGGCTGTTAATATGAATGCACTGGCTATGTTTGTTATTTTGTACTTGACTAAAACTTGTGTTGCTGGCTGTTATGAAACAACTTGTTGTTTGGCTGTTATGAAATGAATAGCTCTTTGGCTACTATGAAATGCAGTGTAATGTTGCAGTAGTATGATGTTGCGGTACATTTCCAATTTAAATTGCAAAATGTGTTGCCGTAGATATGATATAATGTTGCAGTATGTGATGTTAAATGTGATAATAAACTGGAAAAGTGGTGCCATTTTATTGGTAAAAGTGTTACCATAGATTAATGAATGTGGGCCCCACAAAACGGTTCCGTTAAGTTGGTTAACAGAATTAGTGGGCCCCACATGTTGGGGCCCAGATTGTGGGACCCACTTTTTAGTAAATTTAGTACCTGTGGCAACAACAGAACCGATGTTGCCTTAGGGTCACAAAGATGTTGCATTTGAGTCAGCGGCAACGCGGCAAAATGCAACACCGAGAAAGTGTTGCATTAGCTCGTTTTTGGCCTCCAGCAACATTATTTGGCACTTTCTGCATCACTTCTTGTGTGTTGCAGTATGCAATCTATGGCATAGTGAGAAGATAGACAACACAACAGGCTACAATTTGAATTGCGAAATTGACCAATCCAAATGACGATTTCTAAAGCAAGGCAAGATTGGTACGAATTTGATGAGCAAAGCTGATAACAGGAATAGACGAAATCAAATAAGAACTAGATCGAAGAAGATCAATGTTATAAGTGAACTTATATATATAAAAATCATATCCTAAATTCAATACATGTTAAATTAAATATACACATATTTCAAAAATCATTGTTTTAATTTAAAAATATATTAGAGTTTTAAAATAAACGCCTAGTTAAAAATAAAACTCATTACTTTAATAAAACCAAAACTCAGTATAATTTTTTATATATAATTTAACAGATCATATATAAATAACAAATATATTGTATAAACAGAGAACTTAAAGACACACTTTGTAACTTCATAATAACAGATCAATGCATATACCCATATATGTAAACCACTTTATAAAATTTAAAATCAATATATATCAACAAATATATTTAATTAATATATTGTACATAACGCCGTATTATAGCATATATATATATATTCATATATATAATCAAACAGATCATATATAATCAATATCAAAACAAATCTTTATAAATAATTTTTTTGAAATGGATGATAAAATATATTACATAAAGTCTGTATATATATTATGTTACAAAACCATTCGAACACATACATATGGCAGTATATACATTAAAATTTAATGTATGCTTTATCCCACTGGATATATATAAAACACAGCAAACATAACTCATCTTTTATAATAAGTGCAAGCAAAGAATCTGACTGCATACTCATCAAAGCACTTGAGAAATACTATTTCTTATACACATATGTATACTTAAAATCAATAACACATTGGAAAACTATTATGACTTGGCAGAATCATTTTTACTTATATAAATTAACGTACACTGAAAATATAATTGATATATAAAATTTATATAGACTATAAGATATATGATAGCAGTAAAGCATCAAAAGATGTACCACTTTATAATATAGCTGTATCATCTAAAGATGTAACTCGTCACATAGCTTTCTTAAAATAATGCATACTTACAACAGGCTAAGACTTAAAATATGCTCTACCATATTATAATACAATACAATATATATAAAACATACTTATAATACTCAAAATCAATAAACCTTTCTGTAAAGCAAAAGGAGACTGTAAATATATTACTTACTAATATATATAAAACATTGTAAAAACTATTTCCAATATACTACATAGCTACAGTACATATATGAGTTACTGACAAAACTATATGTATACACTTACTTAACTTATAACTCATATATACTAACATAAACGCAGATTATATAACCCATACAACTAAGAATATTTGAATTAATAAAAATGCTGGAAAAGTATATATATATGTATATATATACATATATATATATACACATATGTACATATATATATATACGTATGTATATATATATATATATACGTATGTATATATATATATATTAACATGCGAAATTAGAGATCTTAAATACACTTATAGATTGTAAATAAACCATTATACAAACTTATACATACATATATAAAATCTAACACAATCAAGATATTTATGTACATATATATGTACTAGAATTAGATATATACCTTAAAGAAGGAGCTGTTGTTTACAGAGGAGGACGAGGCGAAGGGATACTCGTCGATGTGATATTGGATGCGAGGTTAGAGGCATGGCTGCTCATGTGGGTTGGTCTTGGGAAGGGTGTGCGATGGGGTGGGTGAAATGGCTTGCCGAGTGGGGATCGGAGATACGGGAGGAGGAAGACAAGAACGGAGAAGTTGCTCGAGGCTGAGTTGGCTTGGGCGATGGTAGGAATAGCTGGTGGTGAGCGTTTGTAGACATGGGGAAGGATGCTCGGGTACGAGCAGGGTCTTTCTCAAAGAATAAGAAATATAACACGGGACGAGAGAACAGGTACTCGAAGCAACCGATGTCTAAAAGTTTTAGTTATTTTCTGGAGAAATTAATCAGTGCAGAAACTAACCAATAATTAAATTGAAAAGGTGAAAAGGTTGGAAGAGATAAAGCCAAAACCTTGAATTCAAGGAAAATTAAAAGCTGGTTACCAATGGAATCTACACGGTGGATAAACGAGCAGATAAATGTATTTAGAAAGTTCAAAACGAAATCGATACGGATGACCATTTCGCTGTTTCCACGGCATTCCGAACTACGAAATATTTAAATTTTTATACTACAAAGACCAACACGACGCGATGATCAAAACGGTATATAGATATCAGTGGTATGATCATCCTATCAAAAGTCAATAATCGGTACCGAAAAATGCTGCTAATATGCCGAAAATTAGATAAATGGAGCGATAGCAGTCCAAATTTGGAGAAACGAAATATGACGTCTCACTCAGAAGAGGATTTGCAAATTTATTATATAAAAATATTCTGGTTTGGAAAATATTTTATTATCATCAAATATTAACTGATATAAATTTACATAACTTACACAAGAAAATAAACTTCCATATTATCAGATGAAAATTTACCCTTTGTTATGTTTATGTAGACGTATTCCAAATATTAAAATTTTATTATTTAAATTTTCACAAATATTCAATTAAATATATTATTAAAACCATTAAAATTTACGGGTCGTTACACTCTCCCCCACTCAAAACTTTTCGTCCCCGAAAAGGAATGAGGTAGGGGAATAGAACAACCAAAAAGAAAAATAGATTTGAAATCCAAAATAAAGCAATTAATTTAAACCATATAAATTTCAATCTAAATTAATTAATATTCAACAATTTGGTTTAATCCATTTATTAAATAAATAAATAAATAGTCATCCAATTCAAATTTGGTAGTTAAAACTGTCAATTCAAATCATTAAATTTCATTCAGTCTTTAAATTGATTTCCATTCACTTATTTATATAAAGATCAATCACTTAGTAAAAATATAAGAGATATTAAAACATCTTCATAGCATTATGCATAGATTTTCAAAAGTCTAAAACAATGTTAGAAATTTATATCAAAACATTTTAGTAAGCTTTAAATAAATTTCCTTAAACCCGAAAATTTATTAGACTCATTATTTTTAAAATAAGTATAAATTCAAGATTATTAAACTGAAACTAATAGTATACTCAAATCTTACATTAAATTTAAAAATCAAAGTATTAGATTTCATATCTTCATAATTTATTTTTTTCACACTTGTTTTTAAAATGAGTATTCAAATCATGAAAACATTTACTATGGTTTAATACAAAATTTCAAACAGTATATAAACCAATAAATTTTGTAACAACCCGGGATTTGCATTACCAACTAATAAATAAAAGTTAGGATTTTTATTTATTTTAATGAAGCATAAAAGAATTTGGAATAACAAAATTTATGTGAAAAAGGCTATTTTAATTAAATGGGAAATATGGGATTTTAAAATGAGGATAAAATGTTATTTTTGGAAAGTTGAATATTTTAGGAGAGATTTTAAAACGGGTTTGGATAAGAAAAATGAGTTTTATAAACATACATGAACACTTAGACTAATTTTTGGAAAACATATAAATAACTCTCTTCTTATTGGGTTTCTAAACCTAGCCCAATAACTCACCCTAAACCTCCTCTATAAATTATCTCATACTCTCATAACCTCATTCATTCAACCCTAATCAAAACCCTAATCATTTCCTAAAGCTTTCATAACAAAAATGGCCTCTATATTCATCTCCTTCTAGTTTTAGCTTATGCAAGTCATTCTATGCAAAGGTAATGCAAATACCCACCTCAAATCCATTTTTATATCTTTCTCATTTCTGAAATGTATTTGGTAACACATATTTTATGTGTTTTTTTTTATCTTATAGCCTCCTAATAATCTTTTGCTAACTTGGGTTGATGCTATAATAGTCTTTGTTGCTTTCAAGAGAGGTATATTGCTAAAAACCTCTTCTAATATGTGTTTATTCATCTTTTGATTTTGGTAATCAGTTAGTAACACATGTTTTATTATGTAACATGTGAATCATAGCTCTTTGATCATCTTTGCTTTCATTTTGGGGTGTGCACATAAGGTATTTGTAATATATGCTAGCTGAAATTATAATTAGTTTATTGCTGTTAGTAAATTAGGCATATCTCATTCATCTTAAATCGGAATTAATATTTTCTTGAAGTTCTGGAAAGCATATTCTGTAGGCTATAACTTTTATGTTTTGAGCTTTGCCTAATTTTGTGGTTTGAATGGTCGAAATCACGTATGTTTGTCGCTGACCTGACAACAAACACAGGGTTGATAAAATAAAAAAAACCTGAAATTGATTTGGCCATAAATTACTCGTTTCTTATCCAAATCTAATAATTTTGGATGTTCTGGAAAGATTAGATTTAGCGCTAAAACTTTCATGTTTTGAGTTTTATGAAATTTTGAAGTTAATTTAGTCAAAACTGTGCATTCTTACCACTGTCCCGAGAGCACAACGACAGTGATATAAAATTTAGATCTGAGAATTGTTTTAGTCATAGAATTTTCATCTCTGGTCAGAATTTGACGATCTTGGTCATTCCGGAAAGCTTAGAAACTAAGCTACAACTTTCATTTTATTCATTTTGCCAGAATTTGAAGTTTACTAGGCCAAAATTGTGGTTTTTCATCTCTGGCCAGTTAGTGCATAGCTATAGGACTTAGTCTCTTTTCTCCCGTTGTTTTCAGCGTAGAACCCCGACTTTGCTACGCCATCCCGGGCTCGTCCTTTGTCGGATTTCAACGTTTTTGGTCCCGTTAAAAAGATGAGATCGAGATCTTTAACCATGCAAAGTTTGGTTTAGATCTGGGTGCATTAGATACTTCGTTTCTATTGCCGAAGTAGCACCCAGAAACTGTTTTACAATAGTGATCATTTTCAGTTATCGTCGGACCAACTTTGAAACATTGTCGTTTCTTCGTTTCAAGTCGAAACCGAACGATTCTTATTGCATATCAAAGTAGGAATACTTTACTACGCTCCTGCAAATTTTCATCAAGATCTGAGTTCATGTGACCCTTCGACCATGTCGTCGAAGTGGGACCTTTACACTGTTTTGACACAGTAAAGTCTTATGATTTTTGTCCGACTTTGAGACGACGCCGTTTCTTCGTTTCAAGTCGGAATTTCCCGATTCTTTTTGCAGTTTGGAGAAGGGATGTTGGACTATATGCCTACCAATTTTCATGCCATTCGGATTTAGTTTGCTGGTCCGAATAATTTTCCGAACTTGGGTTCGCGTCTTTTTTGGACTATTTTCCAACACTTAGAATATTTTCAGTGATTTTCTGGTTTTATGGATTTCTTTGAGATTTGTCTCTAGATTTCGTACACGGGTTTTATGAATCATTTTAAAAAGATTTTTCACTCCTAAATGGCTTTCGAAATTATTATATATATAATATTATTTTAATTATTAAATTAATTACTCCATAATAGGAGAGTTTTCAAAAGCCGATTTAAAGTGATTTCAAAATCAATTATAAATCCGTTTCGCACCATTATTTTCTATAATAAAAATCTCACACTCACTTTTTAGCACGTCGAGCGAAGTGGAAAGGTTCTTAAACGGTTAGGAAATCTCCGGCTTATGGAACCGTGTGTATTTTCTTTCCGGTTAATCCCCGACCTATTCGATTGATCGTTTTGACCTTTGGGTCTAGTTTACCGATGATACGAGGTGAACTTTTTATTGTTTGGAGTGTGAGCTTGCTATTGGTTAGGAAACCGTTTAGTGCGAACGTGGGGTATGGGACTCATTGTTAACACTTTACGGGTTCCTCTCCAAGAAGTTAGTGACACATTAGCCTCTGGGCGGCCAGTACTGGACCTCTGGGTCACCACGCCTCTGGGCAACCGTCTCTGGACACCTGCTCTATGGAGCAGTTTATTTTTTGGCATGCGTCTCTGGGCCTTTATCCTTCTGGGAAGGATCTTGCCGTCTCGCGCGTTCCGCATCTGTGCGAGTGATCGATCACAACTCTAAAGTACTTGGCAACAACGACTCTGGTCGGTGCACGTGCAATATTGGTATTATTTGATGATTTTTATATCCATTCGAGTACCGCCATTCGGTGTTGGTTCTATGGAACCATACGATGTAAGTGCGATTACCTTGTGGATTCACAATGTCTCTGGACACTACTTTTCAGTGTTGGATTTCATTGACTTTTCAGTATATCCCCATTGCTTTTTGGAGCATCGATCTTTGCTTGGGCATTGATTACAGACTCTGGTCACTCTTGGGATTATTGCCTATGGGCATCTTTTTATAGCTTTGGCTACGCCGATGATATGAGGCGATTTTATTTATTCTACACTTTGGTGTTGATTTCTCTTTGGAGATTTTTATTATTTATTGATGATTAGGGATCGTCATTATATTCATATGGTTCATAATATACTTCTCTTTGGATAAGTACTGTTTTATTTATGTACCGCATTACTATATATCTCAGTTATTACTGATTGTTTAGCTAGCCTGACCCGAGTGTTTTCGCTCGGGTCAGACCGAGTTGTTTCAGGTTAGGTCTCTGGACTTAGCTTCTGTGCTTCCGCTTGGACATTATCTGCTATGCTGATAGATAGCGCTTTTATTTGTCCACTATTCCGCTACTCTGTTATTATTCAGACTTTGATATGTACATATTTTGACCCACATGTGTGGGCAGTGGCTTTGTACCCACTTATAGTATTTGGATCTGTAATGACGATGTATTGTTCTGGGATTTTATATCTGTTATGTGATTCTGTTCTGTGATGTTTTATCATTTATTATTATGCTTTGTCCTGATAGATCTTTAGCCATTTGTAATTTCGTTATAAGTATTTATTGAATATGTCGAACCACTTAAAAAAAATACCTCCCTTTCGACGTATTCAGTAGATAGTTATAGCTTGATTACAAATGGTCGCTTCCAATATACTCTATTCTCCGCTTTAACAGACAGTATTACTCCCGTAATACTCTTTGTTACATTAGGTCTCAGAGTGGGGCGTTACAGCTTGGTATCAGAGCCTGGTTTCAGGAATAAGCATAATAAACACAGAACAGATACACTTAGTACAATACATTTTAAATTAGATCCGAATTAAAACAAATCCCTTCCTTATGTTTATTGATAGATAAGTTAGGAATATGTATAGGAATCCCTTATATTCCGTAGTATTCCTTAATTAATTATCTATCATTGAATCATGTCTAACTCTAATTCCCGTTACGACATGTTTGACCAATTGAGCAGTGCGAAGGTCTTCTCTCAGCTTGACCTTGCCACCGGATTCTATCAGCTACGAGTCGTGGAAGACAACATTCCTCTTACAGCATTTCGCACTCGTCATGGTTCTTTTGAGTGGTTGGTCATGCCGTTCGGCTTGACGAACGCTCCGGCTTTCTTCGTCGATCTTATGAATCGAGTATTCCGGGAATACATCGATAGATTCGTTCTGGTTTTCATCGACGATATTCTTTTTTATTCTAGATCCGAGGCATAGCATGCTCATCATTTGCGGACGTCTTGGATACTCTTCGTCAGCATCAGCTTAAGGCCAAGCTCTCCAAGTGCCATTTTTGGGAGAGCAAGGTCAAGTTCTTGGGCCATATTGTATCATCTGAGGGTATTTCCGTCGATCCGGCCAAGATCGAAGCTATTTAGAATTGGAGGCAGCCTAAGAACGTTCATGATATTCGCAGCTTCCTTGGGCTGGCGGGTTATTACCGTCGGTTTATCAAGGATTTCTCTCGAGTTGGACTTCCCCTCACGACTCTGACTCGTAAGGGGGTTCGTTTTATTTGGTCTGATAAGTGTTAAGCTTCCTTTCAGCGACTGAAGGAACTTCTCACTCATGCTCCTATCCTTGTAGTTCCTGAGAGTAACCAGGATCTTGTTGTTTACACCGACGCTTGTGGTAGCGGCCTCGGTGCTGTGCTTATGCAGAAGGATCGGGTAGTTGCTTACGCTTCTAGGTAGCTACGTCCGAATGAGGTTCGCTATCCTACTCATGATCTTGAGTTGGCTGCTATCGTCTTTGCCTTGAAGACATGTCGTCATTATCTATTGGGCGAACGTTTCATTCTCCACACCGATCACAAGTCGCTGAAGTATCTTTTCAGCCAGAGAGATCTCAATATGAGGCAGCAGCGATGGCTTGAGTTTCTCGCCTCATATGACTTAGATATTCAGTATACCCCTGGCAAGGGTAATCGTGTGGCTGATGCACTCAGTCGCAAACACTCGGTAGTAGTTTCTATGATGATAGCCGAGTGGGATATTCTTGAGAATCTTTCTATGTGTGATATTCGAAATCGAGCACCATCTTCTGATCCTCAGATCTTGCTATTCAGCTTGGAAGCTTGACCTATTCTATTGGATCACATTGCCCATGCTCAGCGGCAGGATCCAGACTTGTTGCGATATATTCATCTCCTTGAGTTGGGATCCAGTGATGAGACATTGTCGGATTATTCTATTGATTCTCATCGGTGTCTCCGTAGGAAGAATCGTATTTTGGTACCATCTGATTTATCACTTAGGCGTGACATTCTAGACGAGTGTCATCGCACTAAGTACACTATTCATCCCGGGTCGAGTAAGATGTATGCCGACATGTGTCGCCTATTTTAGTTGGGAGGATCACTTACCGCTTGTAGAGTTCTCCTACAACAACAGCTTTCAGTCTAGTATTGGCATGGCTCCTTTCGAGGCTCTTTACGGAAGGCCATGTCGTTCTCCTTCTTGTTGGTTAGAATCTGGCGAGAAGCTCCTTCTTGGTCCAGATTCAGTTCGGGAATCTTCTGAGAAGATTATTCTTATTCGTCAGAGAATGAAAGAGGCCCAGAACCGTCAGAAATCCTACGCGGACAACCGTAGGAAGCCTCTTGAGTTCTCCATTGGTGATCATGTCTTTATTCGGGTCTCTCCCATGAAGGGGGTTGTGCGTTTCAGCTCTACCGGGAAGTTGGCTCCTCACTATGTTGGACCATTTCCTATTACGGAACGCATTGGCCACGTTGCTTATCATGTGGATCTACCTGCTCACTTCTCTGGAATACACGACGTGTTCCATGTTTCCAAGCTTCGCATGTGTGTCCGCGATCCTGATTCTATCATTGAGCCACATGCTGTGCCTGATTTAGAGATCTTACCTGATTTATCTTTGGAGCAGCAACCTCTTCGTGTGCTTGATTCGGAGGTTAGACGCCTTCGCAACAAAGAGGTTCCACTCGTGAAGATTCAATGGTCACCGAATCCTAAGGACTGCACTTGGGAGACCAGAGAATCTATCGAACGCTCTTATCCTGGCTTTCTCCCATCTTCTTCTATGGGTGAGAATTCTCTATTTTATCTCTATCACTTCTTTTATGGATTTGACGTTATAGACGACATCTATCTTAAGGAATTGCGGGGACGCAATTTTCTTAAGGGGGGGAGTCTGTAACAACCCGGGATTTGCATTACCAACTAATAAATAAAAGTTAGGATTTTTATTTATTTTAATGAAGCATAAAAGAATTTGGAATAACAAAATTTATGTGAAAAAGGCTATTTTAATTAAATGGGAAATATGGGATTTTAAAATGAGGATAAAATGTTATTTTTGGAAAGTTGAATATTTTAGGAGAGATTTTAAAACGGGTTTGGATAAGAAAAATGAGTTTTATAACCATACATGAACACTTAGACTAATTTTTGGAAAACATATAAATAACTCTCTTCTTATTGGGTTTCTAAACCTAGCCCAATAACCCACCCTAAACCTCCTCTATAAATTATCTCATACTCTCATAACCTCATTCATTCAACCCTAATCAAAACCCTAATCATTTCCTAAAGCTTTCATAACAAAAATGACCTCTATATTCATCTCCTTCTAGTTTTAGCTTATGCAAGTCATTCTATGCAAAGGTAATGCAAATACCCACCTCAAATCCATTTTTATATCTTTCTCATTTCTGAAATGTATTTGGTAACACATATTTTATGTGTTTTTTTTTATCTTATAGCCTCCTAATCATCTTTTGCTAACTTGGGTTGATGCTATAATAGTCTTTGTTGCTTTCAAGAGAGGTATATTGCTAAAAACCTCTTCTAATATGTGTTTAATCATCTTTTGATTTTGGTAATCAGTTAGTAACACATGTTTTATTATGTAACATGTGAATCATAGCTCTTTGATCATCTTTGCTTTCATTTTGGGGTGTGCACATAAGGTATTTGTAATATATGCTAGCTGAAATTATAATTAGTTTATTGCTGTTAGTAAATTAGGCATATCTCATTCATCTTAAATCGGAATTAAGATTTTCTTGAAGTTATGGAAAGCATATTCTGTAGGCTATAACTTTTATGTTTTGAGCTTTGCCTAATTTTGTGGTTTGAATGGTCGAAATCACGTATGTTTGTCGCTGACCTGACAACAAACACAGTGTTGATAAAATAAAAAAAACCTGAAATTGATTTGGCCATAAATTACTCGTTTCTTATCCAAATCTAATAATTTTGGATGTTCTGGAAAGCTTAGATTTAGAGCTAAAACTTTCATGTTTTGAGTTTTATGAAATTTCGAAGTTAATTTAGTCAAAACTATGCATTCTTACCACTGTCCCGAGAGGACAACGACAGTGATATAAAATTTAGATCTGAGAATTGTTTTAGTCATAGAATTTTCATCTCTGGTCGGAATTTGACGATCTTGGTCATTCCGGAAAGCTTAGAAACTAAGCTACAACTTTCATTTTATTCATTTTGCCAGAATTTGAAGTTTACTATGCCAAAATTGTGGTTTTTCATCTCTGGCCAGTTAGTGCATAGCTATAGGCCTTAGTCTCTTTTCTCCCGTTGTTTTCAGCGTAGAACCCCGACTTTGCGACGCCATCCCGGGCTCGTCCTTTGTCGGATTTCAACGTTTTTGGTCTCGTTAAAAAGATGAGATCGAGATCTTTAACCATGCAAAGTTTGGTTTAGATCTGGGTGCATTAGATACTTCGTTTCTATTGCCGAAGTAGCACCCAGAAACTGTTTTACAATAGTGATCATTTTCAGTTATCGTCGGACCAACTTTGAAACATTGTCGTTTCTTCGTTTCAAGTCGAAACCGAACGATTCTTATTGCATATCAAAGTAGGAATACTTTACTACGCTCCTGCAAATTTTCATCAAGATCTGAGTTCATGTGACCCTTCGACCATGTCGTCGAAGTGGGACCTTTACACTGTTTTGACACAGTAAAGTCTTATGATTTTTGTCCGACTTTGAGACGACGCCGTTTCTTCGTTTCATGTCGGAATTTCCCGATTCTTTTTGCAGTTTGGAGAAGGGATGTTGGACTATATGCCTACCAATTTTCATGCTATTCGGATTTAGTTTGCTGGTCCGAATAATTTTCCGAACTTGGGTTCGCGTCTTTTTTGGACTATTTTCCAACACTTAGAATATTTTCAGTGATTTTCTGGTTTTATGGATTTCTTTGAGATTTGTCTCTAGATTTCGTACACGGGTTTTATGAATCATTTTAAAAAGATTTTTCACTCCTAAATGGCTTTCGAAATTATTATATATATAATATTATTTTAATTATTAAATTAATTACTCCATAATAGGAGAGTTTTCAAAAGCCGTTTTAAAGTGATTTCAAAATCAATTATAAATCCGTTTCGCACCATTATTTTCTATAATAAAAATCTCACACTCACTTTTTAGCACGTCGAGCGAAGTGGAAAGGTTCTTAAACGGTTAGGAAATCTCCGGCTTATGGAACCGTGTGTATTTTCTTTCCAGTTAATCCCCGACCTATTCGATTGATCGTTTTGACCTTTGGGTCTAGTTTACCAATGATACGAGGTGAACTTTTTATTGTTTGGAGTGTGAGCTTGCTATTGGTTAGGAAACCGTTAGTGCAAACGTGGGGTATGGGACTCATTGTTAACACTTTACGGGTTCCTCTTCAAGAAGTTAGTGACACATTAGCCTCTGGGCGGCCAGTACTGGACCTTTGGGTCACCACGCCTCTGGGCAACCGTCTCTGGACACCTGCTCTATGGAGCAGTTTATTTTTCGGCATGCGCCTCTGGGCCTTTATCCTTCTGGGAAGGATCTTGCCGTCTCGCGCGTTCCGCATCTGTGCGAGTGATCGATCACAACTCTACAGTACTTGGCAACAACGACTCTGGTCGGTGCACGTGCAATATTGGTATTATTTGATGATTTTTATATCCATTCGAGTACCGCCATTCAGTGTTGGTTCTATGGAACCATACGATGTAAGTGCGATTACCTTGTGGATTCACAGTGTCTCTGGACACTACTTTTCAGTGTTGGATTTCATTGACTTTTCAGTATATCCCCATTGCTCTTTGGAGCATCGATCTTTGCTTGGGCATTGATTACAGACTCTGGTCACTCTTGGGATTATTGCCTATGGGCATCTTTTTATAGCTTTGGCTACGCCGATGATATGAGGCGATTTTATTTATTCTACACTTTGGTGTTGATTTCTCTTTGGAGATTTTTATTATTTATTGATGATTAGGGATCGTCATTATATTCATATGGTTCATAATATACTTCTCTTTGGATAAGTACTGTTTTATTTATGTACCGCATTACTATATATCTCAGTTATTACTGATTGTTTAGCTAGCCTGACCCGAGTGTTTTCGCTCGGGTCAGACCGAGTTGTTTCAGGTTAGGTCTATGGACTTAGCTTCTGTGCTTCCGCTTGGACATTATCTGCTATGCTGATAGATAGCGCTTTTATTTGTCCACTATTCCGCTACTCTGTTATTATTCAGACTTTGATATGTACATATTTTGACCCACATGTGTGGGCAGTGGCTTTGTACCCACTTATAGTATTTGGATCTGTATTGACGATGTATTGTTCTGGGATTTTATATCTGTTATGTGATTCTGTTCTGTGATGTTTTATCATTTATTATTATGCTTTGTCCTGATAGATCTTTAGCCATTTGTAATTTCGTTATAAGTATTTATTGAATATGTCGAACCACTTAAAAAAAATACCTCCCTTTCGACGTATTCAGTAGATAGTTATAGCTTGATTACAAATGGTCGCTTCCAATATACTCTATTCTCCGCTTTAACAGACAGTATTACTCCCGTAATACTCTTTGTTACATTAGGTCTCAGAGTGGGGCGTTACAAATTTACTATTAGTATTTCGAAATCAAATAAATATTCCAAATTATACTTCCAAAATAGAGATTCAAATTTATTTGTCAAGTATATTACTATAAATAAACTTCGCAAATCAATTTTTTTTCCATTTATATAATATGTTTAAATTATATATTCAAAGAAACTTATATAAATTTTACTTGAAATATTTATTTGAAAGCTTCATTTGCAAATCAATTATCTTTAATACTTTAATACTTTCCAAAACTCATTTGTAAAGTTTCTTGCTTCATTTATAAATACCATTTAAATATTTAAATAACACCTTTATAAATATATGTAAACTATTTGAAAACAAATATTTACTTCATTACTTAAATCCATAATTCATAAATTTATAATTTTATCTCAAGATAATTTTCAAACATTATTAATAAATTAATAATCATTTACTTTAAATATGTTTTATTTAATTAATAACTTTTAAAATATTTACAATACTAATAATTTTACTATTAAACCAAGTAGTATATAAATAAACAATATTTAAACATTTTAAATTATTTAGAAAGAAAAAAAATGATCAAAATATCCTTTATATGATACTTTATCAAAATACTTTTATAACTCGATGTCTTAACAGGTTTATCCTCGTTCTTGCAGACTCTGGCCATGCGTTGATCAGGCGCAAGGCTAGGAATCTCCAAGTACTTAGTAGACCTGTTTCAACACCCAGTGAAAAATACTTAAAATACAGGTATGAGAAGTACAGCTCAAAATCTAATGTCAAATGATGATAATACGATAGCAGTGACCCACTGCTAATCCAATATTTATGCAATGGACATAAAACTTTCCAGAAGATCCTTCTACCTTCTAGATTCTAGAAAAATATCGTAGTCATTTCGTAAACAAGGGACCATCGACTCCTGTTGCAGTGGTACGCTGCTGATTCAATGATTTACGCAATGGATGCACTTTCTTCCCGGAAGATCCATAAACAACAGATCCCAGGATCGAAAGCACCTCCATAGGGTAAACTAAAGAACCATCTACCCTGGAAAAAAATCGAGGAACTCATGAGTTTAAGTCCGGACAACCATATCGGTTCGAATCCATTTCTGAATTCACCCAAGTATATTAGGGTTTATCGGACGAATCCATTCCTGGATTCCCCAAGTCCATCTGGGTCGAAGCATATCATACTATACTTCTTCGCGGAGGGTACTTCCCCATACCTCTTACTCCAAAATATAATATACCATATAGTACCCTTTCAAATCATAGCTTCAAATATCAAACTTATACAAATTCCATTATATATAAGATTTCATTTTAGACAAAGTACTTTCCAAAATCAATAATTTCGAATATATCAAATCATTCTTATATAAATTCCGTTATATATAAGATTTATCTCTTTAGATCGAATACCTTCCAAAATCAACAGTTTTAAAAATCATCTTATACTTATATAAAGTCCGTCTTATACAAGAGTCAAAAAAAAATTCCAAAATTAATTTCGTTGTATGAAAAGCCATTTGAGATTAAAAATTAGAGGAGTCCAAATCGAAGAGAACTCAAATTACGAAAATAGACTCGGGAGGAGGATATGATAATTAAATCACAAACGATAAAGATGGATAGCCTTATATTAATCGCGGGTGACCTTAACCGGGTCAACCGTGACATCAAGAATAAGATCGATGTAGAATTCTGAGGCAAATCGGCATTCGATCGCAAGAGATAGAATTCGGGAATAGCAAAAGATAGCAGCATCTAAACCGAGGATAAAGAAATCTCCGGTGAATCAATGCCCGTTGTAAGGGAGTTTCACCCCTTTACAAATCATTCTAAGATTGGCAGGACCACCGATTCATTATAGAGATCAACAGGAGTGGAATTATGGGATACTCTAAAAATCAAAAGGACACGAATAGGAAGACAAAGATGGATTCCAGAACAAAAGGGGAGTCCCGGAATTCAAAGGAGATCCAAATCAAAGAGGAAGAGATTCAAGATCGAACGAAGGTGATTCTGTAATTAAATTTACTATATATGCTAAGTTTTGCCTAAAACCAGAGCTCTGATACCACATGTAACATCCCTCATGGAAGTGGGGTAACGCCCACCATAGCATACATTGGTACCTGTGTTCTGCCTTTACGGCCAGCCTCTCGACTACACCAACCCGTAGGGACATGTAGGAGTAAGAGTCATCCACTCGCTACCAAACCAAATGCGATAACGTCCTATCATGCTGCACCCGCCAAGTGCATAGGCAGACACACATGTCGGACTTGAATTGCTCAAAATATCAGATTGTTAATTTATATTTGGCAAAACTCAACATATACAGTAAATAAATAATCACAGAATCACAGACACAGAGTAAATAACAATAAGCAGCGGAAATAAAAGAATAGTAGTTCATGAAGCTTCTATATATATAACAGAGTTAAATAAGATACAACAGAAGTCTCGAATACATAGAAGTCTCGGTACAATAGTTGAATAAAAAAATCTGAATACATCACCGGAGACAACTGAATAACAGGAAGCCGAATAGATCTAGTTGGATCTCCAGGCGAAGCTCCAACTCCAAAGTGAGTCTCGAACACTATGCCACTTAGTCTGACCCGAGCGTAAAGCAAAACACAAAACACCCGAGTCAGGATTAACATTCTTATATCAATAAATCCAACTCAAGTGAAATATCAACTGAAATACAAGTAACTTAAAGGATGGTGGGATAACCATCCTCTAAGGATCCGTGGAACTATCTACTATGCAGTAATATACGCTATTAACAACCAAACATTTTTACAACACCGTGGTCATTTCAAAATATCATACTTCAAAACCAAAATATCATATCCATTTCAAAACCATATCAATACGATATCATTTCTCACTTAAAATAATATTCATTTCAAAAATCATATCACTTTCCAAAGTTATAATGCTTTCGAAATCATAAGTTTTTAAAAATCAAAACACTTTGGAAATCAAAACCTTGAAATTCATAACACTTTGAAATCATAGCTTGAAATCATAACATTTTGGAATCCAAAACACTTTCCTCTTAAACAGTTTAGATATTAAAATTAGTATATATAATAAAATAGTTTATAAAATAAAATAGTTTATATATAATAGTTATAAGTTAAAATAGTTTATAGTAAAATAATTTATATTAAAAATGATTTATATTAAAATATTTTATATTAAAATAATTTATAAAGTAAAATATAAATAGTTTTAGATATAGTTTAAAAATACTTTATATAATAAAATAGTTTCCTCAAATTTCACAAATTGATTCAAATTCCAAAATTTCAATTTAATTCAATCTCAATTCATCAATTTCAATTCAATTTAGTTTCTAAATAAATCATTTCAAATTATATCGATTTCAAATACAGATTTGAACCACAAAATAAACCATTTCAATTTCAATATATTTAAAAGCTTTAAATATTCCACCATTTTCAAAACTAAATTTGATAATTCATATATATCTTAATTTAACTTCATTATTATGTAGTTTTGAAATATTCACTTAATAAATCCAATATCATTTAGATAAAACCCCAAATTTCAAATCACCAAATATTTCTTTCAATTTATTTAAAACTTGAAATATTCATTTAATCACCTTAAACCAAAAATCAAGTTATAAAAATCATATCCTTTAAAAATCTCAAATTCAATAAGTTTCAAATCGATTTAATTAAATAAAATTCTTAATTAAAAACCATTTCAAATCAATTTCAAATCTATCATCCCAACCTTAATTTATTAAAAATTATTAACATTTCTATATTTGAGAATATATATTAAATAAATACTTAAACATATTATATATCAACTTTATTAAATCAATTTTAATAAATCTTTAAAAATTAATATTTATTAAAACCATATATTTCTTTTCAAAACCATAAAATCATTTTCAAAAAAAATATATATATATACCTACGGTGTTTGTATATAATTTTCTATCCTATGGTCAAGTGATACAGATATTTATCATTTCAATCCGCAATTTAAATATATACGGGTGTATCTTTTTTCAACCTGTAATCCCAAATTCAATTCAATTGAAAATCGCTTGGGTTTATCATTTCAACCCATAACGATTTCCTCCTATTCTACAGATCGTTCGGATATGTATCATTTCAACCCATAGTGAATTCTATACTAACAGGGAACTTGCAGTGTGATAAAAAGATATGACAATAATATAACATGCATATATCATCAATAAAAATAACATATAATGGTGTCAGATGTCACGGGTGAACAGATACAGATAACAACATATATATAGCAATGTAAATAACTAACAGCAGCATATTTCAATTGTCGTTTCAATTGAAATCAAATTTAATAAATATAAGAACATTAATCGTGAGTGATTGCTCACCTTTCGAGGCTAAAGAGAAGATAGACAACACAACAGGCTACGATTTGAATTGCGAAATTGACCAATCCAAATGACGATTTCTAAAGCAAGGCAAGATTGGTACGAATTTGACAAGCAAAGCTGATAGCAGGAATAGACGAAATCAAATCAGAACTAGATCGACGAAGATCAATGGTATAAGTGAACTTATATATGTATAACTATATATATAAAAAAATCATATCCTAAATTCAATACATGTTAAATTAAATATACACATATTTCGAAAATCATTGTTTTAATTAAAACATATATTATAATTTTAAAATAAATGCCTAGTTAAAAATAAAACTCATTACTTTAATAAAACCAAAACTCATTATAATGTTTTATATATAATTCAACAAATCATATATAAATAACAAATATATTGTATAAACAGAGAACTTAAGACACACTTTGTAACTTCATAATAACAGATCAATGCATATACCCATATATGTAAACCACTTTATAAAATTTAAAATCAATATATATCAACAAATATATTTAATTAATATATAGTATATACCGCCATATTATAGCTTATATATATTCATATATATAATCAAACAGATCATATATAATCAATATCAAAACAAATATTTATAAACAAAATTTTTGAAATGGATGATAAAATATATATTACATAAAGTCAGTATATATATTATGTTACAAAACCATTCGAACACATACATATGGCAGTATATACATTAAAATTTAATGTATGCTTTATCCCACTGGATATATATAAAACACAGCAAACATAACTCATCTTTTATAATAAGTGCAACCAAAGAATCTGACTGCATACTCATCAAAGCACTTGAGAAATACAATTTCTTATACACATATGTATACTTAAAATCAATAACACATTGGAAAACTATTATGACTTGGCAGAATCATTTTTACTTATATAAATTAACGTACACTGAAAATATAACTGATATATATAAAATTTATATAGACTACAAGATATATGATAGCAGTAAAGCATCAAAAGGTGTACCACTTTATAATATAGCTGTATCATCTAAAGATGTAACTCGTCACATAGCTTTCTTAAAATAATGTATACTTACAACAGGCTAAGACTTAAAATATGCTCTACCATATTATAATACAATACAATATATATAAAACATACTTATAATACTCAAAATCAATACACCTTACTGTAAAGCAAAAGGAGACTGTAAATATATTACTTACTAATATATATAAAACATTGTAACAACTATTTAAAATATACTACATAGCTACAGTACATATATGAGTTACAGACAAAACTATATATATACACTTACTTAACATATAGCTCATATATACTAACATAAACGGAGATTATATAACCCATACAGCTAAGAATATTTGAATTAATAAAAATGCTGGAAAAGTATATATATACGTATATATATACTAACATGCAAAATTAGAGATCTTAAATACACTAACAGATTATAAATAAACCATTATACAAACTTATACATACATATATAAAAGCTAACACAATCAAGATATTTATGTACATATATATATATATACTAGAATTAGATATATACCTTAAAGAAGGAGCTGTTATTTACAGAGGAGGACAAGGTGAAGGGATACTCGTCGATGTGATAGTGGAGGCGAGGTTAGAGGCATGGCTGCCCACGTGGGTTGGTCTCGGGAAGGGTGTGCAATGGGGTGGGTGAAATGGCTTGCCGAGTAGGGATCGGAGATAGTGGAGGAGGAAGACAAGAATGGAGAAGTTGCTCGAGGCTGAGTTGGCTTGGGCGATGGTAGGAATAGCTGGTGGTGAGCGTTTGCAGACATAGGGAAGGATGCTCGGGTACGAGCATGGTCTTTCTCGAAGAAAAAGAAATATAACACGGGACGAGTGAACAGGTACTCGAAGCAACTGATGTCTAAAAGTTTTAGTTATTTTCTTGAGAAATTAATCAGTGCAGAAACTAACCAATAATTAAATTGAAAAGGTGAAAAGGTTGGAAGAGATAAAGCCAAAACGTTGAATTCAAGGAAAATTAAAATCTGATGACCATTGGAATCTACACGGTGGATAAACGAACAAACAAATGAATTCAGAAAGTTCAAAATGAAACCGATACGGATGACCATTTCGCTGTTTCCGCGGCATTCCGAACTACGAAATATTCAAATGTTTATACTACAAAGATCAGCACGATGCGACAATTGAAACGGTATATAGATATCAGTGGTATGATCATCCTATCAAAAGTCGATAATCGGTACCGAAAAATCCTGCTAATATGCCGAAATAAGATAAATGGAGCGGTAGCAGTCCAAATTTGGAGAAACGAAATACGACGTCTCACTCAGAAGATGATTTGCAAATTTATTATATAAAAATATTTAGGTTTGGAAAATATTTTATTATCATCAAATATTAACTGATATAAATTTACATAACTTACACAAGAAAATAAACTTCCATATTATTAGATGAAAATTTAGCCTTTGTTATGTTTAAGTAGACGTATTCCAAATATCAAATTTTATTTCAAAATTTTATTATTTAAATTTTCACAAATATTCAATTAAATATATTATTAAAACCATTAAAATTTACGGGTCGTTACAGTAATTTATTTTCAAGACGCGCCTAAGAAATTTATTAAAATATCCAAAGCTCTTTAAATAAAACATCACTAACTCAATTCCAACTCATTTTTAAATAAAACTAATATATTTTCGAAGCTGATTATAAAAATTAGAATTTATTCAAATAATTATTAAATATTTGAATAACTAACTTTTTCTAAAATATTTTAATATAAATAATAGTTTTTAAACTGCATAGTTTAATAAATAAAAACCTCATATTAAAACGATTTTAATTTCTCGACAAAAATTTATTTCAAAATCCAATATTCCAATTTCAACTTATAAATCCCTCCGATTCATATCGCATCGATTACATCTCAATTTCAGAATCATTCTCACATTCAAAAATAGATTCCATTATTTCTTTTCCAAAAATAATTTCCATAACTCGATATAAATTAACATTGTAAATTTATATTTACAATTCATCAACTGATATCATTTGTCCTTATTTATAAATATCATTTATAAATTAATAAACCCCTTTTAGTTTCATTTGTTTATAAAACTAATCCCATTCATTTTATAAATCCATTTCTTAATAAATTCCATATATTTCACAAATCTATTTAAAATATCGATTTCAACTCCTTTTCATATTTTCCAGAAATATCGTTTAAAAATCCATCATTTAAAAATCCTCTATTTAAATTATTTTAAAATCTCCATTTAAAATATTTTTACGAATAGTTAAATACAACCCAAAATCAATTATTGCTTTTATCCAAATCAAATTCTTTAAAAATAATCCAAATTTCGATATAAATATTTTTATATTCAAAATATCCTTTTTAATCCTTTCAAATTCCAAAAATAATATTTAGGGCATTTAAAAATACCAAAAGTTAGGCCAGTGCTACTATAGCATCCAATAAAACAAATCACACCACAATCCATAACAGATTATCAATTCACATCGTATATCACTATATATGAAAACAATCCATATATATTTGAGGAATCCAGTTGGATCCCTCCAACTTGTTTCCCTGCATCCACAGATGTTAATATAACATAAAAATACCAATCCCACTTCGAGGGGGATATTGCGGTATATTGGGTCATCCGTTATTATGCGGGGCACATAGGGTCTCATCCGCTCTAATAGGCAGGAAAATATCCAACTACTAATATATATACTACTATATATAATATAACATCCAACTGATTTTTATAAATTTATCCAACCATCCAATAATTAATTTTAACATTTTTAAATTAATAGCAGTAATCCAAATGAGTGAGGTTTTACTCACCTTGATTTTTATTTGTTGATCATCCCAAATAAATTTTATTGCATAGATTTCCCAGTTACGAACCAACTCGCTTTGTTTAACGATTTCTTTTGACCTCGTATGAATTGAATATGGCATTTTTAAGATACACGAATTTATATAATATAATAAATTTTAAAAATATACCTCATTAACAGTTAATTACCGTGATAATCAAACCTTAGCCGCATCTTCTTCTTCCCAGCTACCCACGAACTCTGGTCTGCCTCTGCCGCTTCCGCTCACTCCGCCGCCACGCCATCATCAGAGCGCAGCCCATCAGCACGCTGCCGACCACCCAAAGTCGCGCCTTGCCGAAACCCTACTATTTGATGTTGAACCATCGCCCAAGCCCCTCCAGCCTCTCGTGTGAGCGCGCGCTCACCTATGGCCACGACCCCCGCTGTCGCCTCCTTCCTCCCTACGCGCGCGTACGCGAGCACATCCATTCTCCAAGCGATCTCCATCTCCTGGTTGCCTCAATTTTAATCGAGATACGCGATTTGTCTTCAATCGCGGAATTTTTTTCATTTTCGATCGAGAATTGAAAGAGGAGAATGATTTTTTTATATATGAAATGTTAAATTTTAACTAAAGAAAGAATTCGTGAGTTACAGTATAAAGGAGAAGGTGGCTTCTAGTGCAAGATGGGTTGAGATTGACTTTTATATATATATATATATATATATATATATATATATATTATAATATAATCAAAATATCACGTTGCATAACTCAAAGTCCCAAACTTCTATCGAGGCGTGCCGCTTGGCGTTCCTAATGTTATACCTCTATTCCAAACCCAATGAAACAAGTTTCAGGAACTAATTCGGTTGTATGTGGAAGATAGCTTTTTAAATCGACAATTAAATTTAAATTCAATTAAATTATTTCTAGGCATTTTAAAATCGTACGACCAAACGATGAATCCAAACGTTACGAAATTTGAAATCCGATAATAATACACTATTACGGATCCAATGAAACTGGTTTCATCGAATTTCGAGACTGTGCCCTGGATCGCTATTTTAATGCGTCGATAAATTCGACGATTTCAAAAATTTACGAAATCGCTAGAAATCTCAATTTTAGAACGTTACTAACTAAATTCTCATCCAAATAGAATTTTTATCAACATTAGAAATTATTTCGATTCCTATTCAACTCCAATTCAATTATTTAAACGATTTTCAATTATTAATTCAACAATTAAATTTATTCCATAAATCGCTATATTTGGAGCTAAAGTTTTATCCCACTTATTTGATCGATAAACTTCATATAAAAATCCAATTAACTTTCAAATTCAACATTTTAAAATAAATTAAAAGTTCAAAATCAAACGATTCAAAATCCAGATCGTTACATTCCTCCCCCCTTAAAAGAATGTCGTCCCCAAAATTGCTAAGGTAGGACGAATATTCCAAATCCACTACTTTTCAAAAACCTACTTAGTTAAAACTCCATATTTCACTTCTCTAAACCTTTAGACCTTCATTTTCTAACTATTTTTTCAAACTTTCATCAAACACTTTATTTCACAATAAAGTTTCAAATCCCATTGAAGTTTTCCAAAAAATTTCAAAAACATTTCTAACGCCCTAAATTCCCAAAAATTTTTGGTAGAGTCTCCCTTGTATGGAGAGCCTTTTGCAATATGCCAAAAGTGATAAAAATATATACATCGACCCACACAGTCGGAAAACACAATATATATCAATATTTATTCATTGCGGTATTTAATCTGAAAACGTACCTTTATTTAGCATTTTTAAGCGTTATTAAGCAAGCGAGTTTACTTCATAAGCAATTTCGCAACCCAAATCTAGACCAATAGTCCCTCTGTACCTGTATTTAATTTAAACACATAAGTATCAAAAATATGAAATTTAACAACATTTCAATCTTTTAACTAGCGCAAACACATAGATTTCATAACCAAACATGATATACATGTATATTTATAAGCGATTATAAGGTACCGTTATTCGATTATTAATTCACTCGATTTATACACTATTTAAGAAATTTCCAAATGTTCACAACTATTAATTAACATCCTATTCATATTCACAACCAATATATTCGTATTCATTCAAATTGATTCTCAATCAGTTTATTTCATTTTATCTACTTTCATTGATTTCATATCCAATTTGTTTTTCATTCTTTTCATTCGCTTTCATTCCATAATTCAAATTCATATTCAATTATTCCAAATAATTCACATAACATTTATTAACATTCAGTTCATATTACACACAACATATCCATATCCATTTCAATTTTATTCAAAATCAATCTATTCGCTTTTCATTGATTCACAAAATTTTGTTTACTTCCATTTACGACAAACGACAATTTTTTTTCCATGCAAATTCGATGATATTAATTATTAAAATAACCATTTCATCTTATAAACCATTTAAATTGATTCTAAATCAATTTATCAACTTCTATTAATTCACATTCAATTTATTCACCTAAAAATCTTGTTCACTTCATTTTATATCAACCTGTATTTCATTCCATGCCAATTTGTTTATAACTCACCTCATAAAATAAATATTAAGGTTTATTATAACCTTTTATACCATATATATATATATATTCATTTTCACTTCAAAACATAATTTCATACCCGAATTCATTTAAATAATATCCCAAAGCCATATTCAATTTATTTCCACTTAAATTGAATTTATTTATAATTTAAGTCATCACCATTTCAATCCATTTCTATTTTATTCGACGACAATTCAAAATATATTTAATTCGCTTATAATTAAGTTGAATTTTCATTTATAACTCAAGTTCCATATCAAATTTCAATTTCAATCCACAATCCATTTTACTTAACCAAATTAAGTTCCATTTCTATATTCAATTAACTAATTAATTTATCTAATTAGTTCACTTCCATTTTATAATTCAATATCTGATTTTTGTTTCAAAAATCACTTCAATTGGTTGACTTGAGCTCAAATCAATTTATAATTCAAGTTTGTTTCCAATAATGATAACTTATAGTTATATAACTATTTTACAACTGAAATTTTATATTTTTTCAATTTGATATAATTCCAATTCCAATTCAATTTTTATTTAACTTAACTCAAGTTAAATTTTATTCATTTTAACTTACTCAAGTTAAAATTTATTTCTAAAACTCAAATCCCATACTTTTCTTTCTTATTAAAATTATTCTCAATTTATAAGTTCATAACTTATTTCCTAATGTTTTCCCCACATTTATATTAAAATTATAGAATTCAAACACTCGGTTTTTTTTTCAAATCATTTGAAACCATAATATATACATATATATAACTCTTCGTTTCAACAAACCATTCCTTGGAATTTTAAACTCAAACTTGGTTTTATCCAAAATAAATTCTCTTGGAATTTCTGAAACAACGTTTGTTTTTCAACAAAAATTTCCAAATCAAATTATTTCGGTAGCAATCCATCACTTAGAAACTCGAAAATGAAGACTGATGATGCGGCCATCATCGCCAGAATTATTTTCCAGCGACTGTAGTGAATTCAGTTCTTTATCACTTTCAAAATCCATTTTTAAAACATTTCCTATTCAAAAACATTTCACAATAGTGTTACCATTATTTATCCCAAAAATATTTCCAAAATAACACCAATTTCATTCCATATCACTTCTGAAAATATTTTTCAAACCTTTCGGGACTTAAATTTCTGAATTCGAGTTTTAAATCCATTTTAATTATAATTCATTTGTATAATTCATACTTATAAAATCTTCATTTGGTTATATATAACCATTTCAATTTTATAATCTTGTTTCGATTATAATAACAACCAAACACACCAATTTACTATAATAATCTCAGAAAATTAATGTTTTTCATATCAAAATATAATTTGGGTAAATTATTTCATTTACCCACTTCAAAACAATACTGTGTCGGTTTATCGTGTTCAAGTGTTTAAAAATTCCTTCGACTTAGTGGTGTCCCACTATTCGACCAGAATTCGTAAACCACTCAACAGATAAGTCGACACAATATAAAACAATTTATATTCACTAACAAATACGCGCTCATATCTATTAATACACTCAAACTCATTCTAGGGTACTATTGACCCTATCTCTAATGAGTAATTTCCACCAAAGCCAAGGTACTCACTTAACCTTCAACTCTGGTACCACGTTGTAACGACCCACTTTCCTGTACATTCTAAGCTGACAAATAACTGCACATGTCAACTCAAAATTTAACAAAAAGGCGGATTGTTAGGGGATAGAAAAAGAAAGATAGAAGAGAATAGAAAACAACAACAAAGAATCTCACAATCACAGCGGAACAAAATATAATATGTAATAATAACAGATTTTTATACAAAGGAATCTGCAGTTGTTAATATATATATATACAATCATCAGATTACAACAATCAACAATCAATTTGGACAGTTATAATAACTTTTCCTTACAAATACTAAACATTCAATTTAACACACACAGCGAAATATAAACAAGTACATGAAATACGTTTGAAATCCTCCAGCTCGCCTCCTGAGCTTCATAGCATCCTAACCTGAACCTGTAAAACTTGGTCTGACCCGAGCATTATAATAAAATAACACCCGAGTCAGTCTGGAAAACCAGCATGAGAAAACACACTCAATTTGAATTATTACAATTTTCAAAATTCTTTGAAAAACAAAGGTATCTCGTAAGACCGCATCACACATAAACACGACGGGATTTTACCTTACGATAACCAAAACATTTTATATCAAAATCATATGATATTATAATAGTGTCTAAGTACAAATACTTATTAAAATAGCTAAAATTTTTACATTTATTAAATTCCAGCATACTAGGCTCTACAATCAAAACCGTAAAGGCACGTATTGGAGAATGGATTCCATACTATGACCAGGTAAGGAACTACCTCCGATGAGTACATCTCTAGAACAATGTACTCGGGTCTAACAAGAACATCTTGTACCCTGTCACACAGGACCGGCCTAGCACTTGACTACTAGTACCGAATATGTTATCACCCCGGGTGTTCCAACCCTTATCGGGAGCTCTCTTTTCAATGCACAACCATATCCATACTAATAATAATATATTCGAGGGTATCTAGAAAGGTGATAACATACCCCACTTGGGTGCGACCCACTTAGTCCTGCTGCATGCCCTGTTTCGATCATTTCCCGGTTGATGAGGCTTGAGGCTATGTTTACCTTTTAGAATAGCATTCATACTTGGAATGCTAACACTACCTTCCTGGCAAGCAATGCAATGATAGCATTCATCCATACAAGTTGTCCTGGATCTGGACGAACCAAATCTCCAAAATCGCCATCTTCATTAGCTTCACGATATCACAATTCGTAACGCACAAATCGGATCGAAGTAGTTTTCGGATAATTAAATCCGATCCCAGTCTCTTTAAAACGATCAACGAATTTGGCCAAATTTTATAGTCGGTTATTTAACTATCAAATAACATCCATAAGCAGTCACTCAGCCTTATTTTATAAATCTTTCAAAAACATTTATTTCAAAATATCTTTACGAAGATATATATTCAAATCTCTTCCAGTATATTCAATAATTGAAAAACAATTCAAATTCTTATATCCATAATAGGATTTTTAAATCCATATTAACACATAGAATATTTCTTTCAATTCCATTCATACTTCAACACTTTGAGAAATATTTATATAATAATAATCTCGTATTTAAAATATTTCAAATCCTTCCAGTTCAATACTTAGGAAATATTAATAAGTTTATTTTTCTGAAAATATTTTATTTCCAACGCTAAGGAAATATTCCATTTATTCATACTTCTCCAAAATCCGTTCCATTTCAACACTCGGGAATAATATTATAAGTCCATTTTCCAAATCATTCCTAATATTAATAGTTTGGAATTATTTCATATCTTATCTTCTACATTTCCGGAATTCATATTAATTCCTTTTACATTTTCCAAAATCAATTATACTAACTTATAATCCCGTCTATCCATTTACAACTTCTTAATGCATTCAGATTCAATCTCGAAGTTATTATTTTCTAACATTTCGAAAATTTCCTTAAGTTTTCCAGAATTCCACTATAAGATTTCTCTTGTAAAAGAACATTCATTTATTTTAAACCCATTCACAATTCGAGAGCATTTATAAATCAATTCCAATCACTTCCCAAATCTTTATAAATATAAAATAAATATTTTAAAGAATAGTAATTTATTTTCAAGACGCGCCTAAGCAATTTATTAAAATATCCAAAGCTCTTTAAATAAAACATCACTAACTCAACTCCAACTCATTTTAAATAAAACTAATACACTTTCAAAGCTGGTTATAAAAATTAGAATTTATTTAAATAATTATTAAATATTTGAATAACTAACATTTTTCGAAATATTTTAATATAAATAATAGTTTTTAAACTACATAGTTTAATAATAACAATCTCATATTAAAATGATTTTAATTTCTCGACAAAAATTTATTTCAAAATCCAATATTCCAATTTCAACTTATAAATCACTCTCGATTCATATCACAATGATTACATCTCAATTTCATAATCATTCTCGCATTCAAAAATAGATTCCACTATTTCTTTTCCAAGAATAATTTCCATAACTCGATATAAATTCACATTGTAAAGTTATATTTACAATTCATCAACTGATATCATTTTTCCTTACTTATAAACATCGTTTATAAATTAATAAACCCCTTTGAGTTTCATTTATTTATAAAACTAATCCCATTTATAAAATCTCATTTTATAAATCCATTTCTTAATAAATTCCATATATTTCACAAATCTATTTAAAATATCAATTTCAACACCTTTTCATATTTTCTAGAAATTTCGTTTAAAAATCCATCGTTTAAAAATCCTCTATATAAATTATTTTAAAATCTCCATTTAAAATAATTTTACAAATAGTTAAATACAACCAAAAATCAATTATTGTTTTTATCCAAATCAAATTCTTTAAAAATAATCCAAATTTCGATATAAATATTTTTATATTCAAAATCTCCTTTTTAATCCTTTCAAACTCCAAAAATAATATTTATGGCATTTAAAAATACCAAAAGTTAGGCCACCGCTACTATAGAATCCAATAAAACAAATCACACCACAATTCATAACAGATTATCAATTCACATCGTATATCACTATATATGAAAACAACCAATATATATTTGAGGAATCTAGTTGTATCCCTCCAACCTATTTCCCTGCATCCACCGATGTTAATACAACATAAAAATACCAATCCCACTTCGAGGGGGATATCGCGTTATATAGGGTTATCTGCTATTATGCGGGGCGCATAGGGTCTCATCCGCTCCAATAGGCGGGAAAATATTCGACTACTAATATATATACTATTATATATAATATAACATCCAACTGATAAAATTTATAAATTCAACCAACCATCCAATAATTAATTTTAAATTTTAAAATTAATAGAAGTAATCAAATGAATGAGATTTTACTCACCTTGATTTTTATTTGCTGATCATCCCAAATAAATTTTATTGCATAGATTTCCCAGTTACGAACCAACTCGATTTGTTTCATGATTTCTTTTGACCTCGTATGAATTGAATATGGTATTTTTAAGATACATGAATTTATATAATACAATAAATTTTAAAAATATACCTCATTAACAGTTAATTACCGTGATAATCAAACCCTAGCTGCGTCTTCTTCTTCCAAGCTACCCATGAACTCTGGTCTGCCTCTGCCCCTTGCATTCACTCCACCGCCACGCCATCATCAGAGCGCAGCCTATCAGTATGCTTCCGACCACCCAAAGTCGCACCTTGCCGAAACGCTACTGTTCGACGCTAAACCATCGCCCAAGCCCCTTTAGCCTCTCGCGTGAGCGCGCGCTCACCTCTGGCCGCGACCCCCGCTACCGCCTCCCTACGCGCGCGCGTACTCCATCTCCCAGGTCGCCTCAATTTTAATCAAGATACACGATTTGTCTTCAATCGCGGATTTTTTTTTCATTTCCAATCAAGAATTGAAAGAGGAGAACGATTTTTCTTTATATATATATATATATATGAAATGTTAAATTTCGATTTTAACTGAAGGAAAGAATTCGTGAGTTACAGTATAAAGGAGAAGGTGGCTTCTGGTGCAAGATGGGCTGAGATTGACTTTTTAATATATATATATATATTATAATATTATCAAAATATCACGTTGCATAACTCAAAATCCCAAACTCCTATCGAGGCGTGCCGCCTGATGTTCCTAATGGTATACCCCTATTCCGAACCAAATGAAACAAGTTTCGAGACCTAATTCGGTCAAATGTGGAAGATAACTTTTTAAATCGACAACTAAATTTAAATTCAATTAAATTATTTCTAGGCGTTTTCAGATCGTACGACCAAACAGTGAATCCAAACGCTACAAAATTTGAAATCCGATAATAATACACTATTACGGATTTAATGGAACCGATTTCATCAAATTTCGAGACTGTGCCCCAGGTCGCTATTTTAACACGTCGATAAATTCGATGATTTCAAAAATTTACGAAATCGCTTGAAATCTCAATTTTAGAACTTTACTAACTAAATTCTCATCCAAATATAATTTTTATCAATATTCAAAATCATTTTGATTCCTATTCAACTCCAATTCAATTATTTAAACGATTTTCAATTATTAATTCAATAAATAAATTTATTCCATAAATCGCTATATTTGGAGCTTAAGTTTTATCCCACTTATTTGATCGATTAACTTCATATAAAAATACAATTAACTTTCAAATTCAACATTTAAAATAAATTAAATATTCAAAATCAAACGATTAAAAATCCGGGTCGTTACAATCATCCACTTCTAGACATATACACAATCATAAATGGATTCATGTACGTGGGAGCACTCGATTAAAGGTTGCGAAGAAATCGGGGTGATGATTTATTTGGTGCTATACGGCATGGGGTAGGCCAGTTCTATGTTGGTAGGGGTCTTTAGGTAGGACTACGGCACATTTTTCTAAAGGTGTACTTTGACGGGCGGTACTATGACGACCGCCCACGACCCCTGCACTGAACCTAGAGATAGTGCGCTATAAAGTGTGCTAGGCAGCCATGGACGATTGTCAGGGTAAATTTAAAACAGCAGAATCTATCGTATTACTCACAGCGCATGGACAAAATACAATAGAATATATATAGTGAAGCTTCACAGAATAGAATCTCATCAATAAAACTTCATAATAGTTGAATACAACATCTGAATAGTCAATACATCAAGCCTCACTACATAACACTCAAAGAATATACAAGCAGCGGAACATCCAGTACATATAGTAAGAAGATAATATGCAATCCTCCAGCTCGTCTTCGTCATCAGCATCGTAGAAAGCAAGAACAACACCTGTCACCTGCTACCTAGTCTGCCCGTCCCCAAAATTGACGAACAGCCCAAGGCAATAAGAGTTAAAACATAAAGCCTTGAGTCAGACAACAGTCTTAGTGAGCGGTAAATTAGCTAACAACATACCAAAAGAGCATAAAGGAAAAAAGGAATAAGAATCCAACCCTCCCACTCCACCTCTTTCTACAGTGATAGCCCCAGACACACACTAAGCAGAAGCAAACATAGCAAAGCATACAATTTAAAATAAAGCAATTATCACTCGAGTCAAGGGCGATGTTTTCCAAGTACAAACCCCCAAGGTCTAAACCAAGATCAGATAAGCACCCAGAAAATACCGCTCTTGAGACCGAATGATGATACAACCAAACATCCACTACAAGAAAATTTGCTTTCAGTTGCATTTCTTGGTAGCGTTTCAAGGCTTATGCAACCGTTGGTCAAGTTAACTCATAAAAATGGACAAATAAACGCGGCAAATTGGTTTCCGCCAACAATTCACGAAAATTTTCCTAAAATTTTACGCCGCCACTCCTTATCTCTTTTAAACACTTGAAATTTTTTTCCTCGTCGCTAAAATTCCATGGCTGCTCCTTATCTCCTATCTCTCTCATTTTCGTTTCCTAAATCATCCGTCTAAGTCCTCGCAAAATCCCTCGTCTTCGTCTTCTAAATCTTCCCTCCTTGCCATCGATCTACTGACGAAGCAGGAAAACCTAAATTGATTTTCGACGATCTATTTGGCTATGATGTACTAATAAATTACACACACTAGGAAGGATAAATCGTTATCGTACTAGCGTTGGCGAGCTTGTTGATTGACCAACTCAACCTAGGTATTGATTTTAACTTTAGTTTATAATGATGTTTTACTGAATAATTTATAGTAGAAAAACTATTTTGAGTTTCATTCCTAGATTTAAATTTGGTTTATAGAATCTCTTATGGATCAGTTGTTAAGAAGCCTAGGTATCGATTTCCTTATGTATCAGAATTGGTTTCCTTAGAATTTGTTTGCTTCTAATCTAATCAAATTAACTACATTTTTATCAATCAAGGCCAAAGGGGTTGTAAATGAATTTTCGTTGCTGGTTAGAAAAGCCATTGACTGTTTACGGGCTTTAAATATTGATGACTGATGAATGTATGAAGTATGGTTAGGGTCATACATATTTTGAAGATGATCCATTGGCAAAAGCAAATAGATGAATAGATAAATAAATAATCCATCCCCTATATGATTGTTTTAGTGTAACTGTTTATTCAATAGTTTATAATCTTCAAGCATTGCTGATTTTAAGATAGCGCAAGGAGTCTGTAACATTCAATTACGAACATTTTTTCCTATTATTACAAGTTGATGTTAATTGTACGTTAATACTACCAATGTTAGACCAAAGATATTTTGTATTTGTCAATGTTTCAATAACTAAATTTGTCATTTTCATAGATAGAAGAAACACTTTAAAATGGATCTTATAAATTCTGTAGAAAAAAATGCATGTAGAGTAATTTTTGGTTAATGCATTCAGAAGATGTGCATTGCATTAGTTATTGTCAGCATGATGATTGTGGAGGGTGTGGGAGTTTGGATTATTGTGCGCGCTTGCTATTGGTAAACGAATAGTAGGTGGTAGATGAATAGTAACAGTGATGAAGTTTTAACCATTGCATTAGTGATTGTCATGTGATGATTGTGTCCTTCCTGATCTATTTGGACTTTTGCTTCAGCAAGTATTTTACTAGGTTCCGTTTTGCATGTATAGGTAAATTTGACTGAATAAGTGTATTATAATCCACGCTAAATCTAAGCTATGCTCGATGCAGTTTTAACCAAACCTATCTTCAAATTTGTAGGAGACTTCCACTGTCAGATGTTAATGACCATCAGAATGGATGGAGCTAACATTATTCAAGTAAGCATTTGTACATATACATACATTTTCATTGACTAGATTGCATAAGGAACATAGTGAGTTAGAATTATTGCCCCATTTTTTTATTTTATTCCAAGTTGGCAGAACAGATACACAAATAAGAATGGACTACGGTTTGACTTCATGTAACTGAGTATAGATTCTATATCAATGACACCATTTATCGAATCTAACTGCAAACTAAATTCATCTTTCTGCCAGTCCAATATATAGTTGTTAACTAATACATAATGCAACGATAAATTAGTAGCTATATAATGAATAATCTGTATGATCAGCTCACATATCAGAAATTATCGTTGTTAAAATGCTATATTTGTGAAACTGTAAGAAATTTCAAATTAATAATAGGAAAACGGCCTATCATTTTATATCATTATAAAAGGCTGTTGTATTTTAATTACGTTATTTGCATTTGGTTGTATTGATCAAGTATAAAGATTAAAGCAAGATAACTGTTAATGTGATAACACTAACACACAAAACCTGATACATTTTATGGAATAGAGAAAAAAATATGAAGCAGATTTTTACATTCTATACATTATAGTTCACCATCTTCGGTGGTTACATAGATTATAAACCAATAAAAAATGATGAAATACTCTATTGTAGTAACTAGTTATAAGTTTGTGTAAATTGTCCGATGAAAACCGGGTTAATATTTATTAAAATTTCATATGGTAAGTGCATAATATGGCCTTCCTTTTTGTACATTAGGTACTGAAATTGCCTAGTCTCTACATTTTTTTTTCACGTTGGCTTCAACTGATAACGCTCAGGTTGGAATTATATTACTTATCCAGATTCATCATGATGCTGCTTAGCTAGCTATATCTATTTCATTTTAAATGGTTAAATCATTTTGACTTTATTGTGTTATTCTCATCCTTCACTTTGCATTTAGCGGCTGATGTTTGCAGTTGAGATATTATTACTGAAAAATAATTGAGAAAATGTATATAGAATAGTTAGTAGAGTTTATTTTATTCTGTTATCGAATGGAACAGGCTGCTACTTCTTTCCTTTTCATTTTTTTCCTTTTCCTTTTCTGGTTTTGTTTGTTTGATAAGAATCGTGTCATATCTATATATGAACTGGTATACTTCAGAAGGAGATGCAATTCTTAGTTTTACAATATAACTAAGCAAAATTTATGCATGTAGACCCTTTTGAGAAATTATTAAAGAAACACGGTTGTTTCAAAACTAATTACAGAACATGTCTAAATCTAGAATTTCGTACAATTTATGTTGTTGTCCGAAACTAATTTCATTGCAAATTATTTTTTATAAGTTTTTTTGTTCGCGATTTGGGATAACGTCAGTCAGCACTATCCCAGATTGCACTTCAAACATGTTGAAAGCGTTATGTTATGATCTTTGATCACATCATTGCAGACCTTTTCTTTCTTTTCTTTTTTTTTTGGAAAAACATGGCAGAAACTGATCTGATTTTGTGCGATCAATCTTGGAGAATATTTTTCATAGTTGTTATATGTCTGCCTGGCTATATTACTAGTTTGTGTCATTACTATTTCATACTCTGTTATGACTTGTTTTATACTTTAAAATGGTTGAGATTTTGCACGTATTTACTGTTTTTATGTGAGTGTATATTTTAGACTGGGTCAGGTTAGTGCGAGTGTAGGTTGAATAGCTTTAGTGATCATGTGTATTACTACGCGTAGGTGTGTGTATACTGTATTCCTTGTTTAACAAGCTGAAGATCACCAAGTTTAATTTTGTTTTCACTTTATATTTTGGTTAGATTTATGTTTATGTAGTTATTTATGAAGTCGATGCCTTGGTTAAAATTTCAAAGATGACTCCACAAAGTGTTGGGCATTTTCTGGTCAAATTATGATTATTGCTTTCTAGAATTCTTTGTAATAGAGATATTGTAGGTATCATAAGATAAAATTAAGTCAAGGGGTCAACTTCCTTATCATCCCTAGTAAAAAAAAGAACCATCACAGTAACGAACTTTTATCCTATTCTAATTGTAAAAGTCTACCGATATAAAAATTTGTAAATAGGAAACAATTAAAGCTTGTGGTCATTACATTAATTAATTAATTATGAGTTGGGGCAACCTTTAATTAGCAACTTAGCACACAATATAAAAAGCGAGAAGTTACTTTTTAATTGGGTAAGCAAAGACAAGGAGAATGTTGTACTTGTGAACAATATTACACGGCATGAAATGTATGTTTGAATAAAGATGCATAGGAAAAAATGAAATCAGTATGGCTACTTAGGTTTCATGTGCATGTATTTAATTTAAAAAATCTTTTACTAATGTCCTACTCCAATTATATTATTAGACTTAATATTCTAGTTCTTATATTTTCCAGTGCTGTATCCAGGCTACAGCAAGCAAATATATTTTTTCAAAGATATGGTTTTTGTACTGGTCATTTTTATATGGAAATTGAAATGAAAGCAGGTTAAATTAAAAAAATAAGATGTTAAGACTAATAACTTAATTACCATGAAGTTTAGCCAAATGATTAATAATATACTAAAACCGAACTGCATGGGTTTCAGTTGCATATGCTTTTGACTAGGGAGCAATGTTTTTTAGCATTACGATAATCAAGTATTATATTGAGCACCTGGATTCTGTACTTTCGTGTTACTTGTGATTGCAAAAAAAGGGATAAGACCGGCTCTTGAGAAGCATACAAATGGATAAGACCGGCAATGTTTAACATGCATCTTTTGTAAATTTAACTTTTTTTAGCGATGGAGTATGCACTTGCTCTTGAGAAGCATACAAATGAGAAACTCCTTCAGCTACACAGTGTAAGAGTTCTCAGCATTACCTATTGATTGTTGTTTTTATTGGTACAGAAAATGAATGTGCAGTAATGGTTTAAACTTGGTTGAGCAGGTTGCTAGTCGATCTGATGATCCACAATTCGCTGATTTCATAGAGGGCGAATATCTAACTAAGCAGGTATAACGTTAATTTCTCTATCCAAATGTGAAGTACAAGTGCCCTAAAATATCAAGACTTGGTCCTTATCATGTGCCTTTGTTTATCATTAGGTTGAAGCTATCAAGAAAATTTCTGAATATGTTGCTCAATTGAGAAGGATTGGAAAGGGGCATGGTGAGCTTATTAAATATATATGTATAATCGTTAGTCGGTCCCTATGTATTTGCAGTATTTTGTGTTCTTATACAAATGTACTTTATTATTTAACAGGAGTTTGGCATTTCGATCAAATGCTTCTTCGGGAAGGTGCTGCTGCTTAAGAGTTTCATTTGGGATGCCAAAGGACCAAGGTGGAAGGCTATAGAGATGGAGAAAGGCAGTGAAACGTCTACGGCTATGTTGGCTACAATTATGATAACCACTTCTGGAAATTGTGAGTGGGCAGGTCATAGAAGAGCAAATTTGGACTTGATGATGCTAGCTTTCACTTGTGTATGCAACAAAGAATTATGGGTAATCAAACGTTTTGTTAGCACTAGTTAGATATAACATTTATTAGTACCCGATGTGTAAATTTGTATACAAATGGTTATTGTATGTGAGTTAGGTCATTTTGTCGAAAAACTATTGTATTGGAATGGTTATGGATATTTTATTTGATTATATGGTTAATGTGTTTTTTAACTTATTTGAATATGATGATTATGTGAGTGATTGTTGATTGATATAATAGAACCAAAATAGATCATTAACAGGAAATAATAACATGAAAAAATGGTGTAAAATAATAAACAACTTTTAGTAGCGTTTCAAAAACGCTACCGAAATATATATAGTGGCGTTGAGTAAATGCAACCGTAAAACAGGGGTAAAGTTGGAAATTCTATTAGTAGCGCCAAAAAATCTTTTGGTGGCGTTTTTTAAACGCCACCAAAAGATTTATGGTGGCGTTTGAAAAACGCTGCCAAAAATGCATTTATAGTGGCGTTAAAATAAATGCAACAAAAAATCATGGATTTTTAGTGGCATGTTTTCTCATAACGATTATCAAAACGCCACCAAACGTTTTTGTAGCGTTTTTTGAGCGCTAAAAAAAATAAAATTTCTTGTAGTGATCCATGACTCTGGCTATCACTGTTATCATTGCTTCGATATCATCGTTAATTGAATGACCGGCTCATTATTTCATCCGTCCGTCAAGGGCTAATGGAAACCCCGGTTCTAGACATGACTCTGCACGTCATCGTGACTCGTGCCTAGGACTATCGAATCTGCCCAGAGTACTCGACTACCAATCAGTAGCCTTCAGGGACTATCGAATCTGCCCAACGTACTCTTGCTTTGAGCATGCTAGAACCTTCAACAACGATGAGATCTCAGCCTTCTAGTCATCCTCTTCGACGACTATTTCCATACTAGCTCAAGCGCCTCTCGAGCAAACCATTATCCTCAAACCCGAACCATATCACCGAGTTATCAACATGCTTGGAATGATCCCGTCTGGATTAGACCAAGGCTATCTCATATCATGCTTCGCCTCATCATCATCATAGCAAAGCTTCATCTCAACATCATCATCAAATCTATCCATATGAGCTCCATCATCCGCTACATATGCCACAAGCAGCTTTTCCAATTCAAGAGCCTTTCCCCTTAGCTTTTGAATCATCTTCGGTCTAAATCAAATCATCAATCATCTAATTCATAGCAATCAATCAAGTCAAACATTAATCCAAGTAATCAAGCATTCAAATATGATCTAATGAACAATTCTAACAATAATGGCAATTTCGTAAATACAGAGTCTAAAGTCTAACAAGCATGAAAACATGAGCAATATCTCTATAATCTTGATGAATGAACTTGCATAGGTTAACATGTAGTAAAATGGATGTCAAATCATAATGAACAATAGATCTACACTTAAGTTTACAAAGATGCATGAAAATCACTACTTTACACAAAATCAAGCCAATGATCTGATATACTCCTTTGGATCCGTGTGAGAGATAATCACCACTCACCAAATCACCTAAACACCTCAAAAGCAACACACTTCAGATCTGGACAGCGAAGAATCTAACTCGATCTATCAAAAATCCAGCTTCAAACGATGAAATCTCTCTTCGATGGATGTAGATCTTCGACTTTAGCTCTTGGATCTTCGATCTTGGATGGAAGGAAGTACTAAATCAAAGTGGAGAAAAGAAGTGAAGAAGTGTAGAACTCGAGCTCTCAAAATGTCAGCACTTCGTCGCTTCAAAATCCGGATCCCAAAAAGTGAGGCAAACCCATGTATTTATAGGCAGAATTCTCCTTAGGTCGTTCACTCGGAGTTAGGTCGTCCACGACCTAAAAACCCGCGACCTAAAAACCCCACGACCTAACAACCAAAGCCTCTACGACCTATGACCTAACACTTAGCAGATCAGCTCATTCATGCGACCTACGACCTAACCCAAATGCGCTTCCTCGCGACCTACGACCTAACCCAGATGTGCTTCCTTGCGACCTACGACCTAACGAGGATGCAGCCTAGCGACCTAACACAGATCGCTTCTACGACCTAACACTCCTGCGACCTAATCACACGCGCGACCTAACTAACTTAGCTAGGATACGACCTAACACCTTAGGTCGTCTAACGACCTAACTACTGCACTACCAAATTTAGGTCGCTCACGACCTAACTACGCTAACTCGCTAACTCTTATACCGTTAGCTCTTAGGTCGCCACCACTAGGTCGCTAACTACTGTAGGTTACTAACCCTTAGGTCGCTAACTCTCTTAGGTCGCTCCAATCTCCTAGGTCGCTCACTCGACCTAACCTACCCTACGACCTAAGCCACCACACGACCTACCTTCTATACGACCTAACTATTACACGACCTAACTACTTAGGTCGTTCCAATCCTTAGGTCGCTCCACTTCACTAAGTCGTCTACTCCTTAACCCACCATCTTCCTTAGGTCGCTCCAAACTCTCATACGACCTAAGACTTAGACTCTGGACGACTTATCAACAATGCGACCAAATGTCAACTGTTTTACGATGTTTCGATCCGTAAAAATATGGATCGTTACATTCTCTCCCCCTTAGGAATTTCGCCCCCGAAATTCCAAACAAACAGGACAATCAAAGACTATTCTGCATGCCTACCATCCATAGCAATCAACAAACCATGCATCCAATTCTAGCTTAGCATGCAGAATTCTAAAACTAGGACAAGTTACAATGTCGTTAGATGACACGACACCTTAGGGCCATACCTTGAAGAGTTCAGGATGAGATGCCTTCATCCTCTCTTCCACCTCCCATGTACAGTCGTTATCATCATCACTCCATTGTATCTTGAGCAACTTAACTACCTTCCTCCTAAGCTGTTTCGTGTCGGTTTCCACAACACGAAGCGGCTTACGAGGTCTCTCAACAACCGGATCGACTTCTAAATCTTCATAGCTATCAGCAGAAACCACTGTATTCGAGTCGTGCACATACTTCCGTAGATACGATACATGAAAAACACTGTGCACACTCGACATCTTTTCTGTTAATTCCAATCTATAGGCGAGCTTTCCAATTCGCTCGATGATCGGGAATGGTCCAACAAATCTCGGAGTCAATTTCCCTTTCTTCCCGAATCGAATAACATTCTTCAGTGGAGAAATCTTCACAAAAACCATATCACCTACGTCGAATTTCAAATCCTTATGACGCTTATCGGCATAGCTTTTCTGACGGTCTTGGGCTGCCTTCATTCGTTGCCGAATGATCTCTATGCAATCTGAAGTCTGTCGAATCATCTCTGGCCCAAGTATCAGTTTTTCTCCGGTCTCTAACCAACATGTCGGAGAGTTACACGGTCTCCCATACAATGCCTCATACGGTGCCATACCAATGCTTGACTGGTAACTGTTGTTATATGAAAATTCCACCAAATGAAGGTGATCTTCCCATGATCCTCCGAAATCTAAAACACAAGCTCTGAGGAGATCTTCCAAAACTCGGTTGACTCTCTCGGTCTGACCATCTGTTTGAGGGTGATAAGCTGTACTCAAACACAACTCGGTTCCCAAAACTTCCTGGAAGCTCTTCCAAAATCCACTAGTGAACAATGGGTCTCGATCGCTCACTATACTCTTCGGAATACCATGGAATCGAACTATCCACTTAACATATAACTCAGCCAACTTTGATGCAGTCCTAGTCGATCGAACAGGAATGAATCTTGCACTCTTAGTCAGACGATCTACGATGACCCAAATCCCTTCATTTCCCGTTCTTGTTCTTGGTAACCCATCGATAAAATCCATCGATATTTGCTCCCACTTCCATGTAGGAACGTCTAATGGCTGAAGCAATCCACTTGGCTTCTTCTGTTCGGCTTTTACCAACTGGCAGTTCATGCACTTGGAAATAAAATTTCCAACATCCTTCTTCATACCTTCCCAGTAATAGGTTCTCTTCATATCCCGATACATCTTATTTCCACCTGGATGAATTGTTAACTTTGAGTGATGACTTTCCTTCAAAACTTCATTTCTCAATTCATCTATATCGGGAACAACTAGTCGTCCTTGCTTTCGAAGCCAACCCTCTTGATCGATCTCGAATCCTTTATCCGTTTCTGGGTTTAATCCAGATTCCAAATCACGGATAATCTTGACAAGCTTATCGTCTCGCTTTTGGCCCTCGCCAATTCTTTCCACAAGAGTCGGTCTTATCGATAAGTTTGCCAACATCTCAGGTTCCAATTCACATCTGGGCCTAAAGTCAAATCCAGCTAAATACTCGAGATTCTTCCATTCTGAAAACATGACTCCCAATCCTGCATGTCTTCGACTTAACGCATCTGCCACTGCGTTACCCTTTCCCGGAGTATAGGCTATACCAAAATCATATGATGCTAAAAACTCTAGCCATCGTTGCTGCCGAAGATTCAAATCCTTTTGGGAGAAAAGATACTTCAACGACTTATGATCTGTAAACAACTCGAATCGAACTCCCAATAGATAATGTCTCCACATCTTCAGAGCAAAAACAATCGCCGCTAACTCCAAATCATAAGTCGGATAATTCCTTTCATGCGGCTTCAGTTGTCGACTTGCATACGCAACAACTTTATCCTTCTGCATTAGCACTGCTCCAAGTCCAGTACCACATGCATCGGTGTAAACCACCATCTCATCATTCCCACTTGGAATAGTCAAAACAGGAGCACTTGTCAGTCGCTCTTTCAGGATTCCGAAAGCTTGCTCACACTTAGCATCCCATCTGAACACTTGGTTCTTTTTCGTCAATCCTGTCAATGGTGCAGCCACCTTGGAAAAGTCCTTGATAAATCGACGATAATATCCTGCTAATCCAAGAAAACTTCTCACATCAGATGCATTCTTAGGTCTAACCCAATCCTGGATTGCTGCCACCTTAGCGGGATCAACCGCTATTCCATTTCCAGAGATAATATGGCCTAAGAACCTCACTTCACTCTTCCAGAAGTGACACTTCGAAAACTTAGCCTTCAGCTGATGTTTTCGTAAGATTTCCAAAACAATACGCAAGTGCGTCTTGTGCTCTTCCTCAGTTCTGGAATAAATCAGAATATCATCCACGAACACTAGTACGAACTTGCTCAACTGATCTCTGAACACTCTATTCATAAGATCCACAAAATATGTTGGCGCATTAGTCAATCCAAACGGCATTACCAGCCACTCAAAGAAACCGGATGGTGTCCTAAAAGTAGTCTTCGGCACACTATCCTTAGCCACTCTTAACTGGTGAAATCCCGTTGCCAAATCCATCTGAGAAAACACCTTAGCTTCGTGAAGCTGATCAAACAAGTCATCTATTCTCGGCAATGGATACTTGTTCTACTTAGTCACCTTATTCAGCTCACGATAATCCACACACAACCTCAATGATCCATCCGCTTTGGTTGCGAACACAACTGGTGCACCCCATTCGGACACACTACGCCGAATGAATCCTTTCTGCAAAAGATCATCAACCTGCACCGTCAACTCCTGTTGTTCCCTAGGCGCCATCCGCCTAAGAGGCATCACAACAGGTCTGGCTCCTTCAACTAGATCTATACGAAACTCAATCTCTCTACGCGGCGGTAACCCTTTGACCTCGTCAAAGACATCCTCAAATCCATTAGCGATTGGCACAGATGACAGTCCATCCCGTGGAACAACCAGCGAATACATGAAGCTCATGAAGACGCCTTCTTCATGCTTACATCGTATCACAATCTTTCGCCCCTCCACATTCTCGACTGTCACCTCCAACCTATCACAATCAACCTTTGCTGCATACTTCCTAAGCCAGTCCATACCCAAAATAATTCTGAACCCCGCAAAGTTCAGAACAAAACAATCACAAACAAAAGAGCAACCATGACTCGATACAATCAGACCACGGCATAGCATACACAAACAAGACGAACCCCCAACTGGATTAGTCACAACCAATGGCCTATCAACAATATCCGGTTCTAAACCCAACCGGCCTACAAGTTCATTACAAACAAAAGAATGAGACGCCCCAGTATCAAATAACACTCTAACTGGAACACCACAAATGAAAAGAGTACCCTGAACCACCACACTCTTTCCCTTCTCTTCAGCGGTAGGAGCTTTCGAAGATGATGGAACAGCTCCCAAAGCATAAGCTTGCACAATCTGCTTGTCCTTCCGCGGCTCTAGACAATTCCTCCTAACATGCCCCAGCTTGTCACAGTTGTGGCACTTCACCGGCACCTTCGGATTCTTGCAATCCCTGGAGAAATGGCCCTTTTGTTGACAATTGAAGTAGGTCACTTCGCCCTTCGGCTTCTTCTGGCCATCCTTACCCTTTTGTTGCTGCTGCTTCCTCTTCTTGTTTCCACCCTGCTGTGGTCTAGACTCTTCCTTGGTCACAGCAACAACAGATCCCTCTTTAGGAAACAGATTCTCATGCCTGAGAGCCTTCTCTACAAGCTTCTCAAATGGATCGTCCAAATGATCCACCAACTGCCTCCCAAGATAACTGTTCAAGCCTGTCACAAACTTCTCATTCTTCTGATAAGGAGATTCAATATACGACCGGGCATACTTGGACAAAGCTTCAAACTCAGAAACATACTCAAGAACTGGCCTTCCACCTTGCTTGAGCTCCACAAACTTCTTGAACAGAACGGACTTCTGGGTTGTAGAAATGAACTTAGCTTCAAATCTGGCTTGGAATTGCTCCCAAGTAATCTCTTCCTCCAGAGTATCAATAGTGATAGAGTTCCACCAATCACAAGCTCTCCCTTGAAGCTGTCTTGACGCAAGCTTCCTTTTAGTTGCATCATCGATTCCCAAATCACCAAAGATCCTTCTACAAGCATCTATCCATCTCTGGACTTCAATGGTTGGTTTTGTTCCCAAGAAAACCTTCCCTCCAAGAGCAGTATAGTCTTTACACAACTTAGCAAAATCCACTGGTTTTGGAGTTTGGACTTGAACTCCAACATCAACTGCTGTCCCCGGAACTGGTATCCTTCTCATGATCGAAGTCATCATAGCTTCGAACATAGCTGCATAATCAGCAGTCCCCTCAACAGCACGGCCTTCCCTAGCAGCTGGTCTCCCTCTTCGACTCATTCTTAATATCTATAAAAAGGAATGATTAGCACACCTTGAGAAACAACTGTATAAAGGACTCAAACTCTACTAGGCTACTATATTATATATAGTAATCATCCATCAAAATACAATTACGTCTCTCATACGTAGTTACGTCAGCGAGCATTAGGTTAAATCGATTAACCAATGCTCTGATGCCAAATGTGACGACCGCCCACGACCCCTGCACTGAACCTAGAGATAGTGCGCTATAAAGTGTGCCAGGCAGCCATGGACGATTGTCAGGGTAAATTTAAAACAGCAGAATCTATCGTATTACTCACAGCGCATGGACAAAATACAATAGAATATATATATAGTGAAGCTTCACAGAATAGAATCTCATCAATAAAACTTCATAATAGTTGAATACAACATCAGAATAGTCAATACATCAAGCCTCACTACATAACACTCAGAGAATATACAAGCAGCGGAACATCCAGTACATATAGTAAGAAGATAATATGCAATCCTCCAGCTCGTCTTCGTCATCAGCATCGTAGAAAGCAAGAACAGCACCTGTCACCTGCTACCTAGTCTGCCCATCCCCAAAATGGACGAACAGCCCAAGGCAATAAGAGTTAAAACATAAAGCCTTGAGTCAAACAACAGTCTTAGTGAGCGGTAAATTAGCTAACAACATACCAAAAGAGCATAAAGGAAAAAAAGGAATAGGAATCCAACCCTCCCACTCCACCTCTTTCTACAGTGATAGCCCCCAGACACACACTAAGCAGAAGCAAACATAGCAAAGCATACAATTTAAAATAAAGCAATTATCACTCGAGTCAAGGGCGATGTTTTCCAAGTACAAACCCCCAAGGCCTAAACCAAGATCAGATAAGCACCCAGAAAATACCGCTCTTGAGACCGAATGATGATACAACCAAACATCCATGACTCTGGTTATCACTGTTATCATTGCTTCGATATCATCGTTAATTGAATGACCGGCTCATTATTTCATCCATCCGTCAAGGGCTAATGGAAACCTCGGTTCTAGACATGACTCTGCACGTCATCGTGACCCGTGCCTAGGACTATCGAATCTGCCCAGAGTACTCGACTACCAATCAGTAGCCTTCAGGGACTATCGAATCTGCCCAACGTACTCTTGCTTTGAGCATGCTAGAACCTTCAACAACGATGAGATCTCAGCCTTCTAGTCATCCTCCTTGACGACTATTTCCATACTAGCTCAAGCGCCTCTCGAGCAAACCATTATCCTCAAACCCGAACCATATCATCGAGTTATCAACATGCTTGGAATGATCCCGTCTGGATTAGACCAAGGCTATCTCATATCATGCTTCGCCTCATCATCATCATAGCAAAGCTTCATCTCAACATCATCATCAAATCTATCCATATGTGCTCCATCATCCGCTACATATGCCACAAGCAGCTTTTCCAATTCAAGAGCCTTTCCCCTTAGCTTTTGAATCATCTTAGGTCTAAATCAAATCATCAATCATCTAATTCATAGCAATCAATCAAGTCAAACATTAATCCAAGTAATCAAGCATTCAAATATGATCTAATGAACAATTCTAACAATAATGGCAATTTCGTAAATACAGAGTCTAAAGTCTAATAAGCATGAAAATATGAGCAATATCTCTATAATCTTGATGAATGAACTTGCATAGGTTAACATGTAGTAAAATGGATGTCAAATCATAATGAACAATAGATCTACACTTAAGTTTACAAAGATGCATGAAAATCACTACTTTACACAAAATCAAGCCAACGATCCGATATACTCCTTTGGATCCGTGTGAGAGATAATCACCACTCACCAAATCACCTAAACACCTCAAAAGCAACACACTTCAGATCTGGACAGCGAAGAATCTAACTCGATCTATCAAAAATCCCGCTTCAAACGATGAAATCTCTCTTCGATGGATGTAGATCTTCGACTTTAGCTCTTGGATCTTCGAACTTGGATGGAAGGAAGTACTAAATCAAAGTGGAGAAAAGAAGTGAAGAAGTGTAGAACTCGAGCTCTCAAAATGTCAGCACTTCGTCGCTTCAAAATTCGGATCCCAAAAAGTGAGGCAAACCCATGTATTTATAGGCAGAATTCTCCTTAGGTCGTTCGCTCGGAGTTAGGTCGTCCATGACCTAAAAACCCGCGACCTAAAAACCCCACGACCTAACAACCAAAGCCTCTACGACCTACGACCTAACACTTAGCAGATCAGCGCATTCATGCGACCTACGACCTAACCCAGATGCGCTTCCTCGCGACCTACGACCTAACCCAGATGTGCTTCCTCGCTACCTACGACCTAACGAGGATGCAGCCTAGCGACCTAACACAGATCGCACGCGCGACCTAACACTCATGCGACCTAATCACACGCGCGACCTAACACTCATGCGACCTAATCACACGCGCGACCTAACTAACTTAGCTAGGATACGACCTAACACCTTAGGTCGTCTAACGACCTAACTACTCCACTACCAAACTTAGGTCGCTCACGACCTAACTACGCTAACTCGCTAACTCTTATACTGTTAGCTCTTAGGTCGCCACCACTAGGTCGCTAACTACTGTAGGTTACTAACCCTTAGGTCGCTAACTCTCTTAGGTCGCTCCAATCTCCTAGGTCGCTCACTCGACCTAACCTACCCCACGACCTAAGCCACCACACGACCTACCTTCTATACGACCTAACTATTACACGACCTAACTACTTAGGTCATTCCAATCCTTAGGTCGCTCCACTTCACTAAGTCATCTACTCCTTAACTCACCATCTTCCTTAGGTCGCTCCAAACTCTCATACGACCTAAGACTTAGACTCTGGACGACTTATCAACAATGCGACCAAATGTCAACTGTTTTACGATGTTTCGATCCGTAAAAATACGGGTCGTTACAGGTACCGTAGTAGCCCAGTCATTAGTTGGAATCCTATCTCCGATACGCGCCTTATGTTTTCGATTGTAGAACTTAGTATGTTGGAATGGGAGATGCAAACATTTCGTCTATTTTATCTATTTACTTTAAACCTAGACACTATGATAATATAACTGGATTTTGATATAAAATGTTTTGGTTATTGTAAGGTAAAAAACCGTCTGTTTTTATGTTCGGTGTGGTCTTACGAGATACCCTTTGTTTGAAAAGCTTTCAGATGTAGAAATCTATTTAGTTGTTACTTGTTATAGAGTTTTGCTCACGCTGGTTTACCAGACTGACCCGGGCCTTATTCCATGTAATGCTCGGGTCAGATCGAGCATGTTTTTTCCTAGGTTTGGCTAGATACTTTGGAGTTGGATGGGCAAGACGTATTCACGTATTTTTACTTTCGATGTATTATAGAGTATGTATGTTTGTCAATGTGAGGACAGGTTTCTACAACTATCGGAAAATTTAGGATAAGTCTAATGTACTCTAATGTTGTATCTATGATAAAGATGTTTCCTTTCTGTAAAGATCATGGTTGTATTATATATTATTCCCTGCATTGTGAGATTCTATGTTGATTTAGTTTTCTCTATCATCTACCTTCTTCTTTCACCCTAATAGGTCGATATTTCCGGCACTTGAATGTTCGACATGTAATATAGTGGACGTATTAATGCCAATTTTTAAGGGTCGAAGATTCGGTTCGTTAAATTCGGTATCAGAGATGAAGGTTAAGCAAGAACCTTGGCCCTAGTGGGGTAAACTCATTTGGAATTGGGTAAGTGAGACCTTAGAATGAGTCTGAGTGTATTATAAATATGGATTTCTTAAACTAGCCTTCAGAATTCATGGATTTCTAATATTGCTGTAACGACCCGTAAATTTTAGTCGTTTTATTTAATTAATTGAATTTTTGTAAAATTATAAATGATAAAATTTTGAAATATAAATTTAATATTTGAAATGCGTCTAATTAAACATAGCAACTGGTAAATTTTCGCCCGAAATTAAGAAAGTTTATTTCGTGTGTAATTTTATTTCATTTTAATCAGTTAGAAATTGATGAAAATAAAATGTTTTCGAAACCTAAATATTTTTATATAGAAAAATTCTAAATCATCTTCTGAGCAAGTCGTCATTTTTCGTTTTTCCAAATTCGAACTTCTTTAGCTCCGTCGATCTTATTTTCCTACGTTTTCTTGCATTTTCCGCCAGTTGAAAATTCGAATTTTCATAATTCAAATCGTACCGCTAATATCTGTATACCGTTTTGATCGTCTCGTCGATCTGATCTTCACGATATATTTATATGTTCGTTTCAATGTCCAGTACGCAGGAGAGACTGCAGAATGGTTTACCGTATCGGTAACTGTTCGAGCGCTTTTGTTTCTTGTGCCTTTTCGTTGTCCCAGACAACCTAATAGTTGTTGCTTTTATTAATCTCTAAATTCTTGCTTGGCCTTCCTTATTTCCAACCTGTACATTTTTGAATTTGTCCATTCGCTTGCTTGATATCCTCGGTTCTTACAAATTTTGGTCCGGTCATTTCTTTATGAAATTAAAGTATGCCTTCACTTTTCTTTTCCTGTAGCCTCATTATTACAAACGTACTTCATCTTCCCTCCTCTCTCACTCTCTCTTCCAATCATCCATGTTGTTTTCATCTTGCCTATAGCCGAGAACCCTACCTCCCTCTCCCATCATCATGACCTCCGCCCGAGCCACCCACGCCCCGGCAACCTACCCGAACTTCACACCCCATCAACCACATCTTCCGCCACCGCAAGCCCGCTCGACCTGAGCACTCAACATCTTTGGCCTCGGCCTACACCACCTCGTCGGCCGAGCCAACCTCACGCACCGAGATCTACTACCCCAAGCATCTGCCTCACCGAGCCCGCACCACCAACCGAACGTTCCCTGGTCGGAATGTTTCGCTTCGCCTCCCTCCGTCAGCCTCCCACATCACCAACCCTCCCGCACGCCTCCACACGCATCCCATCCACTCCACAACATCAGCCATGCAACCATCTCCGCACCCTGCCGCCATCACCACCCAGCGGCCGATTCCGTCCTTCCTCTCTCCCACCACTACTTCACTCGGCTTCCCCTGAAGCTCACAAAAAGCTTTTCCACGTCAGCTCCTCTCTTTCTCCGTTGTATGTGGTAGGTGTATATTAATATTAGAGATTTGTTTATATTATTATGTTATATATGTGATACTGTATATCGGTTATATAAATTGCATGCGTATGTGTTAGTAGTGCATGAGTGTATTTATACGAGTCTATTGCTTAACTACCAGTTCTAAGTTATATATAGTACGTCGTTTTATATAAGTATATTTGTTATATAGTATTAATATATAGTTATGCATATAGGTAGTATAATATGGATTAGCTATTGACAAAGTTTATAAGTTACTGTACATACATTTATTTTGTTTTTGAAAATCTAATATATTTATGGGTCTACAGTACTATATTGTTCATGTTTTATAATAGTTCTGACTATTACTGTATACATTTTGAAAAGTAGTCAGAGTTTGTACTCTAGTTTAGTTATACTTTAGTATACAGATATAACAAGTTGTTTATATTATTAGTATATATGGATGCTATTATACAGTGGTATATATATGTGTGTATGATGTTTATGTTAATTTTATTCAAGATCTGGCTGTTATATGTAAGTTATATAGGTATGTATATATTATAGTTTCAATGTTACTTGTTATACGTATATTTGTTTATAATATATTATTTTCAGTAAAAGCATAAATTAGGTTTTGCAGTATATATGTAGTAGTTTGATATTGTATTGATTAACCGTGTATATATATATATATACTTTGACTTATGCTATTTCATATTTTACGTATTACACATATAAACTTTATACGTTGTGTTTGTTAACAGTTTGAACGAGATTTTTAATAACATGTATTATGTTCGTACAAGATAGTGCTGTTTATACTTTGTTTTCGAAACTATGTGGATTTAAACCATACTCTATGTGTAATATATAAATATGGTATATATTAATATTTTGATTTTTAACTAGTATATATATATAAACATTTTTTTTGAATTTTTTTTGCGTATACACATCTACATATGAGTTGGTTTATAATGTATAGGGTCTACTTGATCATATATATAAGGTTGATAGCTGTTAATATACATGGTATACAATATTTATAATGTATATGTATTTTAAATTAAAATATTGATTTTAAGGAAATAATAATAATGTATATATTTTACGGTTTATATCAAAACCGATTCAATTTGTTCTCATCGGTCTGGTTCTAATCTGATCTCATCAATTTCTTTTTTTCAGCATTTTCGTTGAATTCGTGCTGATTTTGTTGCTTGGATTCACAATTCAAATTCAGTATCCGTATCAGTGTGCATATCCGTGTCATCTTCTCGTTCATCATCTAGCCTCGAAAGGTGAGCAATCACTCACGATTAATGTTCTTTTATTTATTAAATCTGATTTCAATTGAAACGACAATTGAAATATGCTGATGTTAGTTATTTACACTGTTATATATATGCTATTACCTGTATCAGTTCACCTGTGACATCTTACACCATTGTTTGTTATTTATACAATGATAATCCAGTTTGGTTGTTAAATGATTGATTGTTTGTTGTTGACATTGGACGTTAAAATTGTTAATGTTGTAAGTGATAAATAAATTGAAATTGAAATTCGCGTAGGATAGTTAGATTTGATACATGTTAAATTTGATTAGATGACATTTGCATAATATGACCCCTTTAAATGTTTAATTACTTGACACGTAGAAATTTGGTAAAATACACCTTGAACCATTTAAATGTATATGTGTAAATTGATGTAGTTTGAAATTGAACAATAGATATCAAGTTAACAACCGTATAAATATTAGTGTAATAATCTTTAATCTACATGAAATGATAGTGTAGATTCTAGAAATAATTATATTAATTCGCACAAACAACAATATGAATTAATACGATTATTTCGGGATTATTTGAATTGATTATTGGATTGATATTGATTGCTGTTATTGCTTGTTTATTTACTTTGACACCATCCCAGTTATCACACTGCAAGTTCCCTTTGCTATGCTTTGTTTTTTTTGAAATGAAATGGAATCGGGTTGAAATGATATATACCTAAATAAAACTTTGACTTAGGATAGAAAACATAATAAAACCCGATTGGTCAATAACTTGATTTAAAAATAAAATTAAGATTTTATTTGAATAAATGATAAGGTTTTGAAATGAAGTTGGAATTTGAAATTTTTGAAAGGAAATGTTAATATTTAATAATATGAAACAAAATATTAACAATGTAATTGATGAAAGAACGTTGTTTAATTTGAGAAACGATTGAATTAAGTTTTGAAATTATTTAATAATTAAGTTTGAAATTATTTAATAATTAAGTTTTTAAAATTAGTTAATAATTAAATAAGATTGAATTATTTAATAATTAAATAAAATTGAATTCTTTATTAAGTAAAATCCTCCTAGCCATTATCCTACTGCAATAATTCTTGCTTGAACTTCTTGAATAAGGGAAATTAAGTTTCTTTATTAATTGAGTTTTGAAATTGTAACTAAGTAAATTAATAAGTGAAATTAAATTTCTCTAATAAGAAATAAAAATGTGTTTTATTGAAATTAATGTAAGACTTGAAATGTAAAGAATTTGATCTGACGAATCTAATTTAATCAAATTTGTAAGTTTTGTTATATTGAAGTTGAACTTATGTAATTGATTTATTGAATTGGAAATTAAATAGAAATTGCTTTGAATGATAAATTAACTTAACGAATATTGAATGAAATCGATAAATGAACTTAAATTGATTTGAATGCTAAATTAAATTTATTTAAATGATTTCGGAATGAAACTTATATACGAATTTAAATGAATACTTGAATTGTCTTAAATCAAATATTTAATTTGAATTATAAGATTTTGAAATGGAAATTTGGAAGTTTGAAACGTAAATTATGGAAATTGTTTAGAAAGACAAATGAAATGTTGGTTTACAAATTCTAATTGAAATTGTAATTGATTTGGTTTTTGAAATATATTAAACGACCAATCGGTGTAATAATTACGAAAGTTATTAAAGAGACCGGAATCGGTTAGGGACATACTTAATGTCTAAACCGAAAACCACTTTAATAACTACACGTGGAGTGTGATCTAGAATGAAGTGGTTGGAATGATGTACGTGATGACTGAAGAAAGAGAACGAAAATGGATAGCCTTGACACTTGTGTCAAATTGGAAATGACTAAATTAGGAGCCGTGCCGGGCCAAATGGGGTCAGCTACCTCGAGCAAACACACTTCTTCGAATACTACTCATTACTTGTTATCGATTGGTGCACCCTCGAAATTTTGGGAGTGTTGTTTCGCGGTGTTGCGATCGCTGCGGCGATGCGTTCTCACCAGTCCGGATCAGGCAAATGGTAGTTTCACTACCTTGGGTATTGCCTCATGTGCCTTGTCATACTTGTATCCCTATATACGCGACCACTATGATTTGTTTTGTGTTATACCTATGGAGTACTCCCTGATATCCCACTAGTTTACGGTGGAGTTTACAGTGCTGTATAGACTATAACGCTTATATAAAATGTGTTAAGGGGGATAATGGTAACGCCTTAACACTATTTTGATATTTTATATTACTGATAGGAATTATCTACTTATCGTGCATCTACTACATAGTAGATAGTTTAACGGATCCTTAAAGAATGGTTATTCCAAACATCCTTTGAGTTACTTGTATTTCAGTTGCTATTTCACTTGAGTTGGATTTATTGATATAAGAATGTTAATCCTGACTCGAGTGTTTTGTGTTTTGCTTTACGCTCGGGTCAGACTGAGTGTACCAGTATTCGAGACTCATCTTTGGAGTTGGAGCTTCGCTTGGAGATCCATCTATCTATCCAGCTTTCAGATATCCAGTTGATTCCAGTGATTGTATTCTGATTCTTGTATGTGACTATTGTATTCGAGACTTCTGCTGTAACTTATTTAACTCTGATATGTATATAGTAGCTTCATGAACTACTATCTTTTATTTCCGCTGCATTTATTACTCTGTGTCTGTGATCTGTAATTATTTATTTACTGTATATGTTCAGTTTTGCCAAATTTAAATTAACAATTCGGTATTTTAAATTATTCAAGTCCGACATGTGCGGATGCGAATAGTCCAAAATAGCGGGTCGTTACAATTGCCCTTCGACTATTACCCTTTCTAACAAGTTTTGGCTTGGAGGGACATTAATGGATTTCTTATATTGGTTCAAAATTCTTGGAATTCTATCTATTTTTCCTTCGACAATTGCCATTTCTACCAAGTTTATACTTGGGGAATTATTAAAGTGTCTACATTAAATCTTTGGGTTTATTGAATATCTCATTTTATGATTTCAAACAAAATAGGCATTGTCCCACTTTCTAACCCCTTTTTATCTTCTCTTTATAGTTTGGCATGGGTTTTGTTTCGTGCAATTACTTTATAATACTTCTTGTAAAATGTGAACTTTGACCTTTATTCATGTCATACACCATAAGATCCTTAACCTAAAAAGTTTTTATAAAACAAAATATTTTATAATGTACTTCTTAGGAGTACTACTTGTAAAACATTTTAAATGAAAAGGAAAAATTAAAATATGGCTTCTCTGCTGATGATATATTTCTTTGAAAAGGTAAAAATCTTTCTCAGTACAATGCGGTGTGGTAGCAAAAAGTGCATTAGTCCACCATAACATAATCCATAGTAAATACTATTTATTTAAAAGGTTAATTCCCACCATAAGTGGATGTCTTCAATTATCATAATATTTTCATAAGTACCTCCATGGCCCGAACCCTTTTTACTTAGTCATAAAATTGGTTGGGTGACCTTAACGAAGACAGGAAGAAATCTGGATGGATCTATTCTGCACATACCCCCACAGTGATGCGCCCTAGCAACAATGCGACCAACGCCTATAAGAGATGACCATATTATCTGGGTTCCATAAATGGCTAATAATGCATGCAGGAGAGAGACATGATCAATTAGTACCATGCATTAAGAGAAGTCAATCTGAGAAGACCCCTACCAAAATAGCTAGCAAAAGACTACGTACTTAGTAAATGAGATTCCCATTGAAACTCATAGCAAAAGACTATGTACATGGCGGATAAGATTCCTATCGAAACTCCTAGCAACCTACCAGGTACATAGTACATAGATTCCTCGTCAAAACAGAAAAGTCTTAGGTAGTAATCCTAAGCTTCTAAAAGCATTGGATAGACCTCCAATTTAGGCCACAAGGCTGGCAACAAAAACATTCAAAAAAGGACTTGGTAAGAGCCAAGACCTTATTAAGATATGGCTAAGAAGCTAACTAAAGAATTCCATAAACTGATATAAACGACAATATCTGAGACTATATCAAAGTATACTATCGTAATACGGCTAAGACGCCAAATGTCATAAACCTACCTAAATAGGTAACGACTACACCCGAAACCTTATCGAATTATACTGTGGCTAAGAAGCCACATAACAAATACTATAAACCTAACTAAATAAGTAAACATCCAAAACCTTATCAAATTATACTATAGCTAAGAAGCCATAATAAATGCGATAAACCTACCTCAATGACAACATTTGAAACGTTACCAGATTATACTATCATAGTGCAGTTAAGACTACAAATAATGAATGACATAAACCTATCCAAATAGGTATGGCAATAATCTAAACCTTACACATTGCTTTATTGCAAAAAAAGCTAAATGCAAGGGAGCACAAGGCACCCCAAACTAACATAGCAGTCTCGTTTAGACCTAAAAGTATCGACTATGGCGCTTTTGAATTAAACTAAAATACGATATTAAAAGGACAAGAATTGCATAGTACTACACGATATATATGTACATATATCAAATACTATAACATCGAAGAAGTAAAACAATATCAATATATTCCACTATGGCCTTTCCTCGACCTTCTACTTCCTCGTATATATTAAAAGGAGAACATCCTAGAACCTTTCTTCAAAGCCCGACCTACAATCAGTACCACTTCCAGAATAGATCAAGGCGCCTCTCCAACTTTTCTACCATTATCTTAAGTCCCTCATTTCTTTGGCAATGCCCAAGGCAACATCATCGATAGCCAACTTAGAATGAAAGAGGTTTGTGCAACTCTTCAAGGCAGTAAGTTCCACATCAAGTACGTACATCTCAGTGACTTTATCATCATAACCTTTTTTAATAACTTTGCATGTTTTCTTATTTCTTAGAAAATTTAGGCATAACATCTTCTGAAATAACAAAATAAAACATAAAGTTAAAACAAGAAGTAAAGAAATTTAAGCTCTATTTCATTGCAAAAGATTACAAACGACAAACAACAAAATAAAATTACAAGATTTACTACTTTCTAGAGACCAAACTTCACATTTGTACTTAGAATAATCCTAAGACCTCTAGATGTAGCTTCGACAAGGGTTTCCAAAGGTCATGTTGCGGGAAAAAAATGTTCTTACCTAACCCAGTCTTCGGCATAGAAAGCTTGAAGGGGGAAGAACTCCCAAGCTCCAACCTAGGAGTAACCCTCGTAACATGTTAAGGGACATACTCTATAACAAAACTTGGAGGCAATTTCCTTTCGGTGATAGTCGAAGAAGAGGAAGTCACACTTTTAAACACGGGGATAACTTTTGGGGTCACATTCAATTCCAAAACTTAAAATTTATGCTGAATTCAAGTCTTTTTTGTTTTAAACTATTATCCCTTGTATGCTACTTTGTCAATTCCAAGAATTACTAAAAACCTTCATCTCGGTCTTAAGTGGTGAACCCAAGTTGGCGATTTAAATTTTTTAATGTGACTAGTTAACCTAAAACCCTTATGCCTAAGAGATTTAATAAATTTTGCACGGGGCTTTTCGTTTGCGTTTTTCACATCTTCAAAGTGATTAGCCAAATTGATATCACAATTTACTCGCATGAAGACGATTCTTGAGGGTGCTAACAATTTTCAACAATTGGTTATTTTTGGTTTTACTTTGGTTCCACAAAAAATTTAATGCGAAATAGAAGCCGAACTCTCCTTTTCCGCCTTACTTTAAGTAAAAAGAAAGCACTTCATATAGCATAATAAAAATGGAATATAATCAGTAAAGATAAAAGAGTTCAAACCATCTGCACAACCAAAAAAGAAAGTGTCGTGGTACACAGAAGAATAGTTATAGTCCAAGAATTCAAGATTGACCATGATTAATTAAAGTAACATTAGCAAAAGAAGAAGCGTCTTGTGTTCTACCTCGGGAAGGGCAGGGGCGGCAACATGAACGGCTTCCTTCTTGCCCTTGGCCTCCTCGTATTGATTACCAAAGATTGTCTCCACTATTGAAGCATTGCCTCCGAACAAAGCAAAAAAGAAAGGGAAACCCTTGTCCAGGCTATATGCATAGGCATTAAACAACACATCAAAAGCCTTCATGCTGGTCACTTCTTCAGCTTTTTCCAAGGTCAAAAGAACTTCGGTCCCCTTCTGGGCATCCGCTCACTTAGCATTCTTCTTTCCAATTTTTTAGATCGTCCCCAAGCTTTGGCTACTTCATCCATTAGTAGAGCTTCCCTAGCATCAGCATTCTTTTGTGCTTTCTCCTCTAAATCTTCACACTGATGCCGAAACATAGCAGCTACTTCCTTAGCATTTGTCGCCATTTCTAAAATATCGTTAAATTTTGCAAACTTGTGACTATGAGTAGACAGCTAAGCAACAACCTATAAAACCAAAATCCGAGTGAATTTTCGAACGCAACAAAAAGAGTCAGTAAATTAAAATATCATATACCTTAAAACTCTCTTAGGTTAGCTTCCGTCTACACCCGGTGGCATTGCTGTTATTCTTCCGGAAGGTTTAAAACATTATAACGAGCCATATAATGCTCGACATCTAAAGGTTTCTCAGGCTTCCCGATAATAAATAAATACCAAAATTATGACTAAAGTATTGATTAAATGTATAATTATTCAAATATGAAATCAACTTACCAGCCTTTGAAAAACTGTTACAAACCTGGGGTTGTTGACCTTAATGTAAAATCATTTCTTTGTTACAATCTTGCTGATGGAGTTAACCAGAGGCTGCTTTTGTCAGGGTTGTATGAAATATGTTGGCATAAGGATAAGAGATTCTTCATCTTTCAACTTAAATTAAAAAAATTTCCCTATTGGCGATATATCAGTATAGCCTCCTCGAAAGTACATTACTCTTGGGGCCAAAAGAGTGCGGTACAATACAGGGGAAAACTGGAATGGATTAAGATTGAAAAACTCTAGTAAATTAACAAAGAAAGGTGCGATGGGGAGGGATATAACATTCAAAAAATACTCTGCAAGCCTGTGGAAAGCTACCCTCTGGTGGGCATTCCAAACATCGTTAGGGCCTGGAGCAATTGCATCCACATCTTATATGCCACGTTATCAAAGAATGGTATCAAGATCCACTTATGAATCTACCAGTGATCTCATCTTTTGGTTTTAAAATAACAAATGCATTAACAATTGAGTCCAAATCAAAAAAAAAAATTTAAGGGTTAAGAAAATCATGACTACGTGATCAAAGCAGTTATTTAAAAATGGTATTCTCAAAAGCTGCAATGTCAGAAACCAAATCGTCCTTGCGCGATAAAAGAAAACACACTTTTCAAGAAGTATTAATCGAACCACCTGGAAGCAGCATTAAATGCATTGCAACCCATCACTTCATCCTTAACCATTCGTCTTTGGTGCACAAATCTATTTAGCCTTACGACATTCAATTTACTAATCCTTATAGTACATTAACAACAACATCCTATGACAATCAATCTTCTTAGTCTTATGACAACTCAATTAACTTAGCCTTGCAGCAACAATGTCCCATGACAACCAGTATACTTAGCCTTGCATCTCACAATTAACTAAGCCTTACAGTATGTTAACAATAACATCTTAGGACAACCAATCAACTTAGACTTACAACACTTAAACAATTATGTCTTACAGCGCGTTATGTACAATGTCTTCCGCAATCAATCTATTTTGCCTTACGACAATCGATTAACTAAGCCTCACAGTACTTTAACAACAACGTCTTACGACAATCAATCTATTTAGCTTTACAATATTCAATTACTTAAGCCCTTCCACGTCCATATACCTTAGCTTTTCAGTTTCTACCATACATAGCATTCGACATTCAAACACTTTCACTTTTTAGCTACTACTATACATAGCCTTCAACATTCAAATACTTTAACTTCTCTGCTACTACTATTCATAGCCTTTGGCATTCAAATGAGTTAGCTTTCTAGCTAATATTACAAATAGCACTCAACATCCAACTACTTTGGCTTCTCAACTAGTAATATACATAGCCTTCGACATTCGGACAATTTTGCATTTCGACTAGTAGCACAGATAGCCTTCGACATCCAACTACTTTAGCTTTTTAGTTACTACTATATATAGCTTGGACATCCACATACTTTAGCTATTCAACTACTGATATATACAGCCTTCGACATTCAAATATTTTAGCTTCTCGATCACTAATATACATAGCCTGGAGCATTCAAATACTTTAGCTTTCCAATTTATACTACATATAGCCTTTGGCATCTAACTACTTTCGCTTTTCAGCTACTAGTATACATAGCCTTTGTCATTCTAATAATTTAGCTTTCCAGCTAATACTACATATAGCCTTCGGCATTCAACTACTTTAGCTTTCAGCTAGTACTATATGTAACCTTCGGCATTTAAACAATTTACCTTTTCATCTAATACTACATATAACCTTCGGTGTCCAACTATTTTATCCTTTCAGCTACTATTTTATATAGGCTTCAACATTCAAATAATTTAGTTTTCCAAATAACACTACATATAACCTTCGACATCCAACTACTTTAGCTTTTCATCTACTAATATACATAAACTTCCTCATTCAAATACTTTACCTTTAGAATTTTATTTAGTACTATACATAGCCTTCGACATTCAAATAGTTTATCTTTCTAGCTAATATACATATAGCCTTTGGCATCAACTACTTTAGCTTTTCAGCTACTACTATGCATAGCCTTCGACCTTCAAGTAATTTAGATTTTCAGCTAATACGACATATAGCCTTTAGTGTTCAACTACTTTTTCTTTTCAGCTACTACTATATACAGCCTTCGACATTTATTTAATTTAGCTTTCCAACTAATATTACATATAGCCTTCGGCATCCAATTACTTTAGCTTTATAGCTATTACTATACATAACCTTCAACATTCAAATACTTTAGCTTTTCAGCTACTACTATTTATAGCCTTCGGCATTCAAATACTTTAGCTTTTCAGCTACTACTATATGTAATCTTCATTCAAATAATTTAGCTTCTCATCTACTACTATACATAACCTCTAATGTTCAAATAATTTATCTTTCCAACTAATACTACATACAAACTTCGGCATCCAAATACTTTTTCCTTTAAGCTGCTACTATACATAATCCTCGACATTCAAATAATTTAGCTTTCCAGCAATACTACATATATCCTTCATCGTTCAACTACTTTAGCTTTTTAGCTACTACTATACATAGCCTTCATCATTCAAATAATTTAGCTTTTCAGCTAATACTATATACAACCTTCGACTTCCAAAGATACTACCATATATAGCCTTCGACATTCAAATAATTTATCTTTATAAGTAATACTAAATATAGCCTTAAGCATCCAACTATTTTAGCTTTTCAGCTACTACTATACATAAACTTTGACATTTAAATACTTTAGCTTTTCAACTACTGCTATACCTAGTCCTCAACCTTCAAATCCTCTTCATAATGAAATCCTCAAATCTCTATTAAATATCGATCAAATTTAGTGGTTATGGGAATTAATATAGACTAAGAGAAAAGTTGAATAATCGATATTAAATATGTCCTAACATTTTAAGCAAAAACCAAAGCCCATTTTGCATTGATCATATGAGGCGAACTTTGAGGGCATGTGTTATGCCATAACTTTAATTTTAATGCAGCTATATTTCACTTCTAAACCATAAAAGTTCTACTATGCATTAAGCTTCCCAAAAATACTAAATGTCAATGAATACATTGTACATACTTTTGAATAGCAATCCTCGGGTCACACAATCAAAGAATAATATGCCCAAGTATAAACATAGTTCGAAAGTGGTGATCACCCGACTAGCCAAAACCGAAATAACAAGCCCTTAAAAAGGCATTATTTGTAAAGCCAGTGCAATGCTATAAAGCCGAAAGCACTCTAAGCATGCAACCGAGATCAATGGCTAATGTAATCTTCATATGCATTAATAGTTTGAATGACCTAAATGATATATAGCAAGTGTGGATTGCCACATCCAAAAGCTATATATGGAACGCCATATCATCAATCCAAGTCAATTCATAAAATAACCAAATAACGACACATTTTCAAATCCTAGCTTACAAGCAGGCCAAGCCGGTAATCTAGGAGAAAGCTCTCCACTAATAATAATGTAGTAAGATGCATATAAATAGGCATTGTTCCTAATGCATAAAGGACCTTTTTTTGGTACTTGTATAACTGAACGATTAAGAATATTAGTACTTTCCTATATTAGAGCTCACGTCAAAAAATCATTAACGACAAACTTGGCCAACTCATTATCATAACAGCCTCTTGGCTATATGAAGTATAACTCTAACTAAGGAAAGGACAGTGGATGTAGGGAACTTAGCTCGAGCTACTATAACTCTCAATGTCTTTACTTTCAACATTTTAACTCTCTACCTATGTGCAACATTTTTACACCATACCAAAGCACATATATGACCTAGTGTTCGAACTTTGTCTTTCGAACTTTGAGGTGTTGGTGTTTGACAAAAGATCAAACCAACACACATCAACCACGTCAAGTAGAGTGCTTTCTTAACTGCATCAACAACAGCTATCAACTCTACCTCTATAGACAAAGCACCTACCATTTGCAACCTCGCTCTCTAACTAATAACTTTCCTCTTAGAGTAAACAAATAACCTAGGGTTGACTTCCTTCGATCTCTATCCCATAGTCGAAATCAAAATATTCAACCATGCTGAAATCTCTATCTCTTCCACTAAAAACAAGCCCATGATCTCTAGTTCCTCTAAGATTTCTGAATATTAACTTCACAGCTTCCCAATGAGATTTTCCTACATTTGACATTTATCTACTAACCAATCTAACAACCTATGCAATGTCAGTCCTAGTGCAAATCGTACAATACATTAAACTACTAATTGCACTTGCATATGGCACATTTTCCATGCAAGCATTGTGCTTCTCTAAGATCGGATAGCCTTTAATAGAAAGCAATATGTGTAAAGGCATGGGGTGCACTGATTGCCTTTGCTCCCTCCATACTAAACTAAGCAAGCACCTTCCAAATATATTCATTTTTAGAGAGCCTAAAAAGTCCAAGCTTTCTATCTCTTTGCATTTCCATCTCTAAAAATTTCTTTTCTTCCCCAAGGCCTTTTATCTCAAATTACGCTTTTAATTTCAACTTTAATTTATCAATTTCAGCATTGTCCTTAGAAAAGTCAACATATACTCCACATACAAAGAAAATATACCCAATTACAATTCTTTAAACAAGAAAAGAGTCGCAAGTCCCTGTTTTCGTTGTTGTTATACAAAAAGTCCTTGCAGAAATGAATATGTAAATTTGGTCCCTATTTTTCAAAAATAAAAAAATGCAAAGTGTCTTGCACTTTTATTACAGAAAATGCAAGATAACTTGCACTTTTCTAATTTTGAAATAATTTTCGAAATTTTTGAAATTTTCGAAAATTTTAAAAATTTTAAAAAGTGCAAGTTAACTTGTACTTTTTATCATAAAAGCGCAAGCTAGTTTGCGCTTTCTAATTTTGGAATTTTTTTGAAAATTTTAAAACTTTTAAAATTTTTGAAAAGCGCAAGGTAACTTGCGCTTTCTATCAGGAAAGCGCAAGGTAGTTTGCGCTTTCTGATTTTGAAAATTTTGAAATTTTAAAAAGCGCAACTAACTTGCATTTTCTTATTTAGAAAAAACAGGAACTTAATTTACATACTTATTTCTACAGGGACTTTTCTTGTAACACCATCAAAAATAGGGACCTTTCGTGCAAAGCCCCTTCTTTAAATGCTTAATATAAAAACAAGCATCTTTGATACGATGATCAAAACCAAGCGAAAGCATAAAAGAATCAAACCTCTTGTACCACTGCATATGCAACTACTTAAGTCCATAACGAAACTTCTTCAACTTGCAACCCCAATCTTCTTTCCCACTTACAACAAATCCTTCTTACTGCTTAAATGTACTACTCAAAATTGATATGCAAGAAAGTAGTCTTTGAATTAATTTTCTCTAACTCCAAGTCATGTGTAGCAACTATGGTGGGTAATATGCGAATGGAGGTATGTCTGCTTCTGGTGAAAAAAATGTCATCATGCTCCATTCCATTCCTCCTCTGTAAAAACCCTTTAACAACTAATCTGCCATTTTATCACCCATTACCCTTCACCCTGAACACCTGCTTGCAACGTATTGTTCGGCTTCCCTGTGGTGGTGGTACCAAATCCCAACTCTTGTTCGTTTTGAAAGACTCTAACTCCTCTTCCATGTCGCAAATCCACTTCGAGCTATCATTCGACTTCATGGCTAATTCAAGGACGTATGGCTCATCATGAACCACATGCAATGCATAATTAAATTGATCATCAAAGCTCAGGTTTGCATAATGCCAATTTCATACTTATAGGTGGCCTAATAGTCCTACAATTGGCTCGAGCAGGTACACTATTACCAAAAATTCTTTCAACTTCAGCTTGAACCAAACATTCTCCACTTTCATGCACATCATCAACACTATTAGAAGGCATCTATGGACTACCCTGAGATGTTTCATCAATTGCATTTTCACCTATCTCATATGCCAATATAAATCTACTTTGAAGTTGAAATTAGGATCCTCGCCTATTTTTTAGGCCTATCAGAATCTGAAACTAATATGGTGGGTAAATCTTCCTTACGCTTGAAAAATTCAGACTCATCGAATGTAACATGTTTGGACTATTTAATCTTAATATCCATAGGATTCCAAATGCAATACCCTTTGACTCCATCCATATATCTCATAAATATGCCCTTGTACATTCTAGTCTCCAACTTGTCATCATGTGTATGGTGAATATACACGAGGAAGCCAAAAATATGAAGTAACCAAGATACATTGATTTACCTCTATGCTTTTCCTTTGGAATCTTCCTATCTATGGCCGAGCATGGAATTCGATTTATAATGGGTGCTACAGTCGATAAAGTCTCTGCCCAAAATCCTTTGGATAAGCCAAAGTCAATCTCATGCAATGAGCCTCCTCAAGTAGAGTTTAATTCATCCTTTCAGCAACCCCATTGGATTGGGGATCTCCATATGTACTGAAATTTCTCTATATATCATGTCGCTTACAGAAATCGAGGAACTCTCTAGAGACAAATTGGTCACCATTATCAAATCCAAGTACCTTGAAGTTACAATTACATTAGTTTTCAACTAGCACCTTCCAAGCCTTAAACATGTCAAACTTTCTACTTTGGCCTTCATAGATACATCTAATGAAAGTATTAGCTACTGGACCTCATACATGTGTATGCATATAATCAAGCACCCTCTATGAACTATGAAGTCCAACACCTAAAGTTACCTTCATCTACTTTCCCAACACACATTTCTAGAAGAAATCTAACTTGTCGAAGCTTTCTCCTTTAATCATCTTCCATCTACGAAGCAAATCTAAGCCCTTCTCTAAAATATGACCGAATCTGAGATGTTAAATCCTGGTGGCATCTGAAATACGAGAACTATCAACCCCAACATAAGCCTCCTCAAGTACGATGGATTATATCATCGAATAAAGATTCCTGAACACATATTTCTTCCTCAGAACTGGTATATCTCGTAAAACCTTCAAACTATCCTTCTTAACACCCACCTTGCATCCCATAGATGCTAATTGACCCAAACAATTCAACGACTTACGAAGAGGTAGACTATAGCAGACACCTTTCAAAGTGCAAATCACTCTGTCAAACATGTGAAGCTACATGGTACCCTCTCTCATGGCTCTACAATTAGTATCATTCCCCCATAAGGATTACATTTCTCTCCTTCCAAAAAACGAGCAAAAATAATCCCTATTTGGCGTCATGTGAAATGATGCCCCTAAATAAAGCACCCAATGGTCTAATATTCTAGTATTATTATAGACAACTCATCATCAGATAAAGTCTTCTCTAATGAAAATCCATCTCGCTCGGTCTTCCTCTTCAAGTTCGGACAACCTCTCTTCCTATGGCCTGGTTTCTTATAATGGTAGCACTTTCCATCCCTAGACCTTCTCTCTAACCATTTCCAAACTTCCTAAATTGGTAATACCCCCTAAGATTCCAAATCTTTTTCTCCTCCTTCCTTTCAACAAATATACCATGACTGCTCCCTGCTCCTCTTCCTTTACTTATCCCTTTCATCTGATCCTTTATTCTTTGGATAAAATATTTCACTTCACATCCTCTATTGCCAAAGTATCTCTTCCATATATCAGACTATTCATGAAACTTGTGCATTGCTCCAGAAGGGAATCAAAAGCACCATTACCTACTATTCTTCGTCTACCTTCAAATCCACATTCTTCATTTTCATCAAAATCTCATCAAAGAGACTTAGATGTGCCATAACTGAAGTACCCTCTCTCATTCATAGTGAAAAATGTTTTCTGTAAAATCAAACGATTTGTGAGCAACTTCTTCAAGTACCAGCTTGATCCAAATTCTTTTAGCTATGGTTTCATTGCTAATTTTAGAGATAGCATTCTCTCCCATCGTAAGCTGTAAAGTAGTAAAAGCCCATTCTTCCATCTCCTCCTTCTTTACGATTGAAATATTAGAGGGAAATATCTCGATATCAAATACTTCATGATGAACCCTATTTCTCCTTAGAACTTCTATTACCACTTTTCAAAATCATTATCCCCATTCCACTTTTTTATTATCAATTGAGATCATAATGATACATAAGATCCTCTAACATAGGATCTTTCAACTATCGTGGTACCTTCATCGCCTTCCACATACCTTACACACACACTCCAACAAACAAATAGCTATGATACCATAGTTTTGGGCAAAAATCTCTGAAATTTATACCTAAATCGCAATGGAATGTTAAATTTAGATCATGTTGATGGTGAGGTAGAATAAACCAAAAACTAATGTCCAAAAACAATCATAAATCATAGATGCACAAAAAAAGTAAAGACACTAGAATTATAGTAGTTTCACTATCGAGAGATAGTGTACTTTGGAGAGAGGAGATTTTATTACTTTATGAATGAAGAGAGTTCCAAGATTAACAAAGGATGTTAAACCTAGAGAAGAAGATACAAAACAAAAATCCTCTTTTGTTATGGTTGCATACCTAAAGTAAATCCTAGATAGGTCTATTGAATACTAAGGTCAAGGTATGGTATTTACGAATATAGTTCTAATATGGGAAAATTTTGTATAGTCTCGAAAAGGACACAAACTAGTTGGAAAATATGCCCAAGGACAGGGCATACACTTGGATATAAACTGCATCTTGATCCAAGCTACGGTTTAAAAGATACTAGATCGTGAAAATCTCTTCTCATCCAAACTGATTTGGATCCGTCATGGGTAGTTAGTTGTAACTATTCTATCCAAACAAAACATCCGAAGACATTCAAATATTCTACTTAATAATACAAATCTATCATTGCAAACCATAATCAGTTCCAACAATGAATGGAGAAGATATTGCCTAAAAAATAATGGTTCAACTTCTTCTCCTACTTAAAAAACAGTCTAAGTATGGAACTCATAATTCAACAAAGGAAAGCATTGGAGCAACAGAAACAAAAGGAAAGACAAAGCATGACATAACAAGGTTTCAGAAGGAGAACCGTTCAAAATAATCTGGTAGGTAGCAGTTTGCTTGGCATCGAAATTGCTTTAATGGCCGAGCCATGGTAACCTATTAGAAAATGGTCCGTTAGGATTCTGGTCGAGACTAACCAGAATGTAAACTTTCTATAACTAGTACAAACAAATATAGATTTCCTTCTATCACTCGAGTTTTGAATCTGGATGACCTTCCATCTCCATACAACAACCTCAAAGCTTTCTTACCTTAGGAATACATATAGCATCACAATTTAGAAGGCAAATCCAAGTACTCCCAAAACTCTGTCACAATCAAGAAAAAACTTCTAGAATCCTTTTGGAAAACAATAAACCTTTCGAAAGCACGACTATAGATCTAGTTAGACCAGATCTACCATAAAGTACAAGCATTCGAGGCTGGATTGATCTTTTGCCCGGATATTAGGGGTTAGAGCTTTACCAACCTAGTGAACTGACTATCCGTAGTTGTTGTAAGTGAACCAGAGAGATGTAGCAAGCATTGTAATAATTGTTAATCGGAGAAACCGTAACAAAGGATATAAAGTGGATGTAGGTCAGTGATTGTAGAACCACTATAAATATCCTAAGTCTTGCTTATTGTTTCTATAATTTATTTCATGCTTTCTAGTTTATTTATCTGTGATTTGCGGCAAGAAATTAAAGTGAAGAACTTGATATATTTGATGAATATATATCCTACCTCCTAAAAGTAGTTCTATGATCACTTTTAAGATCCTAAGATCTACTAGACCTCCTTCTTAAGGTGTTTAGTTATATTTAACACAAATATAAATCATAAAATCTTTGCCTATTTTTTGTTTAACTTGGATTGTTCCCTTATTTTCCAAATTATATATCAAATTTAGGTCTCTAAATTTCCTAAGATTAATAACCAAGTCAATTTTATTTAATTGTTTCTTTATCTTCAGCAATAACTAAGAGTGTCCTAATTTCTTGAACTTTTGTAACGACCTGTAAATTAATCGCTTTGTATTTGAATATTTAAATCATTTTAAAATATTTAAATAATAGGTTTTAATAACCAAATATGCATATGTTAAACATTAATTAATGATATTAAAATCATTTTCAAATTTTGTTTACCAAAATAATTAGTTCAAATAAAAATAGAAAATGTGACCGAAAAACGTTTTTTGAAATTTTAACTTTTCAGTATCGGAAAGTCATCAAAAATATTGTGCACATTTTATATCACTCATATATACATGCACACATATGTACACATATAATGTGATAAGTTAATCCATGTATTAAGGTTAATAAGCCAGCTTAGTTTAAAGGTAAACCATGATTTGACATAAAATGCATAAAAATATATATACAACCTTAGAAAATTAATAAAGTACCACACCATCACCAAAATCACCCTAGGTAAGTACAAAAAATCATGCTAAGAAGGACCTAGGGCAGTAACATGTGTAAGGATGGTATGGGAGAGGATAGAGCTTCCATAATTCATGAGCACTTTATATTATTTAATTCCTAAGTCAATTTACTTAAATATCCTCCTCATTTGCCTATAAATACCTCCATCCTAACACATTTCTTCACTTTAAATTCTCTTTCTCATTTTCTAAAACCTCTTTTACATATTCTTAAACATCCATGGCTTCTTAGTTTCTAAAAATTCAAATTTTCCACTTTTTCGTTAAGTCAGATTGTTAAAAACTAGCTATTTCCTTCTCTACATCAATTTGCATTCAAATAAGACCTATTTTCACTCATTTTGGACCATGGACGTATATATCCCACCAGCCCAAGCCCAAATGGCCCATTAAGGGTCCAAGACACTAAGATTCAAGTGAAGAGAGGTATTGTTGAAGTTAGTGCTAGTAGTTGCAAAGATTCGACTTGATTTGGCAACATTTTGGTGAGTAAAACTCCACCCTTAGAACCAAAGTTTGTAAATTATATTCATGTTCATATTAGTATCTATTTAATGCTTGTTGTATGTATTGGTGATGTATTGGTTGTTGTTTTGGTTCATGTTGCAAAAAGTTGTCATTTTGGAAAGTTAGTAAGCAAGTAGTTAGCGACATGTTTGATTGGTAGTTAAAGTTAACTAATTAGTAAGTAAATGGTCATTACATGTTGTATAATTGTTAATTAGCATGTATATATGCTCATACCTTGCTATGTGATGTTTTTATATTGCACATGACATGAACCTGTTTTCCGAACTACCCGTATAGCGATAGTCGCTATAACGGCACTTTCAGAAAATCAATTCTTATCGAAACCGTTTGGTTTCATTTTCATGCTTGAATTAGTTTTAAAGTTAAGTAAGTTTTTGAAATAATAATGATTCCAAATTTAATTGATTATTTTAATAATGATTAATTAAATTAATTAAATTAATTAATTAATAAGGATTATGGTTAACTAATTACTTAGTTAATGATGTGTTCTAAATTTAACTTATTACTTGGTTAATGGTGTTTTAAGTTAATTAATCATTTTATTTAATAATGTTTAAGGTTAATTAATTATTTAATAATGATGGATTAAAGTTAATTAATCATTTAACTAATGATGTTTTTAAAATTAATTAATCTTTTTTAATTAATGACTTTTAAAAGTTAATAAATCAGTTTAACCTTAATTTACCTTTCCTTAAATAGAGTTTAAATGACTATATCACTTTTAAATAATGATATTTAATTAATTTTTGTTAAATAAATTAATTATATTTAAATATTATTAATTAATTTAATTAATGATATTTTACAAGGTGATTTACCCCTTTTAATTAACAGTTATTGAAGTTAATTAAATCAACTTAGTTAATGAAGTTTTAAAGTGGATTAATAAAGGTAATAAGAATATTTTATGTTATTAAATCCTTTTTAATGATGTTTTGAAGTTAGGGAACTTTATTAACAAAGTGTTTTTAAAACTAATACTCGTAATGTGAGACCAAGCACGAATTCAGTTTCTAAAAGAAGAAGTTTGATTCGTTTATGGAAATGAATTAATTTCCGTAAAGCGATATCATTTATATGAAAATGTTCTGTTTGCATATTAACATTAAACGTCGAAGACGTAGACTTGTTGCTATTCCAAAAGTTAAGAAAGGTCATGAGAAATGACTTTGAGGTAACACTACCAAGACTTGTCTGGCGTTATTATTAACCCAGGAATAGTACAAGTTTGAACTCAACGAGTGGTGATGGGTATACAAGACTTAATTTTCATATACGATCATTTTGTATCCTCAATATTTGGTTCCCTAACCATCGGTTACTTTAGCTTCTTTATTATTGTCATTCTAAGATGATTTGTTGCTCCATTGAGCTTTAGTATCCTTTGTCGAAAATAACTAAATCAAAGCGCGTGTTTTTGGGAGCCATGTTATATGGGGTTGCTCCCATTAGGGTATTTTCATATCTCATCTAGATTAGATTTGGTTATGCGCATTTAGATGTGAAATGCTCGGATTCTTGGTAAAGATTAGCGAGGTTCGGCTTTGAGTTCTCAGGGTTCCCAAGTATATTTCTAGAGGTATACTTCTTTTAAGGGGGATGAACCCTTCTAGTAATTTGTTGGAGATTTTCCTTTTGTGATTTGATTCAAACCTTCGAATTTATTTCCTTATTTGCACCGGGAAGAGTTAACCACTCTTCATGAAGTTTAATTATGTATCCATTATTTACATTTGGATGTTGATTTATGTGAGAGTAAACCCGTTTCGTGTTCAGCGGCGTGATCTCACAGGTTTGTGTTTAATTTCACACCTGTTGTTTAAAGTTTTACTCATACCAGACATATCATCTGACCTGAGTTGTTTGTCCTCCGAGAGTAGCAGGTATTGTAGGCTCTTTGATGATGGCATCCGAGCAGGAGGCTTTTATCTTCTTAGCTATCTATTCCGCTGTATTATCTAGTTTGTGTAATTGTATTTTGTTTCAGCATATGTGAAGGCAGGATGTTATAACTACCTAAGCTGATTTGTAGTACTTTTGTGTAACTCTGATAACTCCCTGTTAAGGAGTAACCTGATGTACTATTGACTGTTATGTTTTATTTAGTAGTTTTGTTGTGAGTTTTTCTATTCTGTTCTTTATTTTAACCCACGACGATTCATCTTTTCGATGCTTGGGCAACAACATACAAACAACGAAGATATGTTAAGTGTCATTCCTATGGGTCAGAAAGGTGGATGGTCACAACTTCATTGACATGTTTGTTAAATTTATCATTAGTTTACTCTGCTTTTAGTTTTATATCTACTTCTTCCATTTTCACTTCTTCAATTGTATCCAATTTCACTTTCTTCATTTAGCCTTTTTAGCATATAGTTCTTCAATTTTCACTTCCATCGTCTTCTCTATGGTTTTCACCTGCTTATTTTCATCAACGAAATTGTCTTTCTTCTATTTTACCTGTCTTATTATTTTTGTATATTTCTTTTCCGATTCTTCTATGATAATATTATATAATGCTACTTCCTTGATGTCATTTTTCATTATAACTTAAGCATAAACATCTTTTTATCACTAACATGCAAATGCTTTCTTTTTATTTTGCATCATAGTTTCCTAATGATTTGGTGATTCATATCTCAACGATATACCATAATACTTTAGATCTTTTATTTCTTCATTGCACTCCACTCCTCATAATTTTCTTTTGTTACAATAAATGATGGCTTGAAGTAAAAAGCTGCAACTTCCCTTTGAACATTGGAAACAAGCAAAATGATCGAGAGTTATCCAAGATGATGCTTGTCATAAGATCGTGGACATGCTCTAATACCATTTATAATTTGATAGAATGATAAAGAAATCATCTATTAAATAAAGTTGAAAATTTGAACACTTCTCTTTATGTAATTTCATTGATTTGATTTTTCCTTAACAACTGTTTAGTTGTTCATTGCATACAACAAATAGTTGAAGGATTTTTAAATGGTAAAGATCTTTCTAGATTCGTCAATGAAAATAATATATATATATATATATATAAGTGGAGAAACAACCTTAGCAAACATATAATTTTGCTAAGTAATTACTTTATAGAGAATGTTTTATGTAGATCATTATAGTAATTAACTGCTAATAAGAATAATCCATAATCATACACTATAGAAAATGCATTATTTCTAGTAAAAATTTCATCCATATCCAATTTTCTAAAACATTGAAGAATTATCACACAATTGCTCAAAATTTCTCCTATATTTAGTATCATCCTCGATTTCAATCAAATGAACTAAATAAGTAATATTTGTCTCATTCATTTTCTAATCAAGGGTACAGAAAATTAAATGTTCTATTGTTCAAATTATTTTTGGTTCAAATATAAAATTATTATTATGAACACCATTTAAGATTTGAAAATCAATAAAAAATAGAACACAAGTTTCTTGGATTTTAGTAGCTGAAGAAAAAGAATAGTATTTTGATATAAAGGATAGCTTCTTATCATGCAGACTACAAAAATATTCTTGTAGAATTGATAATCAAGTTTTCATTCAGTACATGTCCGATCATGAATTAGCAAATGCACCCAAACTCCAAAAAAGTCGCAATTGTTTCAAACCTTTTAGATACGAACCATTTTGAGAAGAAATATCATAATTTTTCTGCTTATTTAAGACAATGAAGATAAATACTTATCTGAATTTGAATTTTTTATCATGAGGTTTTGATTTTCAAGCTCCTGTAGTGACCCTCCTTTTTGACCCCGAAATGTCGACATTGATACATCTACGGTATTCACGTGTCGAACAACCAAGTGCTAAAAGGACAAATTGTTAGGGTAAAATGAAAACGAAGAAAGAAAAAGAACTAGAAAGAAGAGAACATAACATCTGAATCACATAATGGAATGATACCATATAATATCAAAAGAATATATAAAGTGCTACTCTAAGATACATAGCATTTTAGGGCATAATCCTAAGTACTATCATCGGTCCGGATAGTTATAACAGCTGTAACGACCCGCAAATCCGCACAATTCAAGTTGACAATAAACCATACATGTCCAAACCAAAGTGAACGGAAAGTCGGATAGTTATGGGAAAGAAAGAAGAAAGAAGAAGAGAATAGAAGAAAAAACTAAAACAACACAGAATCTCAGAATCGTAGTGGAACAACATATAATATAATATCAATAATCTTTACAAAAGAGAAACTATAATATACATACATCTATTAGAGTACAACAACAAATCACTAATCATCAGCCTGGAGAGTTATAATAACCTGTCCTCACAAATGCTATTAATTTTAACAACTAATGTAGCAGAAAATAAACATATATGTTAATACGGCCTGAAGACCTCCAGCTCGTCTGCTAAAGTTCCAAAGCATATAAACTACTGTAAATATGCTCGGTCTAACCCGAGCATTATAATAAAATAACACCCGAGTCAGTCTGGTATACCGGCATGAGAAAAATACGTCCAATTGAATTTAATGTTTATCAAAAACCTTTCAAATAAAGGTATCTCGTAAGACCATGCCTGTTAATCGACAGAATTTCTATCGGATTAGAAAACCATCGAAAAATTTCAAAATTAAAATATACCGCAAGCGCACGGTGTACTATTGAAGTACGTGGCAAGTACGGGTCGATCCGCAGGGAATTGTTGATTTTAAATCTCTATTCAATCAAATTAACCAAAGTTGAAAATGTGATTAGCTAAAAATGTAGAAAACTAGCAAAAGAAAATTGATAAAAATATGAGAGTGTGAAGGCAATTTAGAGGCAATTTCCACTCTCTAGATCACATAAATCAACAAAATTAAGTTTTGATCTCTCTTTTCTTGTCATTAGTGTAATTAGTTGATGTGCTTATCATAAGTATGGTATATTTGTGCTATTAATTAGCAGAATATAAACCATCAAACTATAACACAACCACTAATACACATTTAACTCTCATGAAATATGACAACAAAGTTGAAAGAAAAATCCATTTTAAGCATGACCTATTAACTATTGTTTAGAAATATAGGCCATCAAATTTTAATTTCAACAATCACTTTATTACCATCATCATATGTAGATGAAGAGGTAATCATTGTTTGTGATTGTTTAAGCATAGCTTATTTGGTGTCAATGGTATAGGCTATCAAATTCACATCAAAAACAACAAGTTAAACCACTTAAAATGATTCATTAAGCACAAAAAGAGAGCATAAACATCAAAATGTTGCATCTACATACTAGAGAGCTTCATTACCCCTAAATTGTTGGGATTAGCCTCTTATATTTGTTATCATATAAACAAATGTAGAAAGCAACATGAAACTAACAAGAGGAAAAAGAGAGCAAAATGTAAGGAAAAAACTGATCTACTTGCATAAAAGAAAATCTACACTACTAGCATGAAAGGAAATGAACATGTAACTAAAAGGAAACAATAATTAACATTGCATAAAATGAAAAGAAGATTACATAAAATAAAAATGGCTAAGTAGCCATGAAAATAGAAAGAGAGCTTTCTTTTTATTTTCCTAAGAGAAGTGACTAAGAGAAGAGAGCCTAAAAGAGAGACTAAGGAAGAAGAGGGTTACATGAAACATAAGGGGTATTTATACATGTGTTAAACCCTAATTCATATTTTTTGGGAATGCCCAAATTGCCCTTGAGGTAGTGTGGTGGCCAAGTAATCATTAACATCCACTAATCCCCCACTTAAATGTACATGAAGCTTTAATGTCCTTTTATCATGTGCTTAGCTCCTAATTGAAAATCAAGGTAAGTGGGTGGGGTCCTCCATGAACATCACTTTGAATTATTTCCATCTTCATTTGTTCTCTTCACTCTTGTGCATGCATATATCATCATGAAACCACTTGTATATGAATTCAAATTCCTACAAAACAATATAGAAATTTTCAATTAAATTTTAGAAAATTAATATATGCACAGAAATGACCATTTTGCCCTTGGATGAAGATGAATTTGTGAAAATTTGAAATAATTTGAATTTTGGTTTAAACAAGTTAAAATACCCGATATGATCATTTATTTAATTTAAATTGATTAACTATGGTGGTAAAAATATGCACATTTACGTGCACATCAATGCCGCACATAAACACGGACGGGTTTTTACCTTACGATAACCAAAACATTTTCTATAGAAAATCCAATGATATTATAATAATGTCTAGGGATTCAAAGTAAATATATAAAATAGCTGAAATTCTTGCATCTCACGTTTCAGCATAGTTGGGCACAACTAAATCCGTAAAGCTCGTAATGGAGAATGGATATCATACTATGACATGGTAAGGAACTACCTTCTGATGGTACATCCATAGCTAAAATGCGTCGGGGTCTAACAAGAACATCTTGTACCCTACCACAGAGGACGGGCCTACCACTTGACTAGTAGTACCGAATATGATCACCCCACTTTGGAGCCCGAAGCATACATTAGTAGATGGTAATTCATCGAGAATTGGGATGACCATACCCTGATGGGGGCAACACACATGTCCCTGCTACATGCCCAATTTTTGTCATTTCACGGTTGATGAGGCTCGAAGTTGCGTTTTATCTTTAGATAGCACTTCCCACTTGTAATGCTAAAACTTCCCTCCAAGCAACAATGCAACGTCAGCATTCATCCATACAAGTTCATTCTGGGATTGAACGAAACCGAAGGCACCACTTCTACTACATCCATTTTGGAATCACCCTCGGGATTAGTAGTAAGTAGCCCTTGCACTTCAAAGCTCCATTTCGATTATCTTCAAGATATTCTGATTCGAAACGCTTATGCCTGTTCGAAGTGGTTTTCGGATAACATATCTGATCCCAGTCTCTCCGAACCGACAACTTTAGTTTATAAATTGGCCAACAATTGATAGTCAGTTATTTAACTATCAAATAAACAACAACCCAACCAAAGATTAAATTTCCAAAAGGAAATAACACTGATCAAACCCTAGGCAGTACTAAGCCTCTTTAATTAATCTATTCGTTAATTAAAACACTTTTCAAGTATTTATCTCAAAATATCCTTACGAAGATATATTCTTAAAACTACTTTTAATCTTTCTATATTTGGAAAACATTTCCATACTTATATCAACGGTATAAGTGTATTCACAAACCATTTCATTTTAAACTTTTAGACAATGCCCCTATATACTTAAATCTGTAATAAGTATATTTAAAACTTTTGGGGAAACTTCTTATTTCTCAAAACATACTTTATTGGGTCAAAATGAATGTTGTGTAAAACATCGTTACGAAAACCCAAAAACACTAGTATAGAGATCCAATTAGTCATATTTAATATTAATTTTCGATGTCGAACTCAAACTATTTATTGGTTAACAATAAAGCCGGTCAAATTGGGGAACCATTAACTCTCAAACCTTAAATGAACAGCATTCTTAACTTCAACATAGATGTAAGTCACATACCTAAAAATTTAACATCAAATATAGGATATAGATATAAATGTAATGGCCCATAATTTAATCTCTATTTAAATGAATATTTAATTATATTTTTAAATAATTAATAAATGAATTTTTATTAACAAGTAAAACTAATTTAAATCATAACTAATGATGATAAAATCATTTTCAAAATTTGTTTGCTAATATATATAATACATAAAGAAATAGAAAATGTGACCGTAAATTAATTTTCGAAATATTAATTTTTCATTACGTAAAAGTTATTTAAAATATCATAACACTATTTTAAACACATATGCACACACTACAAACTATTTTAACATGATGAATACATGTGTATATGCATGTATATACTTCTCTTTAAAAGTGTATATATATAAGGATAAGGGAAAATATTTTATAAAGAAAAGTGTGTGTGTGTGTACATAAAAAATATCCTTTTCAACACATAATATAAGAGGATATGGCATGAATAGTGCATGAGAGGGGGGTACAAGGTGGATGGAAATGAGAGGGAGGGGGAGTGGAGTGCATGCATGTATACATATTATATTATAAGCACTTACATATTATTTTTTAAAAATTTACTAAGCCTATAAATACCCCTTACCTCTCATATTTCTCATTTTACAATCTCCATCTCCACTTTAAATTCCTAAGAAGCTTGAGAATATACCTTTATGGCCTATCTTCATATTTTCTAAAGTAAGAAAAATCACTTCTTTTTGCTAAAAATATCCTTTTTATTTCACAAAAACACTTCTATAAGCACTAAATTCTCCTCTTTGAAAATACAATCATCCAAACCTCACTAGCCTACACGGCCGAGCCAAAACTCCATATGGCCAAGCCCATTTAAGTGTTCGAGCAACCAAAGTTTTCAAATTTTGCAAGATCCTAAGTTGTATTCAAGTTTTAGCAAAAATTCGCCTTGAATTAGTAAAATTTCGTTGAGTAAAACTCCTGTTTTTGAAAAAGAAAACAACTTGTTTTTGATGAGCTATATGTTGTGAAAATATACTGTTTGTTCGTATTGAAATATTTGTTATGATGGCATATGATTATAAGTTCGTGGGTTAGCTTGGATTTGTGATTTTGGTTGTTAAATGATATGTTTGGATATGGATATGTGAATGGTTGATTATGATATAATGGTTGTGTGTTTATGAAAACAAAAACCAGGTTGTGTGATGAAATGGTTATGAAGTAGCATCCTGAAAGTTGCAAAGGACTTGACCTCCATTTTAAAACAAAAAGCTTGTTTTCCTAGTTTGGATTTAGTTAATGTTTTTTTCCAAATTTTCACCTTTTGTTGAAGTTCAAAACTCTTACATTTGTCTTTTAAAACATGTAGTGGCTAGAGTTAAAGTGAATTTTTTCATCTAAATTCTAGCGAACTGCGCTCATAGTGATAGTCACTATGGATGCAATTTGGAAAAATTCACGATTTCAAGTTTTAAAGTGATTTCTTTTGGATTGTTTTTGAAAACTCATTTCAAACTAATGAAGTAAGTAAAAAGGGTAAGTTTTTGGTTATTTAATAATTTATTTATTTTATTTACTAATTAGGGTAATTATTATTTAATTAGTTAATTAACCAATTAGATTAAGTAATTAGAGTTTAAGAATTTATTAACTAAGTTAAATATTTTTAATTAAGGAAGTTTAAAATAATGATTAATTATGATAAAAGAAAATTAATTTTATTTAATCAAGTTTATTTACTTTAATTAATTATTTAATTAGAGTTAGTTACTTAATTAATTATGTTTATAATTAAAGGTTAATTATCCACTTAGTTAAGGTTTAATTCATAAAGGAATGTTATTGATTTAAGTCAAATAAAACTTTATTTTTAAATTAATTTTTATCTAATTAAGGTTTAATTTTGACATAACCAAGCTTAATTAAGGTTTAGTTATTAGTTAGATAAATTAAGGCCTAACTAAGATAAATTAGGATAATTTTTAATTAACTTTTGATTGAATTAAGATTAATTAAAGTTTAATTAAATTTTAAACTTATGGTTTTATTAAAGTTTATTTGTTTTAAAGTTTCTTTCAAACTCCATCGGTTATTTATTATTAACCAATTTCTGGTTTTAGAAAATTGTTTTAAACCAAAGGATCTCTTGTCCATGCTATTCTATAGCCAAATGAATTAAAGTAGTTGTAATAAAATGTTGACACGTGTTATTGAAAGTAAGCCGACTTGTACTTATCACAATTACTGCCCTTCGGGAACGTGATGAATACAAGGGAGTTAATTTCGATAAGCGGGCCATGATAATCTAAGTATATGGAACATATGTTCATATGTAAATCTTTATATGTTGATAGTGGAATGGTCCACTATAAACAACTTGACCCTTTAAAATTATCGAATGTTGGTTTGGAAAGACAGGGACCGAATAGTAGTTGTTACCTGAAACCACTTCGAACCAACGGAAGCGTTCGAATTGGAAATAGTGAAGGCAAGGTCCAAGATGAAGACTTTGAAGTGCAAGGGCTATTTGCTACTAATCCTGAGGGTGATTCCGAATTAGGTATAGTGGAAGTTGTGCCTTCAGTTCATTAATCTCCAAACGACTTGTATGGATGAATGCTGACATTATGTCAAGATATGGAAGACAATGTTAGCATTCCAAGTGGGAGTGCTATATGTAAAATGGTAAAGACGCATCCTCAGGCCTCATCAACTAGGAATGACTAAAACAGGGGAGATGCAGCAAGCTTAAGTGGGTCGCTCACATTAGGGTAAGGTCACTCCTATCTAGAGTCCCTACTATAAACTCATGTATGCTTCTATACGGTTACTAATCCCAACCAAGGAGTGATCTCTTTCGGTACTTTCTGGCAAGGATAGGCGGTCTTGTGTTGGTAGGGGATCCCAACGAAGTCCTTTGTGTATTTTATCTAGAGATGCACCATGATGGGAGGTACCCCAGTAGCTCAGTCATTGTATGCAATCCATTTCCCAATAAGTGCCTTCGGTCTTAGTTGTATACCTATTATGCTGGAATTTAATTAATGTAATAATTTATGCTATGTTAATTATTTACTTGAAAACCCTAGACATAATGATAAAATCATTGGATTTCTATAATAAGTGTTTTGGTCATCGTAAGATAAAAATCGTCTGTGTTTATGTGCGGCGTGGTCTTACGTGGTACCCTTGAATTTCAAGAGTTTTAAAGTAATAATTCAGTTGTTAAAGTTTACTCAACCAGTCCCATGTCTGACCCGGAGTTTTATTTTCTTTTCCTAAAACCCTTGGGTACTCAAATTTGCATGAGTAGCCAAGTGATCTAGGTTTCTTATGGAAGCATTTTGAAGGAGCTAGAGCAGGTGGCTCCGCCGTTAGCTAGTTATTATCTTATTCCACTGTGTTATGTATGATCTATGTATTTTTGTATGGTAAGGTAGCTATATCTGTCCGATTAAAGGCTGTAATGTAATGATTCTGATGCGTTATTTAAATGGAAATGACTATGTAATATCCTATTTTATCTATTATATGTTATTCTGATATGTGGTGAGATTCTGTGATTGTGTAGTTTCTTCATATCTTTCTTTTTCTTCTACCTGTAATGACTGGTCTTTCGAAGTAAGAAAGGTGGTCATTACATTTTGGTATTAGAGCGAGTTTAAGCGAACACCTAGGCTTTGGGTTAGCGTCAACCTCAAGAGTGCGTATTTGTAATTTTTATTCATATATATATATATATATATATATATAGATCTGCTTGATAGGTTTAATTAGTACTCTTCTTTAAATTTTTATCTCATCCAAGTATTCTAAGATTATCTTAATATGTCAAGGTAGTAAGACATGAGTAATAGAGGTAGACGAGGTAGGGAGCATGTAGCACTACGACTATGAATGGCCGAACCCCAAATCTGAAGGAATTTGGATTGCTGAAGAGGCAGCGCCATAGCAGCCAAGAGTGAATTTCGCAATCTTAAACAAGGATTACACCAATTTAGGAGGAAAACTATTTAAAGGAATTGAGTCTATCATGGAAGCGCAAGCTTGGTTGCGATCGTGCAAAAATATTTTTAAAGGTCTTGGTTTATCCGATGAACAGAAAAGGTTCTTAGCAACATGCCAAATGCAAGAGGGAGCAGCAGCTTAGTGGTACTCCCTTACTGCAAATGGTCTAGAAGAAGAGTTTTTGTGGGCCTGATTTAAAGAAGTTTTTTAGGACCAATTCTTGCCAACAAGATAAAGGACCAGAATGTACAGGAACTTTATGGACTTGAAGCAAGGGGATCTATTTATAGCAGAAAATGAGACGAAGTTCAACGAGCTATCTTGTTTTGGCCGTAATTGATCAACACCCCATTAAAAAAATGGGATGTTTTTTTAGAGTATAAGAGAAGAGTACCATGAGAAAATGACTACTCACGTTAAAGGTACTTTTGTGGATTTGGTTGATATGGCTCTAAGGTACAAGGCCTTGGAAAAGAAGAAGCCTACTCTAGTAGCACCTAGTGGAAATACCATTGGAAACGGTTCTATCAAGAGAAAGTTTAATCCTAATTGGAAGAAGAAAGAAAAAGGAAAACATGGAGAAGGTCAAGAAGGCAAGCCTAAGGATAGAGGTTGTTATATTTGCAAGTAGATATGACATATTGCCAGGTACTGTCTAAATCGTGAAGCTCCAAAGCAGCAAAGTGGACCTATCTCCCCAATGGTCCAAAAGACTCTTATGGTAAAGGTTTTCCCACTCATGAAGAAGGTGAAGCAGTCTAAGGTGTACGCCATTAAGAATGAACCATAGACTTCAAAGGATGTGAAGGGAAAAGGCATCCTTGAAGGTACTTACTGATCAATGGTATTTTTGTTCGAGCATTATTTGATAGTAGTGACTCTCATAGTTTTATCTCTTTCGAACTAGTATATAAATTTTATCTTATTCTGAATATTGTAGAAAACCCCATGTGCGTGTCCAACCCCATAGGCGGGGTAACCCATTTAAATATGATTTGGGAGAATGTGCCAATTTCCTACCTTTCTCATCGCTTTTCTTGCGACCCGTATGTCTTAGACTTTAAAGGATTTGACATTATTCTTGGTATGGATTGGTAATCGAAATATGGAGCTGTTTTAGACTGTAATGAAAGAACTGTATCATTAGCAACCAATTTGGGGAGTATTTCTAAAGTACCATATGAAGAACTCGATATTCATATGTGTAGTTTCTTGTATGCCTTGGAGGAATCCTAAGAAAATTTAGGGTCTATTGAAGTTGTAGAATTTTCCCGATTTATTCGAAGAGGTTAAAAGTTCACCCCCGCACCAAGAGATAGAGTTCCACATTGATTTAGTCCATGGTGCAAGGCCCGTGGCTCAACCTAAGCTACGGATGGCTCCGAGGGAGAGAGAGGAGTTGGTAAGTCAAACCCAGGACCTATTAAGGAGAGGATTGATTAGACTCGGTTGTTCGAGTTGGGGGTTTGCTATGGTTTTTGCGGTTAAGTCTGATAGATCTTTAAGGTTTTGCATGGATTATAGGGAGTTGAATAAGCTAACAATTAGGAACAAGTACCCCTTACCCCGCATCGATGATCTTTTAGACCAACTTCATGGGGCTACGGTATTTTCTCAGATGGATCAAGCTACTGGATTTCATCAGTTGGGGGTTGCTGAAGATAGTATACCCTTAACTGCATTTAGTGGCCTTGACTGTTTCTTTAAGTGGTTGGTTATGCCTTTCGGGCTAACCAATGCATGTGAATATTTTGTAGATCTCATGAACCGTGTTTTCCAAGATGTTCTTAACAAGTTTGTGTTAGTTTTCATCGATGACATCCATATCTACTCCAAATCTGAGAAGGAGCATAAGCATCATTTGGAAGTGGTGTTGGAAACATTGAAGAGACATGTCCTGAGGGCGAAATTTTCTAAGTGCCACTTTTAGCAATTGGAAGTAAGATTCTTAGGATATATTATGTCAGGAGAAGGTATTTCAGTTGAACCAATAAAGGTGGAAACTGTTTAGGAATGGAAGTGACCATGGACTCCTATCGAAGTTCGTAGTTTCTTAGGTTTGGTTGGATACTATATGAGGTTTATTCAAGATTATTCTAAGATTTCCTCCCATTTGACAAAGCTAACTAAGAAGGGGGAGAAGTTTGTATGGACTCCTAAGTTTAAAGAAGTATTTTTAGAATTGAAGAAGAGATTGACAAGTGCACCAATTTTGGTTGTTTTAGATGGAAATAATAGATTCATGGTTTACACAGATGCTTATGGAGTGGGACTAGGCCCTGTTTTGATGCAGCATGGTAGAGTGATTGCGTATGCAAGCAGACAACTGAAGCCTCACGAGAAGAACTATGCTACGCAAGACCTGGAATTGTTGGCTGTTGTCTTTGCATTGAAAATGTGGCGGCACTACTTGCTAGGTAAGGATCTTTCTATTCCTCTTAGTTATTTCTTATCTTTAGAGATTTTAGGAGTAAGTTTTCTTTCTTGACAACATAGATGATTGGAATTCCTGGCGGCTTATGACTTGGATATTCTTTATATACTAGGAAAGGCTAATGTGGTGGCGGACGCCTTAAGCAAGAATGTCGTTTTGACCCTTTTGGAGGTTGCCCTGACTCTCCTAGAAAGAATAGTGAGCGAGCAAAGAGTGGACAAAAGCTTAGTGGCAATCATCAGGAAGGTTGAGGAGGGACAGTGTACAAGTTTTAAGATTGATAACGGAGGAGTTTTGAGGATGAATGGACGGATCTATGTACCGAATGTAAACGGTCTTAGGTAGGAAGTTTCATCAGAATGCCATCATTCTAAGTTGAGTATCCATCCAGGTGTCTCAAAGATGCATAGGTACATGAAGCGGATGTTTTGGTGGAATGGAATGAAGAGAGTTATCTCGTGCTGTCAACAAATCAAAGGTGATCATCAGAAGACAGCCAGATTATTATAACCCTTGGAAATACCTAATTAGAAATTGGAAATGATATCAGTGGATTTTATCGATGGTTTACCCAGAACCAGAAAAGGAAATGAAGGAGTATGGTTATCGTGGATCGGCTAACGAAGAGCGCATATTTTATTCCAGTGAAACCAACAAGGACCGCTGCTTCTTTAGTTGAAATTTTTGTGAGAGAGATAGTCAGGTTGCATGGAGTTCCTGTGGGTATTGTAAGTGATCGAGACCTCATATTTACTAGTCAATTTTGGGAAGCATTGCAAACAACTCTAGGAACAAAGTTGAGCCTAAGCACAATATACTACCCCAAAACGGATGAATAGATGGAGCAAATGAATCGGATTCTAAAGGATCTCTTAAGAGCGTGTTTTCTAGATTTTGGTGAATCATGGGAGGATCATCTGCATTTAGTTGAGTTCTCCTATAACAATAGCTTCCAAACAAGCATCGGTATGGCACTTTATGAAGACCAATATGGAAGACCGAGCAAGTCACCAGCGTGTTGAGTTAAGACGATAAATAGACTAGTACTTGGGCTGGACATGATCCAAGAGGCTATCGAAAAAGTTGCAGTGATTAAGAAAAGAATGAAGAAAGCCCAAGATCACCAAAAGAGTTATGCGGATAAGAGGCAAAGAGATTTGGAGTTTGTGGTTGGAAACTTTGTGTTTATAAAGATTTCGCTAATAAGAGGAGCTGTAAGATTTGGGAAAGCAGGAAAGTTAGCTCCAAGGTATGTTGGACCTTTCCGTATTCTTGGGAGAATCGGATCGCTTGCTTATAGGGTCGAGTTGCCAAAGAGATCGGCGGCAGTTCAAAATGTGTTCCACATGACTCATTTGAGAAAATATGTTCATGACCCATCTTTGATTATGGAGCCATTGGTTCAAGAGGAATTGGAAATAGAACCGAACCTAACAGTGGTTAGACATCCAGTTTATGTTGTGGATTAGGATGAAAAGAGATTGCGTAACAAGGTGGTGCGACTAGTCAAGGGTCAACGGAGTGAGGATCCAAGAGACTGCATTTGGGAGACTGTGGATCGTATGAAAGAAGCTTATCCCGAGTTGATGTTAGGTTAGCTAATCATAGGTGGTATGTATAGTATATGTTTGTTTGCTATGGATGCTTAGTGCATGTCTTTTTATGTGTTTATGATATGAATATATAGTTTTTGGCATAGTTTGAATTATTTCCTTGTTTGCTAATTTCGGGACGAAATTCTTTTAACGGGGAGAGTGTAATGACCTAGAATTTAATCGCTATTTGGATGAATATTTAATTATATTTTTAAATAATTAATAAACGAATTTTTATTAACAAATAAAACTATTTTAAATAATAACTAATGATGATAAAATCATTTTCAAAATTTGTTTACCAATATAGTACATAGAGATAGAAAATATGACTGGAAATTATTTTTCGACATATTAATTTTTCATTGGTTAAAAGTTATTTAAAATGTCATAACACTACTTTAAACACATATGCACACACTACGAACTATTTTAACATGATAATTACATGTGTATATGCATGTATATACTTCTCTTTAAAAGTGTATATATATAAGGATAAGAGAAAATATTTTATAAAGAAAATTATACACACACACACATATAAAAATACCTTTACCAGCACATAGTACAAGAGGATATGGCATGAATAGTGCATGAGAGAAGAGGGGTACAAGGTGGACAGAAACGAGGGGGAGGGGGAGTGGAGTGCATGCATGTATATATATATTATATTATAAGCACTTATATATTTTTTCTAAAAATTTTCCTAAGCCTATAAATAGCCCTTACCTCTCATATTTCCCATTTTACAATCTCCTTCTCCACTATAAATTCCTAAGAAGCTTGAGAATATACATTCATAGCCTCTCTTCATATTTTCTAAAGTAAAAAAAAATCACTTCTTTTTGCTAAAAATCTCCTCTTTAGTTCACAAAAAACACTTCTACAAGCTCTACAACTCTCCTCTTCCAAAATACAAGCACCCATACCCCACTAGCCTACATGGCAAGCCCAAACTCCATATGGCCGAGCGAATTTTAGGTGTTTGAGCTACCAAACAAATTTTACAAGATCCTATGCTGTTTTCAAGTTTTAGTAAAAGTTCGCGTTGAATTAGTAAAGTTTCGATGAGTAAAACTTTTGTTTTTTGAAAAGAAAACAACTTGTTATTGATGAGCTTTATGTTGTGAAATTACAATGTTTGTTCTGTTGAAATATCAAGTTTTTTTGATGGCATATGATTATAAGTTTGTGGTTGAGCTTGGATTTGTGATATTGGTTGTTAAATGATATGTTTGGATATGGATATGTGAATGGTTGATTATGATATGATGACAGTGTGTGAAAACAAAAACCAAGTTATGTGATGAAATGGTTATGAAGTAGCACCTTGAAAAGTCGTAAAGGACTTGAGATCCGTTTTGAAACAAAAACTTTTGGATTTAGTGAATGTTTTTTTCCAAGTTTTTACCTTTTATTGAAGTTCAAAACTCTTCTATTTGTATTTTAAAACATGTATTGGCTAGAGTTAAAATGAAGTTTTTCATCTAGAAATCAATTCTAATGAACTGTGCTCATAACGATAGTCGCTATGGATGCAGTTCGAAAAAATTCATGATTTCAAGTTTTAAAGTGATTTCTTTTGGATTATTTTTGAAAACTCATTTCAAACTAATCAAGTAAGTAAAAAGGTTAAGTTTTCGGTTATTTAATAATTTATTTATTTTATTTACTAATTAAGGTAACTATTATTTAATTAATTCATTAAGAAATTATGTTAAGTAAATAGAGTTTAAGAATTTATTAATCAAGTTAAATATTTTTTAATTAAGGAAGTTTAAAATAATGATTAATTAAGATAAAAGAAAATTAATTTTTATTTAATCAAGTTTATTAATTTTAATTAATTATTTAATTAGAGTTAATTATTGAGTTAATTGTGTTTATAATTAAAGGTTAATTATCCACTTAATTAGGGTTTAATTCATAAATGAATGTTATTTGATTTAAGTCAATTAAATCTTTATTTTTAAATTAATTTTTATTTAATTAAAGTTTAATTTTGACTTAACCAGGCTTAATCAAGGTTTAGTTATTAGTTAGATAAATTAAGACCTAAATAAGATAAATTAGGGTAATTTTAATTAATTTTGATTTAATTAAGATTAATTAAAGCTTAATTAAATTTTAAACTTATGATTTAATCAAGGTTTATTTGTTTTAAAGTTTCTTTCAATCTCCATTGGTTATTTATTATTAACCAATTTCTTGTTTTAATCAATTGTTTTAAACCAAATGATCTCTTGTCCATGCTTTTAAGTGGCCAAATGAATTAAAGGTGTTGTAATAAAATGTTAAAACATTTTGTTGAAAGTAAGTCGACTTATACTTATCACAAATACCGCATTTCGAGAATGTGATGAATACAAGGGAGTTAATTTTGATAAGCGGACCATGATAATCTGAGCATATGGAACATATGTTTATGTGTAAACCTTTACATGCTAATAGTGGAATGGTCCACTATAAACAACTTGACCCTTTAAAATTATCCAACGTTGGTTTGGAAAGATAGGGATTGGATAGTAGTTATTACCCAAAAACCACTTCGAACCAATAGAAGTGTTCGTATTGGAGATAGTGAAGGCAAGGTCCAAGATGAAGAATTTGAAGCACTAGGGCTATTTGCTACTAATCCCGTGGGTGATTACGAAATGGGTATAGTGAAAGTAGTGCCTTCAATTCGTTCTTCTCCTAAACGACTTGTATGGATGAATGCTGACATTGTGTCAAGATCTGGAAGAGAATGTTAGCATTCCAAGAGGGAGTGCTATATGTACAACGGGGCAGACGTAGTCTCAGGCCTCATCAACCAGGAATGACTAAAACAGGGGAGATGCAGTAAGGCTAAGTGGGTCGCTCCGATTAGGGTAAGGTCACTCCTATCTAGAGTCCCTACTATCAACTCATGTATGCTTTCGTATGGTTTCTGATCCCAACTGAGAGATGATGTTATTCGGTATTATCTAGCAAGGGGTATACTGGTCTTGTGTTGCCAGAGGATCCCGACGAGGTCTTCGGTGTTATTTTATCTAGAGATGCACTGTGATGGGCGGTACCCCAGTAGCCCAGTCATTTTATGGAATCCATTTCCCAATAAGTACCTTCGGTATTTGTTGTATACCTATTATGTTGAAATTAAATTAATGTAACAATTTTGGCCATGTTAATTATTTACTTGAAAACCCTAGACATTATGGTAATATCACTAGATTTCTATAATAACTGTTTTTGTCATCGTAAGGTAAAATCCCCTACGTGTTTATGTGCAGCGTGGTCTTACAAGGTAACCTTGAATTTCAAGAGTATTAAAGTAATAATTCAGTTGTTAAAGTTTACTTATACCGGACCCTTGTTTGACCCAGAGTTTTATTTCCATTTCCTAAAACCCTTAGGTACTCAAATTTGTATGAGTAGCCAACTGATCCAGGTTTCTTACAGAAGCATTTTGAAGGAGCTGGAGCAGGTGGCTCCACCGTTAGCTAGTTATTATCTTATTCCGCTGTGTTATGTATGATTTATGTATTTTTGTATGGATAGGTAGCTATACTGTCCGATCGAAGGCTGTAATGTAAAGATTCTGATGCATTATTTAAATGGAAATGACTACGTAATATTCTATGTTATCTATTATATGTTGTTCTGATTTGTGGTGAGATTTTGTGATTGTGTAGCTTCTTATCTTTCCTTTTCTTCTAGCCTTAATCACTCGTCTTTCGGAGTAAGATAGGCGGCCATTACATAAATCTCGTATACTATAAAAACATCTTCTTTCGGAAATCATCTACTATAATAACATTGTTATAGTCTATGTCTTCCTTACTTTTTCGAAAGCATTTATTATAACAAAAATGTTGAAATCTATATCTTCAGACCACTTAACACATTTTAAATCGCTTTTAAAACCATTAAACTCCATTTGAAAATATCATTTTCAAAACATTCCTTTAAAAGATTATTTTATCTTTTAAAACGCGAATATATTTCCTTGATAAAAATCCATACTTAAATTTCAACATAATCATTACAATATTTATAAAACTATTTTTATAAATCTCTTTCTATTTTATAAACCTTCTTTTTTTATAAAATCCCTTTGTTTATAAACCCCAATTATAACTCTATTCCTTTATAAATTTCACTTATTCAAGAAAACCCTTTTTAAAACATCAATTACAATCTGTTTCTAACGTTTCTTCCATATTTATAAACTAGTGAGTGGCCCGTGCTACGCATACGGGCAGTTATGATATTCTTAAGTATTAGTTACATTTTGTCCAATGTTATTGTAAAATTGTTATATTTGAGTTTCTTTGGGTTTATTGCATGTATGAACTATAGTTGGATTGATGTTTTGAACTATACTCCCATTTTCCTTTATCGCTTCCAGGTTATAGTGTTTAGAAGAATTAAACATAGTTTGTATTAATGAATAGTTAAGAATCTATGAAAAGTCAAGATAGCATCTAAGATGATGCCAACTAACATGCAACTATTACGTGCCAATATAAAATTGTGAAAACTATAACCTTTGTTGCTAATGCATAACTGTAAAAGAGTAATAAGAAATAAGATGTATATCCACCCATTTCTCACATTGGGTCAACTTATATCGACAAAGTTATTTCATTCCCTCTCTTCTCTTCGTGTGTGTATATGCAAAAATCTCCATGCAAAATTTGAAACCATTTGGAACCTTTTAAATCATTCAAAAAAGAAATTTATTATTAGACCAATACTCATTATGCAAAAAAGAAAATATTATTAGGATTTTATTTTGATCAAATTTTCAAAGTTATCTCCATTGTATCAAACTCAGAAGGAGACACTAAATTTGTTTACATATCTTTTCCGTGGACTACAATTCATGAAGTTTTCCACAAACAAAATTAGAATATATGGATTTATAATCATAATGTAGCTCCTATTAATCCTTAGAATAAGATATACTCAGTTCAGTCACTAACATTAAAGAATATATTTTAAAATATCAAGTAATATATTTAACAATATGTATGTCGTGTACATATAGAAAAAAAATCTATATATCTTAATAAATAGAAGGCTGCTAAACAAAATCGTTGAACTTTTATGATTGTCTATGTTTGACCCATCTTGGTTAGATCCAATTTTTTTATTTTTCACTTAAAAATAAGTGTAGGATCCACTGTTAATAACCAACCAATAATAAATAAAATAGGAGCATAGCCACTTCCAATGTGACTAATTATGTTAGCACCAGTGCAAACCCGTGCTACGCACACGGCTATTGTAAAAATAGTAGGTAGTATAATTATGTGATAAAATGAATTAGTTTTACAATGTTATTGCGGTTATTGATATGTAATCATGGTTGATTTGAACATTTTATGTAAATAATTTAGTTAGCCTCCTTTTCTTATCCTGTAGTTTTCGTCTATCATGTAGTGCAAATTTTTTTGCACATATCTTCTGTGTTAGGATTATGTCTACCTGGGTTAGTTGAACATATATTATTATCACTAAGCTGAAAATACAGAAAGTTTAACATCATGCAATAAACTACATAGAAGGCATTAGGATAATCAATAATATTGACATAATAGAACATAGAACCAACTATTAATGGAGACTATTATAATATGGTATGCCATTTTCTATTTATCTTCTGAAAAATTAGGTAATGTTTAAAACACTTCCATATAAAAATTGCATTCTTTCATTGCTTTTATGAGCATATCTGTCTAAAAAGATATCTTCCAATATATTACTGCTTCATAATCTTCATTTCAAAAATGATTGGCTGGAGAATGCATTTGAAGCTTTATTGACTTTATAAGATCTAGTTAATAAGCCTGAATGCCTTCTTACATAGACAGTGAATATGATCGGGATTGGATGGATTAAAAAGATGTCTTGGAATTTAACGGGTTCCTTCAACGATAATAGGTTCATAATTTAATGTATTGCAAAGTTCACAATATATGGGTACATTTTAAGATTACTATAAACATATATTACCAAATAAATAGGCATAAAGAAAGCATCATAAAGTTATGAATAACTATATAAAGCTCTAAAGTTGGTTTGGGATACCATCCCCTTGGGTTAATGACCACGTAAATAAAGCTCTAATAAACTATATATTTCCAAAGTCACTTAACAGAGATGTCGTACTCAAAGCATGTCATGCTTGCAAAATTAAACAAAACATGTTAAAATCAACACAGACACATCATTTAGATACATGTCAACTGATTAAATAAATTAAAATAAAAAACAGTGGAAAAGGCATTCATTCCTTTTGAAATGTATGTTTAAAATTCTAATCATTTTTTGCATATTGGACATAAATTAGTAGTCATTGAAACTTTTACTTGCGCAGATTGGTCTACAATAACATTGCAAGTGGCTAGGTATATAATAGGAGAAAGTCGGTAGATCTGAACAATAAGGCTGAATCTATTCCTCTGAACTGTAAACCTTGAACTCATTTCACTAATTTAAAAATAAAATAAAGTATGCTTCACAAATTTAGAAAGCTTTTAAGTCCAAAAAGTGTTAACGTAAATTTGGCATTTTGTATGAATAGTACATGTTGCACTTTTCAACTAACAATCTGATGAAAAATCAAAAGATCAAAAAATAAACCTTTCATGGTATGTCATCTATGATTTATCAACTAAAATGTTGAAATATATATACAAAAACTCTCATGGAAATTGCTCTAAACAAATTTAAGATATTATATTATTCAGAGAAGCAAGTTGAAATGAGCCTTTAAAAGTAGTTGAGGTCAAAGATGCAGCTTATACCCTCAAATGATAAAAGATATTTACAGATATAGAGTTAAATGTGTTTCCCAAGAATATAAATATGGATAAAACTTGGAAATCAAATATAGGTTTATTCCCAATGCTGCTTGTAGATTTTATAATTGGAGAAAATCTGGGAATTTAGGCATAATAATTTATATCAAAGTTAAATTGTGTGATCAAAAAAGAATTACCTGGACAACAGTAAAAAAATGTGTATTTTCCTTCAAATAGTAGGCAAATTATCATAGTCATACAAAAAGACAGATGTAAATTTATTCAAGCAAAAACATCATTGATTCTATTGTAGAATTAACATAACAGCTCACAAAATATTAAAATTAAATTATGTAGTTTAAAACATCCTAAAAGATATGCACAACATAATGATATATTTAAAATCGCTTTATGAATACCAAAATACTCGTTGTAATGCGATGACCCAATAAAGAAACTGAGAAATTAAAAGCCAATTTTGATCACAAATAAACAAAAATAAATGCAACTGCACAAAACATGACTTTTCGAAGAAACAACATCAATGTTGGGAAACTCATAGGATTTTAAATTAAATTAATTTAAACCATGCAACTGTTAGTTCTGCAACTTGGACGAACTGAAAAACAATCACATATCAAATACATTTAAAACCATGCTTTAATTTCATTGGCATAATCAAGGTAAGATATCATTATGTTCAATCTAGTATTTCTGAAATGATCTGATAATAGATGTGCTTTTTAGAAAGATTTCCAACTGTTCAAGAGAGAGAGAAATCGAGATGATGAAAGTTAGTAATTTAACCATCCAGACCTTATAATATGTTGATTCACATACACACACACACATATGTATATATATATACATATGTGTGTGTACGTGCGCGTGTATGAGAATTATATCATTGTTTTTGGTAAATAAATTGAATAAATTTGTTGTAATTATTTTGCCAAATTTTCTATTCAGCTTTATTCTAGCACAGCTTATCATAAATTACAAACTAATTATAATAACATAGGTTGGTACTTAATTTATAATAATGCACTTCTATTTGGTCCTAAATTGAAGTAAATGAATTGCATTAACAACAGGCGGACAAAAAATCCTCAATTTTTACCTAAACATCTAAAAGTTTGTGTAAGGCAGATATTTTTATTCTGGTTCTTGCAACTTATTATAGAAGAAAATATGTCGCAATGCGTGTAATTAATTAATTATAGTGTGTTATCTTATATTGGCCTAGTGTTGTTATTTTAGTGACTTGGGTCGGAAATTAGATGTCGTTAAAAAGATGTATATTTATTTTGTTCTCGCATTAGAGTTATCAGGAAGAAAAGAAAATAAGTGAAGTACCATAAAGAAAAATTAAACCATTAAATAGTATAAAGGGAAGGTAAATCGCTAGAATATCAAATAGTGAAACTGAACGATTTAATGAATTACAAAGTCACAGGTTCAACAAACTTACACAAACCTTGGCTTTTTCTAGTTCGAGAATAGCTCGAGCACATGATGTTTTATTCATTTGAAGTTGTTCTTTGAACTTGTTTTACTCCTAGGCCAAATTGAGTTCTGAATTTATGCAAATGCTCATTGGTCAGCAGTGGTATTCCATGGAAGACCGGAAAGCCTTTTTCTGAGAATATGCCTTGGTACTCCATCTTCATTATCAGCCAACTGAAAATTCACCCTCAACAAATAACTAACAACTGCTTACACATATAGAAACCGAGCACTTGATGAAATTCTAAAAAGTTATCAAAAATACCAATATATATATATAAGGGAAAAGAAACCTTCATTTTAAGTTTGAAACCTAGTATAAACCTACTTCAGCATCTCCGCTTTGATAAAATGTTAGGAACTTTTGCAAGCAATCAACATAAGATGTGAAATCTTCTAGCAATTCAAGAAATTAAATGTAAGTTTGTACCATAAATTCATTTGTGGTGTTTTTCTCCATTATGTATCATACCTAAAACTATGAACAAATTTTCCAAATTGTTATTTAAGTAGAAATTAATTTAAGTAGAAAGAAATCATATTAACCTAATGGCATATTTCTAGGACCACCATTTTAAAACAATTATGCATGATGATTCTGTTGCACTACAATGTATGCAAACTTGTAAAGTTTGGTTTCTCCTAATGATATTTCAAAGTGTGGGAAACAATATTTATTTTGATATGTAAATTGAGGAGATAAATGTTTTGAAGATAAGAATAATAGGTAAACTAAGATTACAACTAAATGAACTAATTGGAGATTTGACAAAATTTGCTAAACCGACTAAGCTCATAACCAAAATCTGGTTAGATTGAAATTTTTTCACATGAAAACTTATAAAGAAATTATTTACCACTATATCATGAAAATTATTCAACATGGCCCGGGGAAATGGATGACTTTTAGTTTTCTATTTACTATCATTTTTATTGGTTGTTATTTCTATATTCTGCAACCTCAACCAAGTTTTGACCATAGTAGAAAAGTTCAAAATTGTTTCATACTATCAGGACAATTAAAGATACATGTCTCCAACCAAAATCTCTAAACCAAAATCTCTAAGGTTTAACTATCACAATTCACATCGCTGACTTAATTTTTTTTTAAATAACAAAAAAACATTTCAAGAACCATTGTAGTGAATATTTTTACAATCATTGGTATGGACTGGCATATGAAATCCATCCTTAGTTTTGAAACTTTTACCAATGGGTGATAATTATGAGATTAAAATAGTCATGTAGTTTGTTAGTTTTTATTGGTTATAGGGTTAACAAATATAAGTTTCCAATCATTGTCGCAATTAAAAATAAATGCATCAATAGCTTATCAATGTGGTTACCTCAGACTCCATCGTAGATCTGAACCGATTATTTCTGGCAGGCTTTTACCAATGATTATATTAGGTCGTTTTTCTGGTCGCTGTCCTGATTGCTGATTGTTGGTAGTTACCTCTTTCAGAAGCTAGGGTATATACAGTAGATACAATGTCAAATTTGTTGTGCAAATCATGTTTGTAATAGTGTTGAATGGATTAAAACTCACCTTTTGAGCGGCTCATTACCTTCATTAATATCCAAATTAGTGTACATACAAATTGCAGTAGTTGACCTGTGGGTAAGCTTACTTGTAATACAGAGTATACACAATCAAATAGGGTTAGCAATGTGGTTACCTCAGACTCCATCGTAGATCTGAACCGATTATTTCTGACAGGCTTTTACCAATGATTATATTAGGTCGTTTTTCTAGTCGCTGTCCTGATTGCTAATTGTTGGTAGTTTCCTCTTTCAGAAGCTAGGGTATAGATACAGTAGATACAATGTCAAATTTGTTGTGCAAATCATGTTTGTAATAGTGTTGAATGGATTAAAACTCGCCTTTTGAGCGGCTAATTACCTTCATTAATATCCAAATTAGTGTACATACAAATTGCAGTAGTTGACCTGTGGGTAAGCTTACCTGTAATACAGAGTATACACAATCAAATAGGGATCATTATTATGCGAATAAGCTATAGTAGTTGGCTGATAGTTGGAGAATATACCAAGGTAAGTTCTAACAGTAATCAAGCAAGGGTTATAGTCTTATTGTTTTCATCTAGCGCAGATTGATCAACCAAGGAAGTTTTGCTTCCCCACAAAGTAGCCGAAATTCGGTTACCACTTCACACGGTTGAAAATGAAGTTTAGTAATAAGCAGATCATTACTTCATTGAGATAGTTATATTGTATGCAGAAAACGCTATGGTAAAAAATATCAGTGCAAGTATAATATAAGTTCATACTTAGGTGTGACCGAGTCATTGGTAGTCGACTGGTTAACGACCTCACCATTTCTTATAATGCGTAAGGACCAAAACTTAGTTGAATTTGTGTTCAGCTAAGAATTATGTTTGTAGTAATAATTTTTAAGTGGTTTATTTATGTACGTACATGTTGATCTTCAAATCTCGCAGACTGGAAAGCAGTAGCCATTAAATAACATGAAAGAGAATTGAATAATAATTTTCTAAAAATAATAAGCTTTAAATTTAGAGAAAATATTAAACATGCTTCAAAACTCCCTTCGTGATGTAGATGTACTTGAATATAGCTCAATTAAGTAAATAAAATAAGAAAAAAAGCGAAGGAAATATTTTTAATGTATTAAGAAATTTTTTTAACTTATATATTCCTATTCCACAAAGAACAAAAAAAGCCAATAATCGATGGAAGTCGAAGTGCAGCACAAGACATAGTTGAATAGCTTTGACGAACCTGGTAATGACTATTAATCTTGCATCAACCTATTAGATGATCAACCTCTTAATCACTGGAAATCATTATACCCCAACAATCTAGTATTTGTGACTACACGCATCTAACTGGCACAAAGACAAAGATTGGTGAAAAAATGCTATGTTTGAGTGGATCCAGTAAGCATCAAGAAAAACAGAGTTAAAGGAAAACATAGATAAGTTCTAAACAAAATCATTTAATAGCTATTTAATAGCATTTCTATCATAACCTATTTATAAAAAATATTGGTAGAAATAACAAAAAAACTATGAACAACAATAAGCAATCATGTTTATTGAAAATCTAATTTGGACCGACCAAGCAGAAGGAAAGTAAAGATGTTTCATTTATCTAATCCATATGGATCACTACCATAAAGGATTAACCAACACTTATTTAAAAAGAAAACATTGGTGAATAAAATGTAATGTTTGGTTGCATTTAGCTAGCATCACGCAAAACAGACCATCAGAATACATACAGAAGTTCCAAAAAAATCAAGTATTAGCTATTCAATAGCTCTTGTATTATTATTTACCAATAAGAAATGTAGGTAGAAAACTAAAAAAGTATGAAAAGTCATAAACAATCATGTTTATCAAAAAAATAAACAAAAACCAACCAAATATAGGATACAACATTGCAACAATAAGAACAACAGATAGGGAAGATGAAAACAAAAATGAACTTAGACATTCAATTAGTGGAAACAAAACTCGTAAACTGTAAATTAGAAACGTTACCCCTATGAATAACAGCAGCAGTAGATATTCGTTGGCTCATGAAATGGTGGGATTAACTAAGGTGATATGGCGGATGAATCTGAAATCCCCTAAATTGACAACGACGACGATGTTATCAGGAGGCGAAGACCGTTGTCAATCGGTCGGACCGAGATTTTGAGTGTGGTAGGAGGAGAGTTCAACGTCGGCGAATGGGTAAAGGCACAAATTGGGGGTACGGTAATATTCAGTGTTTGGACGATAAGGGAAAGAAATAAAAAGGGCTGGAGTAAAAGGAAGAATCGTAGAGAGGGAAACAAACAAAGAGAAGTAAAAAGACGGAACTGTTCATTTCACAAAATTCTTACGGAGACTTCTGAGAGTGGAGAAAGAGAGAATGATTTAGGGTTAACTCGTAGACTATTCAGTTGCCAAATTTCAAGGGGGCCTGTGTGAGCTTGAAATTTAACTCACTAATAATAATATAGTATAGATTCTTGTTATACCCAATGGCAAAGCTATATGATCCATGAAGAAAGCAAAAAATACATGATTAAACTAATATACACCATCATCCTTACAGTTGGTGTAAGTTAGAAGTCACCATTCATAAAAATCGAAATAAATTATCTTTTAAAATATGAATAATTTCTTAACGAAATTAATTACAGAAATATATTATTACCACAAAATCCATAATTTAAAATTTATCATTACATAGATTAAGAAGCTTTTTGCTAGTATGAATAGGTGAATTCTGTAATATTGGTTGTCCACTCTTGTTCTAACTATGTAACCTATAGAAGGATTTCAAATAAACTTGAATTTTCCCGTTACTATGTTCCCAACTTTCCAATGAGTGAAATCCTTCAAAACATTATAAAAATGTCCATTCTCTTTATTATGGATCTTTTTGTAAAATATAGATCATGTTTAAGTAACTATTGAATTGGCACATCAGGATAGGAGATGCATAGACCACATGATTTGAATCCGTAAGTCAGATAAGATGTAACATAACAACAAAATTCACTACTCCTACTGTTTGGCTTGACCAGTATTCAAAAATAATATTCTTTACTCAGAATAAGATATAAAACACATGATATATTTACAGTATACAACATAAGAATGTGTGAAGAAATCCTTCGTTGTGAACTCATCTCTGTCATTGTTAACCCTATTACAATACTCCTTATCTCATAGAATTTGCTTGTCTTATATGTCCCCGGTAATCTTAGTTCAAGGTACATTGCATCATCATCATCAAAGTCCGGATATATAAGTCTTGTGTGACCTCACACCATTGAATGTACCTCAGACTCCCTATAACATGTGCTTTGATTTCATTGAAATGTGATCAGTATTCAGATTTTCAAACTGGAAAATGATTTATCTTCAATGGAAAACAATTGCTCACCTTCAAATCCTTATTGTGTTTTGACAATTCATATCTCATGCCCCTTCATAGACAACACAGTAAGATGCTTCTTCATTGACAAAATCTTTATTTGCAAACTCCCAGTCGCTATAGCATGTCGCATGCACATTGTCTTTTGCAATGGCCAACGCATAGAAGACAACACCATAACTAATTTCATACCATATTGTCATCATACCTATAAAGAGAAGAAGTCTTGGATAATTATTAACTCTATTATTATTTGCTGGTGTTGGATATTCTCCTCTTTTATTCCCACCCACCCACACGTACACGGTAGGCATGTAAGTATGTTATTAGAAGGAAGCAATAGTTATTTAGCCATAATTAAATAAAGTACATATACAAAAAATAAAGCAATTTGCGATAGAAATATAAATTATTTAAACGGTACTGTAAAATACTTTATTGTCCTTACTTTAATAAATAAAGTCAATTAAAAGGTTTATATCTAGTTTGTTAGCCCTTCCGACAACCTATGAAGCAAAATTGTTTCGTTATGCAGTGTTGTACTGGTTCTAGAATGAATCTATAATTTTGTAGAAAAAAGGAAAAAAAAGGAAAAAGAAAGAAAATCATCAATGACATATGCAAATAATATGTTTTGTTAAGTGGGAAGCATGGATACATATTTCATCTTCCAAGTAGGTACTACAGTGTGTAGAAGACACTGAAATTCAATGTTTAAACAGTCTGTGCCTATAGTACAAAAACTATGCTCTTCTTAAAATAAAATTTTCGGGAAGTAGAAAGCAATATAAATGAAACATAGAATTTTAAAATGCTTCTTAACGCCTTTTTTGTAATTACTCTATATCAAATATCTAAAAAATACATAAATAACCTTTAATCTATTATCACTGGAAGCAAGCATTGAATCAAAATTTGTAACGACCCGTATTTTTACGGATCGAAACATCGTAAAACTGTTGTCATTAGATCGATAGTATTGTTAAGCCGTTCAGAGTTTAGGTCGTTAGTGTTGTTAAGTCGTTTAGAGTTTAAGTCGTCCAGGGTTTAGGTCGACTAGAGCTTAAGTCGTGTGGTAGCTTAGGTCGTGGGGTAGGTTAGGTCGGATGAACGACTTAAAAGAATGGAGCGACCTATAGGATTTTGACCGACTTAAGGAAGTTGACGACTCAAGGAATAGACGACCTAAGGATTGGAACAACTTAGGAGTTAACGGCTTAAGTTAGTAAGAGACTTAAGGAATCGGCGACTTAAGAGTTAGCGGCATAGGGATAGCGACCTAGGAAACTGGGGCGAGCTAACGACTTAAGGAGATAGGTCGTGAGCGACTTAGGAGCGAGCTAAGGTTAGGTCGTAAGTCGTGCACGTGTGTTATGGCTTAGGATGTTGTACAGTTAAGTCGTAGGGTTTTCTTAGGTCGTGGACGAGTTAAGATAAGTCGTTGAGTCGCTATGGCATGTTTAGTTAGGTCGTAGACGACCTATGATAGTATGCTAGGTGTAGATAGGTCGTGAGGTGTTAAGTCGTAACCCAGCTAAGTCGCAAAGGTATTGAGTCGTTAGGTCGCGCATATGTGTTAAGTCGCGCAAGTGTTAGGTCGCGACTGTTGTTAAGTCGTAGGTCGTAGGTCTTCATAAGTCGTGAGTCGTGGAGTTTTCATAAGTCGTGGACGACTTAAGGAGCGAACGACTTAGGTATTTCAGCCTATAAATACACGGTTCTACTTCACTTTTTGGGATCCGGATTTTGAAGCGATGAAGTGCTGCTATTTTGAGAGCTTGAGTTCTACACTTCTTCACTTCTTTTCTCCACTTTAATCTTGTGATTCCTTCCATCCAAATTGAAGATCAAATCGAAGATCCAAGAGCTTAGATTGAAGATCTACATTCTTCGAAGAGAGATTTCATCGTTTGAAGCGGAATTTTGATAGATCGAGTTAGATCCTTCGCTGTCCAGATCTGAAGTGTGTTGCTTTTGAGGTGTTTAGGTGATTTGGTGAGTGGTGGTTATCTCTCACATGGATCCAAAGGAGTCTATCGGATTGTTGGCTTGATTATGTGTTAAAATAGTGATTTCCATGCATTTTCATAAACTTAAGTATAGATCTATTGTTCATGATGATTTGACATCCATTTTTACTACATGTTAACCTATGTAAGTTCATTCATCAAGTTGTAGAGATATTGCTCATAATTCATGCTTGTTAGATTTGGACTCTTTATTTACAAGATTGCCATTATTGTTATAATTGTTTATTAGATCATGTTTGAATGCTTGATTACTTGGATTAATGATTGACTTGATTGATTGTTATAAATTAGTTGATTGATGATTTGATTTGGACAAGATGGTTGAAGATGATTCAAAAGCTAAGGGAAAGGCTCTTGAATTGGAAAAGCTGCTCGTGGCATATGTGGCGGATGATGAAGCTCATATGGATAGATTTGATGATGTTGATGTTGAGATGAGGCTTTGCTATGATGAGATGAAGCGAGGCATGGTATGAGATAGCCTTGGTTTAATCCAGACAGGATCATTCCAAGCATGTTGATAACTCGGTGAAATGGTTCGAGTTTGAGGATAATGGTTGGCTCGAGAGGCGCTTGAGCTAGTATGAAAATAGTCGTCGAGGATGACGACTAGAAGGCTGAGATTTCATCGTCATTGAAGGTTCTAGCAGAATCAAAGCAAGAGTACGCTGGGTAGATTCGATAGTCCCTAAAGACTATGATTGTAGTCGAGTACTCTGGGCAGATTCGATAGTCCTAGGCACGGGCTGCGACGACGTGCGGAGTTCTGTCTAGAACCGGGGTTGCCATTAAACCTTGACGGACGGCTGAAAGAATGTGCCGGTCATTCAATTAATGGTGGTATCGAAGCAAAGATAACAGTGGTAACCAGAGTCATGGATGTTTGGTTGTATCATCATTCGGTCTCAAGAGCAATGTTTTCTGGGTGCTTATCTGATCTTGGTTTAGGCCTTGGGGGTTTGTACTTGGTAAATGTTGACCTTGACTCGAGTGATAATTGCTTTACTATAAATGTCTGCTTTGCTATGTTTACTTATGCTTAGTGTGTTTGGGGGCTATCACTGTAGAAAGAGGTGGAGTGGGAGGGTTGGATTCCTATTCCTTTTACCTTTATGCTCTTTTGGTATGTTGTTAGTTAATTTACCGCTCACTAAGACTGTTGTCTGACTCAAGGTTTTATGTTCAACTCTTATTACCTTGGGTTGTTCATCCATTTTGGGATAGGCAGACTAGGTAGCAGGTGACAGGTGCTGTTCTTAGTTTCCAACGATGCTGATGACGAAGACGAGCTGGAGGCTTGCATATTATTTCTTACTATATGTACTGGATGTTCCGCTGCTTGTATAATTCTCTGAGTGATATGTAGTGAGGCTTGATGTATTGACTATTCAGATGTTTGTATTCAACTATTATGAAGCTTAATTGATGAGATTCTATTTTGTGAAACTTCACTATATATATTCTCTATTGTATTTTATCCATGCGCTGTGAGTAATACGATAGATTCTGCTGTTTTAACTTAACCTTGGCAATCGTCCATGGCTGCCTGGCACACTTTACAGCGCACTATTTCTATGTTTAGTGCAGGGGTCATGGGCGGTCGTCACATTTGGTATTAGAGCTTTGGTTAATCGATTTTACCCAACGCTCGCTGACGTAACTACGTATGAGAGACATAATTGTATTTTGATGGATGATTACTATATATAATATAGTAGCTTAGAAGTATGTGAGTCCTTTATGCGGTTGTTCTCAAGGTGTATTGATCATTCCTTTTTATAGATATTAAGAATGAGTCGAAGAGGGAGACCAGCTGCTAGGGAAGGCCGTGCTGCTGAGGGGGCTGCTGATTATGCTGCTATGTTCGAGTCTATGATGACTTCGATCATGAGAAGGATGCCAGCTCCGGGGCCAGCAGTAGATGTTGGAGTTCAAGTTCAAACTCCAAAACCGGTGGATTTTGCTAAGCTGTGTAAAGACTATACTGCTCTTGGAGGAAAGGTTTTCTTGGGAATAGAGTCAACTATTGAAGTCCAGAGATGGATAGATGCTTGTAGAAGGATTTTTGGTGACTTGGGAATCAAAGATGCAACCAAAAGGAAGCTCGCATCAAGACAGCTTCAAGGAAGAGCTTCTGATTGGTGGAACTCTATCACCATTGATACTCCGAAAGAAGAAATTACTTGGGTGCAATTCCAAGCCAGATTTGAAGCTAAGTTCATTTCTACAGCTCAGAAATCTGTTCTGTTCAGGAAGTTTGTGGAGCTCAAGCAAGGTGGAAGACCAGTTCTTGAGTATGTTTCTGAGTTTGAAGCTTTGTCCAAGTATGCCCGGTCGTATATTGAATCTCCATATCAGAAAAATGAGAAGTTTGTGGCAGGCTTGGACAGTTATCTTGGGAGGCAGTTGGTGGATCATTTAGACGATTCATTTGAGAAGCTTGTAGAGAAGGCTCTCAGGCACGAGAATCTGTTTCCTAGAGAAGGATTTGTTGTCGTTGTGGCCAAGGAAGAGACTAAACCACAGTAGGGTGGAAACAAGAAGAGGAAGCTACAGCAGCAAAAGGGTAAGGATGGCCAGAAGAAGCCAAAGGGCGAAGTGACCTGCTACAATTGTCAGCAGAAGGGCCATTTCTCCAGAGATTGCAAGAATCCGAAGGTGCCGGTGAAGTGTCACAACTGTGACAAGCCGGGGCATATCAGGAAGAATTGTCCAGAACCGCGAAAGGACAAGCAGATTGTGCAAGCTTATGCTTTGGGGGCTGTTCCATCATCTTCAAAAGCTCCTACCGCTGAAGAGAAAGGAAAGAGTGTGGTGGTTCAAGGTACTCTTTCCATATGTGGTGTTCCAGTTAGAGTGTTATTTGATACTGGGGCGTCGCATTCTTTTGTTTGTAATGAACTGGTAGGCCGGTTGGGTTTAGAACCAGATATCGTTGATAGGCCATTGGTTGTGACTAATCCAGTTGGGAGTTCGTCTTGTCTGTGTATGCTATGCCGTGGTCTGATTGTATCGAGTCATGATTGCTCTTTTGTTTGTGATTGTTTTGTTCTGAACTTTGCGGGGTTCGGAATTATTTTGGGTATGGACTGACTTAGGAAGTATGCGGCAAAGGTTGATTGTGAAAGGTTGGAGGTGACAGTCGAGAATGTGGAAGGGCGAAAGGTTGTGATACGATGTAAGCATGAGGAAGGCGTCTTCATGAGCTTCATGTATTCCCTGGTTGTTCCACGGGATGGACTGTCATCGCTGCCAATCGCTAATGGATTCGAGGATGTCTTTGATGAGGTCAAAGGGTTACCGCCGCATAGAGAGATCGAGTTTCGTATCGATCTAGTTGAAAGAGCTAGACCTGTTGTGATGCCTCTTAGGCGGATGGCGCCTAGAGAACAACAAGAGTTGAGGGTGCAAGTTGATGATCTTTTCCAGAAAGGATTCATTCAGCGTAGTGTGTCCGAATGGGGTGCACCAGTTGTGTTTGTAACCAAAGCTGATGGATCGTTGAGGTTGTGTGTGGGTTATCGTGAGCTGAATAAAGTGACTAAGAAGAACAAGTATCCATTGCCAAGAATATATGACTTGTTTGATCAGCTTCACGAAGCTAAGGTGTTTTCTCAGATGGATTTGGCAACATGATTTCACCAGTTAAGAGTGGCTAAGGATAGTGTGTCGAAGACTGCTTTCAGGACACCATCCGGTTTCTTTGAGTGGCTGGTAATGCCGTTTGGATTGACCAATGCACTAACATATTTTGTGGATCTTATGAATATAGTGTTCAGAGATCAGTTGAACAAGTTCGTACTAGTGTTCGTGGATGATATTTTGATTTATTCCAGAACAGAAGAAGAGCACAAGACGCACTTGCATATAGTTTTGGAAATCTTACGGAAACATCAGCTGAAGGCTAAGTTTTCGAAGTGTCACTTCTGGAAGAGCGAAGTGAGGTTCTTAGGTCATATTATCTCTGGAAGCGGAATAGCGGTTGATCCTGCCAAGATAGCAGCAATCCAGGATTGGGGTAGACCTAAGAATGCATCTGATGTGAGAAGTTTTCTTGGATTAGCAGGATATTATCGCCGATTTATCAAAGACTTTTCCAAGGTGGCTGCACCATTGACAGGATTGACGAAAAAGAATCAAGTATTCAGATGGGATACTAAGTGTGAGCAAGCTTTCAGAATCCTGAAAGAGCGATTGACAAGTGCTCCTGTTTTGACTATTCCAAATAGAAATGATGAGATGGTGGTTTACACCGACACATGTGGTACTGGACTTGGAGCAGTGCTGATGCAGAAGGGTAAAGTTGTTGCGTATGCAAGTCGACAACTGAAGCCGCATGAAAGGAATTATCCGACTCATGATTTGGAGTTGGCAGCGATTGTATTTGCTCTGAAGATGTGGAGACATTATCTATTGGGAGTTCGATTCGAGTTGTTTACAGATCATAAGTCGTTGAAGTATCTTTTCTCCCAAAAGGATTTGAATCTTCGGCAGCAACGGTGGCTATTATTTTTGGCATCATATGATTTTAGTATAGCCTATACTCCGGGAAAGGGTAACGCAGTGACAGATGCATTAAGTCGAAGACATGCATGATTGGGAGCTATGTTTTCAGAATGGAAGAGTCTCGAGTATTTAGCTGGATTTGACTTCAGGCCCAGATGTGAATTTGAACCTGAGATGTTGGCCAACTTATCGATAAGACCTACTCTTGTGGAAAGAATTGGCAAGAGCCAAAAGCGAGACGATAAGCTTGTCAAGATTATCTGTGATTTGGAATCTGGATTGGACCCTGAAAAGGATAAAGGATTCGAGGTCGATCGAGAGGGTTGGCTTCGGAAGCAAGGACGACTAGTTGTTCCCGATATAAATGAATTGAAAAATGAAGTTCTGAAGGAAAGTCATCACTCGAAGCTGACAATTCATCCAGGTGGGAATAATATGTATCGGGATATGAAGAGAACCTATTACTGGGAAGGTATGAAGAAGGATGTTGGAAATTTTATTTCCAAGTGCATGAACTGCCAGTTGGTAAAAGCCGAACAGAAGAAGCCCAGTGGATTACTTCAGCCATTAGAAGTTCCTACATGGAAGTGGGAGCAAATATCGATGGATTTTATCGATGGACTACCTAGAACCAGAACGGGAAATGAAGGGATTTGGGTCATTGTAGATCGTTTGACTAAGAGTGCAAGATTTATTCCTGTTCGATCAACCAGGACTGCATCAAAGTTGGCTGAGCTGTATGTTAAGTGGATAGTTCGATTCCATGGTATTCCGAAGAGTATAGTGAGCGATCAAGACCCATTGTTCACTAGTGGATTTTAGAAGAGCTTTCAGGAAGTCTTGGGAACTGAGTTGTGTTTGAGTATAGCTTATCATCCCCAAACAGATGGTCAGACCGAGAGAGTCAATCGAGTTTTGGAAGATCTCCTTAGAGCTTGTGTTTTGGATTTCGTAGGATCATGGGAAGATCACCTTCATTTGGTGGAATTTTCGTATAATAACAGTTACCAGTCAAGCATTGGTATGGCACCGTATGAGGCATTGTATGGAAGACCGTGTAACTCTCCGACATGTTGGTTAGAGACAGGAGAAAAGTTGATACTTGGGCCAGAAATGATTCGACAGACTTTGGATTTCATAGAGATCATTCGGCAATGAATGAAGGCAGCCCAAGACCGTCAGAAAAGTTATGTCGATAAGCGTCGTAAGGATTTGGAATTCGACATAGGTGATATGGTTTTTGTGAAGATTTCCCCACTCAAGAATGTTATTCGATTCGGGAAGAAAGGAAAATTGACTCCGATATTTGTTGGACCATTTTGGATCATCGAGCGAATTGGAAAGCTCGCCTATAAATTGGAGTTACCAGAAAAGATGTCGGGTGTGCACAATGTTTTTCATGTATCGTATCTACGGAAGTATGTGCACGACTCGAATACAGTGGTTTCTGCTGATAGCTGTGAAGATTTTGAGATTGGTCCAGTCGATAAGAGACCTCGTAAGCCGCTTCGTGTTGTAGAAACTGACACGAAACAGCTTAGGAGGAAGGTAGTTAGGTTGCTCAAGATACAATGGAGTGATGATGATAACGACTGTACATGGGAGGTGGAAGAGAGGATGAAGGCAGCTCATCCTGAACTCTTCGAGGTATGGCCATAAGGTGTCGTGTCATCTCACGACATTGTAACTTGTTCTAGTTTTAGAATTCTGCATGCTAGGCTAGAATTGGACGCATGATTTGTTGATTGCTATGGATGGTAGGCATGTAGAATAGTTTTTGATTGCTCTTGTTTGTTTGGAATTTCGGGGGCGAAATTCCTAAGGGGGAGAGAATGTAACGACCCGTATTTTTACGGATCTAAACATCGTAAAACTGTTGTCATTAGATCGATAGTATTGTTAAGCCGTTCAGAGTTTAGGTCGTTAATGTTGTTAAGTCGTTTAGAGTTTAAGTCGTCCAGGGTTTAGGTCGACTAGAGCTTAAGTCGTGTGGTAGCTTAGGTCGTGGGGTAGGTTAGGTCGGATGAACGACTTAAGAGAATGGAGCGACCTATAGGATTTTGACCGACTTAAGGAAGTTGACGACTTAAGGAATAGACGACCTAAGGATTGGAACGACTTAGGAGTTAACGGCTTAAGTTAGTAAGCGACTTAAGGAATCGACGACTTAAGAGTTAGCGGCATAGGGATAGCGACCTAGGAAACTGGGGCGAGCTAACGACTTAAGGAGATAGGTCGTGAGCGACTTAGGAGCGAGCTAAGGTTAGGTCGTAAGTCGTGCACGTGTGTTATGGCTTAGGATGTTGTACAGTTAAGTCGTAGGGTTTTCTTAGGTCGTGGACGAGTTAAGATAAGTCGTTGAGTCGCTATGGCATGTTTAGTTAGGTCGTAGACGACCTATGATAGTATGCTGGGTGTAGATAGGTCGTTAGGTGTTAAGTCATAACCCAGCTAAGTCGCAAAGGTATTGAGTCGTTAGGTCGAGCATATGTGTTAAGTCGCGCAAGTGTTAGGTCGCGACTGTTGTTAAGTCGTAGGTCGTGGGTCTTCATAAGTCGTGAGTCGTGGACGACTTAAGGAGCGAACGACTTAGGGATTTTAGCCTATAAATACACGGTTCTACTTCACTTTTTGGGATCCGGATTTTGAAGCGACGAAGTGCTGCTATTTTGAGAGCTCGAGTTCTACACTTCTTCACTTCTTTTCTCCACTTTAATCTTGTGATTCCTTCCATCCAAATTGAAGATCACATCGAAGATCCACGAGCTTAGATTGAAGATCTACATTCTTCGAAGAGAGATTTCATCGTTTGAAGCAGAATTTTGATAGATCGAGTTAGATCCTTTGCTGTCCAGATCTGAAGTGTGTTGCTTTTGAGGTGTTTAGGTGATTTGGTGAGTGGTGGTTATCTCTCACACGGATCCAAAGGAGTATATCGGATTGTTGGCTTGATTATGTGTTAAAATAGTGATTTCCATGCATTTTCATAAACTTAAGTATAGATCTATTGTTCATGATGATTTGACATCCATTTTTACTACATGTTAACCTATGTAAGTTCATTCATCAAGTTGTAGAGATATTGCTCATAATTCATGCTTGTTAGATTTGGACTCTTTATTTACAAGATTGCCATTATTGTTATAATTGTTTATTAGATCATGTTTGAATGCTTGATTACTTGGATTAATGATTGACTTGATTGATTGTTATAAATTAGTTGATTGATGATTTGATTTGGACAAGATGGTTGAAGATGATTCAAAAGCTAAGGGAAAGGCTCTTGAATTGGAAAAGCTGCTCGTGGCATATGTGGCGGATGATGAAGCTCATATGGATAGATTTGATGATGTTGATGTTGAGATGAGGCTTTGCTATGATGAGATGAAGCGAGGCATGGTATGAGATAGCCTTGGTTTAATCCAGATGGGATCATTCCAAGCATGTTGATAACTCGGTGAAATGGTTCGAGTTTGAGGATAATGGTTGGCTCGAGAGGCGCTTGAGCTAGTATGAAAATAGTCGTCGAGTAGGATGACTAGAAGGCTGAGATTTCATCGTTATTGAAGGTTCTAGCAGACTCAAAGCAAGAGTACGCTGGGTAGATTCGATAGTCCCTAAAGACTATGATTGTAGTCGAGTACTCTGGGCAGATTCGATAGTCCTAGGCACGGGCTGCGACGACGTGCGGAGTTCTGTCGAGAACCGGGGTTGCCATTAACCCTTGACGGACGGCTGAAAGAATGTGCCGGTCATTCAATTAACGGTGGCATCGAAGCAAAGATAACAGTGATAGCCAGAGTCATGGATGTTTGGTTGTATCGTCATTCGGTCTCAAGAGCAATGTTTTCTAGGTGCTTATCTGATCTTGGTTTAGGCCTTGGGGGTTTGTACTTGGAAAATGTTGACCTTGACTCGAGTGATAATTGCTTTACTTTAAATGTCTGCTTTGCTATGTTTACTTATGCTTAGTGTGTCTGGGGGCTATCACTGTAGAAAGAGGTGGAGTGGGAGGGTTGGATTCCTATTCCTTTTACCTTTATGCTCTTTTGGTACGTTGTTAGTTAATTTACCGCTCACTAAGACTGTTGTCTGACTCAAGGTTTTATGTTCAACTCTTATTACCTTGGGCTGTTCCTCCATTTTGGGATGGGCAGACTAGGTAGCAGGTGACAGGTGCTGTTCTTAGTTTCCAACGATGCTGATGACGAAGACGAGCTGGAGGCTTGCATATTATTTCTTACTATATGTACTGGATGTTCCGCTGCTTGTATAATTCTCTGAGTGATATGTAGTGAGGCTTGATGTATTGACTATTCAGATGTTTGTATTCAACTATTATGAAGCTTAATTGATGAGATTCTATTTTGTGAAACTTCACTATATATATTCTCTATTGTATTTTATCCATGCGCTGTGAGTAATACGATAGATTCTGCTGTTTTAACTTAACCTTGGCAATCGTCCATGGCTGCCTGGCACACTTTACAGCGCACTATTTCTATGTTTAGTGCAGGGGTATGGGCGGTCATCACAAAATTACAAACAAATGTTCCGGAACAAAGAAGATTTAGGGTTGAATACTGTTACATCTTAGGTGGATATTGGTTCAAGAGATAACATGAATAGCAACTCAATCGTCACCATAATCATTTTTATGTATTTATTAATCAACATAGTAAATATAATAACTTAACAAATAAGCGAACAGAAACCAAGTACTATACCCTTGAGAAATGATGATGGACTACTCTAAGGCTATTCAATTTATAAGCGCACTACTGTCATCTTGCTGAAATTTGATCAATGAATAATATGAAGACAATTCATTAAAATCATTGGCATGTTACATTTTCATGATCCAAACCCTCCCATCAAACTATCTTCCATTGTTTAACCATGTTATGGATATTACGAAAAATCACCAACCGGTGATTCTACCAAGAGAAACAACTAAAATTATTATAACATAATTATATTAAATAACATATGTAGACAAAACATTAAACTTTCAAATAGAATCATCAGTAGTTATAATATGCTCCATTAAGATCTAGATGTTTAATCTTATGTTAATTGAGTTTATAATGATATCACTATTAGTTCTAAATGTTTAAATTGTTATTCTTGGCCTTTGAATTCATATGGAATTTTCTGTAATCATTAAAATAGTCGAACATAAAACATTTTTGAATATGCAAACTATGTTTAATAGATAAGTATAAGAGATAAGTTTTGGAAAGAACAATCTAAACACGAACTATGAAATGAACATGTATGGATAATTCCAATCTTATATAAAGCTTTGCCTTGTGCACTTCACATCTTTTCTTTCCAATAAAATGAGCTTTTGCACATTTTGAACTATCCCATAACTAATACAAATAATAATTACTTGAAGTTTAAACATTGTAATTAAATTAAAACATTGTACGGAAAAAATTAAACTATCATTAGTTAGTAGTTATAGTACAATTAAACTTTCCTTCGTTCATAAAGCCATCGTAGAAAATTCAGTGTTCCTATCAAGTTCCGTCTAATACAAATTGTTTATTAGAAGATGGAAGGAAGAAAATTCAAAATTTAAAAGAATCGAACCTATCAGACCCAAATTCATCAGACTTTGCATCTAAAAATAGCCAATGATTTCAATGAATCCACTATACCATGTTTCATAATATTAAACAGAGACGTAAATTTAAATTATTATCTGAAAATTTCATAGGAAAATTGAAGTAATGAGAGTTATGTATATGAAATAAATATTCCATCGATGTGAATAATCCAAAAAAAAATTTGGCAAACAAATGAAATGATGGAGAAGAGAATAGTAAGTACTGATTGTTTACCTGTGCGGTTTTTTTATCCAGCCTTGCTTCTCTAGTGGCCTACAGCTTGCTCCACTATTGAATTGCTCATTCCACTAAACATTCTTTATGTTCTTCAGTTTCAATCCATTCTAATTGTTCTTCAATGGCACTCCTGTAGTTTGCTCCATTGCACATTCAGTTCATGTCCTACCAAGCTAGCTAATATATGAACATATGGTTCTAGCGCAATTGTAGTTATTAAGAATGAGCATATACCTATATCATAATTTGTAAGTTTATTATAGCATAGTTGTTTTAATAAATTAATAAGGTTGTACAATGCCATGTGCAGAATGTAAAAATATATTACCACCATTGTTTCAATTTTAGCTTAGTTATTAGTCAAGATCAAATTTGATACAATATCAATGGCTCATTCACTTGTTAGTTTTAACATAAAGTCTGCACTAAATAAACTTTGATAACCTAATGTTAAGCTAATAAACTAAGGGAAACCAGTAGTTAGTAAAACTTATAGCTGATAGATGGTCGATCAGGGTTAGTTTTCTAATCACGAATTGCAAGGCCTTTTTCATTCCTCCAATCTTTGTTACGTTTCACTCTCATTATCGTCTATGACTACCAGAACATTGAGACATGCTCTGTTTTTTCCTAATCCTGCAACCTTCAAATTCACCTTCACTTCCCGTGGCTCCTCTCCTTTCCAATTTATCTTCATTTTTGCTTATCCCTCCAGAATCACTGCACCTTTTACATCTGATATGTGAAGATAGTAAAACATGTACAGAGAAGACATATTTCTTAATGCTCATATTTTTAGTAGTTAAATAGTTAAAAATATCCGTATACGAAAACCTGATAGCCATTTGGCCGCAAAGACATGTTGATGACACTCCAATTTCATTTCTGAAGGAGACAGGATAATTTCATTCACTACACCAAATACTGAGATTTGCAACTAACCATCCGCGCATTTGGCAACGGTTATTAACCGTTGCCATTTTGAAACGGTTAATAACCGTCTTGGTTCCGTTAGCAACGGTTTTTTATCGTTGCTAATTGGGAACAGTTACTAACCGTAGCTTCTTTGGAGACAAATGATGGCAGTGAATTTCATCCTTTCGCGCCATAATTTTTGGTGCGCTTCGTTCCAACTAGCAACGGTTTTCAACCGTGGCTAATTAGCAACGGTTTGTAACCGTGGTAAATGTTGTGGCAGCTAATTTTGTGCCAAATATCACAGTACTTGTGTCGTTTACTCTAGGGCACAAAATTTACCGAGCATACAGTAAAAAAACGCAGATCTCTGATTCTCTCAGCCGCGATTTCGTCCTCGTCGATCGGCTCCTCCAGTAGTGGCAGCCGCGAATTAACATCTCCAGCCTCCAACAGCAGCAGTCGGCGCTCCGGCGGATTCAAAGCTAGGGCATCTTTCATTTGTTTCAGCATCTTCATATCGCTCCTCATCTTCTACAGGTTTCCCTACTGCTGCAAGTTTTTATTTATTTCGTTACTTTCAACTTCCTTGAGCTTCGTACCCATTACCACTTACCTAACCAGATCTATCATTTTCAAGCCCTTAATCTCCTCCAACAGCACGAAAAAATTGGGATGTTTTGTCTCCTTGAGTTAGTCGTTTTATTTTTTAGTGTTGCAAGTTTTCTATGGCCTGCTTATGCCAAGTCTCAGATTATTGATCCACTTTTTGAATGTAGAGATCTAGAATTTGGGCGTGATTAAGCTCTTATATTATATTGGTGTAGATAACAACCAATTCCGTCCTAAGAGCTTTAGTGGATTTTTCCTTATTATTAAGTTCTTTATTCTAATGTTGTGGTCTCTCTTTTACTTTCTTTAGCTTTGTTATTAGTTGAAAAAGTGGATTCCCATGGCATACGCTTTCCCATTTTATACGTACTAGATCATGATAATCTGCCTTGGGACGCCATAAGTTGTTATATCTAAAAGGGGTATCTTTCTTGTAAAATGTCGAGATGGCCAGATTAAAAACGATAGGTGTGTGATCGCCAGTTTTACCGATTGGTAAAATTGACTAAAAAGTTAGGATACTTATCTAGACAATCCTTATTAATGAGAAGTCTGTCAATTATACTATGGATTGTTATGTTAGCTCACCCTTCCAAGTATGGTAATTTCCTATGCTTGGTGGCTCAAAATTGATGCCTCATTAAATTCAACCAAGTCTTTGTTCGGATTGGAGCTTAGATTAACATTGTTAATTTAATCTTTACAACAAAAACTAGCATTGAAGCAGCCTGTTAGTATCCATAAATTGAATGATTTAAATTATTGTTTGATATAATCCTAAAGTTCCGTTCTTCTTTTTAGTTGGTTATGAGCATACACGAAAGTATAGTAGAATGTCAAACCCAATTTATTTTGGGTTAAGCATGTGATGTATTGTTCATTATTGTGAATTGTCAAAACAGACCAAATATTATCATCCTAAAGAATCAGAATTCTACTTGTATCATGGTGATCCTTATTGAAATTGAAGTTCCAATCTTTGTTGATTTGTCTACCTACGTTACTAATTTTACATTTGGTAATTTTACTTTCTAGCAGCCCTACAATAGACGCTTATTTTTTATTAATTACACTTTTTACATCTTGCTGTTTGGATAGGGTAATCCCCTGACATTCCAAACTATGCAATTCATTAAGTGCTCGTTTGGATCGACTTATATAAGTCGCTTTTTTGCTTTTTGCAAGCCAAAACCTATTCATTTTGGCTTTCAAAAAGCTAAAAAACGACTTATTTTAGTCGATCCAAACGAGGCATAAGTAGAGTTATCTAACTTGCTACCCAATTTCAAGTGAGTGGGAGAAGTCACATTAATTTTCGTTCATTTCAAAATTCCCCCTTTGTTTTCAGATGTGTAATAACATTTTGCCATGTAGGATTATCAATCACCCTAGCATTTTAGTGGAAGTGAACTCAAAAGGAGTATCCTCTTTTCTTTGCTTAAATGATCTAACAAGTTAAGGAACAGTTTATTCCCTATAATGCTTGCTTATGGGTTTGTTTAGTGTTACCATATAAGCTGTCATTTGAGTTCCATCATTATCTTCATCTTTTAGGATTGATGTTTCATTAAGTTTTTGGGGATTGATTATAGTCAATATCTACTACTCTTTAACAGTTTGCCAAAGTAGAGATGCACCGTCTAATCTGAACCATCAGAATACATATTTGATGTTTTAAGTGTACAGTGTTAGAGAACCAAGAAACAATTGGTTATGCAAAGGATGATCTTTTTACATTTATATATGATTTGTTTTAAAAATTGTACGTGTGGTGTATCATCAGCCAAACATTGCAACATGGAAGAGAAGTAGTGTTGTAGTGTGCATTCTCATATTTACTAAAGCCTAAATGTTGTACTGTACTGCATGCTAGTTAGACATAGCTGCTTATAGTGACTGCTAGGGTATAAGTTGATGCAATGAATTTTGTTTTACTAAATATGAGACCATATTTAGTAAGTGGATAAAATTGTTGTTAATGGCGCAAGCCAAGTATCAGGAGAGGGGTAATGCATAGACATTACTCTGGTGCTACAAAATGGCGCCGTTGTAATGGCAAATTTTTTGGAAATAGTTTGATGCTAATGTTAAATTTCAAGTGAAATCAAAAGAATATTCATCTGTTTAGTTAATATCAGAGTTGAACTTGGTGGAAAGCCATAAGATATTGTTACCCATGATTTCTTATTAGCTCTTGTTATTTCTTTCAGTATGTCTTTTAGTATAGACAAACAATGGATGAATCAATCTAATTGAAGAAATACAGAATATGTGGAAGGTGTGAGAAATTTCGTTAAATTTGTTGCTGTAAACGGTGGCAATAAGGAAAACTATTCGTGCCCTTGCACGCGGTGCAAAAATGAAGATACATTCAAATTAAATGACCTTCATTTTCATTTGCTTAGATATGGTATTGTTCAATCATATACCGTGTGGTGTTTTCACGGGGAAAGAATACCAGAGAAGCCAAAACAACAACCGGTTAATCATGCCACAAATACTGATGAGTTCGAACATATTAGGATGGAGGATTTGATCAATGATGCAGATAGATTCCATCATTTTCAACCTACAAGTCATTTGCATGATAATGCTAATATTGGTGAGCAGTTTACTTATAAATCATTTTTTGATAGTGCAACTGTAACGACCCGCTATTTTGGACCATTCGCATCCGCACATGTCGGACTTGAATAATTCAAAATACCGCGTTGTTAATTTAAATTGGCAAAACTGAACATATACAGTAAATAAAATAATCACAGATCACAGACACAGAGTAATAAATGCAGCGGAAATAAAAGAGATAGTAGTTCATGAAGCTACTATATAAATGTATAAGTTACATCAGAGTTAAACCAGATACAACGGAAGAGTAATATGATACATCAGATACAAATCATCATACATCACTGGAATCATCGAATACTGAAAGCAGAATAGATGGCTGGATCTTCAAGCAAAGCTCCAACTTCAAAGGTGAGTCTCGAATACTGGTACACTCAGTCTGACCCGAGCGTAAAGCAAAACACAAAACACTCGAGTCAGGATTAACATTCTTATATTAATAAATCCAACTCAAGTGAAATAGCAATTGAAATACAAGTAACTCAAACGATGTTTGGAATAACCATCCTTTAAGGATCCGTTAAACTATCTACTATGTAGTAGTGTACGATAAGTAAATAATGTCTATCAGTAATATAAAATATCAAAATAGTGTTAAGGCGTTACCATTATCCCCCTTAACACATTTTATACTAGCATTATAGTCTATACAGCACTGTAAACTCCACCGTAAACTAGTGGGATATCAGGGAGTACTCCATAGGTATAACACAAAACAAATCGTAGTGGTCGCGTATAGGGATACAAGTATGACAAGGCACATGAGGCAATACCCAAGGTAGTGAAACTATCGTTTGCCTGATCCGGACTGGTGAGAACGCATCGCCGCAGCGACCGCAACACCGCGAAACAACACTCCCAAAATCAAGGATGCACCAATCGACAACAAGTAATGAGTAGTTTTCGAAGAAGTGTGTTCGCTCGAGGTAGCTAGCCCCCATTTGGCCCGGCACGGCTCCTGTTTTAGTCATTTCCAATTTGACATAAGTGTCAAGGCTATCCATTATCGTTCTCTTTCTTCAGATCATCACGTACATCGTTCCAACCACTTCATTCTGGATCACACTCCGCGTATAGTTATTAAAGTGGTTTTCGGTTTAGATAGTGAGTATGTCCCTAACCGATTCCAATCTCTTTAATAACTTTCGTAATTATTACACCGATTGGTCGTTTAATATATTTCAAAACCAAATCAATTTCAATTTCAAATAGAATTTGTATATCAACATTTCATTTGTCTTTCTAACTCAATTTCCATAATTTAAGTTTCAAAACTTCCAAATTACCATTTCGAAATCTTATAATTTCAAATTCAATTTTTATTTTAAAACAATTCAAATATTGATTCAAGTTCGAATATAAGTTTCATTCCGAAATCCTTTAAATTAATCTAATTTAACATTCAAATCAATTTAACTTCATTAATCGATTTCATTCAATATTCCTTAAGTAAATTTATCATTTAAACAATTTCTATTTAACTTCCAATTCATTAAATCAATTACTTAAGTTCAACTTCATTATATCAAGCTTCAAATTGAATTAAATTAGATTCGTCAAATCAACCCTAAAATTACAAGTCTTACATTAATTTAAAAATCACATTTGCATTCCTTGATAAAGAAATTCAATTTCACATATTCATTTACTTAGTTAAAATTTCAAAGCTCAATTAATAAAGAACTAAATTTCACTAATTAAAAGTTCAATTTTAATTTTCAAAGGATTCAATTTTATTTAATTATTAAATAATTCAATCTCATTAAATTATTAAATAATTTCAAAACTTAATTCAATCATTTCTTAAATTTAAACAACATTCTTTCATCAATTACTTTGTTAATATTATGATTCAGATTATTAAATATTAACATTTAAATTTCACTAGAATTCAAATTCCAACTTCATTTTAAAACCTTATTATTTAATCAAATAAAATCTATATTTTATATTTAAATCAAATTATTGACCAATCGGGTTTTTATTTAATTCTCTATCCAAGGTCAAAGTTTAATTTGGGTATTTATCATTTCAACCCGATTCCAATTCAATTCAAAATCAAAACATAGCAAAGGGAACTTGCAGTGTGATAACTGGGATGGTGTCAAAGTAAATAAACAAGCAATAACAACAACCAATATCAATCCAATAATCAATTCAAATAATCCCGAAATAATCATATTAATTCACATTGTTGTTTGTGCAAATTAATATAATTATTTCTAGAATCTACACTATCATTTCATGTAGATTAAAGATTATTACACTTATTATTCTATGCAATTCTACACTTGACATCAATTATTCAATTTCATAATTCATAAAATAATACAACATAAATTCAAATGGTTCAAGGGTAATTAACTATTTTTCTATGTGTCAAATAACTAAACATTTAAGGGGTCATATTATACAAATTTAACTAATCAAATTCAACACATATGTCGATTCAAATTTTTAACTATCGTACGTCAAATTCAATTGCATACTATTTATCACTTTATGCATTACAATTTAACATCCAATATAAACAACAAACAATCAATCACTTATCAACCAAACGGGATTATCATAGTATAATTAACAGATAATGGTGTCAAATGTCATAGGTGAACTGGTACAGTTAATAGCACAAATAACAATGTAAATAACTAACAGTAGCATATTTCAATTGTCGTTTCAATTGAAATCAGATTTAATAAATAAAAGAACATTAATCGTGAGTGATTGCTCACCTTTCGAGGTTAGAGCGGTAGACAATTGAAATGGGTTACGAATCCAAACATAATTTCCAAAGCAAAGCAAGATTGGCACGAAATCGACGGATAGAGCTGACAACAGAAACCGATGAGAACAAATCGGATCAGATTGATAGAAACGGAAATTATATGTATTGTTATTATTATTTCTTTGAAATCAATATTTTGTTTTAAGACAAATAAATATATATATATGATATATGATATTACAATACATGAACTATTTAAAACTTATACATATTTATTTAAATAAGTTAACTGATATTAGTTTAGGCATAACTCACAGATCTCGAATAAACTATGGAACATATATAAACTAATTCAGATATATGCAGACTCAAAAAATAGAATACAGAACTTAAAACAGATCTTTCATATATAAATTTATAAACATTATATACGTATAATAATATACATATGTAACACTGTTATAACTTTGTAAACTATAAAGATATCCATATTTACTCTGAAATGACCATAGCATATAATATATAAAATCAATGCTTATCTAATATATTTATATATTTATCAGAACTTTATCATATAATGAGCTGTACACATTAACTATGTATATATAATTGCAGCTTGTTTTACGAAATATATATAGTCATGTATAAAGAAGTCTTCATCTTATATTTTTACAAAACAAACTATTGCAACTTATATATTACAGTCTGTAAACCGACTAACATATATACATGCACAACATAGTACATAAATATATATAACATATGACGTTAGAATGAAACATGTATATAAGTTTTAAACAAAACATCTACCTAAAATCTTATATAATATTGTGTATACTATATACTCATGACAGCAACATTAAACAGACATATAAATTAAATACATAATCATACATCACTTTATATAATAAAGTAAAATACCTATGCACAATATATATAGGCACAGGAGGAAGAAACTGCCGCGATCCAACGGCGGAGCACGATGTAACCACGAGGAAGAACGAGCACGAGAAAGGTGGAGAAGAAGAGGTGGACGAGTTGCGGGCTGCGCTCGCATCGGAGGGAAGGAGGGAAGCTGGTCGTGTCGAAGAGGGGTTTGTGGAGTTGGGTTCAGCAGAGGTTGGCGAGAGAGGGGGTGCCGGCTGAGGCGTTGGTTGGTTGCCATGTTGGCGAGGGGAGAGAGGCGTGTGTCGTTTAGGTATGATGGAGTGACGTGGCGGGCTTGGTGTGGGGTTGCGGGCGGTCACGCAGGAGGTTGCACCGGTGGTAGGCGAAGGTGGTGAGCGGCCGGCTGGGTTAACGGTAGAGAGAGGCGGAGGGTGGTGAGGAGCAGTTCGCATGGGTTCATGGGAAAGGAGGTGATGGAGTGACGAGAAACGAAGGTGGCTGCGAGGCTCGGTTGTGGGCTGGGTTGATGGCCGAAGTGGAGTGGCGTTTCACGGTGGAGATGGAAGGAAAGGTGAGTGAGGCCGAGTGCACGGCGATGGGAAGTTTGGCCGAGGGAAAAACAAATTGAAAAGGAGGTAGCAGGTTTCAAAAGGGAGAAGACGTGCACATGACTTTCTTTTTAATTTATTTTATATATACTTATTTTTTTTTAGAGTAGAACGAAAGAGAAAGGAACCAAGTAAGGTGAAAAGACGAACCAGTTTTTATTTCAAGACAATGGGAATTGTGACAATCTAAAGCACGAGAATTCAGGAAAAATAAAAGCACCTGACTGTTTGTTTTTCACCCGGTACGTAATCGAATGGTCATGGAACACAAATAGACTCGAACGAATACCAATATGGCTGACTGTTTCACAATTTCCGCCGCGTACCGAATACCGAAACACACCAATGAATATACTATGGAGATCAGCACGACGAGGCGAATAGAATGGCACATAGATATTAGTGGTATGATTGAATTATAAAAATTCGAATTTTTTAATAGCGGAAAATGCAAGAAAAATGCTGAAAAATAAGATCGACGGAGCTAAAGATGTCCGAATTTGGAAAAACGACAAACTGACATCTTGCTCAGAAGATGATTTAAAATTTTTCTATGTAAAAATATTTAGGTTTCGGAAACATTTTATTTTCATCACTTTTTAACTGATTAAATTGAAGTAAATTTACGCGCGAAATAAACTTTCATATTTTCGGACGAAAATTTACCAGTTGCTATGTTTAACTAAACGCATTCCAAATATCAAATTTATATTTCAAAATTTTATCATTTAAAATTTCACAAAATTTCAACTAATTACGTTATTAAAACAGTTGAAATTTACGGGTCGTTACAGCAACTGCAACAGAGCCATTGTATCCTTCTTGTCCAAAAGAGATTACAAAGTTGTATGCCATTGTGAAACTGAATAGCTTGAAGACCCAATACGGCTTTTCAGACAATGGTGTGACTGCAGTACTCGAATTATAAGTTTGATAATTTTATATGTATGGTATATGTGCGATATGTTTATAGTGCTTGTGTACCAATATTTTGATATTCTGGCATATTTTGATATATATTGATATTCTGGTATATATACTGAGATATGCGTGTAACGCAGTAGTGAGTTACAGATGTGATTTTGTAGGAGCAGGAGCAAACACTATGTGCAACGGGTGTTAACCGTTGCTTTATGTGTGACTTTTTTACATTAAGCAATGGTTTTTACCCGTTGCCTATTGTAAACAAAACAACGGTTATTACCCGTTGCCTTCGGCTCAATTTGCAACGTTTTTTACCCATTGCCCTTTTCCCAGTTTGCAACGGTTAATACCCGTTGCCTTTGACCAAGTTTTCAACGGTTTATAACCGTTGCCTTTGTCCCAATTTGCAACGGGTTACACCCGTTGTGTTTTGGACATAATGCAACGGTTTTGTCCCGTCGCTAAATTCAACCACTCCTGTGTTGCAAACGGTTTTTACCCGTTGCTTTTGGACTTAACAACGGTTTTTAACCGTTGTTAATAGCTTATAATGGTGTAGTGATTTCTGAAGGAGACAGGGACGCAATACCAAATAGCTAGAGTGGTTTGGTTTGGTTTGGATTTCTCTATCTCATATGTGCTTTTGTTCAGTTGTTTCTCTTCAAATGCTATTGACGTTGGGATGAAAAAAACTCGTCAGACTGACATAAATGAGATCGACAAGAACAAAGATTGGTAGATGACTAAAAATAGCAAATCAAATTAACTATTAACTGTGTTATTGCTTTGCAGTATTATGGTAAACATTGAGTATTACAACAATGCATATATATATATATATCACCATAAATACAAAAAAACATACCATTAAATAACAGAATTCATCTCCAGTTGTGATACAACATTACTAACAAACCACTACAAATAATTCACAGTTACAACTGGGAGGCAAATACATAACATGTTTAAACTTTAATATGGGAAAATATAGCATGAATCGAGTTATCCATAATGCGTTATCGGCTATGCGACTTACAAATTTATTACTGATAAAAATATTTTAACTTGAATAGCCAATATAGATGAATTCCATTAAAAGTTTACCTAAATGCCAAAAATCTTGCATCGGTTCGGTAGTTTCTTAAAAAGAAAGAAGACTGCAAATTGTGGTTGCAAACTAATAGAAAATTACATAATTATACAACCAAAATAACTCCTACCCACTAACGCTTGGTGTTCTTAGTGAGCGGAGGAGGAGAAGCGTACCCGGTTGCGAGTGAAAGTAGAGTCTTTGTGAGGAGTAGATGTCGATTGGGGACCTTAGGATCCTAAATTTAGATCTTAGAATCGCGATGAGGGCGACAAAATTTACGATATGGAGAAAGAGATTGAATGACAATTGGTACTAATTTAGAGAGAAGAGACGGTTTTCTTTTCAGGGAAAATGAAAATGGATCATGCTAGATAATAGAACATGGAGTATGTCTAAATCTGGGATATAGAGAAGTTTCAATTTGTGCAAAATAAGTTTTGGGTGAAATAGCAAACGTGGTTTGAAAGCAATGGATGTAAAAAAATTAACATGTGTCATGTTAATAGGAAGTGGATTCTCCTTTCCTATTTAAGTAATAGATATATTTCTTTTGTAAATTCCTTTCTATTTATAAAATATCGTTTAATATCTCCAAATTTATCCTCACTTTCAGTTTCCAAAATAGAATTAACTATTTTTCTAAACAACATTCCACATATTATCATAAATCCACAATTGTGATTTGTCTCTCCAATTTATCCAATGATAATGATAATAGTTTCCCTTAATTTATAAAAACTATTTATAAATCTATCCATTTATTTTACAAAATACAATTTTACAAATCTTCACTTTATTTGTAAAATGTCACATTTACAATTTATTAAATTTATAAATTTCCACATTTATAAATTAATCTTAATATGTGTGTGTGTGTATATCACCTTATATAAAACGGTTGATATAAATTTGTACCAAAATGTTTCTATCTTCTTTTTAAAATTGTATACCTTTATTATAAAGGTCGGACTTATTTTTAAGATTTAAAAATTCTTTATTATACAGTTCAAAAATCTCTCTTTAAAATATTTCATAAAACTATTAATTTATAATATACAAAAATCATACCTTTTATTTTAATTAAAATAAATTCCTTCATTTAATAATTCAAGAATAATTATTAAAACATTCAAATTTTCAGAATCAGTTAAAATCGTTTTAAAACTAAATCTTCACTTAGTAGTATTTCAAAATACTAAAAGTATGGCCCAGTTCTACTATAGCACTAAATAGGGAAAAATCATCAATGTCGTCAATATGGCATCCAACAAATCATACATCAAAATATATGAAAAGTAAAATCAATAGTGTGAGGAATCTAGTTGGATCCCTCCAACCTATCCCCTTGCATCACATACAGTATATAATCATAATATATAAATCAACCGTTTCGAGACGGGATCGTATATAAAGGATCATCCGCTCTTACTCAAGAACGTAATAGGGTCTCATCCGCTCCAGGGGCGGAAATATATCCAAACCAACAAATAAAATAGTAAATCATTCAAACAGTCAACAAACAATCAACAATAAAATTATCCACACTTATATAAAAATATAAGTGGGCTAGAGAGGTGAGTAAACTAACTTCGACTCTAGTTGTCGCCAAAATGTTCGAGTTTGAATAAAAATTGAACAGACCTTTGATTTTAACCCAAATTCCTATGAGCTCCAAATCCATCCAATCCAACTCCATAACGTAGTATTCGCTGATACGATCGCAACACAACTTGTCGCTTTCAATTGGACCTCGTATGAATTAGATATGTATTAACGAACATTTGAGATTATTTATATTATAATTAACATAAATTACTTAAATTTTAAACTTTTAGTTACCTTACCTCCAACCCACGTTCGTTCTAGGCAAATCAAAAAAACATGACCGCATTCCAATTTCTCCATGCCGATGTTACCAGGCGCCAGCGCCGCAAGCTCACCCAAAGACCCCCCGCCTCTACTTCGTCGCCTGGTGCCGCCTCATCTAACTGCGCCTATGTCAAGAAAATCGAACCCAATCTTCCCACGAACGGAGATGGTTTTCCGACGATCTTCTCCGCCAATGATGATCATGACCGTTGAATAGCTACATCATGACATGCTCTCTAACTTTCATGTAGAAGCTTTGGCCTAAAACTGGATGGAGTGTTACCATTGGTTGTGGATCATTGGATGTAGAGGAGCTAAAAATGGCGGTTGAAGGTTTCTTAAACTAGGTTTTTGCTAACGAGAATCTCAAGGTCTTTTTATAGAAAATTTACAAAACACTATTCAGGCAATAAATTTTCAAACTCCAACCGAGGCGTGCCGCTTGGCGTCTGTGCAGTCAATTCCCCGATATTGCCCTAATATATCCCCGATATATCCCGTAGCCGACTTTTGGGGCAACGATATTCCTATAAAGCGGCCCAATAAAGCGGATTCGCTATTATCCCCGATATTGCGGTGATAATCCGCTATATCCCCAATTTTGTTTCCCTGCTATATCCCCCTTTCCTATAAATATGCATTTTGGTTGATGTCTTGCTTTTGAGTTTTATGGCAACTTCAAAGTTGATGTAACAATGATATACGTTGTTGGTTATTATAACTTGTTCTAACTTTTTCAGTGTCAACTTTGTTTATCTTTACTTTATTATAACTTGTTTTGCTTGGTGGGAAATAATAAGTAATACTTCTTCCTATTTTTAATGTGGAATGATCATCATTCCACTTTTTAAAGTCGTCCGCTATATCCTGCTATATCCTCGATAAATCTCCGCTACAACTTTTCGCACCTCAAACTCTATGGAGCGGCAGGGCGCTTTAACTGCACAGCTTGGCGTTCTATATGTAATACCTATATTCTGAACACAATGAAACTAGTATCATGACCCAATTCCATCATATAAAGAAGTTAACTTTTCAAAATCTAATTATACTAATTTAAATTTCTTTAATTAAATTCTACGCGTTTTGAACTCGCATGGCCAAACAATACGTCTGATCGCCACGAAATTCGACGGCATACTAAAATTCACTATTACAGATCCAATGAAACTTGTTTCTTAAAATCCGAGATAGTGCCCCAAAAGGCTATTTTCACACATTAATTAAAACTAATTATTATTAAATTAGTTTATTCACTTTTAAATTCAAAAGTTTACGATCTTCATTCTTATTCAAATAGAATTTAAATCAACTTTCAAAATCATATTTATTCACATCAAATTCAAGATTTAATTATATAAACAATTCTAAATATTCAAATAACTATTATATTTGAAATTCAAGTATTTAACTTATAAAATTAACTTTTCAATATTTAAAATCAATTAAATATTCCAAATTCGAATGATTGGAATTATAGATCATTACAACAGCCTATCCTCATAAATTCCGATATACATACAAGTTGTGCAACGGAAATAATAATACTACAGTAGGTGAAATCATCCAGTCGTCTTCTCAAGCTCTAAAGAATATCAATGAAAACTTGTCTTTCTCAAACTGCTCAAAAAAGCACCCGAGGAATTAAGGAAAAGATAAAACCATGGTTAGACATAAGTCTGGTGTAAGAAACTCAAGATGTACGTGCACCATATAATAGTATCTTTTGAGAGCAACCGATTCACCAGAATGATTTTCCCCTCTAAAGAACGAAACCATCTAATAAGTACATATGGCGATAAAATAGATAATGTCTAGGGTGTAGAATATAAATCAAAAAATAGTTGTGTTACGTGTACAACACAACAATATTAAGTATACAATCAAAACCACTAAGGTTCATTTGCATATGGATTTCCATTGGTGATGCCCTCGGTACATCAATAACGGGCCTACTAACAAGGGTTAGACATATCCTTCCGAGCAGCGTATATCTCTAGATAAAATATACCATAGGATAAACATACCTGGTTCACACTTATAACTCGTCATACCGAATATCATCGCTCCCGCTAGCACTCCATAAGCATCTCTAGAATAGAGCTGATATACCCTTGGTTAGATAAACCCATTGGCTATGCATCCTACTTTGGTTTCTGTCGTTTCCGATGGTGAATTCACATTTAGCATCTAATCGCATGAGTCTTCATTACTCGAATAAATCTTGAATCTTTCAATGAATCCCTGTATCTCGAACATTTCATGAATCTCTCCATGGATTCCAACATCAAGTAGTTCACGAATCTCTCCATGGATTCCAGCATCAAACATGTATGGCGATTTTGAAGTGGTTATGGTTTCAAGTCATCTTATATATGTACACTCCATCGCATACTCGACACCTCAAAACCAATCGATAGATTTCTAGTAAACTTAACTTCGCTTCTTTCAGAAATATACAAATAATGCATAAGGTGGGGATCATCTCCTATCTGCATGGATTTCAATATCTCTTCTCCTAGAAAAGATTATGAGTTTATACGTAGGGTATATTATCAATTTAGAAAAACATATAGTAAATAAACCATTTAAAAGGGTCTTAAAAAGAAAAATCAAATATGTCCTAAAGGTTTATAGGATAACTACACTGATGTGAGGATCCGTTTACAGTACCAAATACGTCGCACAATAAAGTGTGAATACCCTGTAAAGTTAAAATAAATTGCATTAGAGAAGACGATAAAGTGGATACATGGATCGCCTGCTAACTAGTGCCTCAACCAAAAATGCACACTCAGACATGTGGTGGATCATATGTTAGTTCGCTGCTTAAAGCATGCACTTCAAATACATTTTCCTTTGTTACTGAACACTATTGTCTCATGCCATATCGTTATCGTTGCAATTCAATTCCTTTATTATTTGTATTCATTTCTAAACTTTATTATTTGCATTCAGATGACAGTCACATCTACAATCATAATCATACTTTAGAGAGTATATGTGTGTAGCATTCTATTTAATTATGTAGTTCTAATCGATTGCATATCTTTATCTCGTTTGCTGTAGGTGGGAAAGAAGTAGGATCGTAATATTGACTATTTTTTGGAGTATAGACGGACTGCTATTTGGTGTGTGATATGTACTTGTTCTCCGCTAAACATAGATAACTTTTTGGGATGTACTTAAAACATTTGCTGCTACTTTTGTTGAAAACATATGTAGGATATTATGTGTGTATGTTGGATTATTTTTAATGCGATGTCTATGGATATTTGGTATGTTTGATATAATGCATTATATTTTCTGACCCTTACATTGTTCATATTGTTTTTTATTTCAGAAAGATTTATATTAGATATGCTATTAATATAATGTAATATATAGTAGGATGCATAACCATAGCGCTTAAAACTGTTATAGTTACTGTCAAAGGATAGCGGCAAATAACCATTGTTGTATCTACAAATTTTATAGCGGCAGATTGGCATTATAAACCGTTTTAGAATTATCTGGTAGTATACTATAACGTGTAGATATATAGTGGATACAAATCTGTAACGACCCAAAATTTCAACAATTTTAAATTATTAAACTTAATATAATTATTGAACAAAAATGGTTAGAAATAAAAATTTAATGATTTATCAATGTAGTTTATTTAATATGAACTTGAATAAAATTTTGAAATAACCAATTTTGAATATTTAGGCAAAAACAAGCATTGAAGTGAAGTTCTAGATATTGAATGTGGTTATAATCAATAGCTGGAAATGAAGAATAGATGTTGAATTATTTAGATGTAAATAAAATAATTGTTTGATAACTAAAATTCATTTGAAATCTAACATTGGGATTTATGAAATTCTAATATTGGAATTCATCGAAATTGGATTATTGAAATACTTTAAATAAAGAAGTCGAACTAAGTGTAGTAGTTGTTTGTTATTTGAATTCATTTTAAAAGTTAAAATTTAAAAGTTGAATAACTTATATTTGAAATATGGTGATTTATTCGATAATTAAATTGTTTAAATCTAATATTGGAAATTATCTAAATAATTGAATCCTGAATTTAATGCGAATGATAATGATTTCAAAAGTTGATTTAAATTTTATTTAAACAAGATGAAGATTGTTAGCTTTTAAAATTGACTTTAAAAGTGATTAAACCAATTTTGAAAATTTCTCATTTTAATTAACAAGTAAAAATAGTCTTTTTGGGCACTATCTCGAATTCCGACGAAACTAGTTCCATCGGATCCGTAAAAGTGAGTTATTATAGAATTTCAAGTTTCGTAGCGATCGGACTTATCATTTGACCGTGCGAGCTTGAAACACGTAGAAATTAATTAAAGGAATTTAATTAAAATAATTTGATTTTGAAAAGCTATCTTCTGAATAGATGGAATTAGTTCCCAATACATTCCATTGTGTTCGAAATAGGGGTATAACATATAGAACGCTAGGCGGCATGCTTCGTTTGGAGTTCGGAATTTTCACGGATAAGTCGGGTCTGAAATTTATATAAGGCCACGTTACGTTTCATTTTCACCAAACCCTAAGAAAACTCAACCGCTTCCATCCGATTTTAATGGCCAAAATTTCCTCATCTTCCCCTCTCATTTTCTCCTTATCCGTTCAACAAAATCAAGTGATTCCAAAAGGAGAAGTGTAGAGCACGACGAGCTCTACTTATCCAACGGTCATATTGTCAATTGGCATCGTGTGGTTGTTGTTATGCGCTCGCGTTCGACTGTAGAATTTAGGGTTTTGCGAGCTTCATTTTCGTGCATGATGGAGGCTACTGGCTGAGCGCAACAGCCGACTACGAAAGGAGGTCGGCGACGTCGATGATGAGCTAAGGCGCGATTCGTTCGTGTAAAAAAAAAGAACGCAGACGCGAAGCTCGAGCCTGGGGAAGAACGTGATTGCGTGCGGCCTGTAGATGAGCGGATGTAAGAAAGTTTATTTGTTAATTTATTTTGTTAATATTATTTTGATTATTAGGGTTATGCTAATTTATTCGTATATTGTTCGTACAAGGTCGGATTGGAGTGTCATCTTTTTGCGTTGGATACGTATTCACATTGTCTACGCTATGGAGTTAAATTTGTTACAATTCACTTCATTCGAATTTTAAGATTCGAACGAAGGTGAGTGTTTAAAACCGCTTATGAATTACTAAAATATTTTTATGTTCGTTAAATTGATATCATGAAGTAACTCAAATTGACTGTTGTTGGAAATTTAATTGACGTTTAAATTGATATATGAATAGACTGTTAGGAATTTGTAATCGACAGTTAAATCTGAAATTGAAATTAAATTTCTAGTTAAATTCCCGATTATTAGTAACTAGTTAACTGTTGCCATTGATTGACTGTTTGGTTGTTGATTGTGATGGATGGCTATTGGCTGATATTTTGGATGATTGGATGTTTATTTATTTTTGTATATTACCATTATCACCCTGTATTTTATCGATAGCATCTAAACTGTTATTTGAATTATTTCAAATAAATTAAGAAATAGGTTGAAATGATATATACTTATGACATTTTTATTTGGATTGAAATGATATATATCCATCCCTGAAATTAAAAATCGAAATAACTATTCACTTTGCCCTAGAATAAACAATTATATCCAGACAATGGATTGGATAAATTAAATGGTTTTAACTTCTTGAATTTGAATCTATTTAAATGAGTTGGATATTTCAAAATTTGAGCTTGGAATTGAATTATTTTTGAAGATTTGAATCTAAATTTGAACATTGAAGTTAATTTGAATTAAATGATTTAAATCGATATACTGAAATTGAACTCGAACTTTATATAAATTGAAATGGTTTAAAATTGGAAATTGAATTGAAACTTAAACTACTTGAATCGAATTAATGAAAATCGAAATTGAAAGTAATTCGAATTGAAATCAAAATTGAGTTGATTTGAATTTAAATCGAAATTGAGTCGATTTGAATTGATTTGAAATTTAAGGTGTTCTGAATTGGAAGATTTGAAATTATATCAGTTTGATTTAAATTTGGACCTGAATCCAGATTTATTGGAAACAGGAAGAAATAGTTTTGAATTTGAAATTATTTTCACTATAAACTATTTTTCCATAAACTTTTTAAAATCCATGTTTTTAAAGTTCCAAATTATTTAAATTTTCAAATCATTTAATATATAATCTATTTTAACTATTTAATCTAGTTTAAACTATTTAAAACTATTCAAACTATTTTCTAAAAATTCAAACTGGTCAAGGTAGGAATGTTTATATTTAAATCGTTGATCTAAATGCGAATTGGGTTAAAATGATGTTATAACCTAAGTTGAAATTCGAAATGACCTTTGAAGTAAAATAGCATATTTTAAGTAAATATGCTATTTTGAAATGAAATGATATTTTGAAGTGAATATGATATTTTGACATCAAGTATGAATCGTTTTCAAAATGTAAATGTACCAACTGGTGTATAAAACGACGTTTGGTTGATAAAGAGGCTGCGACCTCTTATTGGTATACTCTCTGTCAATATTGGGACCACTTTAATAACTGTGTACGTGGAAGAGACTCCAGAATGAAGTTGTTGGATTTGGTGTACGTTTGCTGGATTTTAAGAAAGAGAACGATGATGGATAGACCCCGTCACTTGTGCCAATTTGAAATGACTAAAACATAACGGCTTGACAGGGCCAAGTGGGCTAGCTACCACTAGTAGACATCTGTTCTTCGATTATCTTCTTAGACTTGGTCCATACTATTACTTTTGATGTAGGTTTCGATTGGTGCACCTTGATTTGGGATAACCTCTCTTTGACTCGATATGGGATGGATGGATGCAGTGGGCGGTTGTGGCTACGATGCGTTACCACCATCCCTACGACCCAAACTGGTGGTATTCTACCTTGGGTATTGCCTCACGTGCCTTGTCATACTTTTATTCTTATACGAGACCTTTACGATATTGGTTTAGTGTTGTCATATCACGACGCATCACTATCCCCCGACGTGCTACTGGGGCATTATATGCAAACTGTACGACAATGCTTAAAAACGCGTTAAGGAGGATTAATGTAAAGCATTAACGCTAAGAAAAGTATTTATTTTACTGATTAGACATTACATATATAGCGTATTCTACTATATATAGATATTTTGATGGATCCTTAAGAGATGGAAAATCCTGTAACATCTCTTGAGTTATTGCACGCACGTTATACACTTGATAGGTGATGTAAAATCCCGTAAACATCTTTAACACTATTACACTTCTGTTATATGTGATATTGATTTGACTCACATAAGGATATTTTAGTCCTGACTTGAGTGAATTGTTTTACTTTATGCTCGGGTCAGGCCTGAGTTTTTGGCACAATGAAGATTATTTTCTGAAGGACGAAGACGAAAATTTGGTATATTATATTACTAGTATTATTTCCTGCATCATGTTGTTCTACTCCATACTCTATTGTTTTGTTGTATATATAACTCTGTTAAATGTTGTAAAATCTTAATCAAATGTACAATATAAACAGCTTCATGAACTATGTATTTGATTATTATATTTTGTCATTCCGCTATGAGATTCTGTATTTATTTTCCTATTTTCTTATTTTCCTTAATTAAACCTATTGATTATCTGTGTTCCGGATTGTTTGAGTTGGACATGTGTGGCTTATTTTCGATTTAAACCTTCCAAAATGCGAGTCGTCACAATTGGTGTCAGAGCTTTGGTTTAGTGATAACCTTAGCTTTGTGGGGTTTGACTCATTAGAGATACGGTAGTAATACCCTAGAATGAGTTTGTTTGAGTGTATATATAAGAGAGCACGTACTTGTTAGTGTTATAAAATGTTTTATATTGTGCTTTCTTATTTGTTGAGTTGTTTATTGATTCTGGTCGGTGCGTGGATGCCATGTATCGATAGGGGTATCTAAACACTTAAACGAGGCAAGTCAACATAATACTGTTTTAAAATAGGGTAAATGAAATAATTTTACCTAAATTATATTTTATATATAAAAGGAAATAATTTTTCATAAATGACCATATAGGTTTATGAAAATATGAATTTATTTATGGATGTTAGTTGTTAGGAGATGATAATAATTAGTTATCATCGATTATTGGTTGAATTAAACTAAAAACGAATACTTTGTGAACTTTATTTCACGAAGCATTCGATAATTAAATTGAATTGAAATCTAATTACAATAAGAATTGTTTACAATAACAAAGATGTAAATTAATGAAATGTTTTCATAATAAGGTAATGAAATTGTATAAGTATATTTACAATATAGAAAATAAATAAAAAGGATCTAAAAGCTAAGAATTTTAGAATTTAAACCCCGTTGCTTTCAAAATTGTTTTCAAAGCCTTCAAAATTAATAATAATATTATTTGAAAGTGTTTTGACTAGAAATATATTTTGAAAAGATTTTTGACATAAATAAAAGCATTAACTTGCTTTAGTCGCTGGGAAATAATTTTGGGGATGACTACAGCATCGCCAGTATTCATTTTCGAGTTTTTTTAGTGAGAATTGTTACCAAAAGAAATTTATTTCTGACTAAAACAAGTTTTGATTGTGAAAAAAATATTCCAAGTATGATTTGATAAATATATGAAAATAGTTTGGAACTTATAAATTGAAAATAGTATAGATAAGAAATAAGTTTATAACTTATGAATTTGAACAGGAAAGTAAGACCGAATTTTAAAAACAGTTGAACATTTTGGTTAAGCAAACAAAAGAAAATCTAAATTTGAGATATGAAATAAAAGAATTAACCTAAGAAATGTTAGATAAATTGAGTTAGTGAAATGAAGTTTAACTCAAGAAAGCTTTAATGACAGTGAATTGTATTTGAAATGAATTAGATAAAATAATGAAATGAAATTTTAAGTGAATAAGTTTGTATAACTTATAGATTTGAGAAATATTAAGCTAAAAACAAATTTTAGATTTGTTGAATGTGAATGATAAGAAAAGAAAAAAATTAACTTAAATAAAGTTAAATAAACTAAGTAATGGATTAAATGAATTAGTAAATGAATTAACTTAATAAATATTAATGAATTGAATTGGATTGGAATGGAACTAGATGAATTAGTAAAGTGAAATAACTCCACTTAAGCTATAAAATGAATTAATAGAATGAATATGAATTTGAATTATAAAATGAAATGAAATTTAGGTGTGAAAGAAATTGAACGAGAATAAATGGGTGTAAGTAAAATTTATGGGAGTAATTGAATTTGATTTAAATTTTATGTAAATAAATTAAATGCAAATGGAATGAGTTTTGATAAATTGAATGTTAACTGATTGAATATGAAATAAGTGAATGTTAAATAAAGAAATGTTATACACTTAGTTAATATCCTAATACCTGTTAATAAATAATTTGAGTAGTAAAAAGAAATACTATTTAGATATGAACTTAAGAGAAGGGAAACAAATAATAGATTAAATCATATCTTTGTAAAGTGTTTGTAAAATAAAAAAATAAATTTTTTTGCAAAGGATGTTTTAAGATTTAGTTGTAGCTTTCTGAGATAATTATAATTTGAATAATATCGTGTAAAAGAAGAAACATCTATATAAAATGATTATAAACTTAAGAAATGATTAATGAAATAAGTTAATGAAATGAATTATAAGATGAAAGTTAACTTAAGAAAAGTTGAATGAAATTGATTGTGATAAAAGAGCTTAGGTAAAGTTAATGATATGAATTAATGAAATGAACTAACGAAGTGAATCAATGAACTAATATGAACTTAAGTTATGAAGTAATAATAAACATGAGTTGCGTTATATAAAATGTTTATAATAAACTTAAATGGTTTTATGAAACGGTTTATAAATGATATTAGTATTAAAGAGAATATACTAAGTGGTAATGAAGTAAAATTTAACTTATATAAGATTAAATGAAATGATTTATAAAATGGTCCATGTAACGACCTGCTATTTCGAACCATTCAAATCGACAATCATCCACTCATGTCAGACTTGAATTGCTCAAAACAACAAATTGTTAATTTATATTTGGCAAAACTCAGCATATACATATATAAATCAATCACCGAATCACAGACACAGAGTATTACAACAATAAGCATCGGAATGGATAAATAGTAGTTCATTAAGCTACTATATAAACAACAGAGTCTGAAACAAAAATACAACAGAATCTCAAATACAAATGAATCTCTAATACATAAACAACTAACAAGTCCGAACATAAATTACTAGAATAAACTGGAATAACTGAAAGCTGGATAGATAGATCTTCCAACAAAGCTCCAATCTCCAAAGGTGAGTCTCAAATGCTGTGATACTCAGTCTGACCCGAGCATAAAGCAAAACACAAAACACTCGAGTCATATTAACATTGTTATACTAGTAAATCAACTCAAGTGAAATACAAAATAACTTAAAGGATGCTTGGGTTTCCTATCCTTTAAGGATACGTTAAACTATCTACATATAGTAATATACGCTACTATAACATGTTTATCAGTAACGTAACGTATTAAAATAGCGTTAAGGCGTTACCCATATCCCCCTTAACACATTTTATATATTCCCGTAGTCTATACCGTACCGTAAGCTTCAACAAACTGGTGGTTTACTCAAAGGGCACTCCATAGGTATGGTACAAATCAAACTCGTAGAAGGCGCGATAAGGCATGTGACAAGGCACGCGAGGCAATGCCAGGGTAGGATTCTACCGTTTGCACTCCCGGACTGGTGGTAACGCATAGCAGCTACTACCGCCCACCTCAAGACACACTCCCAAATTAAAAGTGCACCCAATCGAATCGCAAAAGCAATAGAATGGTATCGAAGAAATGTGCCCGATAGGGGGAGCAACCCCACTTGGCCTGATATAGCTCCTGTTTTAGCCATATCAAGCTGACTCATGGGTGTCAGGGTTGTGTTAATACCTCATACAAAATTGTCGCCTAACCATCCTACTTCGTTCTGGATTCTCCACCACGTACACAGTTGTCAAAGTGGTTTTCGGTATTGGCAGAGAGTATGAAAATACCCGATCTCGGTCTATTTAACAACCAAACGCTTATTTTACACCGTGGTCATTTATATTTCAAACAGTTCATACTTCGTATCAAAATATCATATATATTTCAGAATCATATTATTTTCAAAATCATATCATTTTCCAAAATCATTTCACTTTTGAAATCTTATTCACTTTAAATTAAAATTCACTTTAAATTATAATTCACTTTTAAAATCATAACCACAAATAGTTTAAACCATCTTATCAAATATTTGCATTTAAATCGATTAAATATAATTATAACAGATCCCACTTAAACAATTTGAATATTCAAAAGTAGTTTATATATATTAAAAAAGTTATAAATTGAAAATGATTTATATATTAAAATAGGTTATAGATTAAATAGTTTATATATTAAAAATAGTTTATATTAAAAGAGTTTATATCAAAATAGTTTCGAATTAGAATTGTTTCATCCAATTCCACAAATCGATTCAAATGAACTTGGTTCCAAAATTCAATTTGAATCTATTTCAATTTATATCTATTTTAAATCTAGGTTTGAACTACAAAATTTAAATCACTTTCAATTTCAATAGGTTTCAAAGTTTTAAATATTCAAACATTTACAATAACTCAATTTGATAAATTTCATTTATATTTCAAATTCAACTTTTAATTTTATTTTAATTTGAAATATTCACTTAATCAATTTAATAACCATTTAATAAAATCCCCGATTAAAACTTTAAATCAAAATTTAAATTCGATTTCAATTTTATTTAAATTTGAAAATATTCATTTAATTACATTTAAATCAAAACCACGTTATCAAGTTATAAAAACATATCTTTAAAATCTCAAAATCAATAAGTTCAAATCAAACCTTATTTAAATTCAATCCTAAGCAAATTTAATTATAAATTTATTCTTATTTAGTTTATCTTTAAACCTCCATTTACTTAAAGTTATTACAAAATTCTAATTTAAATAAATACTTAACATATTATATATATATATATATTGTTAGTTAAATTAAATTCTTAATAAATTTTATTATATTAGTTATTATTAAATTAAATCTTATTATGATTAAATCTATTTTAAATCTTATTTTATATAATTTAAAAATAATAAAGTTATAAGTAAAAAATTTATAATTTACATTTTAAAACTTAACTTATAAATTTAAAATTTCCAAACATAAAATAAATAAATAAAAAATCTAACTTTTACACATATATTAAAATTAAAATCTTTATATTATACTTAAAAATCAATAATTATTAAAACCCATATATTTCGTTTCAACTTTGGAAATCATTTTTAAAATATAGACCAACGGTATCCGTATATAATTTTCTATCCTATGGTCAAGTGATACAGATATTTATCATTTCAATCCACAAATTAATATTTACGGGTATATATCATTTCAACCCGCAATCCCAAAATTTCAAAATCAATAAAAATCGCTTGGGTTTATCATTTCAACTCATAACAATTTTTCCCTAATCTATCAGATCATTCGAGTATGTATCATTTCAACCCATAGGGATTTCTAAACTAACAGGGAACTTGTAGAGTGAGAACAAATATGATAATAATATAACATATCAACAACAGGCATATATCATCAGTAACAAATTTAAATATACAACAGGTTATGGTGTCATATGTCATAGGTAAACAGTTACAGATAATGGCATATCATATCTAGCAATTAAATAACTTAATAATTCAAATTTAACAGCATATTTCAATTGTCATTTCATGTGAATTAAATTTACTATATATATAAGAATGTTAATCGTGAGTGATTGCACACCTTCCGAGGCTAGAGAAATAACAAGAACAAGATGTGACGAATCCGAGCACAAATTCCAAAGCATGGCATGATGAACATGAATTCGACGAACAAAGAAGGGCACGACAGACTCGAATTGATGAAATAATATATAATTTTTATATTTATGATAAGATTTTTATATTATATTTAAAATCAATATTCCATTTACAACACATATATAAATAAAATTTCTATATACATATATTTTAAACCAACATCAAAATAAATCTTTATATTTACATTTCAAAAATCAATATTTATAAAATTCAATTTGACACACATATCATGACAACTTCTATATATATATTATTTGTTTAAAATCAATTATCAAATTTAAAACACGTATTAACAAAATCATTATATATATTATTTCAAAATCTGTTCCTTAAACAGATACCAAAATCATATATATATATTATATTTCTTCCCAAAATTTTCAAATAAATATTTAAACATGGTTTATACATATAAGAGTTATTAAAAATCTAAAAAAATGTTATACAGTGTAAATAAACATTTAAAACATATGATATGTTATCCTGCCTTTTGGTCAAGGCCGGGATATCCATAAATTGGCTGGAAAGGATGGATATCAGGAATGGAGATCAATTGGAAACAAGGCTATGATCGATGTCGTCAAAATTTGACTAGGCTTCAATCAAGACAGGATCGATTGGGAATGATGCGCAAGGCTAGGAGAGGCTATGTTTCAAATTTCAGGTCAATCCAAGTTAATATGCTCAAGATATGATTGGTACAAGCCAAGAAGGTAGCCTCATTTCGTATCCATCAGAGAATAGGCCCACTTCATATCCATTGACATCCACCTACTTCGAGCCATCAAACAACCTACTTCGGGTTGGAAACATGTTCGCTCCGAGTCATTTCCCTATTTATCTCGAGTTTCCTGGCAGTCTGCTTCGAGCCGTTGGGAGGTCTACTCCGGGCCGTGAAGAAGATTACTTCGAGTCGTGGCCATGAATCGATCGGCAACCTAGGTCCTCACCAATTTCGTATCCATGATGTTCGCATCCATCACATTTGCACTCGTTCATTTCGTATCCATCATACACATGCACCTTTCAAATCGACCAAGGTTATTTACTTCGTATCGATATACATTGTTAATACATGTTTCGTATCGATCACCCAGATGATCGATACGAAACCCATCCCTTCCTATCGATGAGAAGTAGTCACAGTTGTCTACTTCGTATCAGTTACGTAGATGTGAACTTCGTATCGATCAACCAGATGGTCGATATGAAACTGACAATCTTCCATCGATGCGAAGCACTAGGGAACATATGGATAGGAATCATATGTTATCGATACGAAGAGACCAATTGTGATCGATACGAAGAGACCGATTGTGATCGATACGAAGAGCATAGCACCCGATAGATACGAAGGAGGTGGTAGTCAACGCGGCATGAAAAGTGGATCTACCCTAGCGTATCGCTCCACATCGCCATCGTCTGATCATTACGAGCGAGATCGATGTGAAAAGCATCGATACGAACTGCGTAGCCATCGAAAAGTACAAATTTGCATCGATCATAACTGACAATCTACAAGTCCAAATGCCACCAAATTTTCACAGGAGTTTGCGTACAACCTAAAGAATGTTCACGATCGATCTCAACTCGATCGGGTAAGATCTTGATCGATACGAAATTCATTCGTATCGATCACGGATCGAGTCAAAATCGCATGGGATCGATCGCGTGGGCCCGTGCACGTGCCAGAAGAGGTCTCCCGAGATCTGAGCGAGATATTTGCAGCCTACGCCTATAAATAGCATCCCAAAGTCTACAGAAAGGGGACTTTGGATTCTTCTACGTCCAAACTCTGCAGGAATCATCATCGTACTCGAAATTTGCTGTTGTAATCAGTTGTAACTCGTGGTAGTCAGCAAGCAAACATCAATAAAATCATCAACTTCAAAGTGGACATAGGCCGGATTGCCGAACCACTATAAACTCTGTGTTCTTACTGCATTCCTTTTAATTTTATGTGTGTTCTTCATTTTTAATTCTCTACATACTTGTTATCTATAATATGTGATTGTGATATGGTGCTTTCATCGACAATTGGGTGTTTGTGACCAATTTTGGCGCAAACATTTTGGTGCTTTCACTGAGAACGCTAGCGCTCAGGAATTCTACAACCAGGACTTCGGATATGAAAGCTTAAAGACTTGGATCTGGAAAGCTATGGTAAGACAATCAACAAGAAGACAAAGAGCTGGAAGGAGTCAGCATGAAGGGAGCCAGGAGGCTTCCTCTGGAGCAAATCACAACTCAATCTTCATCAGCCGGGATGAGATGGAGATGATGATGGAAACTATGCAGGAAGGAATGCTGAAAAGACAAGAGGAGATGATGCAGAACCTACTCCAACAAGCTGGACAAGCCAGAATGCAAAATCAAGGGAACGCTGCTGCAGGAGATGCTGGAGATAGAGATTAGGAGCGCGGAACAACCAGAGTTTAGAATGGAGCAGGACCGTCAGGAGCAGCACCAGAACTTGGGGGCACACATCATAGGACGTTGATCCAACCTCAGGCAGGATACCAAGTGGAGCTATTCAACATGGCTTTGGTAGAGGAATGGATGCTCGTCCAGGAGACCAGATTCTAGGATTCCCTCGTGAACTCGGGGGGCAGGTCGGAAGCAACAGATAAGGGCTACAGCTTAACAACAGTGACAGATTGGCGAAGATGGTCAGACGAGCCATGAGAGGCGGACTAGTGAATAGAGTTCTGGAAGATGTGAATAGGAGTACCTTTGCTCCTACGATTAGGCAAGCCAGGAATCCACCAGAATTCAAGTTACCAACACTGGAGGTGTATGACGGGAGAACAGATCCCGCTGTTCACTTGACAAGGTACATGAGGCATATGGAAGTATTGGGAGCATCAGAGGAAGTCATGGCACGATGATTCCCTTTGTATCTGACGGATATAGCAGTGTTATGGTTCAGACAGCTGGAGAGTAGCTCTATTGGCATATGGATAGAGTTGATTGAAAGGTTTATGAGACAGTTTCGGGTCCACATAGCCAGACTCAAGAACGTGATGACTTTAACATCAATGAAACAATGGAAAGGAGAATCAATTGACCAGATTCAATGCGGTAGTGGCTTCGGTGGATCGACCTGATCCGTCGATGGTTTTGATGGCAGCGGTTTCAGGAATTGCAGACAATTCAGATTTCAAGATATCATTGGAATGGGACCCACCGAGTGATCTTGGGGAGTTCTATCATGAGGCGGAGAGATTTCTAAGGCAGGAAGATGCGCAGGCTGAGAGAGAAGGGAGAGAGGCTGAAGCTTATGCGGTAAGGGATGGAGGTCTACCCAGAGAAAATCCAAACAAAGACGACAAAGGCAAAAGGAAAATGAATGATAACGGTAGCACTTCAAAAAGGCTACGGAGGGAGTCAAAGTTTTCTTCGTACACGGATCTAACTGAAACTCTGGAAAGGATTTATTTGGACACCCGAGGGCGCCTCCAGTATCGAAGGCCAACAAGAATAGAACCTTCTGATTACGAACGGGCATCGGGAAGGCATTGCCTATTCCATGAGCTGGATGGGCACAACACGAATGACTGCAGGCATTTGAGGGATATCGTTGAGGAGCATGTAAGGAATGGTCATCTACAACAGTATGTAAGGAATCGAGCTGTGGCAGTGGAACAAGAATGGCCACCGCCCACCTCGAACGAGGATGGCACTGGACCTAGGCAACGTCAACTTGTTATCAACTAAATAGATTTATGGCTTGGAATAAGTAATAGAACTCTAAGTAATGCGACTAAATCATTTACACATATACGGGACCGAGGACGGTCCCTAGGCATGCTCTGAGACGATGATAAACCATGTTGCTCGAGTCTGTGAAATCCTATTTTTCTTTTTTATTTTCCTGAAAACTTTTGTTTTTTCCTTGGATGTACAGACATTTATTTTGTTTCCCTTGGTTGCAAAAATTCTTATTTTAAATGGTTGGATTCGGATCAATGTAATGAATAATACAGGTCTCGCGATTACGGTCCCAACCGGAGAGACGGGGCAGTAATCGCGAATTATGGGTCCCTTCGCCAAAGAGCGATGGAATGGACTCGAACACAATATAAAATTCCTTGGCCAGAGAGCCGAGGCTGGAGAATATAAAAGTCCTTGGCCGGAGAGCCGAGGCCGGTGAATATAAAAGTCCTTGGCCGGAGAGCCGAGACTGGTGAATATAAAAGTTCTTGGCTGGAGAGCCGAGGCCGGAGAATATAAAAGTCCTTGGCCGGAGAGCCAAGGCCGGTGAATATAAAAGTCCTTGGCCGGAGAAGTCGAGGCCGAAGAATATAAAAGTCCTTCGCCAGAGAGCCGAGGCCGGAGAATATAAAAGTCCTTGGTCGAAGAGCCGAGGCTGGTGAATATAAAAGTCCTTGGCCGGAGAGCCGAGGCTGGAGAATATAAAAGTCCTTGGCCGAAGAGCCGAGGCCGGAGTATATAAAAGTCCTTGGCCAGAGAGCCGATGCTGGCGAATATAAAAAGTCCTTGACTGGAGGGCCAAGGAGGGAGAGCCTAGAAGCCCTCGACCAGAGAGTCGGGATCAGAGCAGAACAACGCGACCCGGTGAGGTCTATGGTTTTGAAGTCAAACCTGGAGAGATTATGGATTCGGATTTCGGCTTTGGATAAATGGACCTGGAGGGGTCTTGGATTTGGCAAAGGACTCGGAGCGGTCCCGAATTTGGATATCAACTCAGTGTTATGGATTTGGCTATTGGATATTGGATATAGATGGATTAAAGGTCGGTTGATGGATTTGGATAGCTATGGAATTGGCTAAGGATTTGGTTACTGAATTCGGAATCGGACATCGACTCGGAGCAGTCACGAATTTGGATCAGGTTATGGCTGCGACACTCGGATAGGATGGCTTGGTAATGGATAGGACTAAGAATCGGATAATATGGCTATGGATGAAATATGCACTTCGAATGCCGGATTTGGAGCTTTTCAAAACTCACCTTCTTACCACAAGGCATGTTTTGGGGAGCAAATGTTATCCCGCCTTTTGGTCAAGGTCGGGATATCCACAAATTGGCTGGAAAGGATGGATATCAGGAATGGATATCTATTGGAAACAAGGCTACGATCGATGTCGTCAAAATTTGACCAAGCTTCAATCAAGACAGGATCGATTAGGAATGATGCACAAGGCTAGGAGATGCTACGTATCAAATTTCAGGTCAATCCGACTTCATATGCTCAAGATATGCTTGGTACAAGCCAAGAAGGTAGCCTCATTTCGTTTTCATCGGAGAACAGGCCCACTTCGTATCCATTGACATCCACCCACTTCGAGCCATCAAACAACCTACTTCGGGTTGGCAACGTGTTCGCTCCGAGTCATTTCCCTGTTTATCTCGAGTTTCCTGGCAATCTGCTTCGAGCCGTTGGGAGGTCTACTCCGGGCCGTGAAGAAGATTACTTCGATTCGTGGCCATGAATCGATCGACAACCTAGGTCCTCACCAATTTCGTATCCATGCTGTTTGCATCCATCACGTTTGCACTCGTTCGTTTCGTATCCATCATAAACATGCACCTTTCAAATCGACCAAGGTTATTTACTTCGTATCGATATAAATTGTTAATACATGTTTCGTATCAATCACCCAGATGATCGATACGAAACCCATCCCTTCCTATCGATGCGAAGTAGTCACAGTTGTCTACTTCGTATCAGTTACGTAGATGTGTACTTCATATCGATCAACCATATGGTCGATACGAAACTGACACTCTTCCATCGATGCGAAGCACTAGGGAACATATGGATACGAATCATATGTGATCGATACGAAGAGACCAATTGTGATCGATACGAAGAGACCAATTGTGATCGATACGAAGAGAGCGATTGTGATCGATACGAAGAGCATAGCCCCCGATAGATACGAAGGAGAAGGCAGTCAACGCAGCATGAAAAGTGGATCTACCCTAGCTTATCGCTCCACGTCGCCATTGTCTAATTATTACGAGCGAGATCGATGCGAACAGCATCGATACGAACTGCGCAGCCATCGAAAAGTACAAATTTTCATCGATCATAACTGACAATCTACAAGTCCAAATGCCACCAAATTTTCGCAGGAGCTTGCGTACAACCTAAAGAATGTTCACGATCGATCTCGACTCGATCGGGCAAGATCTTGATCGATACAAAATTCATTCGTATCGATCACGGATCGAGTCAAAATCGCATGGGATCGATCGTGTGGGCCCGTGCACGTGCCAGAAGAGGTCTCCCGAGATTTGAGCGAAATATTTGCAGCCTACGCCTATAAATAGCATCCCAAAGTCTACAGAAAGGGGACTTTGGATTCTTCTACATCCAAACTCTGCAAGAATCATCATTGTACTCGAAATTTGCTGTTGTAATCAGTTGTAACTCGCGGTAGTCAGCAAGCAAACATCAATAAAATCATCAACTTCAAAGTGGACGTAGGCCGGATTGCCGAACCACTATAAACTCTGTGTTCTTACTGCTTTCCTTTTAATTTTATGTGTGTTCTTCATTTTTAATTCTCTACATACTTGTTTTCTGTAATCTGTGATTGTGAACTGGTGCTTTCATCGACAATTGGGTGTTTGTGACCAATTTTGGTGCAAATATGATATATAACATATAAACGTTTAAACACATAATATATAATATATGATATATACATTTAAAACGCATATACATATAATATATAAAGTAGGCACAGCAAGGGGACGAAAAGGAGCAAGCTTCAGATTCACGTATAACATCATATATATATATATATATATTAGAGGGGCTGCTCGCTGTTTAGTAGTTGAGGCCGGAGCAGAGGGTGTTAGATCTCTTCGGCTTCAAGGAAGGCGGAGGGGATGCAAGTGGTCAGAGGCGAAGATGGGTTAGTGTACGTGCTGGAGATGAGGGGAGGTGCTCGGTTGATGTGTGTAGCGGTGAGGCAGTGGCTTCAAGGGGAGGCGGATCTGGTTTTGTTGGAGATGGCGGGCTCGTTCAGGCAATAGTGGTTCACTGGCGACATGAAGGGCGGTGTGGACAAGGCAGTGGGTGGATCAAGGTGAGGGTGGCCGTGTAGAGGGAGGCGAGCTGAGAGGGAGAGGGTCAATGTGGTGTGGCTGTGTGTTTTGTTCGGTTGTAGGGCCAAAGGGATGTGTCGATGGCGGGTTTCAAGTGGTGGGCGGCTTATTGGCCAGAGGCCAGACAGTGCTTTGACGGGTAGGCGGCCATTGTGTGTGGTGAGGCATAAGGGAAGGGCAAGCACGAAGAAGAGTAAGTTGGTTTCAGAAAAATTATATATAGGACTGATTTATATTTTTTCTACAATTGAACAGAACGCATCCAAAAGAAGGTAGAGACAGAGAAAAAATATGAACGAACCAATATAAATTTATTGAACAGTTTGGAATGATAAAAGTCAGTATTGAATTTAGGAAATATAAAAAGGCGGGTGGCTATTGGTTTCCTCTGAACAAACGAAAAGACATAAAACCCAAAAGGCCCAAATTCGGAACCGATACGGCTAATCGTTTTGCAGATTTCGGCGCGTACCAGACGTCGAATTATAGAAATGAATATCCTACGGAGATCTGTACGACGAGACGAACAGAATGATACACAGATATCAGTGATACGATTATCCTACCAAAAGTCGATATTCGCTGCCAAACTGCTACTAATTCGCCGAAAATAAGATAAACGAGGCTATAGCAGTCCAAATTTGACGAAACGAAATATGACGTCTCACTTAGAAGATGATTTACATTTTTATTATATGAAAATATTCAGGTTTCAATAATATTTTATTTTCATCAAATTTATTGATTTTAAATTGAAATTGAAAATTACACAACAGAATTAACTTTCATATTGACAAGTGAAAATCTGCAATTTGCTATGTTTAAATAGCTGCATAACAAATATCAAATTTTCATTGCCAAATTTTATTGTTTAATTTCAAGCAAAATTTCAGTTAATTATGTTATAAAAACCGTTAAAATTTACGGGTTGTTACAGTCAACAAATGAATTTATATGAAATATGTTAATCAAAAAGTGAAATAATTGAAATTTGAATAAATTGAATGTAAATGAAATAGATTTAAATAAATTGGAAGTAAATCAATTAAAGTTAATAAAGAATGGATGTTAATAAAAAAAATGATAGTGTATAAATTAACTATTGACATTGGAAAATGTAAATTGTGATAGTTATGAATTATTGGATGAATATTAATGGATAAATGGTTTCTTTTGTTTTGTTATAACTACCTTTGATTGTATATGATTGTTATGGTTGTGTATTAGTGTTTGTGCTTACGATTTGGATTCAGAATTCATGTTATATTGTTCTATTAAACTCATACATGTTTCTATATCTTTTATATACAACTAATATTCTAATTTTAGTTGAAATAGGTACATACAAAGGCCTCTTGGATGTATACGCGGATTGATTTGCTTTTGCTTGCTTAATATAAGTGAACTTGCTCGTATTATTAATAATAAGGTACTTATCACAGACTACATACCGTACTTTTATTTTTTTCCCTACGGGATGCCTCATCATTGAGATGAGATGTATATTTGGTATATACATATGTATATTACAAAATTTTCAATCGTGCCGTGCAAAAGAGATGCTGTAGAAATTTTCTATAAATTCCGGTGTTGAAAAAATTTTGAGGTTTTAAAATATATAACTTGATTTTATAAATAAGTTGTAATTTCAATAAAATCGATATTGGAGTAGTGTAGTAGAAGTACAGTAATGGTTTCCCAAATAGGATTTTTAAAGTTTTGTAAGTTGATTATTTTGAGTAAAATATATCATAAGTAAGATTCCTTACTTAATCCCTTTTCGAGGATGAAAAGTTTTGAGTGAGGGAGATTGCAACGACCAGAAATTTTAACTATTTTAAATTATTAAATTATATATGATTATTGAACAAAAATGTTAGAAATAAAAATTTAATGATATATCAATGTAGTTTATTTAATATGAACTTGAATAAAATTTTGAAATAACCAATTTCGAAGATTTAGGCGATTACAAGTATTGAAGTAAAATTCTATGTATTGAATGTGGTTATAATCAATAGCTGGAATTGAATAATAAATGTTGAATTATTTAGATGTAAATAAAATAATTGTTTGATAAATAAAATTCATTTGAAATTTAATATTGGGATTTATTGAAATTCTAATATTGGAATTCATGGAAATTGGATTATTTGAATACTTTAAATAATGAAGTGGAACTAAGTGTAGTAGTTGTTTTTTTATTTGAATTCGTTTTAAAAGTTAAATAACTTATATTTCAAATATGGTGATTTATTGGATAATTAAATTGTTTAAATCTAATATTGGAAATTATCTAAATAATTGAATCCTGAATTTAATGTGAATGAAAATGATTTCAAAAGTTGATTTAAATTTTATTTAAACAAGAATGAAGATTGTTAACTTTTAAAATTGAATTTAAAAGTGATTAAATTGATTTTGGAAATTACTCGTTTTAATTAATGAGTAAAAATAGTCTTCTTGGGTATTGTCTCAGATTTTGAGGAACCAGTTTCATCGGATCCGTAATAGTAAATTATTATAGGATTTCAAGTTTCGTAGCGATCAGACTTATCGTTTGGCCATGCGAGCTTGAAATGCGTAGAAATTAATTAAAATAATTTAATTAAAATAATTTAATTTTGAGAAGCTATCTTCTTAATATGATGGAATTTGCTCCCGATTCATATTACATTGTGTTCGGAATAGAGGTTAACATATAAAACGCCAGGCGGCACGCTTCGTTTGGGGATCAGAATTTTCATGGATAAATCAGGTTGGAAATTTATTTAAGGCCACATTACGTTTCAACTTCTCCAAACCCTAAGAAAACTTCAGCCTCTTCCCTCCAATTTTAATGGCTGAAATTTCCTTATCTTCCCCTCTCTTTTTCTCCACATCCATTCAATGAAATCGAGTGATTCCCAAAGGAAAAATGTAGAGCACGACGAGCCCTACGTATCGAACGGTCGGATCGTCAATTGGTGTCGCGTGGTGGTCGTTATCCACTCGCGTTCGACTGTAGGGATTAGGTTTTCGCGAGCTTTGTTTTCGCACGCGATCGAGGCAGTTGGCGGAGCGCGGCGGCGCAACTACAGGAGAGGGTCGACGACGTTGATGATGAGCCGAGGTACGATTCGTTCGTGTAAAAAAATGAAGACAGACGCGAAGCTCAAACCTGGGGAAGAACGTGATTGCGTGCGTCCTGTAGATGAGTGGATGTAAGAAGGTTTATTTGTTAATTTATTTTGTTAATTTTATTTTAATTATTATTGTTATGCTAATTTATTCGTATATTGTTCATACGAGGTCAGATTCGAGTGTCAACTTTTGCGTTGGATTCGTATTGATGTTGTCTACGCTATGGAGTTGAATTCATTACAATTCGCTTCATTCGAATTTTTATATTTGAATGATGTGAGTGTTTAAAACACTTCATGAATTACTAGAATATTTTTATGTTTGTTGAATTGATATCATGAAGCAATTTAATTTTTTTGACCATTGTTGGTAATTTAATTGACATATGAATTGACTGTTAGGTATTTGTAATCGACAGTTAAATTTGAAATTGAAATTAAACTGCTAGTTAAATTCCTGATTATTAATAACTAGTTAACTGTTGTGATTTATTGACTATTTGGATGTTGACTGTGATGGATGGCTATTGGCGTTTATTTTGGATGATTGGATGTTTATTTATTTTTATATATTCCTGTTATCACCTATATATTATTGATAGCATCTAAACCGTTATTTGAATTATTTCAAATAAATAAAGAAATAGGTTGAAATGATATATACATATGACATTTTTATTTGGATTGAAATGATATATATCCATCCCTGAAATTAAAAATCGAAATAACTATTCATTTGGCCATAGGATAGAAATTATATACGGACACCGGATTGGTTAAATTAAATGGTTTTATATTCTTGAATTTGAATCTATTTAAACGAGTTGGTTTTAAAGAAATAAAAATCGAATTATGAAGATTGAATTATTTTCAAATTTGAGCTTTGAAATGTTGAAATTGAAATTGGTTAAAGAAATTGTTTAAAGAGTTAAATTTGAACTTTTACTTGAACTCCAAATTTATTTTAAGTAAAAGTGGTATGAATGGGTATTTCAAAATTTGAGCTTGGAATTGAATTATTTGAAGATTTTAATCTAAATTCGAACATTTAATTTAATTTGAATTAAATGTGTTTGCGTGAAAATTTTCACAAACACTCAATTGCAGATGAAAGCACCCAATCACAGTCACAGATCATGGATAGAATGTATGTAGTAGATAAAATATGAAGAACGATCAAAAAATTAAAAGGAAAACAGTAGAAAGACCAGAGTAATAGTGGTTCGGCGTTGTAGCCAACGTCCATTTTAAAGAGTTGTTGTTTTATTGATGATTCTCTACCGATTTACAAGAGTACAATCGATAGTATCTGAATTACAATCGAGTTCAGCAGAGTAAAGGCGTTGAAGAGTCAAAAGATCCCTTTTCTAGAGGCATGGGCTGCTATTTATAGGTGTAGCATGGAAATATCTGACTTTGAAATCGGAATACTACTTCTTCCACATGGGTGGGCCCACGTGATCGATCCGGGGATTTTGGATCGATACGTGTACATTTTGTATCGATCAGAAACACCTCCATTTGGCCTGAGATCAATCAAGGACATTCTTGAGGTGGTATGCAAGCTCCTGTGAAAATTTGGTGGCATTTGGACTTGTAGATTTTGAGTTATGATCGATCCAAGTTTGTATTTGCAAAACACTGCCGAGTTCGTATCGATACAATTCGTATCGATGGCTTCATGTCGCTTCTAGTTCGCATCGATCAGGTGACATGGCCCTATACTTTAGGATCGATCCACTTTTCATGCCGAGTGATCGAGTCTTCCTCTTGAACGTGTACTTATTCGTATCGACCAAATGTATTCTTTTCGTGTAACGACCCGTAAATTTAACCGGTTTTAATAACGTTATTAATTGAAATTTAGGAAATTTTTAAACGATAAAATTTTGAAATAAAAATTTAATATTTGGGATACGTCTAGTTAAACATAGCGACTGGTAAATTTTCGTCCGAAAATATGAAAGTTTATTTCGCGCGTAAATTCACTTCAATTTAATCAGTTAAAAAGCGTTGAAAATAAAATGTTTCCGAAACCTAAATATTTTTACATAGAAAAATTCTAAACCATCTTCTGAGCAAGATGTCAGTTTGTCGTTTTTCCAAATTCGGACATCTTTGGCTCCGTCGATCTTATTTTTCAACGTTTTTCTTGCATTTTCCGCCAGTAGGAAAATTCGAATTTTTATAATTCAACCGAAACACTGATATCATTATACCGCTTTGATCATCTCGTAGTGCCAATCTCCGCAGTATATTCGTATCTGTGTTTTAGTGCCCGGTACGCGGCGAAACCGTGAAACGGTTAACCGTATCGGTACCGGTTTCGTGTCCTTTTGTTCTTGTGGCTATTCAAATCCCCACCGTGTAAATTCCAATTTCCATTAGCCTTTTTGATATTCCAGAAATTTATATCAACTTCACTATTCCCAATGGTTACCCCTAGTCTAGAAAGTAGTGCGGTTCCCATTCTTCTTCCTTACTTGTTCATTTACGTTTACTTCAAATTTGAACGTGCCTATTCATTTGGGTATGAATATTATAATGTAATTTTCCTCTGAAACTAGTGCTCTCATAAGCCCGAGCATTCTCTCCTCTCGGTTTGTTCCATTTACGTTCCATTTCATTAGCCTGTTCCACTTCGTTTCAAAGGAAACGTATATATTATATTAATATAAAAATTCTGTATCATTTCCATCCCTTAGGCTGCTATTCATCCTTCCACATCTTCTGCCAAAACCCATTTCCCTACCAAATGTCACACATCATTCCACCATCTTTTGCTCAACCGCCATCTGCGTGTGACCACCCCTCTCCTACGCGGACAGCAACCGCAACTCACCACCCTCATCCCATCGGCAGCCACCTCCCATCACCTGCCGTACTTCCTCGGCCCTTCAACTCTGAGGTAAAAGTTAGCTATCAGATAAATTGGTATCTACCTCGTCAGCACCCGTGCCCCTCTTCCTTATCATCGCTTGAAGTCGAAGCAGCAGCCCGGTCTTGAACCCCTCGGCCACCATTCCTCCACTTCTTCCATTCGTCGAAAAAAAAGAAAAAAAAAGGGCGAAGAGAACTGCTTTTGCCTGAGGATTGTTTTTCCCATGTTCGTTCTCTTTCACCACCCTTCACCACACCCGCCGCGCCCATCTTGCAGAGATCCATCTTTTCCCGTCTTCCCTCCCTTTCGTGTAAGTATAGATATATATATATCATGTTATTGTTTTACTTTATATTAGTTATAAAAAAAAAATATAAGTTATGTATATAGTATTAGTTGTCTTAGGTCTTGAAGATGTTAGTTTTATATGTAGTATATGTATACCATTGTTTTATAAATAATCTAAGTATATATATATATATATATATATATATTCGGCATTGTGCTTATTTACAGAAAGTATGTTTTGTTAACATTTTTGATTTGTACTTTAGAAAGTTTTGATGTAAGCTTTATTCTGAGATGAGAATATACTTGTTTTATATATATAAACGGGTATAGTTTGGTCTAGGTTCGAATAAAGGGTATATATAGTTTTAAAAATATAAAAGGTATTGTTAAATTTAAGAATATACGTATATTTAAGTATTAACTAAAGTTGTTAACAAGTTTCATTTACTGTTATTTATATTATGGTCTGGGTATGAGTTTATAAAAGTTGCAGTAGATATGTATACATATATAGATATCTGTATAGGCGTGTAGATAACTCTATGAAATTGTATGAATAATATTTTAGTCTGCATTTCATCAGTTTGAGTTATAACAAAGTAAATCATATCGTTTTGGTTATAAAGTAGTTATACCTTGGTTCATATATGATATGTTTTAGCTTGTATACATATTATATATAAGTCCGGTCTGCATTTATTATGTACCGTCTGCATTGGTATATAATATGGTGATAGCTTTATGTCGAAAGGTTTCAAAAAATTTATTTTTTGTATAAACTGTAGATTTTGGGATATTTTACTCGTGTAAATATCATATATTTTAAAGTACGTAAATGTTTAAACGTTTTATAAAAAATAAAAAAATAAAAAAATAAAAAAAAATTTAACATAGTATATGCATTTTATAGATATTCGATACATAATGAAGATGCTTTATTTTGCTTTGTGTTTAAATTAAAAGTCGATTTTAGATTTTTCGACGTTTTATTCTAAAACGTATCTGGAATCGAGTAGTGATTTTTGAAATATAATTTATATAGTTATATATAAGTTCATTTATATCAATTTTCTTCATCGATCTAGTTCTGATTCGTTTTATCAATTCCTTATCTATCAGCTTTGCCGTCGTGACTATTTTGTTCATCGAATCGCGTCCATCCAGCTTTTCTTTGGAGTTCGTAGTTGTTCTGTTGTCAAACTTTTCTAGCCTCGAAAGGTGAGCACTCACTCACGATTAACGTTCTTTTATTTATTAAATTTGATTTTAATTGAAACGACAATTGAAATATGCTGCTGTTAGTTAATTACACTGTTATATATGCTATTGCCTGTATTAGTTCACCTGTGACATTTGACACCATTATCTGTTAATTATTTATGCGATAATAATACAGTTTGGCTGATAATTGATTGATTATTGATGTTTATATTGGACGTTAAGTTGTTAATGTTAAAATGATAAATAGTATGCAATTGAAGTTGATATAGAATAGTTAAATGTTAAATTTGATTAACTGACATTTGTATAATATGACCCCTTAACTGTTGAATTTATCGACACTTAGGATTTGTTTAATTACACTTTGAACCACTGAATGTATGTTGTTAAATTGATGATGAATGAAATTGTAAATAGATGACAAGTGAAAATCGTAATGTAGTAATCTTTAATCTACATGAAATGATAGTGTAGATTCTAGAAATAATTATATTAATTCGTACAAATAACAATACGAATTAATATGGTTATTTCGGGATTATTTGAATTGATTATTGGATTGATATTGATTGTTGTTATTGCTTGTTTATTTACTTTGACACCATCCCTGTTATCACACTGCAAGTTCCCTTTGTTATGTTTTGATTTTGAATTGAATTGGAATCGGGTTGAAATGATAGATACCCAAATTGAATTTTGACCTAGGATAGAGAATTAAATAAAACCCGATTGGTCAATAATTTGATTTAAAAATAAACGAAGATTTTATTGGAATAAATAATATGGTTTGAAATAAAGTTGAAATTTGGATTTTAATGAAAGGAAAATGTTAATATTTAATAATCGGAAACAAAATGTTAATAATGAAATTGATGGAAAAATGTTGTTTAAATTGAGAAATGAATGAATTAAACTTTGAAATGATTTAATAATTAAGTTGAAAATTATAATTAAGCTGAAATTATTAAACTTTGAAATTATGTAATAATTAAGTTTGAATTATTTAATAATTAAATAAGATTGAATTATTTAACGATTAAATTAAATTGAATTTTTGAATAAGTGAATTTTACTTCGTAATAATTGAAATTGAGATTTCTTTATTAATTAAGTTTTGGAAATTATTTAAAGTAAGTAAATAAATAATTGAAATTGAATTTCTTTAACAAGAAATGAAAATGTGATATTTTGGAATAAATGTAAGACTTGTAATTGAAAGAATTGATTTGACGAATTTAACGTAATTCAAAATTGTAAGTTTTGATTTAATGAAGTTGAATTTAAGAAGTTGATTTAATGAATTGGAAATTTAATAGAAATTGTTTTGAATGATAAAGTAACTTAACGAATATTGAATAAAATCGATAAATGAAGTTAAATTGATTTGAATGTTAAATTAAATGGATTTAAATGATTTCGTAATGAATCTTATGTACGAATTTAAATTGATATTTGAATTGTTTAAATAAAGATTGAAATTGAATTATAAGATTTTGAAATTATGAATTTGGAAGTTTTGAAACGTAAATTTTGGAAATTGGTTTTTGAAAGACAAGTGAAATGTTGATTTACAAATTGAAATTGAATTGAAATTGATTTGGTTTTGAAATAAACAAACGACCAATCGGTGTAATAATTACGGAAGTTATTAAAGAGACCGGAATTCGGTTATGGATATACTCTCTATCTAAACCGAAAACCACTTTAATAACTATACGCGGAGTGATGATCCAGAATGAAGTGGTTGGAATGATGTACGTGATGACTGAAGAAAGAGAACGATAATGGATAGCCTTGACACTTGTATCAAATTGGAAATGACTAAAACAGGAGCTGTGCCGGGCCAATGGAGGATTGATACCTTAAGTGGACACACTTCTTCGAACTACTTATACTTGTTGTCGATTGGTGCACCCTTGATTTTGGGAGTGTTGTTTCACGGTGTTGCGGGCGCTGCGGCGTTGCGTTCTCACCAGTCCGGATCAGGCGAACGGTAGTATCACTACCTTGGGTATTGCCTCATGTGCCTTGTCATACTTGTATTCCATTTATGCGCGACCACTACGATTTTGATTTGTACCTTTAGTATATGGATTGCCCTCTGGTGACTTCCGGTTTTGGGGAAACTACGGTCTTGTATATGCTTTTGGGAATAAAAATGTATTAAGGGTGGAATGGGCCATGACTTAACGCTATTTTGATATCTTCTTATATTACTGATAGACATTATCTATTTAGCGTACATTACTACATAGTAGATAGTTTAACGGATCCTTAAAGGATGGTTATTCCAAACATCCTTTGAGTTACTTGTATTTCAATTGCTATTTCACTTGAGTTGGATTTATTAATATGAGAATGTTAATCCTGACTCGAGTGTTTTGTGTTTTGCTTTACGCTCGGGTCAGACTGAGTAATTCAGCTTTCGAGACTCACCTTTGGAGTTGGAGCTTCGCTTGGAGATCCAGCTATCTATCCAGTTTTCAGATATTCGATGATTCCAGTGATGTATTCTGATTTGTATCTGATGTATCGAGTTACTCTTCCGTTGTATCTGGTTTAACTCTGATGTATCGTTTTACTCTTCTGTTGTAAACTCTGATGTATTTTATATTCATATAGTAGCTTCATGAACTACTATCTCTTTTATTTCCGCTGCACTTATTACTCTGTGTCTGTGATATGTGATTATTTATTTACTGTATATGTTCAGTTTTGCCAAATTTAAATTAACAACGCGGCATTTTGAGCAATTCAACTCCGGCATGAGTGTCTACCTATTCACTTATAATGGATGCGAATGGTTCAAAATGGCGGGTCGTTACAGTTGGTATCAGAGCTTTGGTAGCTCTAGGCAAAACTTAACATATAGGATAAATATATTTACAGAATCACTCTCATTCGAGTTTCAATCTCTTCCTTTGACACAATTCCTTTGAATTTTGGAACGTTCCTTCGGTTTCGAAATTCATTTGTGTCCCTCACTATTCGTCTCCTTTCAAATCTGGAGCATCACATAACTCCACTCCGAATGACCCTTATAGTAGATCGGCGGTCTCGCCAATCTTAGAATGATTCGTAAAGGAGCAAAACTCCTTTATAATAGGCATCGATTTACCGGAGATTTCTGTATCCTCGGTTTATGATGCTATCTATCTCCTGCTATACCTGAATTCTATTTCTTGAGATCGAATGTCGATTTACCTCGGAATTCTACATCGATCTTATTTTGAAGTCACGGTCGACCCGGTTAAGGTTACCCGCGATTTATATAAACTTATCCATCGCCTTATTTTGTTATTTAATTATCTCGTCTTTGTTCCAAACCTATCTTCGAATCAAAATTCTCTTTGATTTGAGTCCATCAAATTTGAATCTCTACATTTATTTTGAAATCCATCCTTGTATCGTGGAGCGAGGATGTGTATTTGTAGATTAATATTAAAATGTTTATATATTGTGTTGTTTGAGTTGTTGATGTTGATTTGGGTTTCCGATCGATTCGTCTGATCAACGCTATCGATAGGATTTCCAAAACACTTGAGCAGAGCAAACTGACACAATATCGTTTTCAAATTTGGTAAATAAAATAAAAGTTTTGTGTGATGATATTATATATAAATATAAGTTTTCTGAAATTAAATTGTTAATGAATTTGTTGTCTGAAATAATAATATTTGATTTTCATTTATTGTTTTGTAAACCATTGACTATTGCATAATATAAATAAATGAATTTATAAACTTGGTTATAAATTGATTGGAATTTGAAATGAATTTAATTCAGAAATTTGAGAATTTATTAGTTTCCGGTGATTTCGAACTTTGGTTTTTAAAATTTTAAAGTATATATTATTGAAGGTATTTTCAAATAGAAACCGTTTCAAAGAATTTTAAAATGTTGAAATCAGTGCTCTTCTCTTTGTCGCTGGAAAATAATTTCGGTGATGGCGGCCGCATCATCGACATTCATTTTCGAGTTTCGAAGTGGAGATACTATTCTGTAGCTTTGCTACGGTTTTGTTTTGAAAAATATTTTGATTTGAATTTCTTCGGTATAATTTGATTTATATATATATATATAAGTATCTTATTTTAAAATTTAATTTGATTGATATAAATATATTATATATAACTCTAAATTGTTTAAGTTAATCGGAAATCAAATTCTTAAAATTTTGTTAAAGGATGATTTTAATTATAAATAAAACCAAAATTTGGAATAAATATTTGAACTTGAATAATTGAATTAGGAAAATTTTATTTGTATATTGTTCAACTGCATTCTAATACAACTTACCTAAATCATTCAGAAGTTGAATATGTAATTGGATAATATATAATATAAATTGAATTTATAAATAAAATTTGAGTTTTTATAATAAATGTTATACACTAAATTTGATTATAAAAATGTTAGTAGCGTTAGATAGGATAATAAGTAAAACTCAGTTAAGAATTAATAAATTTGTTTTGAAAGAATTAATAAATTGAAATTTGATCAACATATGAAAATACCTTGAATTTAAAAGAAATTAATAGATGTAAATTAATTTAAATCGAAACTTTTATGGTTTAAATTAATTTATATGGTTTAAATATATGTGATAAGATATGTTAAGTAGAATAAATTTAACAATAATTTGGAATAAAGAAGAATTTGAATTTCTGAAAAAAATATTATTGTAATAAAAGACTATTACCATTTATGATTTTAGAAATTTGTTAATTAAACATAATTGGATAATAAGATAATAAATTTAGAAATAGTTGAGATTGATTTTTAGTGGAATCAAATGGATAAAATCAATTATTGAATATCAATCAATTTAAATTTGAATTTATATGGTTTAAATTAATCGTTATTTTGTATTTCAAATCTGTTTTTCTTTCTGGTTGTTTCTATTCTCCTACCTCATTCCTTTTCGGGGACGAAAAGTTTTGAGTGGGGGAGAGTGTAACGACCCGTAAATTTAACCGGTTTTAATAACGTTATTAATTGAAATTTAGGAAATTTTTAAACGATAAAATTTTGAAATAAAAATTTAATATTTGGGATACGTCTAGTTAAACATAGCGACTGGTAAATTTTCGTCCGAAAATATGAAAGTTTATTTCGCGCGTAAATTCACTTCAATTTAATCAGTTAAAAAGCGTTGAAAATAAAATGTTTCCGAAACCTAAATATTTTTACATAGAAAAATTCTAAACCATCTTCTGAGCAAGATTTCAGTTTGTCGTTTTTCCAAATTCGGACATCTTTGGCTCCGTCGATCTTATTTTTCAACGTTTTTCTTGCATTTTCCGCCAGTAGGAAAATTCGAATTTTTATAATTCAACCGAAACACTGATATCATTATACCGCTTTGATCATCTCGTAGTGCCAATCTCCGCAGTATATTCGTATCTGTGTTTCAGTGCCCGGTACGCGGCGAAACCGTGAAACGGTTAACCGTATCGGTACCGGTTTCGTGTCCTTTTGTTCTTGTGGCTATTCAAATCCCCACCGTGTAAATTCCAATTTCCATGAGCCTTTTTGATATTCCAGAAATTTATATCAACTTCACTATTCCCAATGGTTACCCCTAGTCTAGAAAGTAGTGCGGTTCCCATTCTTCTTCCTTACTTGTTCATTTACGTTTACTTCAAATTTGAACGTGCCTATTCATTTGGGTATGAATATTATAATGTAATTTTCCTCTGAAACTAGTGCTCTCATAAGCCCGAGCATTCTCTCCTCTCGGTTTGTTCCATTTACGTTCCATTTCATTAGCCTGTTCCACTTCGTTTCAAAGGAAACGTATATATTATATTAATATAAAAATTCTGTATCATTTCCATCCCTTAGGCTGCTATTCATCCTTCCACATCTTCTGCCAAAACCCATTTCCCTACCAAATGTCACACATCATTCCACCATCTTTTGCTCAACCGCCATCTGCGTGTGACCACCCCTCTCCTACGCGGACAGCAACCGCAACTCACCACCCTCATCCCATCGGCAGCCACCTCCCATCACCTGCCGTACTTCCTCGGCCCTTCAACTCTGAGGTAAAAGTTAGCTATCAGATAAATTGGTATCTACCTCGTCAGCACCCGTGCCCCTCTTCCTTATCATCGCTTGAAGTCGAAGCAGCAGCCCGGTCTTGAACCCCTCGGCCACCATTCCTCCACTTCTTCCATTCGTCGAAAAAAAAGAGAAAAAAGAAAAGGGGCGAAGAGAACTGCTTTTGCCTGAGGATTGTTTTTCCCATGTTCGTTCTCTTTCACCACCCTTCACCACACCCGCCACGCCCATCTTGCAGAGATCCATCTTTTCCCGTCTTCCCTCCCTTTCGTGTAAGTATAGATATATATATATATATCATGTTATTGTTTTACTTTATATTAGTTATAAAAAAAATATATATAAGTTATGTATATAGTATTAGTTGTCTTAGGTCTTGAAGATGTTAGTTTTATATGTAGTATATGTATACCATTGTTTTATAAATAATCTAAGTATATATATATATATATATATATATATATATATATATTCGGCATTGTGCTTATTTACAGAAAGTATGTTTTGTTAACATTTTTGATTTGTACTTTAGAAAGTTTTGATGTAAGCTTTATTCTGAGATGAGAATATACTTGTTTTATATATATAAACGGGTATAGTTTGGTCTAGGTTCGAATAAAGGGTATATATAGTTTTAAAAATATAAAAGGTATTGTTAAATTTAAGAATATACGTATATTTAAGTATTAACTAAAGTTGTTAACAAGTTTCATTTACTGTTATTTATATTATGGTCTGGGTATGAGTTTATAAAAGTTGCAGTAGATATGTATACATATATAGATATCTGTATAGGCGTGTAGATAACTCTATGAAATTGTATGAATAATATTTTAGTCTGCATTTCATCAGTTTGAGTTATAACAAAGTAAATCATATCGTTTTGGTTATAAAGTAGTTATACCTTGGTTCATATATGATATGTTTTAGCTTGTATACATATTATATATAAGTCCGGTCTGCATTTATTATGTACCGTCTGCATTGGTATATAATATGGTGATAGCTTTATGTCGAAAGGTTTCAAAAATTTTATTTTTTGTATAAACTGTAGATTTTGGGATATTTTACTCGTGTAAATATCATATATTTTAAAGTACGTAAATGTTTAAACGTTTTATAAAAAATAAAAAAATAAAAAAATAAAAAAAAAATTTAACATAGTATATGCATTTTATAGATATTCGATACATAATGAAGATGCTTTATTTTGCTTTGTGTTTAAATTAAAAGTCGATTTTAGATTTTTCGACGTTTTATTCTAAAACGTATCTGGAATCGAGTAGTGATTTTTGAAATATAATTTATATAGTTATATATAAGTTCATTTATATCAATTTTCTTCATCGATCTAGTTCTGATTCGTTTTATCAATTCCTTATCTATCAGCTTTGCCGTCGTGACTATTTTGTTCATCGAATCGCGTCCATCCAGCTTTTCTTTGGAGTTCGTAGTTGTTCTGTTGTCAAACTTTTCTAGCCTCGAAAGGTGAGCACTCACTCACGATTAACGTTCTTTTATTTATTAAATTTGATTTTAATTGAAACGACAATTGAAATATGCTGCTGTTAGTTAATTACACTGTTATATATGCTATTGCCTGTATTAGTTCACCTGTGACATTTGACACCATTATCTGTTAATTATTTATGCGATAATAATACAGTTTGGCTGATAATTGATTGATTATTGATGTTTATATTGGACGTTAAGTTGTTAATGTTAAAATGATAAATAGTATGCAATTGAACTTGATATAGAATAGTTAAATGATAAATTTGATTAACTGACATTTGTATAATATGACCCCTTAACTGTTGAATTTATCGACACTTAGGATTTGTTTAATTACACTTTGAACCACTGAATGTATGTTGTTAAATTGATGATGAATGAAATTGTAAATAGATGACAAGTGAAAATCGTAATGTAGTAATCTTTAATCTACATGAAATGATAGTGTAGATTCTAGAAATAATTATATTAATTCGTACAAATAACAATACGAATTAATACGGTTATTTTGGGATTATTTGAATTGATTATTGGATTGATATTGATTGTTGTTATTGCTTGTTTATTTACTTTGACACCATCCCTGTTATCACACTGCAAGTTCCCTTTGTTATGTTTTGATTTTGAATTGAATTGGAATCGGGTTGAAATGATAGATACCCAAATTGAATTTTGACCTAGGATAGAGAATTAAATAAAACCCGATTGGTCAATAATTTGATTTAAAAATAAACGAAGATTTTATTGGAATAAATAATATGGTTTGAAATAAAGTTGAAATTTGGATTTTAATGAAAGGAAAATGTTAATATTTAATAATCGGAAACAAAATGTTAATAATGAAATTGATGGAAAAATGTTGTTTAAATTGAGAAATGAATGAATTAAACTTTGAAATGATTTAATAATTAAGTTGAAAATTATAATTAAGCTGAAATTATTAAACTTTGAAATTATGTAATAATTAAGTTTGAATTATTTAATAATTAAATAAGATTGAATTATTTAACGATTAAATTAAATTGAATTTTTGAATAAGTGAATTTTACTTCGTAATAATTGAAATTGAGATTTCTTTATTAATTAAGTTTTGGAAATTATTTAAAGTAAGTAAATAAATAATTGAAATTGAATTTCTTTAACAAGAAATGAAAATGTGATATTTTGGAATAAATGTAAGACTTGTAATTGAAAGAATTGATTTGACGAATTTAACGTAATTCAAAATTGTAAGTTTTGATTTAATGAAGTTGAATTTAAGAAATTGATTTAATGAATTGGAAATTTAATAGAAATTGTTTTGAATGATAAAGTAACTTAACGAATATTGAATAAAATCGATAAATGAAGTTAAATTGATTTGAATGTTAAATTGAATGGATTTAAATGATTTCGGAATGAATCTTATGTACGAATTTAAATTGATATTTGAATTGTTTAAATAAAGATTGAAATTGAATTATAAGATTTTGAAATTATGAATTTGGAAGTTTTGAAACGTAAATTTTGGAAATTGGTTTTTGAAAGACAAGTGAAATGTTGATTTACAAATTGAAATTGAATTGAAATTGATTTGGTTTTGAAATAAACAAACGACCAATCGGTGTAATAATTACGGAAGTTATTAAAGAGACCGGAATTCGGTTATGGATATACTCTCTATCTAAACCGAAAACCACTTTAATAACTATACGCGGAGTGATGATCCAGAATGAAGTGGTTGGAATGATGTACGTGATGACTGAAGAAAGAGAACGATAATGGATAGCCTTGACACTTGTGTCAAATTGGAAATGACTAAAACAGGAGCTGTGCCGGGCCAATGGAGGATTGATACCTCAAGTGGACACACTTCTTCGAACTACTTATACTTGTTGTCGATTGGTGCACCCTTGATTTTGGGAGTGTTGTTTCACGGTGTTGCGGGCGCTGCGGCGTTGCGTTCTCACCAGTCCGGATCAGGCGAACGGTAGTATCACTACCTTGGGTATTGCCTCATGTGCCTTGTCATACTTGTATTCCATTTATGCGCGACCACTACGATTTTGATTTGTACCTTTAGTATATGGATTGCCCTCTGGTGACTTCCGGTTTTGGGGAAACTACGGTCTTGTATATGCTTTTGGGAATAAAAATGTATTAAGGGTGGAATGGGCCATGACTTAATGCTATTTTGATATCTTCTTATATTACTGATAGACATTATCTATTTAGCGTACATTACTACATAGTAGATAGTTTAACGGATCCTTAAAGGATGGTTATTCCAAACATCCTTTGAGTTACTTGTATTTCAATTGCTATTTCACTTGAGTTGGATTTATTAATATGAGAATGTTAATCCTGACTCGAGTGTTTTGTGTTTTGCTTTACGCTCGGGTCAGACTGAGTAATTCAGCTTTCGAGACTCACCTTTGGAGTTGGAGCTTCGCTTGGAGATCCAGCTATCTATCCAGTTTTCAGATATTCGATGATTCCAGTGATGTATTCTGATTTGTATCTGATGTATCGAGTTACTCTTCCGTTGTATCTGGTTTAACTCTGATGTATCGTTTTACTCTTCTGTTGTAAACTCTGATGTATTTTATATTCATATAGTAGCTTCATGAACTACTATCTCTTTTATTTCCGCTGCACTTATTACTCTGTGTCTGTGATATGTGATTATTTATTTACTGTATATGTTCAGTTTTGCCAAATTTAAATTAACAACGCGGCATTTTGAGCAATTCAACTCCGGCATGAGTGTCTACCTATTCACTTATAATGGATGCGAATGGTTCAAAATGGCGGGTCGTTACATTTCGTGTCGATGGTTTCGTATCGATATTTGAGATTTACTTCGTATCGATCATTCCACTCCCATTCGTATCAATATAAACTCCAGCCTTTCGTATCGATTGAAGGCCGATTTTGTATCGATGCTATTTTGTATAGTTTGTTGGTGGCATGGTTCGTATCGATCGTTGACCGATCGATACGAATTGTGTAAATGAAGGAGTTGGTGGGATCGATACGAAACGTCCTCAGGTGATGGATACGAACTGTTGTAGATGTGATGGATACGAAGTGGTGCTTTTTCCATGGATATGAACCAGTGCTCATTTGATGGATACGAAGCGACGTGCACTTGATGGATACGAACCAGATAAGTTTCACTTGAGACTTGATCGATCCATAACTTGAGCACTTGAATTCTGATTGACTTTAAATTTGGAATGTTGACTTTTATAGCTTTGCTTGTCGTACCATATCAATTGTAGCTCGATCCGGACTCGAGCAAAATTTGTTAGTATCCATAGCAAACCTATGTATAACTGATCTTCGGGACTGATTATCTTTGGTTTTCAGTCAATTCTTTGGTGTCACGGCCTTGCCAAAAAGCGGGATAACAAAATGATTTAATCGATATTCTGAAATTGAACTCGAACTTTATATAAATTAAAATGGTTTAAAATTGGAAATTAAATTGAAACTTAAACTATTTGAATCGAATCAACGAAAATTTGAATTAAAAGTAATTCGAATTGAAATCAAAATTGAGTTGATTTGAATTTAAATCGAAATTGAGTCGATTTGAATTGGAAATTTAAGATGATTTAAATTGGAAGGTTTTAAATGGAATCGGTTTGATTTGAATTTGGACCTGAATCCAGATTTATTGGAAACGGGAAGAAAACGTTTTGAATTAGAAATTATTTTCACTCTAAACTATTTTCCTATAAACTGTTTTAAAATTCACCTTTTCAAAGTTCCAAATTATTCAAAATTTTCAAAATATTTAATATATAATCTATTTTAATATTTTAAGTATTTAAACTATTTAAAACTATTCAAACTATTTTCTAAAAATTCAAACTGGTCAAGGTTGGAATGTTTATATTTAATTCGTTGATTTAAATGCGAATTGGGTTAAAATGAAGTTATAACCTAAGTTGAAATTCGAAACTATTATTGAAGTAAAAATAACATATTTTAAGTAATAATGATATTTTGGAATGAAATTATATTTTGAAGTGAATATGATATTTTGATATCAAGTATGAATCATTTTCAAAATGTAAAAGTACCAACCAGTGTGTAAAACGGTGTTTGTTTGTTAAAGAGACAGGGGCCTCTTATTGGCATACTCTCTGTCAATATTGGACCCACTTTAACAACTGTGTACGCAAAGGAGACTCTAGAATGAAGTGGTTGGATTTGGTGTATGTTTGCTGGATTTGAAGAAAGAGAACGATGATGGATAGGTCCCGGCACTTATGCCAATTTGAAATGACTAAAACAGGACGTCTTGACAGGGCCAAGTGGGGTAGCTGCCCCTAGCGGACATCTGCTCTTTGATTTTCTTCTTGGACTTGGTCCATACTATTACTTTTGATGTTGGTTTAGATTGGTGCACCTTGATTTGGGATAACCTCCTTTTGACTCGATATGGGATGGATCGATGCGTTGGGCGGTCGTGGCTACGATGCGTTACCACCAGCCCTGCAACCCGAACTGGTAGTATCATACTTTGGACATTGCCTCACGTGCCTTGTCATACTTTTATCCTTATACGAAACCACTATCATTTTGGTTTAGTGTTGTCATATCACGACACATCCCTATCCCCCGACGTGCTACTGGGGCGTTATATGTAAATTGTACGACGATGCTTAAAAACGCGTTAAGGGGGATTAATGTAAAGCCTTAACGCTAAGAAAAATATTTATTTTACTAATTTGAAATTACATATATAGCATATTCTACTGTCTGTCTATATATATATTGACGGATCCTTAAGAGACGGAAAATCCCGTAACATCTCTTGAGTTATTGCACGCACGTTATACATTGGATAGCAGATGTAAAACCCCGTAAACATCTCTGACGCTATTACACTCCTGTTATATGTGATATTGATTTGACTCACATAAGGATATTTTAGTCCTGACTCGAGTGTATTGTTTTACTTTATGCTCGGGTCAGCCCTGGATTTTCAGCGCATTAAAGATTATTTTCTGGAGGACGAAGACGAAGATTTGGTATATTACAGTACTAGTATTATTCCCTACATCATGTTGTTCTGCTGCATTACTCTATTGTTCTATTGTATATATAACTCTGATAAATGTTGTAAAATCTTAATCAAATGTATAATATAAATAACTTCATGAACTGTTTATTTGATTATTATATTTTATAATTCCACTGCGAGATTCTGTATTTGTTTTCCTCTTTTCTTATTTTTCTTAATTAACCTCATTGATAATCTATGTTCTGGATTTTTTGAGCTGGATATGTGAGGATTATTGTCGATTTAATCCTTCCGAAATGCGGGTCATCACAAAACCTCTATGAATTTTATTTATAGCAAAAAATCAGTGCTATGTTCAATTAAAAATAAATATATTCAGCCACTATAGTAATACGTAAATAGCGGAAAATAAGCGTTATCGAAAACTAATATTATAGCGGTAATATGTTGCTATGAAGAGCCTTTTTTGTAATAGGTTGATGCAAAGAAGTTTTATAGTGTCAACAATGTGCTATGCTAGATAACAATAACATATATTGTACCACTATGAATAAAATACTAGTGGAAACCTTCTACTATCAAATATGACTATTTTATAGCGGTGATTTTTGTGCTATAAATATGGCATTGGTTTTTATCACATGTCGATATATAGCTATCAAACCGCTCTAGTTGTTATTTATAGCGGCTATATGCCGCTATGGATTACTCTGTTTCTTGTAATGAGGCCAACCTATAACCTATCTTATCTTTATGTATCACTTTCTATGCGTAAACCTACTTTTAGTCTTACCCTTGACACAGCTTTATGCACTGGAATTTTGGACTTATATTAACTAGGGGCTAATTGCTAAAATATAGGGCGCTACCCTACACCAGTCTCATCTGGTTTTCTAAACTCTGAGTCAATACATCCTATTACAATCTATCAACAAGTGATAATACAATAATTTCTTTAGTAAAATCATAGGCTAAATACCCTTTTCTTCCTTGAAAGCACTTTCTTTATAAATGATTTAACCATTAAATCATATTTAAACAAGGAAAACATAGTCCTTTACTGTATCCTAAAATATTTATGCCATGGTATATGCTTTATAAATTATATTGATGAATCTCAAAATCATTTGGAAGTTATCTCACTTCGAAACCATAGGCTATAAGCCAAAACAAAATAAAGCTTTTATATCGATAAAGTGTGGCAAAGAAATAGTCGACGAGAGTCTTTGCGCCTCAAAACATAGGCCACAACAGTAAAACCTTGTATATTGATAAATCTCGGCGTCATTATCGCCACCCGGGGTCATCGCCTCTCTTTAGTATAAAATATGTTAAAGTCTTTTATTTATAAAATTAAGGGTATATAGTCGAAGTCAACCACTTCGTGTAACAAGTATAAAACCTTCAAAGAAACTCGATGATATTGGTGAGTCTCGACATCAAAGCGTTAAAGAAGATAATGACATCATTAGGGCCGAAGTGATAATAGGTGGCTACATAGCCTTCTTTGAAAATAGGCGATAAAGATTAAAGTCAGCCGCCATTAAGGCCGAAGTGATGAAACGCGACATCAATGCCTTTCGAAGTCATTAACGACAATATGCGGCATTGTTGCCTTAAGGGATTAGCTTAGGTACTGAAGATACACGACAAGGAATCACATTGGAGATCATGACATCGACTTTGATGCTACGCCTTTTACTTCACCGAAGGCCAATGTATTTCACAATGTCGAGTGTTGACATCCTATACATTGTCCATGATTAACGTCGAAGACCATAGAAGCAGCAAGATAGAAGACGGCATCGACCTTATCGGCATGATACAATGGTAATTAATATTAAAACTGTAAATTTACTAATAAAAACAAGTTCTTTTTCAACTACTCTATTATTTGTCAAATTCTTATTGGTTAATAAATTTTTATCACATTTCTTTTCCAGAAATCTGTACTATAGCAGCTTATAATTTTCAAAATACTTTGTAATCCTTACATTTTATTTTAATATTTTAATATACTAATTAAGCTTTTCAAGCTCAAATAATTAATAATGAATCTTAACACTTGGGAAAAATCCCCAAAAATCACAATAAATAAAAATTTATATATTCTTTAACGTATAAAAATTTCAGGGCCAAAAAATTTATTTAATTATTTTTAATAATTAAAACCTGAAATAATCCATTTTCTATACTTAAAAATTTTATAATAAATTCATAGTTTATCAGAAAATTATGAAATTTGAAACCCATTTCCAAAATAATATTTCCAACATCTTATTAAATTTCAAGTTATTTGGGTTTTATATGGTAGGTTTTCCAACTTAAACATATCAATAAATTCAATAATAAATGATACAAATTCACCAAATAGTATATATTCATTCAATCTATGATAGCATGACATAATATAAGCAATATAATACTTAAAAATGAAAATAATACTTAAAAACATAAGATACAAAACAAGTATTCACCTTGAATTGTTTAAGAAGGTTGAGATATATATTTGATTTGATTACCTTTGGCTTTGATCATGTTTTCCCTAGCTTTACTCCTTCTTGGATTCACTAGCAATGATCGGTCTTGTTTACTGTTTTTGTTTTTATGAATGAAGTGGTAATGAGTTAGTGAGGGATGAAGGGTTTTAGCTGAGAAATGTGACATATTCTCATTTTACCCTTATCATAATTCCTCCTTCTTGTTAAATTTTAAACCGTTCATATTAACTCATTCATTAAGGCACGACCCTTATTAATTATCAAATCCCAATCTTCATAGCCTTTTATATTATTTTATTTTATTTATTCAGTTAAATCTCCTAAATAATGTTAATTAAAATTAGGAGTGTTACATAGACTATGAGCAAGATTAGGATCAAAGAAAACAATATAAATTAATTTTCATTACCACAGCTAGTCTTTACAACAATAGTGCCTTTGCCCTCAACTTTAATCTGCTTGTTATCTCCAAGTCTCACTTGTGCCTTTTGTGACTCATCAAGTTCTTTAAACAATGATCTAATGCCAGTCATGTGATTTGAACAACCACTATCCAAAAACCAAACATTATTTTGAACATCATTTGAAAAAGAATGAACTATAAATAACTTACTTTCCTTATTCTCTTTTTCCACACATTATGCTTGTGAGCCATTCCAACAATGTGCCTTTACATGCCCAAACATGCTATAATTGTGACACTGAATAGAGTTTTTGTTCCATCTTTGCTCTCCAATGGACTACTTTTCTGGCCCATCAAAATGACCTCTTGCTCTACCTTTACCACGTCCTCTTCCACGAAAGCCTCCACTTCGACATCCTCTTTGTAATGACCCGCTAATTTATCACTTTGACAAACCATGTTCATTTTTAAATTTATGCAAATAAAAGATTGATAATTTAGATAAAGTGTTTTAAGTGATAATAAATAATAATAATCTTGTTTTGAATATATATTTACAAAAATATTTTCCTCAAAATTTATCTCAATAAAATGGCATTATATTTAAATATAATAATTGATTTATGTATTTAAATTAAGATTTAATAATTTAATAATTATTTTAATTATCCAAATAATTATTTTAAATGATGATAATTCATTTTGAAAAGTTATAAATTGGTAATAAATTATTTATAATAGTTTTATAAAAACATATATATGATTTGAAAATATACGGAAAAATCAATAACGCCTTATTAGTATAATAGCAATTTTTGTAGATAATTTTTAATAATAATTTATATGGTTTTATAATTCAAATAGGATCATTTTAATTAGTTTAAAATAATAAGAAATTTACTTTTGGATTTTGTTTACAGATATATGTACGTTGATAAATAAGTGAAAATGTGACCGATAATCGGTTCCCCGGATTTCAACGATTTAATAAACAAAAGTTGTTCAAAGATGTTCAAAGTGTTATGCACCTACATGTACATACATATATATATGTCACATGCATATGATAACATGTACATGTATACATACATATATATATATATATACATACATACATATATATATATATTACCAAAATGATTTAATAATTCCAAAAGCTTAACCCCTAAGTAACCATAAAGAAAACAACACTTCATTGTACAGCACCATCATCTTACATCATCATCACATGGCTTTGGGGGGAGCCATGCGTGTAGAGGCTAGGGGGTGTGGGCTAGGGGCATTTAGGTAATTATGCATTTGAATATTTTATTCCAAGGTTTTTTCTATAAACACCACCCCTCTTCTAATAAAAATCCTAATACCATTCCACTTCTTCTTCCTCTGCTTTTCAATCTTTCTAAGAGCTATATAATGGCTTTTTATTCATAGGAAAATATTTTAGAAAAGTCAGAAAAAATTTATATCAAAGAGGAAAATGTATACACTGGTTTATAATATCAGTCCACTTCAAAACTAGTCCGAAACACCTCCTCTACTCTTCCAAAACCCATGGCCAAATCCCACACCACCCTAGGCCGTTAGCTTCTCCATCATTAAGGTTAGGCCGAGCACTCCCGTAGGTCATGGGTTCATTTGCTTTGGTTCGATCGTAGCGAAGCTATAACATATTTTATATTAGCTCGAAGGGAAAATGAAGGTGAGAACTCCTAAACTATTATATTATATTTTGGACGATGATATGATGTTTGCGATGGATGTTTAATATGCTTTGATCATCAAGTTTGGTTGTTTCATATGAATGTTGAAAATATATGCAAGTCATGGAAATACACGACGATAAGCACAAAGGGAATCACTTTCCTTAATTTACTGAAATGGTGTATATGGAATGTTAAACCTCTTTAAAAATGGTTTAAAATGAGTTAGTAATGTTTTATAAACATTCAAAAGTGTTTTGGAAAAGTTTGAAAAGAAAATGAAATTTTAGTCAAAAATAGGCGCGTCGCGTAACGACGGTTCGTGATTTCGCGCCATAATAACCAAACGAGTATATAGAATGGAATGTAGCTCGAAATTCCCCGAGATATGAATTTTCCAACGAAGAAAGAAAATCAAGATTTCGATAAGCAGATTTTGAGATATGAGTAAAAAAAAGCTTTTTGAAAAATCATGGTTTTGCAGTTCAGAATCCAAAACTGGATTTCGTTGAAAAAATGATATTTTTAAAATTGTTTAAAAATATAAAGAAATTCCAAAAATCTTTTTAAATGTTTTAAAAGTGATTTGAGTTATAAAAATGAAGTTCCAAATAATAAAAAAGTCGTTTTGATCAATATAGCTTAAAAAGCACTTTTTGCAGCACTTTTCTATAACTTTTGAAATATAGCTTTAAACTTAACAATTCTTTTCCAAATCTATTCTAAATTTTTTCAAATGAATAGTTAAGTGTTTTAATAGTGATTTGGAAGTTTCATAGTTTATTTTCAAAAAATACGAATTTAAATAAACTAATTAAAGAAAAACTATTACAAATTAAGCGGTTTAATCTTGGCTCTAAAAGACGACGAGTAGACTGGATTTTTCTATTCGTGAGATCCGGATGTGAGGTTCTTAGAATAAGGAGATGTTCAGGAGCAACCAGTGCCCTAGCTCACCTGGCCTCTTCCCTGGGCGAGGGAAAGATAAGGTCGAAATGTCGGAAATGAGTTAAGTATAAAAAGATTTAAATTTTCCAAATTTAAATTAAATACAACTTGATTGTATAGAGATGATCTTCTTACAGTTGGTGTTAAATCTCGAAGAGGGAACTCATACTATTTGTGGAATTTAAAAGGTGATTTCGCCATTATTCCGCCCATAGTACTTATTGAATATGGAATTGATATTGGGTAGAGTTAGATGATTTCTATAGATTCTGCTCGTTTAATATTTACTGGTTTTGGATTAACGTCCTAGATAACATGGTTTTAACTCAATCAAATTTTTGAGTTTTGAATTAAGAAATCATTTTTAAGATTTAAATGGAATGAATTGGAAATATTTTCCTAAGTGAAAACTGAAATGATTTCGAATTATTTCAAGTTTAAAAAAGGGCTATAAATAATCAAGGATGTAATAAGAGAGGTATATGTTTTCCTATATACCAAAAAGAATGTCTTAGAAATATATATCTCTCCAAAAGAAATTTTGATAAAAAGAACTTAATCGATTAAAGAATGATTACATAACCTCTTTTATCGATGATTGGTTCGAAGGAATCGGGGTCGGATCTGGGGTAATTCCCATCCGAAAACCACTTCGAACCGATGTATACATTCAAAAAAATGAAGATATGATAAAGAAAATGAAGGATGAAGATCGAGGATTTTCGGGGTGAAAGGACTACTTGTTGATAATTCTAGTTAGCTCCCAAATACTAAAGTAGCAGTGGACCGTTAATTTTTGAAACTCTTTAGGTTACAAGAACTTCTCGCTACTAATCTAAGGTTAATTCCTGACATGATGTGGTAGGAGGGTGCCTTCGGTTTCGTTCAGTCCCACAACGAACATGTATGCACGTATGTCTGACATTACATTCTTGAGATTTTATCGTTGACATTTATAAACATACATCTGTTTGGTGGTGGAGAAGGCAACTTCTCTTAGCTTAACACCCTTCTCTGAGGTGTATGAGCTCATAGGTTGTATGTTTGTGGAAGTCTATAGTGATCGATGGAATGGTGATGTGGCATCCAAAGTGAAATGTGCAAAGTCAAAGGTAATCGTTACCTCAAGCCTCACACTCAAAAATGGCCGAAACAGAGTAGATGCAGCAAGGCTATGTGGTTCCCAACCATTAGGATATGATCATCCCCTTCTAGATATATTTCTACCCACTATGACGTTCGGGTTTAAATTACTGTGGATGCATGCTGTGTGGGCCCTCGGATAGGTCGATAACAACTGGGGTGATGACATATTTTGGTACTATCTAGGAAGAGGTAGGCCGGTCTTGTGTTGGTAGAGGACTATCAGTTGGGCCTCGGTACATTCTTCTAGAAATGTACTGTCGGAAGGTAGTCCCTTCACCTTGTCATTTATATGGAATCCCATTCTCCAATAAGAGACTATACGACTTTAGATGTAGAAAGCCTTGTATTACTAGATGGTATGATGGATTATAATAATGTAACAATTTCGGCTAAGATTAATAAGTTTATTTGCAAATGTGTTTAGTGATATGTCATTAAAAATAATATCAAATATTTTTACGTAATAATGATTTGGTTATCGTAAGGTAAAAATCCGTTCCGTGTTTATGTGGGGCGTGGTCTTATGAGATACCCTTTTGTTTTCAAAATGCGTATTTTTTGAGTTCTCACACTAGTCCCATGACTAACCCGACGTTTACTTTCCTTTTCCTTAAACTCTAGGTGCCTTAATATTCCTGGGCAGCCTAGTAGTCAGATTTAGTTTAGAAGGAAGCTGGATGGAGCTCGAAGTATGGAGTCGGAAGATTTTTCTGAAGATTTTTACCTATTTCCACCACACTCTTGCACTGCAGTATTCCGCAAATTGTAAGGACATAAATTTATAATTGTCCATGTTTAACTTTGATAAATGTATTTTAAATTTTCGCTGTAAAGTTTTTATTATATATGTGAGATTTTTTTTTGTCTTTATTTTCTTTCTTACCCTTGAGAATTTTCTTCTCTAGCACATGGATTTGCGGCATGTGAATACCAAGGATGTATTAGTGTCGATTTCCAAGGGTCGAAGAAACGGGCCCTCACATCGTCATATCAGAGCTTAGGTTGAGCGAACACCTTGGCTTTGGTAAGGGTAAAGTCTCATCGGCGATAGGGTTAGTAATGCCCTAGGATGAGTAACTCATTAGAGATAGGGTTAGCAATGCCCTAAAATGAGTTTGAGTAAATATGTATGAGTGCATATTTTTTAAAAATCATATACAAATGAATTTGGTTTTATATGAAATCTTTTTACCTAAAAATATATATATTTGAAAAGAAAAGAATATTTTGGTAAAGTTTTCAAAGAAATTTTGAAATAATTAAATATTATATATAAAGAATTTGAAAAGCTATCTTTGAGAAAGAATCTCGAAACATTTTCTAAGTATTGACCAAACCTGTTTACCTAAGAAAGCGCTTGCAATTACCTAATACTTATGTCTAAAAGAATAATTGTTTGCCTTGTAGCAGAAATTATGCGAAAGGGAAGTCCTCTAGAGAAAATTAGGGCAAGAAGGATAGTCTCATTGTTCTCTCTAGCGACGAAGAAAAGCAACTAGAATATCCCCCTAGCAATGGTGAGTTTCTAATCGAAGGAGAATATGCCCCATACACTCAAAGGGGTGAAGATGGATACCCTATGGCCAGAATGCTTATGCTGGCCCCAGCTCCAAAAGTAATTTTGATCTCTAGCGATAATGAACCCGGGCAGGCCTCAGAGGGAAATTGGATAGCATATCTAGCTAGCTCCATTTTGGAACCAATAGAAGAGATTGAGCCAATGAAAGAAGAATCAGAACCTATAGAAGAGGAAATGGAGCCTATGGAGGAAGAATCAGAGCCGATGGAGGACCCTGATGCTATCGTATCAAGAGAATGTAGAAATGTAGTATGGGATATAGACAGGGATCATGTCGTATGGCAGGAGGGATCATCCAATTCATGCATAAGCTGGAATGAGATAGAAAGCAACAACGAAGAAGCAATAGAAGAAGAGAAGAGGAGGGGGTCGAAGAATTTGAGAACCCTTGGGAGGAAAACATGTAAGCCTTGGAGGAGTTGGAAGTGGGAGGAGTCGTTCCTGGAATACCAATCGGCATGGGACATGTCCCATGGAATCAACCATGGTTAAACCAGGTAATGGGAGGAGGATGGCAATGAGGCCGATGATGAGCTGGATAGTGAGGAAGAAGGAGACGATGAAGTGATGTTAAACCTTGGTAATTGGAGTCCACCATCATTTTCGGACTCGGAAGAATAGGAGTAACATTTGGGGAATCAAGGATAATTCTAGTATGTATGAGAATGGATGGGAAGTTTATTTTTAGTTTAGAGTTTTGTATTGTATTAGTGTAAGGAAGGGAGGAGAGTTTTCATTTTGGCCCCAAGCTTCGAAAAATTTAAATGATGTAAGCATGTGACAATTTATAATATGACGTTGTCCTAACTTCTCATTAGTACGGATCTTTAAAATAAATATTTAAAGTTATTAATGAATAATTTTGGGTTCGTAGTAAACAATGTTTTAGCAGTATTTGTTTTTAAACCCTTAAATGACATTTTGAGAGAAATTTTATGGGTATATTTAGATCTTTAATAAAGGGACTTTAAAGGTAGTAACAAGTATTGGAGACTTTTATAAAAAAAGGGATAGAAAATATTATATGTTATAAAAAGAGAAGTCCATTATAACAATGTTTTGGTAGTAACCATTTTAATCTCTTTGATTATATTTTAAAGGAAAGAGAAAAAAACATGATAAATATACTTATAACATTAGAAATTATATAAATACTTTTTAAGTATTAAAACTGGTATAAGTAAAGAGAATATCTATAAATAAAGTTTAAATTATAAAGGAATATTAATTGATAAAGGAAGTTTTAAATAAATAAAGAATGTTTTCAAAGTTGATAATAGCTAAAGGAAGTTTATGGTGATTTATCAATTTAATGAATTATATTGAAAATAAGTATTTCAGGAACCATTAAGATATGTTTGGAAATGTAATATAATAAAAAGATGTTTATCTTTTGGAAAGAAATGTTTTCTTAAGTAGAAATATTTGGAAATAAAAATGTAAAATGGTTATGTATAAAGAAGTATCTTTATAAAGTTTGAATGAAAGATGTAAGTTTTATAAAGTATTTTCATAATAATTATGGAAAGTTTAATCAATTTATAAGAAGTATATGGATTATTTCGTCGTACGATTTAATCTAAGATTCGAGTTCAGAACCTTAACCTGCTTGACGCTTATCCGAAAGAGGATTTATCACCCGATTCTGGACGAAGAACGTTGATGAGGGTTTGTAGTTAGATACTTGAATTTTCTATCATAGTTGAAAGCTATGCAAGGAGAACTAAATTTCTGATGAAGAAGCCTGGTCAGAGTCCGAACTAAAGGAGAAGGGGATCACTGCTAGTTCGGAAGTAAAGTTGTGAATTCGAATAGAAGATCGAATTGGATATTGCATACGGATGATCTATAAACATCATATGGGATTAATTTGAAAAATAAATATTTTGGGCAAACCTTTGGCTTTTTGTTTTGGAAAATTTCGGGGACAAAATTCTTTTAAGGAGGGTAGTTTGTAACGACCCGCCAATTTATCACTCTGATAAATTGTGTATAATTTTAAATTCATGCAAATTAAAGATTGATAATACAGATAAAGTGTTTTAAGTGATAATAAATAATAATAATCTTATTTAAATAAATATTTACAAAAATATTTTGCTTGAAATTTATATCGATAAAATGGCATCATATTTAAATATAATAATTGATTTATGTATTTAAATTAAGATTTAATGATTTAATAATTATGTTAATTATCCAAATAATTACTTTAAATGATGATAATTCATTTTGAAAATTTGTAAAGTGGTAATAAATTATTTATAATAGTTTTATAAAAACATATATCTGATTTGAAAATCTACGGAAAAATCGATAACGTCTTATCTGTATGATAGCAATTTTTGTAGATAATTATTGATAATAATTTATACGGTTTTAATTTTTCAAATAGTGTCATTTTAATTAGTTTAAAATAGTAAGAAATTTATTTTTGGATTTTGTTTACAAATATATGTAAGTTGATAAATAAGTGAAAATGTGACTAATAATCGGTTCACCTGATTTCAAAGATTTAACAAACAAAAGCTATTCAAAGATGCTCGAAGTGTTATCCACCTACATGTACATACATATATATGTCACATGCACATGATAACATGTACATGTATACATAAACACACACACACACACAAACATACATATATATATTACAAAAATGATTTAATAATTCCTATAGCTTAACATTTAAGTAACCATAAAGCAAACATCGCTTCATTGTACCAAACCATCACCTCACATCACCATTACGTGGCTTTGGGGGGGAGCCATGCGTGTAGAGGCTAAGGGAGGTGTGGGCTAGGGGCATTTAGGTAATTTTCCATTTGAATATTTTATTCCAAGGTTTTTTCTATAAATACAACCCCTCTTCTCATAAAAATCCTAATACCATTCCACTTCTTCTTCCTATTCTTTTCAAGCTTTCTAAGAGCTCTCTAATGGATCTTATTCATAGAAATATATTTTAGAAAAGTAAGAAAAAAATTATATCAAATGGAGAGGAAAATGTATATACTAGTTTATAATATCAATCCACTTCAAAACAAGTCCGAAACACCTCCTCTACTCTTCCTAAACTCATGGCCACAACCCACACAACCCTAGGCCATGAGCTCCTCCATCATCAAGGTTAGGCCGAGCTCTCCTGTAAGTCCCAGGCTTGGTTTCTTTTGCTTTGGTTCGATCGTAGCGGAGCTATAGCTAATTTTATATTAGCTCGAAGGGAAAATTAAGGTGATAACTCCTAAACTATTATATTATATTTTGGATGATGATATGATGTTTGCAATGGCTGTTTAATATGCTTTGATAATCAAGTTTGGTTGTTTCATATGAATGTTGAAATATATGCAAGTCATGGAAATACATGACGATAAGCACAAAGGGAATCACTTTCCTTGATTTAATGAAATGGTGTATATGGAATGTTAAACCTCTTTAAAAATGGTTTAAAATGAATTTGAAATGTTTTATGAACATTCAAAAGTGTTTTGGAGAAGTTTGAAAAGAAATTGAAAAATTAGTCAAAAATAGGCGCGTCGCGTAACGGTAGTTTGCGATTTCATGCCATAAAAACCAAACGAGTATATAGAATGGAATATAGCTTGGAAATCCTCAAGATAAGAATTTTCCAAACTATTATATCGATAATTTTCCAACAAAGAAAGAAAATCGAGATTTCGATAACTAGATTTTGAGATATGAGTAAAACAAGCTTTTTGAAAAATCTCGGTTTTGCAGTTCGGAATCTAAAACTGTATTTCGTTGAAAATGATATTTTTAAAATTGTTTAAAAATATGAAATAAAATCCAAATATCCTTTAAAGGTTTTAAAAGTGGTTTGAGTTATAAAAATGAATTTCCAAATAATAAAAAGTCGTTTTGATCAATATAGCTTTAAAAAGCACTTTTTGCACCACTTTCCACAGCAATTTTCTTTGAAATATAGCTTTAAACTTAACAATTCTTTTCCAAATCTTTTCTAAAATGTCTTCAACTGAATAGTTAAGTGTTTTAATGGTATTTGGAAGTTCCATAGTTTATTTTCAAAAAAAAAGAATTTAAATAAACGACTTAAATAAAAGCTATTACAAATTAAGTGGTTCGGCCTTGGCTCTAAAAGCCGACGAGTAGACTGGATTTTTCTTTTCGTTAGATCCGGATGTGAGGTGCCTAAACCAAGGAGATGTTCAGGAATAACCAGTGCCCTAGCTCACCTGGCCACTTCCTTGGGCGAGGGATAGGTAAGGTCGAATTGTTGGAAACGAGTTAAGTATAAAAAGATTTAAATTTTCCAAATTTAAATTAGATACAACTTGATTGTATAGAGATGATCTTCTTACAGTTGGTGTTAAATCCCGAAGAGGGAACTCGTACTATTCGTGGAATTTAAAAGTTGATTTCGCCGTTATTTCGCTCATAGTACTTGTTGAATACGGGAATTGATATTGGGTAGAGTTAGCTGATTTCTATGGATTTTGCTCCTTTAATATTTACTAGTTTTGGATTAATGTCCTAGATAACATTGTTTTAACTCAATCAAAATTTTGATTTTTGAATTAAGAAATCATTTTTAGATTTAAATGGAATGAATTGGAAATATTTTCCTAAGTGAAAACTAAAATGACTTTGAATTATTCTAAGTTTAAAAAAGGGCTATAAATAATCAAAGGAGGTAATAGGAGAGGTTTAATGTTTTCGTATCTACCGAAAAGAATGTTTTAGAAATATATATCTCTTCAAAATAGATTTTGATAAAAGGAACTTAATCAATTAAAGAATGATTACAGAACCTCTTTTTATCTATGATTGGATTGAAAGAATCGGGGTCGGATCTGGGGTAATTCCCATCCGAAAACCACTTCAAATTTTGTATGCATTCGAAAAATGAAGACAAGATAAAGAAAATGAAGGATGGGGATCGAGGATTTTCGGGGTGAAAGGACTGCTTGTTGATAATTCTGGTTAGCTCCCAAATACTAAAGTAGTAGTAGTCCCTTCATTTTTGAAACTCTTTGGGTTACAAGGACTTCTCGCTACTAATCCAAGGGTTAATTCCTTACAGGATGTGGTAGTAGGATGCCTTCGGTTTCGTTCAGTCCCAGAACGAACTTGTATGGAGGATGTTTGAAATCGCATTCTTGATATTTCATCGTTGGCTTTTATAAACATACATCTGTTTGGTGGTGGAAAAGGCAACTTCTCTTAGCTTAACATCCTTCTTTGAGACGCATGAGCTCGAAGGTGTATGTTTGTGGAAGTCAATAGTGATCGATGGAATGGCGATGTGGCATCCAAAGTGAAATGTGCAAAGTAAAAGGTAATCATTACCTAAAGCCTCGCGTCGGGAAATGGCCGAAACAGGGTAGATGCAGCAAGGCTATGTGGTTCGCAACCATTAGGATATGATCATCCCCTTCTAGATATTTTCCTACCCGCTATGACGTTCGAGTTTAAATTATTGTGGATGTATGCTGTGAGGGCCCTCGGATAGGTCGATAACGACTGGGGTGATGACATATTCGGTACTATCTAGGAAGAAGTAGGCCGGTCTTGTGTTGGTAGAGGACCATCAGTTGAGCCTTGGTACATTCCTCTAGAGATGTACTACCGGAAGGTAGTCCCTTCACCTGGTCATTTGTATGGAAACCCATTCTCCAACAAGAGACTGTATGATTTTAGATGTAGAAAGCCTTGTATTACAAGGTGGTATGCTGGAGTTTAAAAATTTAACAATTTAGGCTAAGATTAATAAGTTTATTTGCAAATGTTTTTAAAGATATGTCATTAAAAATAATATCAAGTATTTTTACGTAATAATGATTTGGTTATCATAAGGTAAAACCCGTTCTGTCTTTATATGCGGCGTGGTCTTATGAGATACCATTTTGTTTTCAAAACGTGTATTTTTTGAGTTCTCACAACAGTCTCATGACTGACCCGGCGTTTACTTTCCTTTTCCTTAAACTCTAGGTGCCTTAATTTTCCTGGGCAGCCTAATAGTTAGGTTTACTTTAGAAGGAATCTAGATGGAGCTCGAAGCATGGAGTCAGAAGATTTTTACCTATTTCCACCACACTCTTGTACTATAGTATTCCGTAAATTGTAAGGACAAAAATTTATAACTGTCCATGTTTAACTCTGATAAATGTAATTTAAATTTTGCTGAAAAGTGTACTGAAATAATATGTGTGAGATTCTGCTATGTCTTTATTTTCATTCTTACCCTTGAGAATCTGCTTCTTCGGCAATTGCATTTGCGGCACGTGAATCCCAAAGATGTATTAGTGTCGATTTCCGAGAGCCAAAGAAACGGGTCCTCACATCGTTGCATCAGAGCTTAGGTTAAGCGAACACCTTGGCTTTGCTAGGGGTAAAGTCTCATCAAAGATAGGGTTAGTAATGCCCTAGGATGAGTAACTCATTAGAGATAGGGTTAGCAACGCCCTATAATGTGTTTGAGTAAATATGTATGAGTGCATATTTGTTAAAATCATATACAAATGAATTTGGTTTTGTATAAATCATTTTACCTATATATATATATATATGAAAAGAGAAGATTATTTTGGTAAAATTTTCAAAGAAATTTTGAAATATTTTATATAAAGAATTCGAAAAGCTATCTTTAAGAAAGAATCTTGAATTTTTTTAAAGTATTGACCAAATCTCTCTACCTAAGAATACGCTAGCAAATTACCTACTACTTATGTCTAAAAGAATAATTATTTGCATTGTAGAAACCGTATAGGGGAAATTACGCGAAAGGGGAGTCCTCTAGAGCGAATTGGGGCTAGAAGGATAGCCTCATTGTCCCTTTAGCGATGAAGAGGAGCAACCAGAATATCTTCCTAGCAATGGTGGGTTTCCAATCAAAGGAGAATATGTCCCATACACTCCAAGGGGTGAAGATGGATACCCTATGGCCGGAATGCTTATACCGCCGCCAAATCTTGAAGTAATTATGTTCTCTAGCGACGACGAACCCGGGCAGGCCTTAGAGGGAAATTGGATAGCAGATCCCGCTAGCTCCATTTTAGAACCAATAGAAGAGATTGAGCCGATGGAAGAAGAATTAGAACCTATGGAAGAGGAAATAGAGCCTATAAAGGAAGAATCAAAGCTGATGGAAGACCCTGGTGCATCATATCAAGCGAATGTAGCAATGTAGTATAAGATATGGACATGAAGAGTGTCGTCTGGCAGGAGGGATCATCCAATTCATGCATAAGCTGGAACGAGATAGAAAGCAACAACGAAGAATCAACAGAAGAAGAAGAAGAAGAGGCGGTCGAAGAATTTGAGAACCCTTAGGAGGAAAACATGCAAGGCTTGGAGGAGTTAGAAGAGGGAGGAGTCATTCCTGGAATAGTAGTCTGCATGGGACATGTCCTATGGAACAAACCATGGTTACCCTAGGTAATGGGAGAGATACCGGAAGAGGACGGCAACGAGGCCGACGATGAGCTGGATAGTGAGGAAGAAGGAGAAGGTGAATTGATGATAAACGTTGGTAATTGGAGTCCACCATCATCTCCGGACTCGGAATAATAAGAGTAACGTTTGGGGAATTATGGATAATTCTAGTATGTATGAGTATGGATGAGATGTTTATTTTTGATTTTTTGTTTTGTATTGTATTAGTGTAAGGAAGGAAGGGGAGTTTTCTTTTTGGACCCAAGCTTCGAAAAATTTAAATGATGTAAGCATGTGAGAATTTATAATATATGTTGTCCTAACTTCTCATTAGTACAGATCTTTAAAATAAATATTTAAAGTTATTAATGAATGGTTTTGGGTTTGTTCTAAACAATGTTTTCGCAACATTTGTTTTTAAACCATTAAATGACACTTTAGAAGAAATTTTATGGGTATATTTAGATCTCTAATAAATGGATTTTAAAGATAATAACAAGCATTGGAGACTTTTATAAAAAAATGGATAGAAAATATTATATGTTATAAAAAGAGAAGTTCATTATAACAATGTTTTGGTAGTAATCGTTTTAATCTCTTTGATTATATTTTAAAGACAGAGAAAAAAACTTGATAAATATACTTATAACATTTGAATAAGTATATAAATACTTTTTAAGTATTAAAACTAGTATAAGTAAATAGAATATATATAAATAAAGTTTAATTAATAAAGGAATATTAATTGATAAAGGAAGTTTTAAATAAATAAAGAATGTTTTCACAGTTGATATTAGCTAAAGGAAGTTTATGGTGATTTATCAATTTAGTGAATTATTTTGAAAATAAGTTTTTCAGAAACCATTAAGATATGTTTGGAAATGTAATATAATAAAAAGATGTTTATCTTTTGGAAAGAAATGTTTTCTTTAAGTAGAAATATTTGGAAATAAAATGTAAAATGGTTATGTATAAAGAAGTATATTTATAAAGTTTGAATGAAAGATGAAAGTTTTATAAAGTATCTTCATAAGAATTTTGGAAAGGTTAATAAATTCATATGAACTATATGGATTATTTTATCGCACGATTTAATCTAAGATTCGAGTATAGAACTATAACCTGCTTGACGCTTATCCGAAAGAGGATTTATCACCCAATTCTGGATGACGAACAATGATGAGGGTTTATGGTTAGATACTTGAATTTTCTATCATAGTTGAAAGCTATGCAAGGAGAACTAAAGTTTGATCAGGAAGCCTGGTCGGAATCCGCACTAAAGGATCGGGGGATCAATGCTAGTTCGGAAGTAAAGTTGTGAATTCGAATAAAAGATCGAATCAGATATTGCATACAGATGATCTATATACATCGTATGGGAGTAAGTTGAAAAATAAATATTTTGGGCAAACCTTTTGGTTTTTGTTTTGGGAAATTTCGAGAACAAAATTCCTTTAAGGAGGGGAGTCTGTAACAACCCGCCAATTTATCACTTTGATAAATTGTGTATAGTTTTAAATTTATGCAAATAAAAGATTGATTATTTAGATAAAGTGTTTTAAGTGATAATAAATAATAATAATCTTATTTTGAATAAATATTTACAAAAATATTTCCTCAAAATTTATATCGATAAAATGGCATCATATTTGAATATAATAATTGATTTATGTATTTAAATTAAGATTTAATGATTTAATAATTATTTTAATTATCCAAATAATTATTTTAATTATCCAAATAATTATTTTAAATGATGATAATTCATTTTTAAAAGTTATAAAGTGGTAATAAATGATTTATAATAGTTTTATAAAAATATATATTTGATTTGAAAATATACGGAAAAATTGCAACGCCTTATCAATATAATAGCAATTTTTGTAGATAATTGTTAATAATAATTTATATGGTTTTATAATTCAAATACTATCATTTAATTAGTTTAAAATAATAAGAAATTTAGTTTTGGATTTTGTTTACAAATATATGTACGTTGATAAATAAGTGAAAATGTGACTGATAATCGGTTCCCTAGATTTCAACGATTTAACAAACAAAAGTTGTTCAAAGATGTTCGAAGTGTTATGCACCTACATTTACACACATATATATGTCACATGCACATGATAACATGTACATGTATACATAAATACATACATATATGTATATTACAAAAATGATTTAATAATTCCTAAAGCTTAACCTTTAAGTAACCATAAAGCAAACATCACTTCATTGTACCACACCATTGTCTCATATCACCATCACATGGCTTTGGGGGGAGCCGTGCGTGTAGAGGCTAAGGGAGGTGTAGGCTAGGGGCATTTAGGTAAATATGCATTTGAATATTTTATTCCAAGGTTTATTCTATAAATATCACCTCTCTTCTCATAAAAATCCTAACACCATTCCACTTCTTCTTCCTCTTCTTTTCATGATTTCTAAACTCTCATTAATTGCTTCTTATTCATAAAATAATATTTTAGAAAAGTTAGAAAAAAATTATATCAAATGGAAGAGGAAAATGTATGCACTAGTTTATATTATCAATCCACTTCAAAACTAGTCTGAAACACCTCATCTACTCTTCCAAAACCCATGGCCACAACCCACACCACCCTAGGCCGTGAGATCCTCCATCGTCAAGGTTTGGCCAAGCTCTGCCATAGGTCGCAGGCTTGGTTTCATTTGCTTTGGTTCGATCGTAGCGGAGCTGTAGCCAATTTTATATTAGCTCGAAGGGAAAATGATGATGAGAACTCCTAAACTATTATATTATATTTTGGAAGATGATATGATGTTTGCAATGGATATTTAATATGCTTTGATCCTCAAGTTTGATTGTTTCATATGAATGTTGAAAATATATGCAAGTCACGGAAATAAGCTGCGATAAGCACAAAGGGAGTCACTTTCCTTGATTTAATGAAATTGTGTATATAGAATGTTAAACCTCTTTAAAAATGGTTTAAAATGAGTATGGAATGTTTTATAAACATTCAAAAGTGTTCTGGAGAAGTTTGAAAAGAAATTGAAATTTTAGCCAAAAATAGGCGCGTCGCGCAATGGGAGTTCCCAATTTTGCGCCATAAAAACCAAATAAGAATATAGAATTGAATATAGCTCAGAAATACTCAAGATAATAAATTTCCGAACTATTATATCCATAGTTTTCGAACGAATAAAGAAAATCGAGATTTCGATAAGTAGATTTTGATATATGAGTAAAACAAGCTTTATGAATAATCGCGGTTTTACAGTTCGGAATCTAAAACTGGATTTCGTTGAAAATAATATTTTAAAATTGTTTAAAAATATGAAATAAATTCTAAAAATCTTTTAAATGTTTTAAAAGTGATTTGAGTTATAAAAATGAATTTCCAAATAATAAAAAAGTCATTTTGATCAATATAGCTTAAAAAAGCACTTTTTGCATCACTTTCCCAGCACCGTTTTATAACTTTTGAACTATAACTTTAAACTTAACAATTCTTTTCCAAATCTTTTTTAAATATTTTCAAATGAATAATTAAGTTTTTAATGGTGATTTGGAAGTTTCATAGTTTATTTTCAAAAAAAAAAGAATTTAAATAAACGATTTAAAGAAAATCTATTACAAATTAACGAGTTTAATCTTGGCTCTAAAAGCCGTCGAGTAGACTGGATTTTTCTATTCATGAGATTCGGATGTTAGGTGCTTAAACTAAGGAGATGTTCAGGAGCAACCAATGCCCTGACACACCTGGCCTCTTCCCTATGCAAGGGATAGGTAAGGTCGAAATATCGGAAACGAGTTAAGTATAAAAGATTTAAATTTTCCAAATTTAAATTAAATACATCTTGATTGTATAGAGATGATCTTCTTATGCTTGGTGTTAAATCCCGAAAAGAACTCGTACTATTCATGATATTTAAAAGGTGATTTCACCATTATTCCGCCCATAGTACTTGTTGAATACGGGAATTGGTATTGGGTAGAGTAAGATGATTTTTTATAGATTTTGCACATTTAATATTTACTGGTTTTGGATTAACGTCCTAGATAACATGGTTTTAACTCAATAAAAATTTTGAGTTTTGAATTAAGAAATCATTTTTAAGATTTAAATGGAATGAATTGGAAATATTTTCCTAAGTTAAAACTGAAATGATTTCGAATTATTCCAAGTTTAGAAAAACGCTATAAATAATCAAAGGATGTAATAAGAGGGGTTTAATGTTTCCGTACATACCGGAAAGAATGCTTTAGAAATATATATCTCTCTTGAAGATATTTTGATAAAAAGAACTTAATCAATTAAAGAATGATTACAGAACCTCTTTTTATTGATGATTGGTTCGAATGAATCGGGGTCGGATCTGGGGTAATTCCCATTCGAAAACCACTTCGAACCGATGTATGCGTTCAAAAATGAAGACATGATAAAGAAAATGAGGGATGAAGACCGAGGATTTTTGGGGTGAAAGGACTGTTGTTTGATATTTCTGGTTAGCTCCCAAATACTAAAGTAGCAGTGGTCCCTTCATTTCTAAAACTCTTTGGTTTACAAGGACTTCTCGCTACTAATCCTATGTTTAATTCCCGATAGGATGTGGTAGGAGGGTGCCTTCGGTTTCGTTCAGTCCTAGAACAAGCTTGTATGGATAGATGGCTGACATCACATTCTTGAGATTTCATCGTTGACTTTTATAAATATACATCTATATTGTAGGGAAGAAGGCAACTTCTCTTAGCTTAACAGCCTTCTCTGAGACGTATGAGCTTGTATATTTGTGGAAGTCAATAGTGATCGATGGAATGACAATGTGGCATCTAAAGTGAAATGTGCAAAGTAAAAGTAATGGTTACCTCAAGCCTCACACCCAGAAATGGCCGAAACACGGTAGATGTAGCAATACTATGTGGTTTGCAACCATTAGGATACGATCATCCCTTTATAGATATATTTCTACCCTCTATTACGTTCGGGTTTAAATTATTGTGGATGTATGCTGTGAGGGCCCTCAGATAGGTCGGTAAGAACCGGGGTGATGACATATTCAGTACTATCTAGGAAGAGGTAGGCCGGTCTTGTGTTGGTAGAGGACCATCAGTTGGGTCTCGGTACATTCCTCTAGTGGTGTACTGCTGGAAGGTAATCCCTTCACCTGGTCATTTGTATGGAAACTCATTCTCCAATAAGAGACTATACTATTTTAGATGTAGAAAGCCTTGTATTACAAGGTGGTATGCTGGAATTTAATAATGTAACAATTTCGGCTAAGATTAATATGTTTATTTGTAATGTTTTTAAAGATATGTCATTATAAATAATATCAAGTATTTTTACGTAATAACGATTTATTTATCATAAGGTAAAACCTGTTCCGTGTTTATGTGCGGCTTGGTCTTATGAGATACCCATTTTTTTCAAAATGCATATCTTTTGAGTTCTCACACCAGTCCCATGACTAGCATGGAGTTTACTTTCCTTTTTCTTAAACTCTGAGTGTCTTAACTTTCTCGGGCAGCCTAGTAGTCAAGTTTAGTTTAGAAGGAAGCTGGATGGAGCTCGAAGTATGAAGTCAAAAGATTTTTACCTATTTTCACCACACTCTTGTACTATAGTATTCCGCCAATTGTAAGAATAGAAATTTATATCTGTTCATGTTTAACTCTAATAAATGTATTTTAAATTTTCTCTGTAAAGTTTTTATTGATATATTATATGTGAAATTCTGTTATGTCTCTTTCTTACCCTTGAGAATCCGCTTCTCGAGCAGTTGGATTTGCGGCACGTGAATACCAATGATGTATTAGTGTCGATTTCCAAGAATCGAAGAAACGGGTCCTCACACTCTTCCAGAAAAGTCTTTTTTTATCTGCCTCCCCTTTCACCTGAGAAGCTTGAAATGCCTTTTCTTCATATTACTCAGATGATCTATTATGCCTTGTCTCACATGCTTGCAAAAAACCCATTAGTTCAACAAAAGAGAAAATAGAAAGGTCTTTACTTTCCTCAATTGTAGTTATCATATTTGGGTGACAGAGTTCGTAAAACTTTAAAAACAATAGTCGCATCAGAATTTTTTTCTCCATACGATCTCATTTGACTAATAATTGAAATTACTCTAGATAAGTAATCTTGTAAAGTCTCATTACTTTTCATAAGCAAGGTCCCACATTCTTGTCAAATGGTTTAAAGTTTTACCGCTATTACCTATGATCTACCCATAAATTCTTTCTGCAATATGTCCCAAGCTTCCTCTGAACTGGATGGCGCCATTGTCATTTTGGAAAAAATTGTGTCATGAATTAATTGTTGAAGGAAGAACAATGTCTTTAAATCTTCTTCTTGTTTTCTCGCAGCCAACCTCCACCCACATTGTCATTGTTATAGCCATTCTCAACTAAATCCCAAAGGTCTTGAGATCTAAATAAAGTCTTTATTTTGATGCTTCGAAATTCGTAGCACTCTCCTTTGAAAATGGGAATGAGAGACTGAGAGATACTCATAGAACTGCTACTGCCATGGTTATTCACGCCAATCACAGGAGAAAGAGTTTGTATTAAAAACTGCACACACTTTATTGACTTCAACCTGCTTATATATACAGGCTTACAATAGAAAAATACGCACTAAAGTAGGCACGTGAATAAGAAAATATCAACTAAGCCTATCCACTAAATAAAAGCAAACTAAATAACAAAAGACTAGCACTTATTTACTGAAAATTAGGATCATTATATTTGTATCATTCTTCAATAGAAAATGCATCATTTCCAATACTACTCCTTACTGCATTTCCGAAATCTATAAGCATGCTGCTCACAATTTGAATTTTGGTTCCCAGATTGCCTTCGTGAAAATATTCACCATTTGTTTTCTAATTTGTAGTACTTTATCTCACTATCTCCACTAGATTTAACTATGACTAACTGTGCAACGGAAGCAAACATTCATGTGAAATCAATATCCTGTTGAAAATATACTTTAGCAACAAACTTTGCTTTGTGTTTTTAAATTTAACCATTTAAGTTCAGCCTGGTCTTGTAAACTCATTTTGCTCCGGCTACTTCCTTGTTAATCTTACCATCTACTAATTCAAATGCATTGTTCTTCTCCCTCACTCCAAGCTCCTACTCTATTGCATTTACGCAACAATCTAGATTTAATAATACTATTTTACGATCTGAGACGTAAAATATATGTCGTTACAACTTATATCACAATAGTGTAACATGTATTAAACAAAACCAAGAGCATAGTTTATTACGAATAAAATTCTTCTACAAAAGTTAAGTTATATAACAAAAATCATAGATTCTTCTAATAAATACCCTTAATTCTATCAACCTCAATTACCATTTCCTATTTACGTGTCTGCCATTAACGACCTTTATTTCTCGTTTTTGTTTTCTTTTGATGTCATGATTTCTACTCATTTGTGATTTTTTTAACCTTAAGCCAACAAATGAATTCTTCTTTGAATATTATATTACTTCAAAGTACCTGGTCAAGTTGAATTTTGCATACAACGAATTTCAAATTAATACATGACCTATATAATTTATGTTTGATCTGAAGTACATGTGAAATTAGATTTGCAAATTTCATTTTATTTGCATAAACTAATGTATGTATATTTAAATAATTGTAATGTATTTTTAAAGATTTATTACGTCCATTTCTCTTATGCACACTAGATAGAAAATAAAATCAAACACATCTCATTAATGTAAATTAATATCTATGGGACACTTTTGCCAATTTACCGACCATCGGCTGCTCATTGTAAAATAATCAAGTAAAATAGTTATGAATACATGTAAAATGGATAACATTGAAATTATATACCATGCAGACGGATTGATCTTTAAATTTTCTCCATATTCTCATTAATTTAGGACGTCGAACTACCTCTTAATATGTTAGTAAAAGAGGGGGGTTATAATTGTTTAGTTAGTTAATTTATTATTAAAATCAACTAGTGTGTAACCCGTGCGTTGCACACGATAATATTGTTAAAAAATATTATTGTTATTTTAATTCTTTCTAAAACAATATTTTTATTATGCAATATATGATAAATTTATCGTGATATATTAATCATAAACTAAAATGAATTGTGACGTTCAGATATAACACTACAAGGGGAAAAGGCTATTTCAACGGCTCCAAGCCGTTGGCGGCCGTTGGGAGTCGTTGGAAATGCCGTTGGAATAGCGTTCACGCTTTCCAACGGTTTCCAACGGAAGCAACGGGGCTATTCCAACGGCATTTCCAACGGCTACCAACGGCAATTAACCGATGGACGCCGTTGGTAGCCGTTGCAATAAACTGACTAATAAGCCGTTGGTAACGTTGCTAATCTGGGTGAATATTTTTTTATAGCAGCAAGCGATTCACCTTCCAGCCACACACAATCAATATATATCATTTCCATTCCATTTCCATTCCATTTCCACTCCATTTCACATAAATATCACATATTCAACACATTATACCACAAACAATATAAACAACCAAAAATCAACATCAAACATTACATATTCAAGTCCAACTCCAACTCCATATTCAAACATTACAACCAAACCCTCACCAACACCAACTCCAACTCCATATTCAAGTCAATATATACAATGCAAACACTTAAAACTCACCACCTCAAAGTCAATACATACACAATAACCATCAAACACAATCCTCACCACCTCAAAGTCAATATATACAATAACCAACCACAAAGACAATAATCATCATACCTCTCAAGCATCATCATCACCTCCGGAAGCACCAGACGATGAAGGGAAGGAACCATGCATCTGCCCGTACTCCGCTAAACGTTGATTCAGCTGCTCCATTTGTATAGCGCGAAGACGGTCCTGCTCTTGCAACTGCTCAACCATGGTTCTAAGCTCTTTTATTTCAGCTTTGTCACACGCCTTTTGAGCTACCCGAACCTGCAAATAGAATATGAGATGTTCACATTTGTATTATAATCATTTTCTTAAGCAATTTATATTTTAAAATATAGAAACGTAAATGACGTGATCTTAAGCAATGCATATACCACAAATAAATGCATATTTTTAATACAATATATAGGTGTTAAAAGTATTCTTATATATTTTTTTGTTCATCCATTTTCATCATATATCTTTGTATATTTTTCCTTTTTTACTTATCTAATATTTATAAATCACGTATATGTTAGATTTAACTCAACTAGAAATCATCATATGTATAGTGTATCTATAGGTTAATTTATTAAATATAATATTGCAATGTTTATAAGATTACCGCTTGGTTTCCATAGCCATAGCGCCTATTCTGCTGCGTCGGATCCATAATAACGTCGAAAATATTATCTTCCTCCTCTACCGTCAACTCATCGCGATCCGATTCTGAAAGCAGCTCTGCCCGTGCCTCCTGAAACTTTGCCTAAAATAAAAAACAATTACAGGTTAAAATTAGTAGAATAGGATTTAAACATATCGATATTAATAAAATAAGTTTTAAAATATGCATACATATGCAGCCGTCGCCTTATCATCACCATCCCACTGATATGTAATATTGCCAGCATTGTCTGCTTGTCTTGATGCGTGGGTGCGGGTAAATACCTCCATCATAGACACGCGATGTCCAACCGATCTTTCCTGTAATAAATAATTTATATATTTTAATTTTTCATAGCTAATTACCAAACTAATTAATATACAAAATGTAATAACGGTTTAGATAAATTTACCAAGTCCTCACGGTGATGCTGAAAAGACTTGGATCCGCCACGATGCGTTACAGGATTCCTACTTCTATTGGCAGAGTTCCTCTCCGACTCCATCTGCAATTTAAATTGAATATTATATTTATACTAATTGCAAAATAATTAACTATATATTTGGTAGATTTACCTTGAACTCGTCGGTCTCCCACCAACTCATCCAAGAATCCCATACGGAAGCGCCCATCCAGTTCGGTTTCTTCCCCGATTTCTTAAGAGCTGACATTACCTCCCTGTAATTTTTGGCGACCTTCGAATTCCAGTGGCGCCGAACCATGGCGACATTGGCCTCCGCCAAGTCCACTTGCCCTTGTACAAAGAGAAAACATTACTAAGTGTTCATTTATACTTATTCATATAGTAAAGTGGTATAAACTCACCAGAAAATCCTGCCAGATGGCCTCCCTGACATGGTCAGGGATCTTACTCCACTTAGGCTAGCAATCTGTCATCCTGCTCATATATGATTGCTTGGAAATGCCAAGCACAACTCCTGAGGGCTCCAAATCAAATCCCCTGTGTTAAATAAAACAAAGCTTTAGACAAGTATATATATATGTATGAACAAATTTATATTGTTATCATTTTAATTTTGATACTTACGCTCCATCAGCCTTCGGCTGCAAATATACAAGTGGTCGAGCCGGAGGCTCACCACTACTCTCGCCGACCGAGCGAGAAGAGCTACGACGTCTGGAGCATGACATAATACATGTTGAAAGTTTCAGTTTTAATTATAGACATAAATAAAATGATGATGATATGTGGTGCATGTAATGATGATGATGATATATATGTGATGCGTGTGCGTGAATATATAATTGTAAAAATTACCGGATATTACTCAGTCCTCGTCGTTTTCTGATTCAGACTCGATCTCGTGTTCTATATCGTTTTCCTCTACACTCTTAAATGCTTCGACTAATACATTTGTCTCATCATTTATTTGTCCAAAATCAGTTTGATCGTCTGTAATTGTAATTTCAACATTTTCTTCGATATCTGCTTGATAGGCTTGTTCTTCTGGAATATTTTTTCCATCGAATGTAAATCTCGCCTTGGTTTTAAAAACCGCAGACCAATCCGCTTTATCTCTTTTTAGAGATGGATAAGGGGCGTAATAAACTTGTAGGGCTTGTTTGGCTAGTACAAACGGATCGTATGGCTGATAACGGGAGGTATGTTTTATTTCTATAAGATTATAATTGGATGCACGTTAATACCAGAACCTGGAACATTGCTGAACCAGTTGCATCTAAACAAAAAAATTCCTCTGCGGGTCTTATAAAATATGTCAATTGCAAAATCTGGGTTAACACGCCATAAAAATAATGTATATGATTATTAGGATCATCACTGCCTTTAACAAATACACCGGTATTGTTTGTTAATTTTTCAGCACTGTATTCTTTGGTGTTGAATTTATATCCATTAACGAAAAATATTGGATACGTTTTAACTTTCCTTTTCGGTCCCAACGCCAAATGTTTTAATCCTTCATCGACCACATTATTTGTAGGATCACAAACGTAGTTCGAAAACCAAGTAGCGAAATTTTTGCTTAAATCGCCTTTTGGATTTTGTGATTCATAAACACTGCAAACAAAAATAATATATTGCTTTATTATTAATTTACACATGCAGTATTAAATTAAATTTATCAAAACTTGTAATCTGATAATTACCTAATAAATGGTGCAACTTCTGGACAATTAAGAAGAATATACGTGTGTGCTACATGGTAATCTCTATCATCTAACCATACTTCTACACATTTTCCAACATGTCGACCATGTTGTTTAAAAACAGATAACATTGCTTCAGAAGAAAAATCTTGTTCGACGGCCTCATCATTACGCGCAACACTTTGAAATGATAAATTCACATGATCATTGAAATAACGAGAGAAAAAGAACGATGCTTCTTCTTCGATATATGATTTGCAAATCGAACCTTCAACTCGAGCTTTTTGTCTCACTTTTTTCTTTAAATGATTTAAGTACGTGATAAAAAATATTTCATATCAATATTGATTTTTAATTATAGTTAAATTACATACTCAGTATTAACAACATACCTCTCGAATGGATACATCCATCCATATTGCGCAGGTCCTCGAAGACGTGCTTCAAATGGAAGATGAACAGGTAAATGCTCCATTACGTTGAACAAACCTGGAGGAAATATTTTCTCCAGTTTGCAGAGTAGTATAGGGATTTGTACCTCAAGTTTACGAAGACGGTCAACTTTTAACGTAGTTGAACAAAGATCCTTATAAAATAAACTAAGTTCTGTTATAACCTTCCAAACTTTTACGGGCAACAATTCTTTGAAAGCGACGGGTAACAAATTTTGCATCATTACATGACAATCATGGCTTTTCATCCCACTCAGTCGTCCGTTCTTATAGTCGACACATCTACGAAGATTAGATGAAATTCCATCAGGAAATCATAATCCTTCCACCCATTTTAACAGTACTTTAACTTGGTTGTTATCTAATTCATAACATGCTTTGGGTTTTTTAGTGTCATTTGGCTTCATATGAAGCTCAGGACGATTACATATTTCTTCTATATCACGTCTTGATTTCAGATCGTCCTTAATCTTTCCCTTAACATTCAAAAGTGTATTAAACACATTATCGAATACGTTTTTCTCGTTATGCATCACGTCAATGTTATGACGGATTAAGAGATTTTTCCAATAAGGCAACTCCCAGAATATACTCTGTTTGCACCAATTATGAAACGTCGATTTTTGGATTTCAGTTTGCTGCCCGGTTTCATGTATCTTTGGATAATCTTTTACAAGTTCATATATATCTTCACTTGACCAAATTGTTGGTGGTTGTAAAGTCTCATGTCTATTAGCTATGAAGTTTTTTTGTCTCTTCTAAAAGTATGATTAATATGGAGAAAACGTCGATGACAATCAAACCATGAAATTTTCTTTCCATGCCGTAAAGAAAATGCTCGTGTTTCTTCCATACAGTAAGGACAAGCAAAACGACCGGCCGTACTCCAACCTGAAAGCATTGCATATGCAGGAAAATCGCTAATAGTCCATAACAGAGAAGCGAACATCCGAAAAAATTTCTTTTTTGATATGTCGTATGTTTCAACTCCTTCATACCACAATGTTTTCAACTCTTCGATTAACGGTTGTAAGTAAACATCGATACCCTATGTCGGATCATCAGGGCCAGGGATGACAATTGTGAGAAACATATATGGAGTTTTCATACACATCCACGGGGGTAGATTGTAAGATGTGATTATTATAGGCCAAGATGAATATTTAGAACCAAACTGAGAAAACGGTGAAAATCCATCAGTACACAAACCTAGTCTAACGTTACGGCTCTCCGCTGCGAAATCGGGATATTTCTTACCAAAATACTTCCATGCTTCTCCATCAGATGGGTGTGTTAACGTACCTTCTTCAGGTGTTCTCACACTATGCCATCTCATATGATGCGCTGTTACAGATGATGCATATAACCTTTGAAGTCTAGGAGTGATAGGTAAATAATGCATATGCTTGTATGGAACTTCTTTTCCCTTTTTTTCCTTGGCTTGTATCTTTCTTGATTACATATTTTACAATTCCGAAGACTGACATCATCTTTCCAAAACAACATACAACCATTTAGACATGTATCAATTTTTTGATACGGCAAACCGAAAGATGACATTAGTTTTTTCACTTCATAATAATTTTCGCACATTAAATTATCTGATGGCATATGGCGTTTAGCAGCTTGTACAACAGCCGTAAATCCGGCTTCTGTGAAGTTGTACTTTGATTTCATCGCAATGTACTCTGCAGTTGCCGATAATTGAGTGTCGCTAGTACATCCATTCCAAAGAGGTTTCTTAGCAGCATCCAATAAATCATATATTTTTTTCGCTCCAACATTTGGTTCCTCTTCGACGTTAACATCTTCGTTATTAAATTCAACAGTAGGGAACATTGATCGTTCTGCATCTTCAACCATATGTTCTATGAGATTCGTCGTACTAACTTCATCACTAATGACCTCTATTGACTGTTCTTCGTTACGTGTTATAATTTCTCCATGACGATCCCACACCAAATAGTTGGTTACGAAACCATATTGGTGCAAATGAATCCTAACCATATTCGGTACTAAATGCTTCAACAATTTGCACCTACTACATGGACAACGAATTTCTACATCGTTTCCAATATTACTTAAAGCAAATTCGACAAACACATTTACCCCGTTAAGAAAATGTGTACTTATTGAGCCTCCCATTTCTCTTCTTTGATACATCCAGCTCCGATCAATAAAATAATTGACCATTTTTCCTACTGTAAAACCTATGATCAATAGTAAAAAAACTATTAATCAAATTCGATAAACACATTTTAGATTTTACTGTTTTTTATAATCCATTTTCGTTTATATACAAAGTTATATTTCTTGCTATTTTGTTTACATTTTTGTACCTTTTGTGATGGTCGATTATCCTACTTCCCATTACAAACACAATAATAATTACATTTCTTAAATCATATCATTATAAACGATTTCCCAAAAGTTCGGCAGCACTTCCCCCGTGTTCCTTGTATCGTACACAATGCATGTACACAAGGAACAAAAAGGAAATTCCATCGAAATTTTGTGAACCGTTTATAACGATATGATTTACGAAAAGTAATTACTTTATAGTGTTTGTAACTTGTCCAATACAGGGACAAATCCAACAAATATTGTATCAAATGAATATGAATATCCGTTTTGCAATAAAAACGAATATTCATACAACGATCATATACAACACTTGTCAGACGGGGCCAAAATTTCACTAAGGGATTTAAATCATGTTTGCCTAATATTCACTAAGTAAAATATTCGACTAATTCATGTTTGCCTAATATTTTACAAAACATACTGATGCAGCGCGATCTACTAGCTCGTCTGATTTGAATTGTTCAAAGCCTTTAGGTCGCTCACGACCTAGTGATTCCTTAGGTCGCTTACGACCTAGTGAAGGTCGCTCATGAGTTACTGGATTCAGCGTAAAGGCATGCAAACGACCTAAGGAGATAGACAAACTAAAGCGCATTTTATTAGGTCGCTCGACCTTATGTTGCGGGAAGAAAGACGAGTTACGACCTAAGTTAGGTCACAGGGAGTTAGGTCGCTGGAAGATAGGTCGTGTGAAGATAGGTCGCGAGAAGAAGAGTCCGTTGCTGAAGATCTTAGGTCGCTCAAACCTAACGAGCTACGACCTTAATCAGCTACGACCTATCTTAGGTCGCTCAAAGGCTAGGTCGCTCAATCCTATAATTCGCATGTGATGAAGACTCTTTTGCCGCTTTACTCTATGCCGCTCAACTTTAGGTCGCTCGAAGATTTCCTGAAGTCGCTTCTTTAGGTCGCTCAAGATAGGTCGCTGCCGTGTATTTTTAGGTCGCTCGACCTTGTGTGTTGTTGTACTTTGTTGTGTTGTAATGTGTTAGGTCGTTTACTTGTTGTAACTTATATCTGTTAAGTCGCCTTTTGTTAGGTCGCATGGCTTTGTTTTAGGTCGTATTTTGTTAGGTCGTTCATGACCTAAGTGTTGTCAAATGCTGAAACGTGTGAGTTGTAAGCCTATAAATAGGCGGGTTGTGTCAGTTGTAAAAGGTTGTTGATTTTGAATAAAACTTTTGTTTGAGAGCTTTGTGCCTCTTCTCCAATTGGTAGTTGAGTGTGATCTCCTATCTCCACTTTCGGTATTCGAGTGCGCTCGAATCAACGACTACTGAAGCCGATTCACGGAATCTAGTGCACTAGATCAACGTACGAAGAATCGTAGATCTTTAAACACGGTATCGTGCACGATCAAAGTGTTTGAGATAGCTAGAATCCGGTATCTTTGGATCAACGGATTTGGGCCTTTGGTATTTCTCAATCCACCATTGCTACTTTCACCGTTTCATCATTTTCGTTATCCGCTGCTGCGTCATTTGGTATCAGAGCTAGACTTAGCCAATCATAGCTAAGCCGAGTCTTGGAGCCAATTTTTTTTGAAGAGTTAAAGCCGAGCCAATAGAGTGAAGCCGTGCATCATTTTGTAATTCAAGGCCGAAAGTTAAAGTTGAAGTTTGTGAACATTCAATCATGCCGCCAAGAAGAGCTAATCGCCATCAGAATGTTGAAGCATTGTATAGAAGAGAAGAAGCCGATGAGATGGAGCAAAGAATTAACGAAAACTTTAGTGAGAAGCTTAATGAAGGGATTGGTCGATTAGAGAAGATGATTTTGGAGATGAATCAAAATCAGAGAAGGGTTTCACCTGAATCTAACCATGGGGGAAGTAGAGTTTCACCACATTCCAATCGAGAGAGAAGTGTTGATAGTGATCATAGAAGTGTGAGTCGAGATTGTTATAGAAATGTTGATGATCGAAGTCGTGATAGGAATGTGAATGATCGTGAACGGAGGAATGTAGATCGAAGGGATGTTGGTGGAAGAAATGGTGGTAGTAGAGATGTTGTTGGTCAGGATCGACATCGATATGCATCAGATTTTGAAGTGGAGTTTGATGGTGATAGTGTTCATGGATGAGGACGAGGTCAAGGAAGAAATCATTCAGAGTATGATCACAAGTGGGAGTCTGGGATGAAAACTGAAATACCGGAATTCAAGGGAGGTATGCAAGCCGAAGAGTTTCTTGATTGGCTAGCTTATGTTGAGGAAATTTTTGACTTCAAGGAGGTTCCGGAAGATCGTAAAGTGAAGTTGGTTGCTACTAGGTTGAGGGGAAGAGCTATAGCGTGGTGGCAGCAAACCAAACTTACTAGAGAGCGGATGGGGAAGTCAAAGATTGTTGCTTGGGAAAAGATGAAGAAATTGATGAAGGCTACCTTCTTGCCCTACAATTACCAATCACTAATGTATCAGAGATTACAAAACCTGAGGCAAGGGACGAAGACTGTTACTGATTATGCAGATGAGTTCTACCAGTTGATTGCTCAAAATGACATTATGGAGACAGAAGAACAATTGATCGCTAGGTTTGTTGGTGGACTTAGAACACAGATCCAGGATATGGTGAACATGTTCGACCCTAGATCTGTGGCAGAAGCACATCAAAAGGCGTTGGCTTGGAAGAAACAAGGTAGACGTGGGGGAGGTGTGTTTCCAAGTTTTACAGGGCAGAACAAAGGAGCAGGTAGTAGTTCTAATGTTCCTAAAGCATCGAGTAAGCCGGTTGTTCATAAAGTGGCTAAACCAAAAGTCAACACCAATTTCAAATGCTATAATTGCCAGGAAGTGGGACACAAGAGCAACTAATGTCCGAAACCGAAGAAGAGAACTATGATTGCTGAAGTGGAAGATGAGGATGCAGAAACTGAAGGTTCTAATTCACTACATGATGAGGAGGAAGAAAATGTGTCGGGAGATGAAGGGTATTCATTGATGATAAGGAGAAATTGCTTAACACCAAAGCAGGAAGAGGAAACTAGCTGGTTGAGGAGTAACATCTTTCAGTCAACATGCACTATCTTGGGAAGGGTTTGCAAGTTTTTCATCGATGCGGGAAGTTGCGATAACATTATCTCTACAGAGGCTGTGAAGAAGTTGGCATTAAAAACTGTGAAGCATCCGAAACCTTACAAGTTAGCTTGGTTGAGAAAAGGTGGGGAAGTGAAGGTTAGACGAAGGGCTTGTGTGAATTTTTCGATTGGGAAGAAATACAAAGACGAAATTTGGTGTGATGTGGTTGACATGGATGTCTGCCATCTGTTGTTGGTAAGACCATGGCAGTATGATAGAGCGGTGCAACATGATGGTCGTACTAACAGTTATAGTTTCATGTTTGAAGGTACAAAAATCACTTTAATTTCTAAGAAGCGACAACACGAAGAAAGCAAGTCGGAGGAGATTGAAGAACTTAAAACTTTGCTATCTTTGAAGGAGTTTGTTAAAGAAGTCGAAGAGGAGCCTGAAGTATTTTTGTTGATTGGACGTGAGAGTAATGAAGTGGTTGAGATTCCTGAAGAAGTAAAGCTAGTGCTAGGAGAATTTGACGATGTATTTCCTGAGGAGCTACCAACGGAGTTATCACCGTTGAGAGACATTCAACATCAAATTGATCTTGTTCCAGGAGCTGTGTTACCACATAGACCACATTACAGAATGAGTCCAAAGGAACACGAGTAGTTGAGAAGGCAAGTGAAAGAGTTGCTTAAGCAGGGGCGTGTGCAGGAAAGTTTAAGTCCTTGTGCGGTGCCAGCTTTGTTAGTTCCAAAGAAGGATGGAACGTGGAGGATGTGTACAGATAGCAGGGCACTCAATAAAATAACTGTCAGATACAGATTTCCAATGCCGAGGCTTGATGATTTGTTAGACCAGTTGAGCGGGGCTACTATCTTTTCGAAAATTGATTTGAAGAGTGGTTATCATCAAATTCGAATTAGACCAGGAGACGAATGGAAGACAACATTCAAGACAAGAGAGGGGTTGTACGAATGGCTGGTTATGCCGTTTGGTCTTTCGAATGCACCTAGTACATTTATGCGGGTGATGAATCAGATCTTTAGACCATTTATTACGAAATTCGTGGTGGTTTATTTTGATGATATACTGATATATAGTAGAAGCACCGAAGAACACTTGCATCATCTGAGAGAGGTGTTGATGATACTGCGACAGGAACAATTTTATGCTGCAACGAAGAAATGCGTGTTCATGATGCATAGTGTTTTATTTTTCGGATATGTTATTTCGGATGGAGGTATACAGGTGGATCAGAATAAAGTTGAAGCAATCAGAAATTGGCCACAACCCAGGACGATAACAGAAGTTAGAAGTTTTCATGGTTTAGCATCATTCTACCGAAGATTTATTCCACACTTCAGTAGCGTGATGGAACCAGTTACTACTGATTGTATGAAGGGGAAGCAATTTTCATGGTCGGAGGAAGCAGGATTTTCTTTTGAGAGAATCAACGGATTATTGACGACAGCACCAATTCTAGTGTTGCCAGATTTTCAGTCGTTGTTTGAGTTACATACCGATGCATCAAAGGTTGGGATTGGAGGAGTGTTGAGTCAGAAAGGACGTCCTATTGCATATTTCAGTGAGAAGCTATCGGGAGCCAAGATGAGATATAATACTTACGATGTGGAATTCTATGCTGTTGTTCAAGCTATCAAACATTGAAGACACTATTTGTTCCATAAAGAATTTGTTTTGTATACTGATCATGAAGCACTGAAACATTTGCAGGGACAGGACAAAATTGCAGCTAGACACGCTTCGTGGATCGCATATTTGCAACAATTTACATTTGTGGTGAAGCATAAGTCGGGAATTACGAATAGAGTGGCAGATACATTGAGTCGACGGAATCATTTGTTGACTACAATGAAAGTTGAGGTGACAGGGTTTGATGTATTGCCAGAATTATTTATTGATGATCCTTACTTTGCGAAGTTTGTAGATGAAGTCAAGGAGGGAAGGACAGATGAGTTTGTATTAGTGGATGGTTTTCTTTTTAAGGGGAAACGATTATGTATACCAGAGTGCAGCTTACAAATGAAGATTGTGAAGGAGTTGCATGAGGAAGGTCATGTGGGTAGAGATCGTACTTTGCAGTTGGTTTCTGAATCATATTTTTGGCCATCTATGAGAAGAGAAGTTGAAAAATTTGTGGAGAGATGTCATATTTGTCAAATTTCCAAAGGGACAACAACGAATGCGGGATTATATATGCCATTACCTGTGCCTACTAGACCATTGGTTGATGTGAGCATGGACTTTGTTTTGGGTTTTCCTAGAACTCAAAGGGGAAATGATTCCATATATGTGGTGGTGGATAGATTTTCCAAAATGGCGCACTTTATCGCTTGTAAGAAGACAGCTGATGTCGTCCGTGTTGCTCAGTTATTCTTTAAAGAGGTGTATCGATTACACGGGCTGCCTGAATCTATCGTTTCAGATCGGGTTACTAGATTTCTAAGTCATTTTTGGTTAAGTTTGTGGAAGATGATTGGAACGAAGCTGAATTTTAGCAGCGCCTATCATCCGCAAACAGATGGACAAACGGAAGTGGTAAATAGATCATTGGGAAACTTGTTGCGATGTCTTGTACATGATAATTTGAAGAGTTGGGATATGAAATTATGCCAGGCAGAGTTTGCACATAATCACGCTGTTAAGCGTAGTACGGGTTTCAGTCCGTTTCAAGTTGTATACTCAACATGTCCGAAAGGTCCATTGGATTTGACGACAGTGCCATATCAGAAGGGAGTGGTTAAGCATGCTTGTGATTTTGTGACTGAGTTGCAGGAGTGCCACAAAGCTGTTTATGAATGATTGCATGCATCAAATGAGAAGTATAAACAACAGGCAGATAGAAAGCGAAGGAGTGTGAATTTCCGAGAAGGTGATTTGGTTTACGCCGTGTTGACAAAAGATCGTTTTCCAGTGGGAACATACAATAAGTTGAAAGCTCGTAAAATTGGTCCAGTAGAGATCCTGAAGAAAATCAATGAGAATGCATATCAGCTGAGATTGCCGGATAATGTTCATACTTCTGATGTTTTCAATGTCAAATATTTGATTCCGTATCATGGGGATGAGCTTGTTGCAGAAGAGAAAGGTGCAAATTCGAGGACGAATTCTTGTCAACAGGGGGAGGATGATGCAGCGCGATCTACTAGCTCGTCTGATTTGAATTGTTCAAAGCCTTCAGGTCGCTCACGACCTATTGAAGGTCGCTCATGAGTTACTGGATTCAGCGTAAAGGCATGCAAACGACCTAAGGAGATAGACAAACTAAAGCGCATTTTATTAGGTCGCTCGACCTTATGTTGCGGGAAGAAAGACGAGTTACGACCTAAGTTAGGTCACAGTGAGTTAGGTAGCTGGAAGATAGGTCGTGTGAAGATAGGTCGCGAGAAGAAGAGTCTGTTGCTGAAGATCTTAGGTCGCTCAAACCTAACGAGCTATGACCTTAATCAGCTACGACCTATCTTAGGTTGCTCAAAGGCTAGGTCGCTCAATCCTATAATTCGCATGTGATGAAGACTCTTTTGCCACTTTAATCTATGCCTCTCAACTTTAGGTCGCTCGAAGATTTCCTGAAGCTGCTTCTTTAGGTCGCTCAAGATAGGTCGCTGCCGTGTATTTTTAGGTCGCTCGACCTTGTGTGTTGTTGTACTTTGTTGTGTTGTAATATGTTAGGTCGTTTACTTGTTGTAACTTGTATCTGTTAAGTCGCTTTTTGTTAGGTCGCATGGCTTTGTTTTAGGTCGTATTTTGTTAGGTCATTCACGACCTAAGTGTTGTCAAATGCTGAAACGTGTGAGTTGTAAGCCTATAAATAGGCTGGTTGTGTCATTTGTAAAAGGTTGTTGATTTTGAATAAAACTTTTGTTTGGGAGCTTTGTGCCTCTTCTCCAATTAGTAGTTGAGTGTGATCTCCTATCTCCACTTTCGGTATTCGAGTGCGCTCGAATCAACGACTGCTAAAGCCGATTCACGAAATCTAGTGCGCTAGATCAACGTACGAAGAATCGTAGATCTTTAAACACGGTATCGTGCGCGATCAACGTGTTTGAGATAGCTAGAATCCGGTATCTTTGGATCAACGGATTTAGGCCTTTGGTATTTCTTAATCCACCAATTGCTACTTTCACCGTTTCATCATTTTCGTTATCCGCTGCTGCGTCACATACACAAAATAATTTAAATCAATCCTAACTAATCTAATGCTAACTCAAATGCGCATTTACACTAAATTATCATCATATGTATATATGTGCATAATATATATACACAAACAATTTGGACATTTGGATGGTAATAATTGTAATTAGCACTTAGTTTGGTATAATAAACAATTAATAGGCTATTAGATACAACTATAACAACAAATTAACACAAAATTAAAAAAACTTAAAATTTTAGGGTTTTAGGCAAACCTAATTTTGGAGATGTATGGGGATGGAGAGAGGCTGCAGGCGGTGATTGATGGCGTCGGAGTGGCTTCCGATTGCGTGGGGAAGCTGGGAGCAAGAGAAGAGGAGGAGTGGAGGAGGGTTTTGGTGTTTTTGGGGAGGAAGAGAGTAATGATTCAGCTCTCGGCCGTGTTGCAGGTTTACACGAATATTTCCAACGGCTTCCAACGGCCGCAAACGGCTCTTTTTCCAATGGTTACCAATGGCTACCAACGACAAATTAAAAATTAACGAGCCGTTGGTAGCCGTTGGAAATTCCCGTTGGCGGCCGTTGGAACCCTGTCGTGGCTATATACTGTATTTCTAGTAGTGTAAGGTTAAGGGTTCAGTACTTGTTAACTACATATCTTTGTAAAAATTAATGTTCTAACTCAAAAAAATTATAATTAAATTTGTTAATACTGTATATATAAATAATTTATGTTATGTGATATATATATACATATACACACACACACATATATTTATAAGCGAAAACGTAACTTCACTATTTTGTTAATATGATTGTTGTATATATATTGAATTATCATCTTTCTTGAAGGATTTATAAATGGATTAATGAACATTAATCAAATTGAATTTATTTGAATAATTTGAATTAATGATCGACGTAACTAATTAAATGTAAGGAGTTAAATGTAAAAAAAGTTAAAATTGCAAAGGGATTTTTACAAATTTGTAATTGAGAAGAGTATAGACCTTATGGTTAGGTTATTTGCATGTGAACTTTTTTTTGAATCAGACGTGAACTTTTATTCATTTTTAAGTTTTCATTTTTAAACAATTTTATCATTGTAGTTAACCATAAATTTCAAGTTCTTGTAGAAGGGTTATACTTACAACTTTGATAGTTGCAAAATAATGTTATGTAGCATTTAGTTGAGTTATGAGTTGGATATGGTTTGATAAAATGTTAAAGGTGAGAATGTTCGTATAATCTAATTTTTATCGGTTTAATCTGTGCGTTCACATCATAATTTTGTAAAATATAAATTTGTCTTTTAAAGATTGTTAAAAATGAAATTGTGTTATGTAATGTATGATATTTTTTTGAGATAAATGAATTAGAGTAAAAAAGTTATTATTATTTATGTATACATTTATGCTATATGATTTATATATCTTCACATATCTGAATAAAGAAGAAATAAATTTATTATTTTTCTCATATACAGGAATACTGTATATATTGAAATCCTCTTATTTTTAGGATTTATTAGATGGATTAATAAATAATAGTTAATAATATTTATTTCAATAGTTTAAATTTTAGATTACACAATTAGTTAAATATATAGACTTAAATGTAAAATATTAAAAGATAATTGCGAATGGTTTCTAAGTAGTTGTAAAAAAAAATTTAGGTATTTGAAATTAATAGAAATTTACAGTGCAACGTATGACAAATTCATTTAGTAAATAAATTATAGAATAAATTTGTTATTGTTATTAATTAACATGTATGATTTTTATTATGTAACTTATACATATTTGCATCTAAATCAATTTTATTTTACCAATTTGTTATGCCCCTATAATATACATATTGAAAATTTCATCTTTTAAGATTTGTTAATAAATATTAGTTGATTAAGTTAATCAATTAATTAAATTTTAGATTATTTAATTAATTTAAATGTGTGGACTATAATGTAAAATTTTGAGAAAGAACCATGAAATATTTGTAAATAATTGTAGATTCTTTTAATAATAGATATTCAAATGTAAAATAGTGCAAAAAGTTTAGTAGAATAATTGTAAAGTAGTAACCATAGGATTTTGAAAATAAAATATTCACTTAGAGACTTAAGGAGAACACAAATAACTCCTAGAATTAAGGAGAGAGCTTCAAATTCTTCTCGTTTACTATTATTTAATAGATTGCACCGCTTCACTTATTTTAATGGTAAATCTCCAGATGGTTGAAGCAATAATTTTGTTCATGGCAATACTTTTTGTGGATTCTAAAATTAAAAATAAACACTTTCTACTTAAAATCGCGAATAATTTAATAATATAATAAAATTACACATGTTAAATTATTTTTCAGTGGGATTAACAAAATGAAATATGTTAAAAAAATTTCTGTTAAATACATTAAGAGTATTCAATAATTTATCCGTAAATATTGCATTATAATAATGGATAATTCTATTCACATGCCAAAAATTACTTAACCTACACCAACATTTTAAAATTAATTTTAGAATAAAGTTGTCATTCCTCTTTGTTTCTACATTAACAACTGTTTTCTGAACTAATTAATAAGTAATGCAAAAAAACAAAACAAACATTAATAGTTTAATTGTATTATTCACCTTAAACTTGAAATATATAGAATAAAAGGAGATAATATATTATTATTTTTCTCTTTTCCATTTTTTCCCTTTTAAGATCAGCCAAATTAAAATAATTTTTGAAATAAATGTTCTTAGTTTTCTTAATGAAGGACTAATATGAATTAATTAAAGGGCATGAAAATTTATTCAAGTATATAGTTAAATTTATTATGTTGGATTCTAATTTGAGAGTTTTGTCCGAAAAGAGAAAAACAAACAAAAAGGTAAGGACTGATTTGTTAAATGTTTTTATGCGAATATAGCATTTTTTGTTATTTAAATTGAAAATTTTCTTTTGTTATTTGGTAACCAAAGGCATCACAGTTAGTACTATTTACAAGATATTATGAGAAATAATAGTGAAAATAATAGACCTGTTATTACAAATTAAAAATTAGGGGAAATTTTTTTTAAGGACAAATTATAATAAATATTTGTCCAGAAGGACACGCGCATATAACTTTTATCGCAAGGACAAAGCCCAAAGCCCAGAAAGAATTTCAAACAAAACGAATAATTCTGTCCATCTTCTTCCTCCTTCCTTACACTCCAACAATCGGTAATTTTGCTCGAAACAAAAGATTCACGTTAATTTTGCCCGACAGTAAAAAATGGCATCGCAAACAAGAAATAAACCTCACAAATCGACTGTAGATGAAGAACAACCACAATAATCGAAAGCCGAAGAAAACCTAACTAAGTCGACAGCGAATCAACAAAACGAAAATCGAAATGTCGACGAAGCTGATGTTCAAAATGAAAATGCAGAGGTAGAAGAGGAAAACCTTCCTTTAGCACAAACGATAGCGTCGGCACTAAAGAGAAAAAGCAACAAATTAAGGCTTAAAAAACCTACAGCAACAGAAGAACAAAACCAAAATAGAGAAAAAAGGACAAAGAGAAGAGAAGAAAAAATGACAGCAAGAACATGCAAACGACAGATAAGTGAAAGTATATCAAAGAAGGTAACTGTTAAATATAAAATCAAACACAACAAAATTAGTATAGTTTTGTTATAGCAACATTGAAATACTAATAATTTCATTTTGTTAAATCTCAGCAAAAAGAAGATAAGAAGCTGCGGATCAAGTACTGGAAGAAGAACAACTCAACTCGGTAAAGTATAAAACATCATAACTTTATACCATAATGTATATTTCAAAAATACTACCTGTAAATAATTTAGTTGAAATATGAAACAGACAAAAAACTGATACCTATTTACAAAACTGATACCTATTTACAGAAAACTGATACCTAGTTACAAAAAACTGATACCTACTTGAAAAAATGACACCTGATTAGAGAAAACTGATACCTACTTTGTACCAACTGATACTTAGGTAATGTAAAACTGATACTTAGTTACTTCAAACTTGAAATTGTTATATATTTGACAGAAGATATTTCACTACAACAAATACCCGAATCTATTGTTTGTTTTAAACATAATTTATTTGACAAATAACTTACTGTCTTTATTTTGAACAAATAGGATGATGATGATTTTGTTGATGCTCATCCAAAATACATGAAAGAAAGATCAGAAACAAAACAGCAATCTGCAGATAAAAAGCATGAAACAGCTTACAGATGTGGACTGCAGGCAATATTCAAAACAGTTAAAATGATAAAACAAAAAAATGCTCTATCAAATAAGCATATGGATATAATGAAGAGCACTCCTTTCTACAACTTCTTCAGAGTTTTCTATGAAGAGAAAATTGTAATGAAAGAATGCAAAAAGCATCAACACAATTTGGATGCTTTATACAAATGCTACTCAATTGTCGAAGATGCTTTCTTATTTTCCACAGAAAGAATGAAAGTTACAGCAATGGATATAAGTTTGTTATTTGGCCTACCACTAAAAGGAATTAACATTGAGCCGACTCTAAAAATGACAAACAAAACAATTCCAGTGCACTGTAAAGAATTTGCAAACAGAAACTTTGGCAACAACACTTATATAACAAGAAACGTAGTGGAAAAAAGAATAAAGCAAGAAGTTGCAAAAAAGAAAAAGGAGTACGAAGAAGACTTGCCAATGTTAATAGTAATTGAAATACTATTAACATTTTTCTTTCCAAACAACCAACAAAAATTAAGATGGGGACTTCTGCCATACTTAATTAATGTAGAGACAATGCAATTAGTTTCTTGGCCACTGACGATAGAAAAGAATTTCAATAAATTTGTTAAGAAGTTCATTCATAATCCAAGAAATATGTCGGGATGCTCCATGCTTCCACTGGTAAGATTTCTTATTCAAAAATTTATTAGTTATTTTTTTAACAAACATATCTAATCAATTCTTTTAATGTTAACAGTATTGCATTTGTGAGAAACTGGATCTCATTCAACAAAGGCAATATTATACTCCAGCCTTACCAAGATTTGCAAAATGGGATTTAAGGAAACTCAAAGACAAAGCAGTCAAAGCAGTTTTTGATAGCGTGAAAGAGGGTGATGTAAGTAAAAATTCCATTTCATTTTTTGTTAATCAATATGCTTTAACTATTATGCAGAATAAAGTTTTATTGTCGATGATTTATCCTATACCATAAAACTGATACTACAGTGATCAAAAAATGATACCATATCAAAACATAGTAAATAGTATCAATAACAAAAAATAAAATGAAAAAAACTGATATCATATGTTTAATTGCTTGAAACAAATACTAAAAGTATCATAAACTGAGACAAAAATGCAAAAACTGATAACAAATGAGTACATGCTTGAAACTAAATGTGGATGTATTCAAAACTGATACTAGAATGCAAAAACTGATACCTTATAATTTCACAATTTACGCTGATGCTACAGTCCAATACCTGATACCATAGTTCTACATATTAGAAACTGATACTATTGTATAAGCAACTGATACTAATATGATTATAAACTGATACTAATATGATTATAAACTGATACTTATAGTATAAGAAATTGATACTAATATGATTGAACCTGATATTAATAGTATCAGAAAATAAAAATGAATACATATTTATTGTATTGAATACAATTTTTTTTCTTCATTATAGTAAAAATTCAATTATCATTGCAAATTGATATCATAGCTTAAAACTGAAACAAATTTTCCAATACCAATTTTATAGGTGAAAGAAATCACAAATCTCAGCCCATATGAAGAAAGTCTGCTTCAAACAGAGACTGTTCAACACAAATTCCCCAAAATTCAAAAAGAAAAGCATGGAAAGAAAAGAAAGTTTGAAGAAACCACAGAAACTGCACAGTCATTTGAGGAAGACGTAAGCATCAGGATCTTCCAAATGCATATAAAAGATTTGGAAGAAGAAACAAAGAAAACAAAAAAAGAATTAGAAGTGGAAAAAAAGAAAAGAATTAAAGCAGAGCAAGAAGTTTTCAGGTTGAAACAAGAGTTGAAAGAAATAAAGTTAAAACTGAAAGATAATGAAGAGAAAACATCACAGGCTGAAGACAACACCAACAAAGTTGAAGATGTTTTGAATGACAGTGAAGAAAATGGTGAAAATAAAAAGGAAAGTTTCAACCTACAAAGCAACATTTTACAAACTGAACTAGATACAGATACTTTTGTACAAATGGAAAAAGAAAAAAATGAAGAAATAGCTGAAGAGAGTGTACAAAAAACAGCAGATAAAACAGAAGAAATGAACAAACAAATGCCAATCGAAATAGAAAGTGAATTGGCTAAAAAAACAAGCAGTGAAGAAAGACAATGTGACCATGAAGAAAAAAAACAGACTCCAACAAAAGAAGAGATGGAAAAAGAAACTGAAGTGCAGGGAGACAACTCAGAAGATACTCAAACTGTTCAACAGGATACAGATGTAAAAAACAAAAGTATACTCTATGTGCTTGACTTTACCCCTCCATCTTTCAAACTTTACGACACATAAGACTTTGAAAGCGAAACAACTGAAAAAAAGATGCAGAGGAACATGGGCAAAAAGCTGCCAGAAAAGGGAAACAAAAAGTCATAAAATCAACTGACAAAAAAATCAAAGCAAAACAGAAAGGGACAGCTTCCTATATTCAAAGATTAAAGGCAAGAACAAGAGTGAAAAAACAAAGTGATAGCTTTGAATATGGGATGAAACAAAAGAAAGTTGCAAATAAGCAAAAACAGGAACGTGAAAAAAAAGAAAATGTTGAAAACCAAAGTGAACAAGACAATAATCCAAAGCCACTTGCAGTAATAGAGCCAACACTTTACGAGATGAGGCTTGGTCATTGCAAATGTTTGATCTACCTCAACGTTGAGCAACAAAATGTGATCAAAACTTTCTTTTCATTAACAACATCATCACAAAAGTAAGTGTACAAGTATGTATATTAATTTTAAATATGAAATTAAGTTTATCTAACATATACAAATTGTTTTTATCAAAATAGTGTAGTAGCATGGGAAGACAATGACACAATCAGAGGAGGTTGTGTCATAACAAAGAATGCACTAAAACATCTACTAGAAGGAGGCGAAACAGACGGGCAGGTACATAATAATTTTTTTCTTTACGTCAACACTGATACCAAAATCCACAACATGCTTAAATTGACCTTATGCTTTATTATTTCTATAATTATCAACATGCACAGCAACTACTAAGAGTACTGAAACTATTAACAATTTAAAATTGCTCCACAAATTTTAAATTGTATACATTTCTGATTTTAGTATAGATCATAAATTGGTACATTTCAAAATGTGGAATAGAAGACCACAACTATGCTTTCACAACTACAATGACGGTAAATAAAACTTTAATATTCAAGTACATAATAATTGCTTCATTTATTATATCATAACTTATTTTCATATAAAACAGAAAGCAATTGTGTGTGATATGAAGAGTGTGAAGAAAAGTCTCATTCTCCCTATGCTAGAATCTATTGTGCATGACAAATTTACTGAAAGTTTATATTTTCCTTTGCATTGTGAGAACCACTGGACATTAGTAACTTTAACATACCCAACAATGCAATGGTGCCACTTAGATTCTAACCGCCCTAGAAGATCAAACGAAAGAAACAATTCAAGTTTAAAGGAGGCTATAAAATTGGTATGAGATTTATATTTCTTTTAAAAAATACTTATCACCGTGAATATGAGCTAAAATTTTAATATATTACCTGTTTTAGAGACATGAAATAGAGGAAATGCTCCAAGAAATCTAGAAAAGCAATGACATAAAAGACATGGCAGTGAAACCGGATGAAATGCATCAAATAAAATGTGCACAGCAGGGAGTAGACACGTAAGTTTTTTCCATTATAAAAAATGTTTTTGCATTATAATTTTCCATACATACTTCTAGACATCATTGTATACCGTTTATATTTAATTGAATTCCATTCGTAATAAAAATATTGAGAATTATTATCCCTCAATACAATAAACTTTAAATACAAATAAACATTTACTACAGGGAAAAAACTGATACCTACATAACAAGAAACTGATACCTACACAAATAAAACTGACACCTACAAAAAATAAACTGATACCTACAAAAATAAGTACATAGTGCACTAGTATAACTGCTAAATATTTTAATTCAAACCATACTGTATTGTTGTACCATTTTTTCTAAAATTCAAATTTTTGTACTAATTATAAACCTATTAATAAAGCAAATGAAAATTTATACTAATATTTCATCTTGGTTTCAACAGGCTTGACTGTGGAATTTTTGTAATGATATTCATCATTTCGCTGAACAGAAGCAGGATACCGATAAAAATTGAAAAGAAAGATGTATTATCAACAAGAGCAAGAATTGCACATGCAATATTAACAGACGATGAACACTGCTGGAGTCTGTCAAAATACATGTCGAGCCTAGAAGAACATAGAAAAGAAAGGAAATGAGTTCACATTGCATTATTTCACAATTAAATTTGATACCTGTGATGTAATGTTGTTATGTTGAAATGTATAGTTGTGAATTAATGATGTTCTGTTGTAATTTCATACTTATGAAGTAATGTTGTTCTATAAGCAAAACACTGCTGCTTTTACTTGTAAAAACAATTCTCGTCTCCTGGAATGATATGTTGTGATGATGTTCTTTTATTTCCTGTTGTTTATATTATAACAAAATTAAATAATGTATGTTCTATCATCCAACTATGGATCCAACATAATATTATCAGTTCTATGATACAACTTTCGGTTGTAAAATGATATTATCAAATTTCATGTAATATTACAATACAAAACAGTAACTGGGCATCACTTCGTATGACTGATAGTATCACTTTTGTCAAAACTTATACTCAACATACTGTATGAAACAACAATTAGTTCAGGTATCAGGTTTTGCAAACACCATATATTATTATAATTATTAAGGACTACTGCTGTAAATTATAGCACATATTATAATACACAAAACTGATTATAAAAACAAACAAAAACTGACAATAAAACCATTTATATCCAATCAATGAAACATTATCTCCAACCAAATTAGCTGATACCAAAACTGTAAAAGTGATACCAAAATAAAAAAATGATACCAAAACTTAAAAAAAAGCTGATGCAGCTATAAACTGATAATATTTGGCACTGTAAAAAATGATACTGTAAAAAAGATACTGATACCAAAACTTCCACAAACAAACAACATAAATCATACTGCAAAAACAAAAAAATGATACTATCATCTATACTAAAAATAGCTGAAATTATAATCAATTCCATAATATGCTATACTAAATACAAATTAATAACAAAAGGTTCAATTACTACAGACCACTGAAACAAGTCTCACATACACTTATTACTATAAACAAATTAAAAATATAAAATCAAATCATATCCTCTTTGAAGCTTGACAATTCCGTTTATTATGACCAAATTGCTTGCACTCGCCACATCTGTTTTGCTTGTTATGAAAATATGAAAATCCTCCTTTGCGCTTCAATGATGGTCTGCCAGCGCCACGTTTCTCCTTTGGTGGCTTAATAACATCTTGTATGCTACCATCAACAATGGGTCTATCATAATTTGGAATAGGATTTATAGCATTGGCATAAGAACATCGATAAGAATCAACAGTGAAATAATTCTCGACAAAATCATATACAGACAACTTAGACTTGTTCATACACTTTATAGCATGAGCACAAGGAAATTCTGTAATTTTCCACTTGTTGCAACTACAAATGCGCTCCTTCAAATCAACACAATGAGAGTTTGGAGATTTCACTTCAAAAGCAAAATCAAAAGATTTATATACATCCCATCCAAACCCTTCTTCAATCAATTCATCTAATCGTAACTCCATAGAAGGACATAGACTTGTTCTCCACAAACGACATTCTTCTCTTCTTCTAGCCATTTGTTCCATAATCTTAATACGAATACCATCTAAACACAAAGTAATAGGCAATGCTCGTTCATTTAAAATCCAACTGTTAAAACTTTCTGCAACATTGGAACTATATTCACCATAACGTTTTCCTGGAAAAAATAAATCCACCCACTTATCAAATGGCTTATCCTTTAAAAAATTAACACCAGCAACACCACCAATTTGACAAAACTTAGAATATGCTCCGTCAAATTCATATAGATTTGAAGCTCTAGAACACATTTTGAATAAATCAACAATAGACACATTTGCATTTTTGGCTTTCACTGCAGAAAGAAGATTTTGTTCCATATGCAAGTAGCAATAACTGTGATAATCTGAAGGAAAAACATCACGAACACCTGAAAGCAAACCTTGGTGGCGATCGGACATAAAAACTAAAGTACGCTCTTCTTGAAACATTTGTTTTAAATGGTTCAAAAACCATGTCCAGTTATCCACATTTTCAACAGAAACTACACTCATAGCTAAAGGGAAGAAACCTACAAATGCAAAATTAATTAGTTAAAAAAAAGTAAATACAACCATAAATATAAAACAATTCATAAAACTGATACTAACAGTAGCAAAACTGATACCTAAAACCTGATATGACCATTATAAAAATATTGATAAGCACAACATTATGCACATTAATCTTCATTCTAAAACAACAAAGAAACAAAAATAATGACATATATTTCGATACAAAGCAAATTCCAATACTACATAACTATAAATGATACCATATATGAACTAATTAGAACTGATACTAATAATATACAAAAACTGATACTAATCTCCTGTTTAGCAGTATGAACATATTATACGAAGTACAAACATACAATTTAATACAATAAAAATTCTGATACTAGAAACTTGCTACTTATAAACTACATTTCTTAAAACTGATACCAACAGAATACAAATTATGATAAAAGAATGTACATTAATAATTATGCCAAGTATTATAATCTCAATATAAACAAATCAAGTTTGAAAACAAACACATACCTTGATCACCAATTTTTGCAGTTGCACCCATCAATACACCAGGACGTCCCTTCAAGTGAGTAGCATCTAAGAATATCATAGGACGACAAGACTTGAAACCAAGTAAACAAGCGTCAAAGGCAATAACCACCCTTTGAAATTCATTACTACAAGGATCAACATCCATATCAACATAACTATCTGGATTAGATTTCTTCACTGCTTCCAAATACCAACTCAAATCATTATAAGACAAAGCATCATTACCGTGCAACTCCATCAATGCAAGTTGTTTCCCATGATAAGCATAACCATAAGACAACTGAAAATTGTATTCTCTTTTAAAATCAAGTATAATATCCTTAGGCTTTTTACTTGGACAATCGCGGATCTCATCAATAATCATCGATTTAACAAAAGAACTAGATATATGTGGATTATTCACATGTCTTAGACCAGCCCCACAAGAATGCTCAGAAACCAAATTTCTCATAAAGAACCTTTTCAATTCTCCAGAATCACATGAAGCATGGACTTTGAAAAGACAACCATTCTTATACGAAGAGCAAACCACAGTGACTCTTGTAGCACAATTCTTTAAAAATACTAATTCATACCCCTTTTGAATTTGATATGCTATCAAAAACTCTCTAAAATGTTCAGCGCCTCCAAAACAAAAACCAACAAAATTGGAAATGCTTAATGTCGACCCTCTCCTCAACATATCTTTTAAATAACTTTTACCATTAACAACATTTGAACAGACAGATACAATAGAAGATGAAGAAGCAGGAACATAGGATGAAATTGAAATACAAGCACCATCAACAACTTCCAATTCACAACCCTTAACCTTAATAGTAAAACCAAAGAAAGAACTTTTCTTGTGTAACTGAAAACAAATTATGCTCTGAATATCAGAATCAGTGTCAACCATAATAACTTTGTCCTCAAGTACATAAGAAATCTGAATAGAACAAGGAGTTAATTGAGACCAATATCGGCATATCTCACTCTTCAAATCATACAAAGAGCAATCGATAAACAATCGAGTGCTAAAAGTATTATTATTCAACACAAACAAACAAAGAAGGCTGTTATCCCCACTGCAAAATAATAATAATAATAATAAACATCAGTAAAAATATGTACGTTTTAAAACAGTAATTATTCAATTTTACAAAACTGATACCTACCGTAGATAAAACTGATACCTAGATACTGAAGAAAAAAAAATGATACTAAGAAAATATAAAAATGATACCCAGAAACTGAACCTAAAAAACAATAGTTTTCCACTCAATAACAAATTAATATACAACCCAACCAACGATACTTCTCCAATCATCCCAACATTAATGCAAGAGAATGCAAAATAAATCAAATGAAAAGTAACTACAAAACAACACTGCATAAAGAAACGAGTATAACAATAAAAAACCTGCTGGTACTTCCACAGTCATCCATCGACGAATGAAAAAACAAAGAGATGAACAACACTGCATATCAGGCATAATAATAAACACAAGTATAAATCAGGAACAATTTTATTTAACTCGAATTGAAAAACATTAAAAAAACAGATTGATATAAGCATACCTGAGAAAAACGAGATCACCGTACAGATATGAAAAGAACGAGATCAACAAAAGAACGGAAGGAAAAAATAATAATCGTTGAAGTGGACGAAATTGAAATAAACGAATAACGTTGATTGATATTACAATTATGAGGAAAATATTTGATCGCGACTCAAAATTTTGATCGAATGAAGAAGAATAAGCGCGCGAGAATTGGGCCGGAGAACTAAAAACGATAATTTGTCCTTGGGAGAAAAATATTTATGGGCCGTCCTTCATAAAAAAAAAAGCTCAAAAATGTGTTCTTGCAGAAAATTTCCTGTTAAAAATTATCTATGGTTATGCAATTTATGATTTTAATATAGCCTATTTATAGGAATATCTGTGTGCAGTGAGTTTACGGTAGTAGCCTAGGATACAGACAACTTAAACTGAAGGGAAGTGTGGATCAAAAGTGAGTGTGTTTCCAGTAGATTATTTTTGAATCATTCTTCTACTGTACAAGCAAATTCATTTCACCACACGTTAGCATCAATTAAACTCATACTGATGTGAAATTCTCACGGTTTAAACAGCCCAAAAGATATTCAAAATAGAGTCAAGAAATGCGAAACAACCCACGAGCACTGAAGTAAGAACAAGATTCGAATCATTTCCCGACAGAAAATGAGCCAAATTCCTTTTTCCCACACTCACTATATATAACAAGCCAAGTTTCTCCATGATAATCAAAAACACATAATAATGAGCGATCACAGCAACGTCAATGTAAACGATGGTTCAAAGGGCCGGTTCGGGAGCTTCAAGTTCTGGTACAAATCCATCAACCCTCAAACCGAGTACAATCCATGGGCCAACTCCGTTATCTTCACCCAAAACGACCCACGTCGTGAGCATGTATGCAGGCCCGTAATCATTGGACCGGACGGGCGGGCCAAGCCACTGATACCCGACTTCTCCAAACACAATCATAACCATAACCATGATCACAGGCAAACCAAAACAGTCGCTGAAGAAGGAATGCAATCAAAGGATCATATGATGATGAATGAACCCAAGAAGAAAAAGGGGTTTCCAGCAAATATGTTTCAGAACGAGTACAGGGAACCGGAGCCGGGTTTGACTAGTGAAGGTGGTTGGGATCGGCCCAGCCCGGCTGGATGGAAATTGGCCCCCGAGGAAACACTTAGCGGCAACAATAATGCTGGGAAAACAATTGATATAGTCATGAAGTAGTCAAGCGATTTGGTGGTCGGTTTTTTTACTAGAACTTGTAGTACTTTAATATCTAATGCACCTACCCTCGGTATATTGTTCACTGATGTTATGTGATATAACCGATTACTGGCTTTATTTGTCTGGTTATTGCTCGACAGTAAGAATCATGTATCAGTGTTACTAATAACTTTTGAGTCGTATTTTCCTCTACCTCATGATGGTTCACTTGCACTTTAATTCAGTTACACCAAACAACAGAAATAAAATCCTTTCATTTCTAATACTTCTCACTCCTTTGTATCTGTGTGTGTATTTACAAGAAGTTTACCCAAATATTTTTTAACTGAGGGCGGTGGACTCTTGGAATTATATAATCTTCACATTATGGGCATGAACACAGTTACCCATCTTTGAATGCTTTTGGATTTGTCTCTTTTTTCCAGCAAGTTTCAGCAAAGAAAAAAAAAATGATTCTCCCCTTAGTTCAGGTTAGAAATTGTAACCCTACGGTGTTCCACTTCTATTTCTTTTTTTTTGTGCCACTGTTGTATCCAGAAAATTGCTTTTACATTCAGAAAATTTCAAACTCATATGTATAGGTATGATTGAGATATAGGAAGTTGTGATAGATCAATACCTTTTAACAAAAGGAATCCTTTTTTGTTACATGCGACCAAACTCATATATATACCACTTCACCTTCGTTATTTTTTACGATGTGAAATTATTCTTCTTTTCAATGTACGTCCATTATCCACACAAAATGCGAGACACTCCTACAAAAACAGTTTTCTAAATGCGCACAGTTGTACCCTTTCAATTTTTACTCTAATCTTCGTATTATGTAATTCTTTTCATTCGCTACCTTTCAAATTACTAATTCCTTGCAGTTTCATTCTCCGTCGCATTAAAAAAAAGGGAGTGAATTCTATTTATTGTATGAGGACAATTTTTCTCTTTTGAGGATGTTTTCAATTTTCAACCGTAGATTTCTGTATATCTTTGATTGAATGACCGTGATTACTTCAAACTACTATAAATAGGCTTGTATACGGATCATTGTAATGTGTGAAGATAATTATTGTATTACGATTTTGAATACTGAGATTTCTTCTTAATATTAAAGCCTTTTCTTTGTACTGTTTTGGCAGAGCTAATAAAGTATTGATTTGAGGCGGAGTTGATAAAATATTGATTAGAGAAAATTGTATGCATATTGATTTTCTTCAATTCTCATCTTTTCTCGAATCTAATTGTGTATGTGTCCTTAGAATAACCCTAACAGTTGGTATTAGAGCTTCCTGTATAAATTTTTCCTAAGAGAGTTTGGTTATAGGGAAGAATACGGTGTTTTAAATTGTTGCTAATAAAACATTTTTTTTATGCAATTTAGAAGAATTAAAAAAAAATCACACGAAGAACTCTTAAGACTTTCAAGTTGGAGAACACCTTAAGACCTTCAAGTAATTGTGAACCAATTAACGACCATGAGTTACAAGATTGATGATGAGACACAAGCCTTAAATTTGATGAGTCGAGTACCAGAAAGTTGGAAAATAATTATGGTCGCATTAAACAATTCAAATTCTAATGGAGTTATTTCAATAGGATACGTGGTTAGTAGCCTCCTTATTGAGAGAAAATGAGGAGGATGAACCTTATGGAAGACAAAGTTAACAAAGAAAAGGGAAAAGGAGAATCCAATTGAAGAGGGATATCTTACAAGGAGGGGTAACCATCCAAACATAAAAAGGCGAAGAAGTAGATCAAAACGATCAAACAATAAAAGATATTTCATCTACTATTAATGTGAAAATGGATCATTAGCTGATATTTTGCAACGACTTAAAAATGGATAAAATGAAGATGAAAGCATTAGAGAAAGACAAAGACAAGCTTGAGAATGGCGGAGATGCTGAGGTTAATTTTGGTATTAGCAACAATGTGTCATGTATTGATAGAAGAAAAGAAAATGAACGAGTGCTTGATTTTGTTGCATGTTTCCATATATGCAAAAGAAAAAGAGATTTCATTGACCATAAGAAGCAAGAAAGCAATATCGAATCTACCAATGGTGGAGACTTGCATATTAAAAGCATAGGTCCAGTTAAACTATAAATGTATGATGATAGGGAGACGAAGCTTATGAGAGTTAGGCATGCCTCAGAAATTAAGATAAATAATATTTCAGTAGGACGGTTGAAAAAAAAAGACTATAACATTTCAACTCGAAGTAAAGTCATAATGGTTTAAAGGATAATATTAAGGTTCTATGTGTAAAACGAAGTGTACTAATAACATATACGTATTGTTTGTGAAAACCGTGGAGAATGAAGAAAATTTCAAAGTGGTGTTGGAGAGTCCAATTTGTTCGATTAAAGGTGGAATCAACTATTGAAAAACTCAAAGTCGGTGAAATCAATTATGGAAAAGCGCAAAGTCGGCATGGAGACCTTTGTGGTATTACAAGAATTTCTAATTTATTTATGATATGCATGTTCAATTAGGGAACATGCACAGTTAGATGGTTTGGAGATTGATTAAGTTTTCTTTTTAGAAATTGAGACATTTGTTTTCATGATGATTCTGGAGATTGTCTAAAGCACGAATTGTAGGTGGAGTTTGGGAAGCTTTACAAAAATATAGTGTCAAAGTGGAGATTGTTTGTACCAATGATACTATAGTTCATGTCGAAATAGAATGAGTCGTGTGGAGGTGTAGTGAAATGAAGAGGAGAACAAACAAAATGGCGAGAGAGAGAGAGACAGAAGCCTGTAGCCCAATCGACTAGTGAAAGCCACTGGTCGATTGAATCTTGCACAATTTTTGGACCTGGGGAGGGCATGCCTTTTGCAGTCGACTACAAATTCTTTTAAGTTTACTAGCACAAGTCGATTGATAGGATTTCCAATCGACCGTATCGTCAAATTATAAATAGGCTAGATCTTTAATTTTCATGGGCAATTTTATCATTTTCAGAGGGTTTTTGAGTTTCAAACGTAGATCTATGTATATCTTTGATCCAATGGATGAGGTTATTTTAGACTAATGTAAGTAGGCTTTTATAGGTGTCATGTGTGCAGAAAGGCATTAGAGTTTAGAGATTGTGATTTCTTCTTAATTTAAAGACCTTTTCTTTGTAATCTTTTGGAGGAATTAAAAATGTATTGGTTGGAGAAAATTATCTATTAATTGTTTTTGTTCACTTGTTACTTTTTCTCAAATCTAACTGCGTAGCGATCCTTAACATCTCCATCATATGGAAATCAATAATATTAATTGGCTTCCAATTCTGGTCTGATGGCATACAATATATTTTGATCATTATTTTTTCCTTTGACAAGAGTTCATGGAAATTAAACATTTTTTTTGACGGATAATACCCTTAACCATTTGAAATAAAACAAGTCCAAACTCATATCCACGAGCTGCATGAATAATTCTTTTTTTCCTTTTTAACTATGCTTCCTTTTCTAACTGACATTCATTACTGGATTATTTATTTATGTATTTATTATTTATTGGTAAAAGAGAAGAAATCTTAACAGTAAGGTGGATTGTAAAAAAAAAATTCCTTTTTTAATTGAGAAAACCATCGATATCCCACTTTCTTCTTCAATATCGCACTAGATAAGATTAACAATATTAAAGTGAAAATAAGGGACGCATTCCTAAAATCAAACTTAATACACAAAACATCCTCCTCATAAAAAAGATATAAATTACATCCCTATTTTCAGATACTACACTTTTCTTCCATAATAAAAATTTGCACCCCATTAATTATAAATCTTTAAAACGCAATAACTTCTTGTAGAAATGACGGATTAACAAACCGTTTTCACCATTAAATCACAAATTTTATTATCTTTCTAATGGGTGACATTGTGCATATGTAAAAACAAAGGTAGAACAAGCTATTCGCGAATTAAAGTTTGATGTTTTTCAAATTTCTGCAATTATATGGTATGATTGCAGTCAATTCATCAAGTATATGCAATAATTGCAGAAATGTCTACAATTATATGCAATAGTTGTAGACATGTCTGCAACTATATGCAATAATTACAGAAATGTCTGCAATTAAACTATATAATTGCAGAAATGTCTGCAATTATATGCAATAGTTGCAACTGTATGAAATAATTGCAGACATGTCTGCAATTATACCATATAATTACATAAATGTCTGCAACTGTATGCAATAGTTGCAACTGTATGCAATATACCGTATAATTGTAGAAATGTTTGCAATTATATGCAATAGTTGCAGACACTTCTGCAACTATATGCAATAATTGCAGACATGTCTACAATTATACCATATAATTGCAGAAATGTTTGCAATTATATACAATAGTTGCAGATTTGAAGAAAAAATAAAAGATGTTTAAAATTTGCAGAATTGTCTGCAAATATATGGAATAATTCCACCTTTACTGCAAGTATGATGTTTTAGTATCAACAATGGATCTCATTTTAAAGATCATAATTTTTTTATTTTTTGGTGAAAACGGTATACTGATCCAATGTTTCTACAGAAATTTATACGCGTTTGAAATGTTAAAAACATAAAGAGTATTTGGGTCTTTATGCACACGTGAATTTGAAAACAGGGACCAGAAACTTATTAAAAAATGGAGGGATATTCTGTGTATTTTCAAACCTTTCTAGTTATGTATGCCAAATGCACCCATAATAAAACGTACAATGTAACAAAGGTAACACTTAAGATAATAGAACAGTTTGGTTTCTTGAATATTGGAGGCAGCTCAGATGAGAAAATTGCCCATGATTCTAAACTTGATGTACTCTCATAACTGAAACATGATTAATTACTTCAGTCGGACTTAGTGCTTCAAAGTAGCTAATTTTACCTTGTTGACTCCACCACTTTGTTCCGTAATCACTCATATTCAACTCTTTCCTCATAAACTTGAAGCATATCAAAATAAGATGCATTTCATCAAATTGCATGCTTCGTTGCATCTGATCGAAGCCCAAATAGATGATGAGAATTGATAGAATTTAATTGGATGATGTAATATATTAATTAAATGAAGATTAAAAAAAAGCACGCATGTCAAAATAATTTTATTGATTTTTATTTTGCTTATAGCTTGTTCAACTAATCATGCAAACAACAAATGCTTAAAGTATTTATAAATGGTAGAGGATTATTTTATATCCATCATGGAGAATAGTTTATCTCCATAATTAGAAAAATAATTTGGGTAAGTTGTTAATTATGATCGTTAACTACTTTAAAGAAAATATTGCATGTAGATCATTATAGTAATTAATGGTTAATAAGAATAATCAGGATTTATGCATTCTAGAACATGCATCATTTCCAATAGTACTTCTTACTGCATTTTCGAAATATCTAAGCATTTTGCTCACAATTTGAATTTTGCTTTCCAGATTCCCTTTGTGAAAATACCCACCACTTGTTTTCTAAATTTGCAATACTTTATCTCACTATCTCCATTAGATTTAACTATGACTAACCGTGCAATGGAAGCAAACATTCATCTGAAATCAGTATCCTGTTGAAAATATACTTTAACGACAAACTTTGCTTTGTGCTTTTTAATTTAACAATTTAGGTTCAACTTGGTCTTGTAAACTCATTTTGAGTTACTTCCTTGTTAATTTTACAATCTACTAATTCAAAAACATTGTTCTTCTCCCTCACTTCAATCTCCAACCATACTGCATTTGCGCAACAATCTGAATTTAATAATAATATTTTACGATCAGAGACGTAAAATATATGTCGTTAGCACTTATATCAACAAATGTAACACATACAGTAGAAAAACAAAATCCTAAAGCATAGTTTATTTCGAATAAAATTCTTTTACAAGTGTTAAATCATATAAAAAATCACATAGATTCTTCTGATAAAAACCCTTGATTCCATCAACCTCCACGACCATTCCATATTTACGAGTCCACCATTAACGACCGTTTCTTGTCCTTGTTTTCTTTTGATGTCGTGATTTCTGCTTATTTGTACTTTTTCCTCAACCTTAAGCCAACAATTGAATTCTTCTTTGAATATTATATTACTTCAAATTACTTGGTCAAGTGAGATTTTTCATACAACAAATTTCAAATTAAAACATGACCTATATTATAACTTATGTTCATTTTGATCTATTGTACATGTGAAATTAGATTTGCAAATTTCAATTTATTTGCATAAACTAATGTATGTATGTATTTAAATAATTGTAATGTATTTTTAAACATTTATTATATCCGTTTCTCTTATGCACACTAAATTAGAAAATAAATTCAAACACATCTCATTGGTTTAAATAAATTGTTTTGTAAATAAATATCCATGCCGCACTTTTTCCAATCTATCGACCATCAGTTGCTCATTGTAAACTAACCAAGTAAAATACCGATAAATACATGTAAAATGGTTAAAATGACATTGAAATTATATACCATGCAAATGGATTGATCTGTAAATTTGCGTCATATTCTCATCAATTTAGGACGTTGAACTACCTCTTAATGTGTTAGTAAAAGAGGTGGTTATAATTTGTCTAGTCGGTTAATTTAGTATTAAAAATAGTTGCATTGGGCCACTTATTTTTATATTAAATTTCTAAATGGTTGAAGCAATAATTTTGTTCATGGCAATGCTCTTTGTGGATTCTAAAATTAAAAAAGAACTGCTTCTTGTTTGAAATGCTTAAAATCATAAATAATTTAAGGATATGATAAAATTACATATGTTAAATTATTTTCAGTGGGATAATATTACAAAGTGGAAAATAGGGAGAATGACAAACATAAAAGAAATTGACATAGGGACACCACGTTTTTTATTTAGTACGAAGGCCAAACTTGCAGTAAAAATACATCGCAACGCCCAACTTAGGAGGCGACTAACGGATGAGGCTTAGGAGGTGATGAGGTGTGGCAGCGGCTTGGAATGGTGACGGTGTTTGATCGAGGCGACAAGGTGGCAGCAGCTTAGGAATCAATGAGGTGATTGGTCAAGGTGGATAGTGAGGCGATGGAAGATAAGAGTGTTGGAAGTGTAGCAGTGATGGTCAAGTCATGGCGTCGATGATGGTGTCAGTGAAGACGGCGGAAGTTAGTGGCGATCGATTTTTTTGAACTATTAATAGTCGAAAATGCTAAATATAACTAACATTATCTTTAAGTGAAAACGAATATAGCATTATATGTGTATAATGCAAATTTAGTTTAGCAATTTTTAAACTATAAAAAGGAATGATAAAGCTGGTTTGATTTATCATTTTTTAAACTATAAAAATGAATATAGTACTATGTTGATTTTATATTAGTTTAATTTAGAATTTTTTAAACTACAAAAAATGAATATAGCATTGTATATGTATCATGCTAAATTATTTTAACATATTTTTAGCCTATAAAAATGAATGATAGTGCTAGCTTGATAGAATGAATCGAATGTGCCGAATGATAGCTAAAATAGCATTTGTATTTTTAAACTGCATTAGAATGTAATGAATGTGCCGAATGATAGTTAAAAATAGCATTGGTATTTTTGAAGTGCATTACAATGAATGGAATGTACCGAATGATAGTTAAAAATATCATTTATAATTTTAAAGTGCATTACATGTATCGAATGTGTCGTATAATAATTAAAAATAGCATTTGTATTTTTAAAATGCATTAGAATTAATGGAATATGCCGAATAATAGTTAAAATTATCATTTGTATTTTAAAATGCATTAAAATGTATCGACTGGACAAGCACCATTATCTCAGTGGTTAATTGATTCGGCTTTGGTGCGAGAGGTCACAAGTTCGAAACTTGTGTAGCGTGATTCGAACTTTTATTGACATGTGATATGTTGTCCTAGTGACATGTTGTATATAAAGTACCATTTCAAAAAAAATGTATCGAATGTGTTGTATGGTAGTTAAAAATAGCATTTGTATTTTGAAAATGCATTAAATGAATGGAGTATGCCAAATGATAGTAAAAAATATATTTGCATTTTTAAAATGCATTAGAATGAATGGAATGCGCCAAATAACTTTTACATCCATACGTACCCGATTAACCTTGACATCCAGTTGGCTTTTGCATTCGATGGTACGCTCGGTTAAACAATATATCTCGGGTATAGATTGGTTCCATATGTACCCGATTAGGCCTGGTATCCGGTTAGCTTTTACATCCTTACTTACGCGATTAGGCTTTGAATGCAGTTAGGTTTTACATTCGATGGTACGTTCGGTTGAACAATATATCTCAGGTATAGATTGGTTTGATATGTATCCGATTATGCTCGACATCCGGTTAGCTTTTGCATCCATACGTATCCGATTAGGCTTGTCATCCGGTTAGCATTTACATCCGTACATACTCGATTAGGTTTGACATCCTGTTAGCTTTGCATCCATAAGTGCACGATTAGGCTTGGCATCCGGTTAGCTTTTGCATTTGATGGCACGCTCGGCTAAACAATATATCTCAGGTATAGATTGGTTCCATATGTACCCGATTATGCTTGACATCCGGTTAGCTTTTGTATCCATACGTACCCGATTAGAGTTGACATCTGATAAGCATTTTAGTTGTGAACTTCACTATCATGTTTAAATCATTTACTAAGTCCACTATCATGTTTATAATATGCAAAATTGTTGTTTAATGTAGCAGTTTAATTATGAAGTCCGCTACCATGTTTATGATACGCAAACAAAATAGTTTAATGTAGCATTTTAATTACAAAGTCCACTAGCATGTTTAAGATATAAAAAATGATAGTTTAATATGCAAAGTGATAGTCTAACATAGCATGTTAGTTACAAAGTATAGTAGCATGTTTATGATATCAAAAATGACAATGTAAAGTGACATTTTACATATGAAGTACAATAGCATATTTAAAACATGCAAAATAATAGTTTAATTTCTAATTTTAGTTACAAAGTGGTAGAGTTAGAGGTATGCCTTAGGGGCAATTATATAATTTGTTACATATATCTAACTCGTTGACCAATCTTGTTCGAAATAAATGCATTTTCTTTCTATTATATACTTGATATAATGTGGTTATATTAATTAATAAATTTAATTAAAAATATATTTAACAGAAAATCCATAAATGACGTGTTTGTGATAGTAATTACAATTAGTTGTAATCATGAGTATTGGATCACATTGTTACAAAACACATCATTTTAAATGTTCCTAGTCAAGATGCATGGACAGTGGATATCGATGTATCAGTTGAGACTAGAGTACATAATGTTCTCCAAATGTTGGGCAGTGTATTACTCATGACTGCTGGGGCACCTAGAAGTTATGTACTGATAGTTATTGGGTAGCTATAGAACAACTCACTCGGTAGTTTTCTGTTGGTTAATATAACTAAAGTCAAACAGAAAATATCGATGTGACTAATTCACATAATTCTTTCGACTTGAGAATACTGTCAACCTTCAATATGAAAAACTCTGCTTTAACTATAGTGAAATCATGGAACGACATCCATCAAATGATTATAGTTGGGTCGAGTGGAAGTATTGGAAGGAAGACACTATTCAGGAGAGGATTCATCACTTCAGTTATATGAGGTTAGTATAATGGTCAACTCAAGTCAACCTAAAGTCAAAATCTCTAGCCAGAGTAGTACGATTAATAATAATTTTTATTATTGAACCAAGTATTTTTTTTTGGACTATAGAGTTGAATATGGACAATATTGGAATTTTGACCATTACCAAATTCCATAAATCCAAAGTGATACAGTTTTGACGAAGAGAATTGGTGTATATAAGTGTCACTAACTGGTAACGCTTATTAACTAAGATTTTACTGAAAATGAACAAGCGATAAATTTGGTCATAATGTCATACCACTTGCTAAGTGACGTGTGAACGTTAACATTCGAATAGTTCGATGTTAATTGCTGACCAAATTTACACCCAAGAGTTACACAACTGAAATGATGAATTCCCTTAAGACCAAATGATTTAGATAGTTTATAATTGTTATAAATAAATTTAATTAATTAACATTTAAGAAATATTAATTATAAAATTTGAATATGGTTTGAGAAATAAAAATTGTTATATATTTATAATAGTTATAAATGTACCAATCGATATACGATATCGATAAGCGATTAAATTAGATTTAATTGCATAGCATTTTGGCTTGGGCTTAGATGGGTTTAAGGCCCATCATTAGGGCTCCAAATTTCGGTTTTGGGAAGGTCTAGGGGTGGCTAAAACATAGGGAATTGGCTTGGAGATAATGGGTTGAGATAAAGTGAGAATGGGTAAAAAGGTTTTCCTCGTTTCTCTCTAATACAACCCTATATATATATGTATCTTTCAAAAAAATTACTAGCCTTTTTTGACCGCCATTACCTTCCACATTGTTGGCTAAAACATAGCTCTCAATCCACTCCAAAATTCTCAAATATATTTCAAATTAAAATAATATTATTTGATAGTTAGAGGTCGGTGATTCCGGACTTGCAATCTGACGAATCAAGAACAGTAAAAGGAAGGGAATTCATTACTTCAACGTGGATTCAAAGGCATCATTGAATTGGTAATTTTAATTCATATTACAGTAATTAAATTATATTCTATGATCCTATAATGAGCAATTTCATATCTGTTTAAATATATTGCTACTATATGTTTAGTTGGATGAGATTTTGTAAGTAGATGTGGTTGTCACAAATCAGTTTGGTTATGTGCATAATTTGTTTATTATACTATTTGATTTATGTATAGACAAATGTTGTTTACTGTACAAAATCAATTTTTGTCATTAATAATTGTTATATATATATATATATATTTATTTATTAATAAATTCATATATATATATATATTAGTGTATATTTCTCTCTCATAATAGCATGTATGCATATATAAGATATATATATATATGATTTAAAAAATTTAGTACACTTATTTATATCGAAAATTAATTATCATACATATACTCATATTTTTAAATTAACATTTATTGAATTTTTGAATTGTTTATTATATATAAAATAATTAGTACATTAAAAATTCAATTTTTTTTAAAATATTATGTCATTTCAGAAACATATAGAAAAATTTAGGAATTTTTCAATAAATTTTATTATTTTTAATAATTAATATTATTTCAGAAAAACTGTTTATAATTTATTAAAAATAATAATTTAATTGAAAAATTCTTCAAAATTTTTCTAAGCTTTCATTCTTAATCCTAGAATTTCTAAAATTTTGAAATTTATATTTTTAATAATATATTATTTTATATTAAATAATTATTGCCAAAATCAATGTATTTGTTTTTAGAAATAATATTTCAACTTTGAAAAATCTCCAGATTTTTCCTAAGCTCTATTTTACGATCCTAGATTTTCAAAAATTATAAAATTTGAATTTTCATCAATAGATTATTTTATGTTAATTATTTATGGATGAAAACATCATTTTATTCATAATATATATAAATTAAAATACTAAAATTATTATGTTTGAAAAACTAAGTTAATATTGAATTATAAATAATTTTTAACAATTGTTCTCTCTCTTTCTATATATATATTTATCTATATATAAATGTTTTATGTTCATATATTATATATATAATATACTTATACATACATTTTTTTGAAAGGAAAAGTTCTTTATTAAAATGAAATAGAACCAAACAATAGCAGGATTCGTCTCCTTAAAAAACCTTACCATTGTGGTAAGGAAAAAGAGCTCGACATCCCCTATTTTAGTCAAACTCTATTACATTGGATAACAAACTATACAAACAAAAAAAGGAAATCAATAATTCATCTCGGACCCAAATTGGGTAGGAATATACACGCCTTCCACAGCCCTTGAATCCACCAGCCCAGCCCAAGTATGAAGATAAACAAAACACCGCATAGCCAAACAATCAGCTCATTCGAACTATCCAGAATCCTCGAGCTCAATACCCCATTTCAAAACCTTCTCTCTCTCCTCCGACAATAAAGGGCGGCGTCTAAAGCGGCGAACCAATTGCAGACGAACGTCAATCTCAAAGAGCTTCAATCTTTGTTCTGTCGAGCAAGATTTGCTTTCGAATCGGCGGCGAACCCTCTCCTGCCATATATGGTGGATTATAGTGGATGCCGCCACATATGTCAGGTGTTGAGTGGCCGATTTGAGGGGGGAACTTCGCCTCAGTGTTGAAAACATTGGTTTAAGGAGGTCGTAGAGTCGTACGGAAGGTCTAAAGTCCATAACAGCCACCTCCAAAGATAAGTACTATAATTGCAATGCATAAATAGATGATTATGCGTTTCGTTTGTATTGTTACACAGTAAACATTGTTGTTCGATAATCATGCTCCAACTTGCTAACCTATCTGCCGTAGGCAAATGGTGTAAATATGCTAAGTATGTAGTAAAAGCAAACTTTCTAGCAGTCATGTTATGCCATATTAATGAATAATTGTCATCCCATTGTTGACGTTGGCGAATGTTGTCCCAAATTGAAGCTAATATAAATTTCCTTTAGTTTGCAATAGCAGTAGTCAGTAATGTTGTCATGGCTTACAATTACCTGCATAATCCGCGTGGAGACCTCCCTGGTCTCTGATAAAAGTTGTGGTTGCAGTTTTGTATCACGAAAGATAAGGCTTACCTTACTGTTAACTGAGTTGCTTAGATAAACTCTATTCCAACCAATCAAGTCTACTAGGGTTTTTTGATTAATCCACGGGTCAAACCAAAGATCGGTGTCCTCTCCATGATAACTCGATTCAAAAGATTTGAAGCCACCACACGTTGTCTTAAAATTGATTTATACATACATGTGTGTGTGTGTGTGTGTGTGTTTATGTATGTGTGTGTCTATATTATAACACATATACATTCACATATTTGGACAACATACATGACATACAAAATGAGCTAATATGTCTGTTGCGATGTAAATCCCAACATCTACATATGGGCATAATATACTTTTCACGGATTATTATGTTACACATGCACACACACATATATGTATATGATACATTTATGTATAAACTAAATCAAATAAAATTAATTTCATATTTTAATATATTTGAATTCAAATAAAATAAATGATTTTATTTAAATGAAATTTAGAAATGTTCTAATTTAGTTAGACTTCATGAGCCCAATAAAAGATCCAATAGAGTAAATTATTGAAATTCACCCATAACTTCCACTGCGGGCTAGTCCAGTTCCAATAATGGTATATATACACCCACCACTACTGCTGTGGGCTGGCCTAGTTCCAACAATGGCATCACAGCCCACTAGCCTATGCTGTCTAAATTAGTCATGTAAGGGCTAACTAATTAAGCTTGCGCACTTAGTACAGTGTTTAGAAAGGTGATGTCTAGGATTAGAATTGGGTAATTAAGTACCCTGTCCTACCTGGTTACTTGTCTGGCCTGAAAGGTGATGTCAGCCCAAAGGTTGCCCCTAACAGAAAAAGCCCAATTTGAATTGGGCCTTGGGCTAATTTTCAAAATAGTTTTGAAAATTAAGACATGATTTTAAATTTCATATAAATGTTATATGAAGAATGGTCAAAGTTTGTAATGTACAATATTTCGATGAAATTAGTTCATCCAAAAAACCAAATAAACCTTAGTGCGAGATCTAGTATTCAATCTGATTGATTACAAAAGAGATCATATTGTGTTAATGTAACAGAAAACCAAAAACTACAAGATAGATATAAGAACTCGGCCGCTGAAATGTCATTTTGATCGGTTTACGTAAAGTGTAACATATTTGATGTCCTTAAATGTTAAGGATAATCGAATGCGCTTTTGTAAAGAGTTTATTATGATATTGTAGTAAGGTTTTCTTTTGAATAGTTTGAACATTTGAAAGGAAAACGAATGTATAAGAATAGATGTAATTTAAGGTACAGTTGGAATGAAGAGAATGAATACTCACTTCTGCTTCATAGAGAAACATTGGAAATATGAATTGTAATCAATAATTAATACTTAATATTGGAATAAGAAATATGAATTCTATTCTGAAATGTATTTTCATATAGAAAATTGATTTCTATAAGATTTATTTCTTGGAGCTCAAGATATTTGATCAACGAACTCTCCACTGTAAATAGTTGCAGTGTATGAAATAAACAAATTGTATTAAGTGAATGATGGATCTTCAAATTTAATACGCTATTATAGTAATGGCGGAAATAGTGGGAGCATACAATATAGCAGTTATTAATTACATCATAGTACAAAAATTGTTTTCATATAACTTACCATATATTATTTATGAAATAATGATTATTTTTCGGTATCGACAGAAAAAAAATAGACATAGCTATATTTTAGTATGAATATTATGAATATTCTTTGTGAAATAAAACTATAATGTGGTAATTTTTTCTTATAAGAAAAGTGATGCATTGGAAAATAAAAAAGTATCTAATATTATTTATGGTTGTTTTGGAATTATAGACTAAGCCGTAGTTTTGAGAAATAATTTTATTATATGATTTTGAATCATATGATATTTGTTAATTATATCTCAAACAATAAAGGGCTATGCACCCATTCAGTGGGAGTATCATAAGAGTTGATGAACTCCTCAGATTGATACATATAGATGTACGCAATCATAATTCTATAAATACCAAAACTATTCCTTGTACTTCGTCATATTCACCGATGAGTTATCGTCGACATAGACATGTGTATTTGATACACATGTAGTATGTCTACGGCTAACTCATAGAGTATAAAAAAGAAGGAGATAAAATAACATGCAATAGAAATGATTCGATTTGATCGAATGAGTGAGTATATTGAAAAAAGGTCCGAATGTGTCTAAAAATGAATAAAGATTCAATCTCAAAAGTCAATCCTCCATGTGATGCATAATGATGCATCGATAAGGGGTAATCGAACTTTGTTGAACAATGTGAGATTAATTGTGAGTGAAGTTGAGTTAGTTTCTTTCTATGAGGTCATGTACTTAAGAGTAGTGCACAAGGTTAATAATATTTCATCTAAATAACGGTTTACAAAATCACACAAGATAAGGGTTTAGAAGAAACTCCAACATATCCTAGGCCAAGGAGTTGGCAGGTTGTGTGAGTCGGAAGATTGCACGTAATAATTGTTTAATTTCGAAAATATATAATCCTCGATTGTTTAATTGAACCACTAAGAGTGTTGACTCCATCATACGGTATGATGTGCAAATCTGAAAGAATTCCAAGTACGCTATCAAAATATGATTTTGGTAGTTGTAACCTAAGGAATGTGATCCATCGGCCGTGATTGTGTCTTTATGAGCAAGACTAATGCAGTTGGAATTATATGAGCAACGTTGATGAGAATAATATCACAAATTTGAATTGTTGAAATTAGCGTAATAGATTCGGTATTAAACTTGCTCAAGTTAATTCGGATTTACTCACAAAATTACCACTTGATATGACTTTATGTTTGGTACGTATGTATTGAAATAGAAAGTTCTAAATAATAATTTAGAGTAAACTGTTTACACATAATAATCAAAATGTCTCGAAGTCGGTATGAGAGATATCGAGTTTGTGAGTCCTTGGATATGGTCCAAGAAATGATTTGAAAGTATCATTTTATAATCATCAAGACTGAATAAGTATTTTGATAGAAATATCAACTAGTTTGATTTTCAATCAAATTGCAGAGGAAGCGTGTGTTCATAAGAAAGAATGTTAAAAGGTACACTGATATTTCTACGCTATAAGTAAACAATACGTTGTTGATTTTAATAATGTACTTGTGTTAAAATCCGCTTTAGTTGTTTTAATACTCAACATTGGATTAATAAATGATGTCTTTTATAGTAAGTATAAAAGATGTGAGGAATGTTCCAGTTCCAACACAAAGTCCAGTAGTATGTTAATGATATTTGAAATGATAGATTGATATAGCATTTTAAATATGAAGTACACTAGCATGTTTAAAGTAAGCAAAATGATAGTAAAAGTTAGCATTTTTTGAACTATAAAGAAATGAATATAGCACTACTATGATTTAATGCTAATTTAAAAAAGGGCCATTTCAGACGACTCAAAACCGTCGACGGTCGTTAGTAGCCATCGAAATGCCATTGGAAATACTGTTGGAATTACATCCGCTCTTTCTGACGGCTGACGACGGCTTCGATGAAGACATAACGACGGCCCTCAACGACTATTGCCGATGGTTTCCTGATGGCCGCCATGCACACGTGGCCAGTCGTTGTTCGTTTGGACTGTTGTTGAAAGCCATCAGAAACCGTTACACATTTGCCATCAGAAGTCGTTACGTGCCGTCAAATAGTCGTTGCCAATACACCGTCTAAAGCCATCGGTAACCGTTGGATGTATTATGAATTATGTTTTCAAATTTAACGAATTATGAATATAATATTATATTTAAAAAATTAAACAACAATATACACTAGTTTATCGCATGCCACACATTATAGCAAACTAAGTTTTATACATAATTAAGGGTCTAAAGTAATAAATGATTATGTAAATATATTATTATTTTCTACATTTTGAAAATGCATACACTAATTATGCGCATTTACACTAATTAACCCAAGCTAGTCCTAATGTGCATATACACTAATTAATTAACACGTATACGCATACACTAAATTATATATTAATTTTTGGATTTAAATAATAATAACTGTAATTAGCATTCAATGGGGCATAATAAATAATCAATGGGGTATTATAAACAACTAAAATCATAAATTAACCCTAATTAACAAATCAAAATTAATTAGGGTTAGGAATAAAACCTAATTGGAGATAAATGAATGACCTAGGGTTATTGAGAGTGGAGAATGATGAACTTCGGTGCTAGTCAGGGAGGTGCGAGGGTTGGACGGCGACAGAGATTGGGAGGAGCTATGTAACAACCCGTATATTTATCGATTTTATATTTAAATATTTTATTTAAATATTTTATCGTTAGTCGGATGTTAGTCCGAAAAGCTACTTTTTGCATACGGTCAAATTAGGACTCAAGACCACCTCCATTGAGTCCAAAATGGCGTTTGCGATCTTTTTGAGTGTAAACTTCGATATGTTTGGAGATAGTGAAATTTTCGTCACTTTTTGGTGTTGGGCTTTTGGTTTGGGCTTTTGGTTTGGGCTGCACCTCTTCTAACTCAGCCCAACCCTTTCCTTCTCTTCATCACTTCATCTACTTGCATAAACTTTGAAGCTTTAGCAAAAATGGTGGAGGGAATAGGAAATTAAAATTCCAAGCTCAAGTTCTTTAGCAAATTCAACATCTAACTCCAAATTCAAAGTGAAGACATTGATTCAAGCTCGTGGTTGATCTTTGCTTTGCCCCCGAGCTTCGTCTTCATCAAATTCCATGAAAAGGTGAGATTTTTGATCTCACATCTTGCCTATGATTGTCATTGGACTGTTGGGAATGATTCCCTATCACTCTAGCATCAACATTTGCATTTGGTTTGGATTGGATTGGCGAAAAACTTCAATTTTCAGTGTTTTGGTGATTTTTCTGGCACTAGGTCGTTCTGGCCTTCGCTAGGTCGTACGCGAGTTAGGGCTTTAGGTCGCGCGCGTTGAAAAGTCACTGCCTTCATATTTCTGTTCGCCTGCGCTAAGTCGTTCACGAGTTAAGTCATAGGTCGTCCACGAGTTAGTGTTTTAGGTCGTCCCCGACCTAACTCCACTAGGTCGTTCCAGGCCTTAAGTCGTAGGTCGCGTAGCACTTTAGGTCGCATGGCCTTGTTCCCCAGTTAGGTCGTAGGACCTTTTAACTGTTAGGTCGTACAGACCTTAGCCCGTAGCTCGTATTTGAGCTTAAGTCCTAGGTCGTTAGCTCTTAAATCCTAGGTCGTATCGAACTTAAGTCGCTAGGTCGTAAGACTTTTCTTTTCCTTAGGTCGTAAGACCTTAGGTCGTGCACTTTTAGGTCGCGAACAACCTTATGTCGTGAACCTCTTTAGGTCGTATGACCCTAATTTTCTTAGGTCGTAGGACCTTTTAACTGTTAGGTCGTAAGACTTTTTCCCTTAGGTCGCAAGACCTTAGGTCTCACCTTGTTAGGTCGCGAACCCAATTAGGTCGTTCGATTCCTTTACCCCTTAGGTCGCTTGGCCTGCATCTGTTAGGTCGCTGGACCTTTGACCCGTTAGGTCGCGAACCCTCTTAGGTCGTGAACCCTATAGGTCGTGCACCCTGTTCCTTCGTTAAGTCGCTCTGTCTTCCACCACTAAGTCGTAGGTCGCCTCCGACCTTATCCTTAGTCTTGTTAGGTCGCGTGAACTCTTAGGTCGTATGACCTACTTTTCCTTAGGTCGCTGGACCAGCTTGCCTTCACTAAGTCGAACCCCGTATCACTCTGCGTAGGCAATCTTATCTGAAAAGCGTTCAACAGAACTTCAACTTTGATGCATTTTGAGCTAATTTCCTTCGATTTTGTTCACGTCTTCGAATGTGAATTTTTGTGATAGATTGTTTCAACAATCGTTTTATGACTTGTCACTTTAAAGATACGAAGGTTTTAATACTAGTAGTAAATGTCAAAACTCTTTCATCAAATCGATTTCAACACTATTTTTAATATCAAAAGTTCGTTTTCTCAAACTGATTTCCAATCTACTAATATATATAAGCCTTTACTTCACTCGAATGAGAAATCGACTTAAACGACTTAGTAAAACGAGTGGTATGAAACGCTTGCGTTCACTTCGTCGGTTAGCTCTTGGACTTGTTCGATTGAACCCTTTTCGTGACAATTTCCTAGTGAAGATTTACAGCTTGTTCGTAAATATTTAAGTTAAGCAAGTGGTTATGGGACATGAAGCTAAACTCATATATTTACTAGCTTGGTGTGATTGACACTTCTCGCTGATCATGATGATCATTTTATGATTTAGACTAGCAATTGTGCGATGTCTCTTTGTCCGTATGAAGGACTGTACTTCATTTTATTGAGCTTCGTCTCATTTCTTTGTGGGGGGGCAACCCAAGTACTTTTAATGTGTTTCGATTCATCTGATGTACCGTTTGTACTACATCGATGTCTCTGTCTTTCCGATTCATTGGACGTACCGTTTGCACTGCGTCAATGTTTGATTCATCTGATGTACCGTTTGTACTACATCGATGTCTCGGCTTTCTAGTTCATTGGACGTACCGTTTGCACTGCGTCAATGTTCTGAATTGTATTGTCTGTCTGGTACATTGGACGTACTGTTTGCACTGCGTCATTGTTCAATTCATTGGACGTACCGTTTGCACTACGTCAATGTTCGATTCATCTGATGTACCGTTTGTACTACATCGATGTCTCTGTCTTTCCGATTCATTGGACGTACCGTTTGCACTGCGTCAATGTTTGATTCATCTGATGTACCGTTTGTACTACATCGATGTCTCGGCTTTCTGGTTCATTGGACGTACTGTTTGCACTGCGTCAATGTACCGGCTTTCATGCTCCTGTTTGGGATTGGCCATCCTTTTCTTGTGATTTCCGGATTTCTTATTGTGATTTCTGGGATTTATGTTTCACCACCTTTTTCAGTTGGCATTGATATGTATGTCATTTATTGTGGCTTGGTGAATTAAATTAAGAATATGACATTCTTTTTAATCTTTGAGAAGATTCTTGTGATATTGATTAATCTCTGGATTTATTTTCGATTAGATACTTATCACAGTATGACTTTATAGTTATCATACGTTTTTGTTATATCTCTTATTCTATATCACTTTATCTGATATTTATAGCTAGACTGATCCATTTATTATTTTCTTCTTAAATAATACTCGGGTCAGACTGAGATTTTACAGGTGCTTCCTCATGACTTCTTATCTGGAGCCATCTTCTGACTTTTGGCTAACTACTCTAGTTTAGTAGTTTTTGTTGTATGCATTTGAGATGAGACTCCTTGATGTATACGTATTCTATTGTCTTGCACTTGTATCTATTCTTTTGTGTTATTGTGGATCTTATTTGACCACTACTCTGGTGTACACTTTCATGTGTGTTATATTCATATCTATTTCCTCCTTTGTAATATGAATTGTCTGTGACTGATTTGTGTTATGTTTATCTCTATATTTGTTTCCGAAGATTATATATATAGCCACCGTGTGATAGCTTTGTGTTTATATCGGTATGTCGGATTTCCTCTTTAAAAGATATGCATTCTATTCTATCTGACATATCGGTGCTCGCACAAAGAAGTTACACGGATGGTCGCTCCTCAACAGCCTTATTCTCCATGCTAATTGACAGCACTACATCGTATTGTTCTTGGTTAGCGTAGGTATAGAGGTGGGGCGTCACAAGCTAGGGTTTTGGACTGAAATTAGGGGAGGAGCAAAATGAAATTTGCTCTCGGAAGTATAATCGAGGTATCCATCGGTTTTCGATGGCCGTCGACGGTTCGTATTATCGACGGCTTCCAATGGCTTCTGACGGCTCTTTTATATTTTTTACTAAAGTGCCATAGAAATGAGATACTGTCTTTGAATATTTTTTAACAGAGGGCGGTGGACTCTTGGAATTATATAATCTTCACATTATGGTCATGAACACAGTTATCCATCTTTGAATGCTTTTGGAATTGTCTCTTTTTTCCAGTAAGTTTCAGCAAAGAAAAAAAATGATTCTCTCCTTAGTTCAGGTTAGAAATTGTAACCCTATGGTGTTCCACTTCTATTTCTTTTTCTTTTTTTGTGCCACTGTTGTATCCAGAAAAATGCTTTTACATTCAGAAAATTTCAAACTCATATGTATAGGTATGATTGAGATATAGGAAGTTGAGATAGATCAATACCTTTTAACAAAAGAAATCCCTTTTTGTTACATGCGACCAAACTCATATATATACCACTTTACCTTCATTATTTTTTACGATGTGGAACTATTTTTCTTTTCAATGTACGCCCTTTATCCACACACAATGCGAGACAACCCTACATAAACATTTTTCTAAATGCGCACAGTTGCACCCTTTCAATTTTTACTTTAATCTTCGTATCATGTAATTCTTTTCATTCGCCACCTTTCAAATTACTAATTCCTTGCGGTTTCATTTTCCATCGCATTAAAAGAAAGAGTGAATTCTATTTATTAATTGATCTCATGTGTCATAGCTATAATCTACTCGTTCTTACATTTTTAAATCTAATTAGCTGGCAATTTAGATCATTTCTCTTGTTGAGATTGATAATACAATATTTCTGATCGAAGGAGTCATGTAGAAGTGCAGAGAAACGGAGCGAAGAACGAACGAAGTAGAAAAAGAGACAGGAGCCTGCAGGTTAAGCTATCGGCTTCCAGCCGATTGGAGAAAGCCACTAATCAACCAGAACTGTTTCCAGTCGATTAATGAAACCAATAGACAACTAAATTTTTCACTGTTTTGGACCAAATTAGAGAATGCCTTTTGCAGTCGATCGAAAATTCTTTTCAGTCTACTAGCACCAGTCGGCCAATGGACATTCAAGTGGGCTGGATCAGCAAATTTTGGATAAGTTTGGCGTCGAATTTTGAGGACAATTTTTTTTCTTTTGAGGATGTTTTCAATTTTCAACCGTAGATTTCTGTATATCTTTGATTGAATGACTGTGATTACTTCAAACTACTATAAATAGGCTTGTATACGGGTCATTGTAATGTGTGGAAATAATTATTGTATTACGATTTTGAATATTAAGATTTCTTCTTAATATTAAAGCCTTATCTTTGTACTGTTTTGACGGAGCTAATAAAGTATTGATTTGAGGCAGAGTTGATAAAGTATTGATTAGAGAAAATTGTATGCCTATTGATTTTCTTCAATTCTCATCTTTTCTCGAATCTAATTGTGTATGTGTCCTTAGAATAAGCCTAACAGTTGGTATTAGAGCTTACTGCATAAATTTTTCCTAAGAGAGTTTGATTATAGGGAAGAATACGGTGTTTTAAATTGTTGCTAATAAAACAGTTTTTTATGCAATTTAGAAGAAATAAAAAAAATCACACGATGAACTCTTAAGACTTTTAAGTTGGAGAACATTTTAAGACTTTCAAGTAATTGTGAATCAATTAACGATCATGAGTTACAAGATTGATGATGAGACACAAGCCTTTAATTTGATGAGTTCAATACCAGAAAGTTGGAAAATAATTATGGTCGCATTAAACAACTCAAGTTCTAGTGGAGTTATTTTAATAGGATATGTGGCTAGTAGCCTTCTGATTGAGAAGATGCGGAGGATGAACCTTATGGAAGACAAAGTTAATGAAGAAAAGGGAAATGGAGAATCCAATTGAAGAGGCATATCTTATAAGGAGGGGTAACCATCCATACATAAAAAGGCGAAGAAGTATATCAAAACGATCAAACAATAAAAGTTATTTCATCTACTATTAATGTGAAAATGGATCATTAGCTGATATTTTGCAACGAGTTAAAAATGGATAAAGTGAAGATGAAAGCATTAGAGAAAGACAAAGACAAGCTTGAGAATGGCGGCGATGCTGAGGTTAATTTTGGTATTAGCAACAATGTGTCTTTTATTGACAGAAGAAAAGAAAATGAATGAGTGCTTGATTTTGTTGCATGTTTCCGTATATGCCAGAAAGAGAGAGAGAGATTTCATTGACTATATGAAGCAAGAAAGCAATATGGAATCTAATAATGGTGGAGACTTGCATATTAAAGGCATAGTTCCAGTTAATCTAAAAATGTATGATGAAAGGGAGATGAAGCTTATGAGAGTTAGGCATGCCCTGGAATTTAAGATAAATCATATTTCAGTAGGAGGGTTGAAAAAAGAGACTACAACACTTCAAACCGAAGTGGAGTCATAAAGATTTAAAGAATAATATTAAGGTTCTGTGCGTAAAACGGAGAACTAATAACATATACGGATTGTTTGAGAAAACCGTGGAGAATGAAGAAAATTTTCAAAGTGGTGTTGGAGAGTCCAATTTGTCTTATTAAAGATGGAATCAACTATTGAAACCTAAAAGTCGGTGGAATCAACTATGGGAAAGCGCAAAGTCTGCATGGAGACCTTTGTGGTATTACAAGCATTTCTAATTTTTTTTATGATATGCATGTTCAATTAGGGAACATGCACAATTAGATGGTTTGGAGATTGGTTAAGTTTTCTTTTTAGAAATTGAGACATTTTTTTCATGATGATTTATGAGATTGTTTGAAGCACGAATTGTAGGTGGAGTTTGGGAAGCTTTACGAAAATATAGTATTAAAGTGGAGATTTTTGTACCAATGATACTATATTTCATGTCGGAATAGAATGACTCGTGTGGAGGTGTAGAGAAATGAAGAGGAGAACAAACAAAATGGCGAGAGAGAGACAGAAGCATGTAGCCCAATCGACTAGTGAAAGCCACTAGTCGATTGAATTTTGCATTGTTTTTGGACCTGGGGAGGGCATGCCTTTTGCAGTCGACTACAAATTCTTTTCAGTTGACTGGCACTAGTCGATTGATGGGATTTCCAGTCGATTGTATCAGCAAATTATGAATAAGCTAGACCTCGAATTTTCATGGGCAATTTTATCCTTTTCGAGTGTTTTTTAGTTTCAACCGTAGACCAATGTATACCTTTGATCCAATGGCTGAGGTTATTTTAGACTAATGTAAGTATGCATTTATAGGTGCCATGTATGGAGAAGGGCATTAGAGTTTAGAGATTGTGATTTCTTCTAAATTTAAAGTCCTTTTCTTTGTAATCTTTTGGAGGATTTAAAAAAGTATTGGTCGGAGAAAATTATCTATCTATTGTTTTTGTTCACTTGTTACTTTTTTCCATATATAACTGCATATCATTCCTTAACCTCTCCATCATATGGAAATCAATAATATTAATTGGCTTCCAATTCTTGTCTAATTGCATATACAATATATTTTGATCATTTTTTTTCCTTTGACAAGAGTTCATGCAAATTAAACATGTTTTTCGATGGTTAATATCCTTAACCATTTAAAATAAAACAAGTCCAAACTCATATCCACGAGCTGCATGAATAATTCTTTTTTTTTCCTTTTTTACCTGGCTGCCATTTTCTAACTGAAATTCATGACACGATTATTTATTTATGTATTTATTATTTATTGGTAAAAGAAAAGAAATCTTAACGGTAAGGTGGAATGTATTTTTTTTTCCTTTTTTAATTGAGAAAACCATCAATATCCCTACTTTCTTCTTCATTGCTAAGCCAGATTTCTCTCCTTAGAAACTTTAGCAAACTATGGATTCTCGCACTAGTTAAGATTAACAATAATAAAACGTACAATGTAACACAGGTAACACTTAAGATAATAGAACAATTTGGTTTCTTGAATGGAGGCAGCTCAGATGAGAAAATTGCCCATGATTCTAAACTTGATGTACTCTCATAACTGAATCATGATTCAATTACTTCAATCGGACTTGATGCTTCAAAGTAGCAAAATTTTCCCCTGTTGACTCCACCACTTTCTTCCATAATCACTCATATCAAATCTTTGCTCAGAAACTTGAAGCATATTAAAAATAAGATGCATTTCATCCAATTGCATGCTTCATTGGACCTGATCGAAGCCCAAACAGATTATGAGAATTGATAGAATTTAATAGGATGATGTAAAATATTAACTAAATGAAGATAAAAAGAAGCACGCATGTCAAAATAATTTTAGTGATTTTTACTTTGCTTACAGCTTTTTCAACTAATCATGCAAACAACAAATGATTAAAGTAGTTATAAATGGTAGAGGATTATTTTATATCCATCACGGAGAATAGTTTATCTCCATAATTAGAAAAATAATTTTGGTAAGTTGTTAATTATGATCGTTAACTACTTTAAAGAAAATGTTGCATGTAGATTATAGTAGTAATTAATGGTTAATAAGAATAATCAGGAATTATGCATTCTAGAAAATGTTGGGAAGAGAGGTATTAAATAAAAGAGGAAGAGCTAGCATTAAAAAATGCACACACTTTATTGACTTCAACCTGCCTATATATACATGCTTACAACAGAAAAATATGCACTAAACTAGGCACTTGAGTAAGAGAATATCAACTAAGCCCATCCATTGAATAAAGCAAACTAAATAACAAAAGATTATCACTTATACTGAAAATTAGGAACACTATATTTGAATCATTCTTCAACACTCCTTCTTGATTCAAAGCTGCAAACTCCCAGACCCAATCTAAAGTAGACAAACTTATCTCTTGCAAGTGATTTTGTAAGAATATCAGCCATCTGCTCTTGTGTACTGCATTGCTTCAACAAAACTTCACCCTTTGAAACCATGTCCCGAATGAAATGAAGTCGAATGTCAATATGTTTCGTCCTCTCATGGAAAGAAGGATTCTTTGCCATTGCAACAACAGCCTTATTATCACAAAATATATCAGTTGCATCCTTTTATTCTTGATGAAGATATGTAAGAATTCTTCTAAGCCAAATTGCTTAACAATCTACTGAAGTCGCCGCAACATACTCTGCTTCTGAAGAAGATAATGCTACCATATCTTGCATCTTTGAGCCACATGTGATACTCCTGGTCCAAGACTGAAAACATTAGCCGATGTACTTCTTCGATCATCTAGCGAACTTGCCCAATCGCTGTCCGTAAATCCATAAAGTCTAAAGTCAGATACTTGAATATACCAAATTCCATAATGTAACGTTCTAGAAATGGACATCAGTATTCTTTTTGCTGCACCAAGGTGATGTTTTGTGGAATTTTTCATAAACTTGGAAATTACACTAACAGGGAAAGCAATTTCTGGTCTGGTATTAGTTAGATAAATCAAACTTCCAACCAAGCTTCTAAATTGTTTTGCATTAGCTTCCTCTATGTCATCTTCAAGCTGCAACTTCTTATTCACATTCATGGGTGTAGGAACTGGTTTACAATTAAGTAAGTTGAACTTTTTGAGAAGATCTATTGCATATTTCCGTTGTGACATAAAACTTCAATCAACAGCTTGTTTTATCTCAAGCCCAAGAAAATAATGCAATAAACCCATATCTGACAACTCAAACTTCTTTATCGTGTTAGATTTAGAATCGGTCATAAGAGAATCAGAGGAGCTCATGTATATAATATCATCAACATAGAGACACACAATAATAAAACCAGTACTTTTCTTTTTTATATAGAGGTGCGCTCATTTTCAATTCTTATAAAGCCTTTTTGACGAAAGTAGCCGTCAATCTTGCTATACCATGCCCGTGGAGCTTGTTTTAGTCTGTGGTGTGCCTTCTTCAACTTGTACAACATTGTCTTCTTGCCTTCAACAATAAATCCTTCTGGTTGAGTGACATAAACTATTTCTTCTTGCAAGTCTCCATTTAAAAATGCAGACTTGACATCAAATTGGTAAGCAGGAAGTTGTAGTTGTGCATGTTACTTTTATTTATTATGTGGCCTATGTTATTATTTTGCACCAATTTCATTTAAAGAATTAAAAGGTGTCTGAATTTTTGATGGAAAATTCAGATTGCTACTAATAATTATACTAGACCCGAAGGTTTCCTCAGAATATATATATACCACTTTTTATTTGAACCGATGATATTCCAAAAATTAAAACGTTTTCTACCCATTTTGTATTTAAGGGATCATTTTTGAAACATTTTTTAGTCCTTTAAGTTTACAAAATAAAAGAAAAAAATAAAACGCTAAAGGGTCTCCATCATCCAATCTAAGGAAAACCATTGAACATTAGTATTAACGCTTCTGCCTAAAGATGTCTTCACTTCAAAACTATAAGATTTAAATTTCCTATGCTATTTTATTTTGGATTTATGTATTCTTAATGGATTGTGTTATAACCGCAAAACATATTTGCAACGACCCGAAAATTTTGATGGTTTTAATAAGATAATTAATAGAAATTTTGTGAAATCCTCCTTCATCTAGCGATCAAATTTCTAGCTTCGTTTGGATTTTTCCGTACGGAATAGCAACTTATATCTGTGTCCGTATCGACTTTTTGATCGGATGATCGTGCCACCAATATCTGTATACCGTTTTGATCGTCTCGTCGTGCTGATCTCTGCGGTATATTTATTTCTGAGTTTTGCGGTCCGGTATGCGACAGAAACAATAAAACTGGGCGTCGTACCGGTATCGAAATGGTGGCTTTTAACTTCCCAATCATTTCCAAAATTTTTACCATGCAGCTCAAGCAAATAATCAATTGCATTAAATTGCTTTTCAGCTGAAATCAAGGGAATTGAACCGTTACCATTATTTTGGTACGTTTTCTCAGCCTATTTGTCAGCGTTTCATTCTTTCTTTCGGCACTCTAACCATTTTAAATATGAAAACAAAGTTATATTGAGATCTGAACAATTTCCCCCATTACTTTGTGACAGAGCCTTCTCATTTTTCTCCTTCCTCTTCAAATTTTGCCTACCCCGAAGCCCACGTTTCACCTCTCACACTCACAACAGCCCTGCTCGGCCTCATCTCCTATCCAACCTCATTCATGCGCGTCATCCACCTACCGACCAACGTGCCGCATCATCGCTTCGCCTTTACCCAGACTTCTCCACCTGATGTGCCGCCACAACCCGCGCACCCGCTCTTCCCTCCGCCTCCTCCCACTGCCGTACCCACCTTGGCCTCGGCCTGCTCTCCACCTGACCTCAGCTCGTAGCCTATGCTCCCCTCCGAGCTTCCCACCACCTCTGACTTCCGGCCGAGCTCCGCTCTCTCCCTTCTTCTGTTGTATAGATGTGAGTATAGATATGAGTTTTAATATATTACTAGTTTAATTATCTGTTTCTCTTTATGAAATTTACGTATAAGTATTGTTATTTTATACCTTTCTAAAGTCTATATATATGTCTGTTATTTAAAAAGATATGAGTTATATGTTTTTTATATTAAAAAGTGTATGTTTTACATATATATTTATTTATAAAATGAGTTTACAAAATATAGTGTACATAAGTTTCGAATTATCTATTTGTGAAATGTGTGCATGTGCATTTTATTTCCATTTATGTGTTGATCTTGCTGCATATGTGAAAGCGTTAGTGTATATGCCAACCTATTTTTCAAATTTTATATGTATAGCCGTAGCTTATAGCTTTAGGATGTGGCCCAGTGCTATTATGAGCTTCCTATGCTCTGACTTTATTTTAGCTCAATCTATTTCTATTTATACAAATTTTATAGACTACGGTTAAGTGTATATATATTTTTTGAAGTTACTGTTAGTTTAATAAATTTTATTTGTAGAAAAGTTATGTATAATAATAATATAAGTCGGGTTACTAGCTCTGTAACCTTTTGTATACTGAGTTTTAAGATATCTAAGTCTTCATATTATATGTTTTAAACATGTGTGCATAGTTGTGTTAACCTTTTACTTTATATCAGTCGTATATTATATATTCATCTATATCTAAATAACTATTCCATATGGTAGAATTTATATAATGTTCTATATATATTTTTGAAATACTGATTTTTGAAGTAGTATATATATATATATATTATTATCATTATCATTATTTTATTTTATTTTATTTTATTTTTATGTGTTTTAAACTTTATATTGATTTTGGGAAAATATGTACTGACAAAATTTATGTTTCGTTTCAATTTATATCAGCTAATTCTAATCGTTCTCATCGATTTCAGCCTTGTTTGATCGTCGAATTCTGCCTATCTTGTTTCGCTTTGGAATTCGTAGCTCAGTTCTTTGTCTATCTCTCTAGCCTCGAAAGGTGAGCAATCACTCACGATTAACATTCTTGTATTTATTAAATTTGATTTCAATTGAAACGACAATTGAAATATGTTGTAGTTAGTTATTTAAATTGTTATATATGCTATTATTTGTAACTGTTCACCTGTGGGATATGACACCATATCCATTTGTTTATATTATATAGTTATTGATGATATATGCTTGTTATATTATTTTCATATCTGTTATCACTCTGCAAGTTTCCTATAGTTTAGAATTCACTATGGGTTGAAATGATACATACCCGAACGGACTTTAGAATAGGGGAATTTCGTTATGGGTTGAAACGATAAACCCAAGCGATTTTCATTTGAATTGAATTTGGGATTATGGGTCGAAATGATATCTACCCGTATAAATTTAAATTACGGATTGAAATGATAAATATCCGTATCACCTGACTATAGGGTAGGAAATTATATACAGACACTGTTTGTCTATATATAAATATTTTAAAATGATTTCTATGGTTTTGAAAGGGAATATGTATATGGTTTTATTTAATATTGGAAATGTTTTATATAGAAATAAGTTTTAATATAAAGTTGATTTAATTAATATAATATGTCTAGGTATTATATTCCTAAATAGATTTTCAAGGATTTATATAAGTTAAGGAAGATAAAGTTGAATTAATCAAAATTGTATCTAATTAAGAATTCTACTTAATTAAATCTATTTGAACTATTGAATTTGAAATTTAAGATTTGATTTTATAACTTGATTTTTGATTTAAAGTGATTAAATGGATATTCCAAGTTTAAAGAAATCGAAGGAAAATTTTAGTTTAAATGTAATTTAAGGTTATATAAATAATACTGAATTTATTAAGTGAATATTTCAAGACTAAATAATAATGAGGTTAAATCAAGATCTATATGAAGCTGTAAAACTTTGAAAGGTTGAATATTAAAGCTTTGAAAAATATTGGAATCTAAATGGTTTATTTTGTGATTTAGATTTGTATTTGAAATCAATATAATTTGAATTTGTTATTTAGAAACTGGATTGAATTAAAATGGATAAATCTAGATTGAATTAAATTTGAATTGGAACTCGAGTTGATTTGAATCAATTTGTGAAAATTGAGGAAATTGCAAATACTTTACTTTTTAAATTATTTAACATATATATATTATTTTGGAAAATAGATATATTTGAAGTGGAATGATATTTTGGTTTTGAAGTATAAATTAATTTGGAATGACCACGGTGTTATAGTGTATATTTCTACATTGTAGATAGTTCCACGGATCCTTAGAGGTTGGTTATCCCAAACATCCTTTAAGTTACTTGTATTTCAGTTGATATTTCACTTGAGTTGGATTTATTGATATAAGAATGTTAATCCTGACTCAAGTGTTTTGTGTTTTGCTTTACGCTCGAGTCAGACTGAGTGATACAGCATTGAGACTCACCTTTGGAGTTTGGAGCTTCGTTTGGAGATCCAACTACCGATTCAGCTTTCAGCTTTCCAATTGATTGTTCTGAGAGGTCATCTGTTGTACTGGAGACTTCACTGTATTTGAGATATTCTGATGTATTTTATTTCTAACTCTGATGTTTATATAGTAGCTTCATGAACTAGTATTTATCTATTCTGCTGCATTATTGTTATATTAATCTGTGTCTGTGATTCTGTGATTGATTTATTTACTGTATATATTGAGTTTTTCCAAATTTAAATTAACAATATGATATTTTGAGCAATTCAAGTCCGACATATGCGGATGGTTGAAAATAGCGGGTCGTTACAGTTGGTATCAGAGCTTTGGCTCTAGGCAAACTTAGCATATATAGTAAATTTATTTGCAGAATCACCTTCGTTCGAGCTTGAATTTCTTCCTCTTTGATTTGTTTTTTCCTTGTACTTTGGAACATTCCCTGCGGTTCCAAAATCCATTATCTTCTCTCCCTATTCGTGTTTCTTGATTCTGGAGTACCCTATAACTCCACTTCGAATGATCTCTACAAGAATAGGCGATCCCGCCAATCTTTGAATGATTTGTAAAGGGGTGAAACTCCTTTACAATTGGCATTGATTCACCGGAGATTTATATATCCCTCGGTTTAGATGCTGCTATCTCTTGTTATGCCGAATTCTATCTCTGGCGATCGAATGTCGATTTGCCTCAGAATTATGCACCGATCTTCTTTTGAAGTCACGGTTGACCCGGTTAAGGTCGCGCGATTTATATAAATATATCTATCTACTATTTTGTAATTAATTATCTCATTTTCATTCGAACTTATCTTCGAATCAGAATCCTATTTGATTAGAGTCCCTCTAATTTGAATTTCTATCTTTGTTTTGAAATCCATTCTTGAATCATCCTTTGAAAAATCGGGCTTGTTTGTATTTTAGAAATTGTTTTATATATCGAAATTATTACTTTGATAAGTATGATCATATTCTATATATAAAAGTGAAAATGTTTTCAATAAGGATTATATTTTAAAAATGAGAATTTGAAGTTTCGAAAGGATTTGAAATATTGAAATTTATATATGAAATTGTTTTATATAAAAGTGATTTATAACTAAAAGGTTTTGAATTCCAAATTTTGAGAGGTTGAACTCCAGTATTTTGAAATTGGGTTAAGATTTTTGAAATATATAATAATATGATTTGAAAGTATTTTCCGAATAAGAAATGTTTCAAATAATGAGTTTCAAATGATTTCGAAGAAATTTCAAAAGAAGTTTGAGAAAATAGAAGTCCAGAACCCACTTATGTCGTTGGAAAATAATTGCGGTGATGAATGCATGCATCATCGACATTGATTTTCGAGTTTCAGAGTGGGGGAGAGGCCACTTCGGTAGTTTTGTTATGCGGGTGACTTATGAAACTAATTTTGATTTCAAATTCCGAAGTGTGATGTGATATTCGAAAGATATATGTATATATATTTGAACAATTTGAAATGAGTCGGTGTTCAGTCCTTGAGTTTTGGATTTGATTTGATATAACCCTACCCTTTGAAATTGATTTACTGATTTGTTGGTGATTTCCAACTCCTGGATTGAAAATATGATTTCTTCGACTATTTTGAAGGTTCGAGCACTTCCAAATCAAGGTTAAATTTTCAAAGCTAAGTAATTTTGAAAAGTATATAAGTTTGGGTATGTATGTTTAAAGTATGTAGTAATATGATTTAAATAAGTTGAAACTGTTTTGTTAAGTAAATGAATAAGGCTATTTTGAATTTTTCTAATATGAAATTTAGATTTGAAATGTTTTGAAAAGAATTTGGTCTTCAAAATATTTTGAATAAAATTTAGTTAAATTTTTTAACTTAGTAACATCTTTATAAAACTATATATTTAACATGTTGGAATAGATACATAAGTTGTACGTATGCTGTTGTATTTGCATAATTAATTTGATCCAGGTTTGAGAACACAAGTTCGAGGTGAATTGCACCATTTCGTGTTAGGATTTTTCATTTGATTCTTGATGGCGAATATTTGATATGGATTTTGGGCTTGATTCTAGAATTCTCTATCATAGTATATGGCTAAGCAAGGAGACTGATGGCTTCTAGTCGAGAAACCATATCGAAGTCTGCATTAGGGAAGTCGAATGGACAATACTAGTTCGAAAGCGAACTTGTGTGATCAAGCGAGCGATCGAATGTAATGTTGCGAAATGATGACATATGTACATCTTATATTCTAATATCATTGATATACTTGACACTGAAATTGGAAGTTGTTGGGTTGGATATCTTTGTAATGTAATTGGAATTTTTCTTTTATAAAAAACACTAGTATCAATTTTAAACCATTTTTCAAAACTATTTTTCTTTTATTCTTCTTAAACAAACTATTTTATTCTATTTTTCATGCAAACTATTTTATATACAAAACTATTCTAAATTAAAAATCTTTTAGTAAGCAAAGATATTCAATCCCATATGGCTCTTCATGCAGCGAAATTTATTTTTGAAAATTTTGATCCTTATATAAGATGGACTTTATGTAAGTATAAGATGATTTTGAAAACCATTGATTTTGGAAGTGAATTGGTTGACTTAAATTACATTGATTTAGAAACTTGGATTATTTTCTAAATTTATTATTTTGGGAAACTTAGAAACTGAAGATATTTGATTTGGAAGAATAATTTGGTGAAGCGTATATGATTTTGAAAATTGTATTGATATTGAAACAAATGGAAATTTGAGAACCTTGGGTTACTAAATACTTGATTTGGAAGTTATCGAACTTATATAAAAATTGGTTTGTATAAGTATGATGTTGATTCGAAAACTATGGATTTGAAAAGGTACTCAATTTGAAAAGTGAAACCTTATATAATTGAAGTCTATATAAGTGTGATTTGATATACTTTTGATTTTGGAATGGTATTTGATTTGAAAATAAAATCTTATATATAATGGACTTTATATAAGTATGATATTTGAAAGTGATTTGAAAAGGTACTATAGGATACAATTTTTTGAAGTAAAGATATGGAAAGTGCCTTCTGCTTGATATCCGCTTTGTGGCCACATTGTGGATTCATTCTATCGATATTTCTCTGATTTTTTGTTTTTCGGATATGATACTTGAGTGTCCAGCGAATTCCATGGCATTACCCATGGTCTTACGAGCGCGACTGCATAGCGTAATTCACCTGGCTGGATGGCCTAGGGGTACGGATTGTTTCCTGGGGGATCCAGGCATAATCATTGTGTATCATGTGATTTATGTAGGTCGTATTAGTAGCGAAATCCGCCTGGCTGAGATGGCCTAGGGGTACAGATTATTTCCTGGGGGATCCAGACATAACCATTGTGTATCCTGCGGTCTACTAGTCATCATGGCGTAATTCGTAGGGCTGAGAAAGCTTACGGATATGGATTGTTTCCTGGGGGATCCAGGCATAACCATTGTATATCTGCGATCCATGGTTAGACAAAGGTTTTGGTTGTTTTGTTTGGATTGTACTTTCCATATCTGTTTTAAAAAAAGTTTTTCCAGTATTTTCACTGGGTGTTGAAACAAGTCTACTAAGTACCTGGAGAATTCTAGCTTTGCGCTTGATCAACGCACTGCCAGAGTCTGGAGGAACGAGGATAAACTTGTTAAAACATCGAGTTATAAAAAGTATTTTATTATAAAGGTATTTTATTTTAAAAGTATTTCCAACAAAGAAATTTTGTATTAATATTTGAAATTGAAATTCTTATGGTTTGCCCGATACTATTCATGCCCGATACTATTCTTTTGAATCTACCTTATCTGCTCAGCTTTATTTATTCACATATATTCTGTTTTTCCAAATCCTCCTTCTTTTCCTTGTTGACTATATCCTTTTTAAATATTGTTTATTTATACACTTCATGGTTTAATAGAAAATTTTAGTGTTATAAATACTTTAGAAGTTATTAATTAAATAAAACATATTTAAAGTAAATGATTATTGATTTATTAATAATATTTGAAAAGTATCTTGAGATAAAAATTAATAAATTTATGAATTATGGATTTAATGTTTTCAAATAGCTTCTTTGTAAATATAAGTAATAATGTAAATAATTGTTTCCAAATAGTTTTCATATAAATGGTACTTATAAAGGAAGCAAAAAAATTTACAAATGGGTTTGAAAAAAAAAATTAAAGTATTAAAGATAATTGAATTGCAAATGAAGTTTCGAATGAATTTTTTAAGTAAAATTTATATAGTTTTAAATTAATTGTTTATCCTTGTCTTTCAACCTATTTTTCTTTCCGCTTGTTTCTATTCTCCTATCTCCTTCCTTTTCGGGGACGAAAAGTTTTGAGTGGGGGAGAGTGCAACGACCCAAAAATTTTGATGGTTTTAATAAGATAATTAATTGAACTTTTGTGAAATTTTAAACAATAAAATTTGAAAATAAAAATTTATTATTTGGAATACGCCTATTTTAACATAGCAACTGGTAAATTTTCATTTGATAATATTGTAGTTTATTGTGTGATTTTATTTCAATTTAAATCAGTTAATAACAGTTGAATTTAAAAGTGTTCCGAAACCTAAATATGTCAACATGAGAAAATATATTTAGAACACTCTAAATCTGACTGAGAAATTCGTTTTGAAAAATTCGGGCGTTTCTAGCTTCGTTTGGATTTTTCCGTACGGAATAGCAACTTATATCAGTGTCCGTATCGACTTTTTGATCGGATGATCGTGCCATCAATATCTGTATACCGTTTTGATCGTCTCGTCGTGCTGATCTCTGCGGTATATTTATTTCTATGTTTTGCGGTCCGGTATGCGACGGAAACAATAAAACTGGGCGTCGTACCGGTATCGAAATGGTGACTTTTAACTTCCCAATCCTTTCCAAATCTTACCGTGCAGCTCAAGCAAATAATCAATTGCATTAAATAGCTTTTCAGCTGAAATCAAGGGAATTGAACCGTTACCATTATTTTGGTACGTTTTCTCAGCCTATTTGTCAGCGTTTCATTCTTTCTTTCGGCACTCTAACCATTTTAAAAATGAAACCAAAGTTATATTGAGATCTGAACCATTTCCCCCATTACTTTGTGACAGAGCCTTCTCATTTTTCTCCTTCCTCTTCACTTTTTGCCTACCCCAAAGCCCACGTTTCACCTCTCACACTCACAGCAGCACTGCTCGGCCTCATCTCCGATCCAACATCGCTCATGCGCGTCATCCACCTATCGACCAACGTGCCGCATCATCGCTTCGCCTTCACCCAGACTTCTCCACCTGACATGCCGCCACAACCCGTGCACCCGCTCTTCCCTCCACCTCGTCCCACTGCCGTACCCACCTCGGCCTCGGCCTGCTCTCCACCTGACCTCAGCTCGTAGCCTATGCTCCCCTCCGAGCTTCCCACCACCTCAGACTTTCGGCCGGGCTCCGCTCTCTCCCTTCTTCTGTTGTATATATGTGAGTAAAGATATGAATTTTAATATATTACTAGTTTAATTATCTGTTTCTCTTTATGAAATTTATGTATAAGTATTGTTATTTTATACCTTTCTAAAGTCTATATATATGTCTGTTATTTAAAAAGATATGAGTTATATGTTTGTTATATTAAAAAGTGTATGTTTTACATATATATTTATTTATAAAATGAGTTTACAAAATATAGTGTACATAAGTTTCGAATGATCTGTTTGTGAAATGTGTGCATGTGCATTTTATTTCCATTTATGTGTTGATCTTGCTGCATATGTGAAAGCGTTAGTGTATATGCCAGCCTATTTTTCAAATTTTATATGTATAGCCGTAGCTTATAGCTTGAGGATGTGGCCCAGTGCTATTATGACTTTCCTATGCTCTGACTTTATTTTAGCTCAATCTATTTATATTTATACAAATTTTATAGACTACGGTTAAGTGTATATATATATTTTGAAGTTACTGTTAGTTTAATAAATTTTATTTGTAGAAAAGTTATGTATAATAATAATATAAGTCGGGTTACTAGCTCTGCATCTTTTGTATACTGAGTTTTAAGATATCTGAGTCTGCATATTATATGTTTTAAACATGTGTGCATAGTTGTGTTAACCTTTTACTTTATATCAGCCGTATATTATATATTCATCTATATCTAAATAACAGTTCCATATGGTAGAATTTATATAATGTTCTATATATATTTTTGAAATACTGATTTTTGAAGTAGTATATATATATATATTTATTATTATTATCATTATAATTATTTTATTTTATTTTATTTTTATTTGTATGTGTTTTAAACTTTATATTAATTTCGAGGAAATATGTTCTGACAAAATTTACGTTTCGTTTCAATTTATATCAGCTAATTCTAATTGTTCTCATCGATTCCTGCCTTGTTTGATCGTCGAATTCTGCCTATCTTGTTTCGCTTTGGAATTCGTAGCTCAGTTCCTTGTCTATCTCTCTAGCCTCGAAAGGTGAGCAATCACTCACGATTAACGTTCTTGTATTTATTAAATTTGATTTCAATTGAAACGACAATTGAAATATGCTGCTGTTAGTTATTTAAATTATTATATATGCTATTATTTGTATATGTTCACCTATGGGATATGACACCATATCCTTTTGTTTATATTATATTGTTATTGTTGATATATGCTTGTTATATTATTTTCATATCTGTTATCACTCTGAAAGTTCCATGTAGTTTAGAATTCACTATGGGTTGAAATGATACATACCCGAACGGACTTTAGAATAGGGGAATTTCGTTATGGGTTGAAACGATAAACCCAAGCGATTTTCATTTGAATTGAATTTGGGATTATGGGTCGAAATGATATCTACCCGTATATATTTAAATTACGGATTGAAATGATAAATATCTGTATCACCTGACTATAGTGTAGGAAATTATATACAAACACCGTTTGTCTATATATAAATATTTTAAAATGATTTCTATGGTTTTGAAAGGGAATATATATATGGTTTTATTTAATATTGGAAATGTTTTATATAGAAATAAGTTTTAATATAAAGTTGATTTAATTAATATAATATGTCTAGGTATTATATTCCTAAATAGATTTTCAAGGATTTGTATAAGTTAAGGAAGATAAAATTGAATTAATCAAAATTGTATCTAATTAAGAATTCTACTTAATTAAATCGATTTGAACTATTGAATTTGAAATTTAAGATTTGATTTTATAACTTGATTTTTGATTTAAAGTGATTAAATGGATATTCCAAGTTTAAAGAAATCGAAGGAAAATTTTAGTTTAAATGTAATTTAAGGTTATATAAATAATACTGAATTTATTAAGTGAATATTTCAAGACTAAATAATAATGAGGTTAAATCAAGATCTATATAAAGCTGTAAAACTTTGAAAGGTTGAATATTAAAGCTTTGAAAAATATTGGAATCTAAATGGTTTATTTTGTGATTTAGATCTGTATTTGAAATCAATATAATTTGAATTTGTTATTTAGAAACTGGATTGAATTAAAATGGATAAATCTAGATTGAATTAAATTTGAATTGGAACTCGAGTTGATTTGAATCAATTTGTGAAATTTGAGGAAATTGCAAATACTTTACTTTTTAAATTATTTAACATATTTATACTATTTTGGAAAATAGATATATTTGAAGTGAAATGATATTTTGGTTTTGAAGTATAAATTAATTTGGAATGACCACTGTGTTATAGTGTATATTTCTACATTGTAGATAGTTCCACGGATCCTTAGAGGTTGGTTATCCCAAACATCCTTTAAGTTACTTGTATTTCAGTTGATATCTCACTTGAGTTGGATTTATTGATATAAGAATGTTAATCCTGACTCGAGTGTTTTGTGTTTTGCTTTACGCTCGGGTCAGACTGAGTGATACAACATTGAGACTCACCTTTGGAGTTTGGAGCTTCATTTGGAGATCCAACTATCGATTCAGCTTTCAGCTTTCCAGTTGATTGTTCAGAGTGGTCATCTGTTGTACTGGAGACTTCACTGTATTTGAGATATTCTGATGTATTTTATTTCTAACTCTGATATTTATATAGTAGCTTCATGAACTACTATTTATCTAGTCCGCTGCATTATTGTTATATTACTCTGTGTCTGTGATTCTGTGATTGATTTATTTACTGTATATGTTGAGTTTTGCCAAATTTAAATTAACAATCTGATGTTTTGAGCAATTCAAGTCCGACATATGCGGATGCGAATGGTTGAAAATAGCGGGTCGTTACAATATTACAATCTATTTAAATTTCTTTCATTTTGGTATCAGAGCCGTCATAAAATCATATAAGATGCAAAAAAATTTACGAAATTAATTTTCAGTGGTTCGTATAAAAGGTATACAGATTCGACTAATTTATATATAAATATTTCTTATAATTTCGGAAGAAAGATTTAAAAGGACAATTTATTCTCTACTATGTATGCGCATAAGTGTTAATCAATATATTTTTCATGGAGACGTAATGTTGAAGACGTTAAACGAAGGGGCATCATTTCATGAATCACATGGGCACTCTCCTTTTGATATGTTGGATATAATACAACTAAGTTTGTTTGAAATTTTGGTGCAAACTAGATCAGGACCAAGAGTTTTGATATGTATATGTATGTTGCATTTTGAATCTGTTATTATTCTCTATGGTTTATTGTATTTTAGATAATTTAAACCATATAACATTTTTTTTTATTAATAATTCGTTGTCGTCAATTTCTATCAACTTTGAATTGTAACTGTCACTTTATTCAAATTAATTTTGTGATTTAAAGTTACAATTATGTTTTACATTTAGTAAATTATGAACGGTAATTTTACCAACTTTAATTGCTATTATGATTTATTAAGTGAATTTATTTGTTTTAATGGTTCAATTTGTTTCTGCTCAACGATGATACAAATTGATTTTCATGAAATTACGTTTTTACATTTAATAACTTATCAACGGTAATTTTACCAACTTTAATTGCCATTATGGTTTATTAAGTGAATTTATTTGTTTTAATGGTTTAGTTTGTTTCCGCTCAACGGTGATACAAATTAATTTTCATGAAATTACGTTTTTACATTTAGAATGTTGTATGGTGCAATCAGGCCTATGATGTTGTATAATGCAGAATATTGGCCTACTAAAAGACAATGCGTCCAGAAGATAAGTGTAGCAAAAATGCGTATGTTGCGATGGAGCCGTGGTCATACAAGACGAGACTGAATTAAGAATGATGATATACGTGACAAACTTGAAGTAGCACCAATTGAAAAGAAGCTAGTCTAACACCGCTTAAGATGGTTTGGACTTCTCCAATGGAGGCTTCCCGAGGCATCTGTGTAGGTTAGAATTATAGGCCGCATCGAATGTTCAAAGAGAGGTAGAGGTCGACCAAGGTTGACATTGGAGAAAGTAGTAAAAAGGGACTTGAGTGATTGGAATATATCCAAGAGCTGGTGTCCGACAGAAGCGCATGAAAGTTAGCAATCCACGTACCCAAACCATGAGTTAGGAGTTTTTTACTTAGGGTTGGTTTTGGAGTAGTGTTATAAGTTTTAAAATATAAGACTAGTGAATATGAGCCAAAGACGTAATGTATGGCTTTTGGTCCTTATTACTATTAACATCATTAATACTACTACTATTATTATTACTACCATGTTTTTTTATAATTTCTTTATCTATTTTTATTTTATTTTTATTTTATTTATTATGATTATTTGATTAATTATTTTACTTTAGTTTATTTTTATCTTTATTTCTATTTTCACCTTTTATATATCTCATATATTTTAATCTATTATTGTTATTATTACTTTTAAATTGACTTTGTCATTTAGTTTGGATTCCATCTCCAGCCAATCCCAATTTGTTTGGAAATAATGACTTAGTTGTTGTTGTTGTACATTTTTACATTTAATAGATTATGAATGGTAATTTTACCAACTTTAATTGCCATTATGATTTATTAAGTGAATTTATTTATTTTAACAAATTATTTTGTTTCTACCTAACGGTAATATGAATTGAATTTTATGCAACAATTGTTATGATAGGACTGAAATATACTTTGATGTTTTATTGTTTATTTCAATATAATTACTATTAGTCCCTTTATATACAGTTGTTTTAAAGTTGTTATGCTATTTGTGGATTTATAGTTGGTAATAGTAAGCATTTCATTTTTTCTGAATCTAGTGCAACATTGAATAATGTTCATGATCAAATCTCTACAATAGTACGATTGAATGGAACTAATATTTCCACTTGAAAAGAGCAAATTAAGATTATTCTTGGTGTTATGGATATTAACTAGGCATTAGGAATGGACAATCCTACTATTATAGCGAGAAATACTAATGATGAAAAGGCTGATTTTGCCAAATAGGGGCGGTCAAACTGCATGTCTCTCATGATTATAAAAGTACTATTACAGCTGCTATAAGAAGAGGTATTGCTAAGAAGGATGATGTAAATAATATTTTCACTACTAAACAGTATTTGGCTTCTTTGAAGAGCCGTTTAAAAGCACTTCTAAGGCTAATGCAAGTAATTTCATAATGAAAACGCTCACTACCAAGTATAACGGGACAAGCGGTGTACGTGAACATATCATAATGATGAATGATATGGCCGTAAAATTAAACGGCATGGATATAGAAATTTTTGAAGGCTTTTAATTCATTTAATTATGACATCTTTTTCGGCACAATTTGGTCCTTTCAAGATCAATTATAATATGTAGGAAGAAAAGTGGAAATGAGCGAATTAATTGCTATGTGTGTTGAAGAAGAAAAAAAGATTAAGGTTGAGAAACCTGACTATGCATACATTGTTGTTCAAAGTCCAAAACCGAGAAATAAGGACAGTAGTAAAGGTAAAAATAAAGTGAATATGACTACCGGTATTAACAAGACTAGTATATGTGATGCAAAACTCGTGCATGCTCCTAAGTGTCATCACTGTAAGAAGCATGGATACATGAGGAAGGACTGTGTGAAGTTTAAAGATTGGCTCGCTAAAAAGGGTAATGACTTAAATTTCATGATTTGTGAAACTTTTTTAGGTTATGTTCCACTGAATACATGGTGGGTTTACACTGGTGTCTCTATGCATATTATGAACTTATTGCAGGGATTCCATTCCGTGAGGATGCTTCAAATGGGAGAAAGAAAACTTAAAGTTGTTTACAGATTAGAGGCCAAAGTCGAGGCTACTGGAACTCTTCATTTGGTTTTGAAGAGTGGCTTTATTCTTAATTTAGATGATGCGGTTTATATTCCTAGCGTTATTAGGAATTTAATTTTTGTTTCTACAATTAATGCATGTGGTTTACGTTTTAGTTTGGAAATAGTGAGTTGAAAGTATATTAAAACTCTAAGTTTGTTGGTCCGGGATTATTATGTTTGAATTCTTCATTCTGTGAATCTCTGTTATCTATGAATATTACTAGTGTCAATCATAAATGTAGAGTCAAGAGAAATCGTGATGCTGGAAATTCTTCCAAATTATGGCATTACGGGTTGGGTCATATTTTAAGGATAAAATGCAACGTCTCATTAAAAATGAAATTCGTCCAGCATTAGATTTTTCTGATTTCGACAAATGCATAGAATTTGTAAAAGGAAATTTTGTCAAGGGAAATAAGAAAGGCCCATTTGAAGTGAGGGACTATAGACATTATTCATCCGGACATATGTGGTCATGTTCCTACTTCGAGTATTGACGAGTATAAATCATTTATTACTTTCATTGAAGATTATTTTCTCTATGGGTATGTGTATCTGATTAATTAAAAATCTAAAGCAGTAGCTAAATTAAAAAAATTTAAGGCTGAAGTTGAGAATCAACATAACCTTAAAATTAAAATAGTGCGATTAGATAAAGGAGGTAAATATTATGGTAGACACACTGACCTTGGTCAAAGTCCAGGCCTGTTCGCTTTATTTCTTCATGAAAAGTATTGTCCATCAGTACGCTACGTTGGGAGATCCTCGATAGACTGAAAGATTTAGTCGTACACTAATGGATATGGTATGAAGTATAATATGCAATACCACATTGCTGGATTTTTTGTGGATAGATTCTTTAAAAATAGCCACACATATTCTAAATCGGGTTCTTAGAAAATCTATTCCAAAAACACCTTATGAACTATGTACTGACAGAAAATTGCAGTTAGGGTACTTGCGCGTGTGGGGCTATCTTGATGAAGCAAATTATTATAATCCACAACTAAAGAAACTTTATCTCAAAACCATTAGTAGTTATTTTATTGGTTATCCAAAGAGATCCAAAGGTTTCAAATTTATTGCCCATCACATGCTACTAGAATAGTAGAGATGAGACTTGTTGTATTTTTTTATGATGGCAACGTAAGTGGGAGTAATGTAAATTGGACAGTATCGAAGAAAATCTTATGTTCCAATTTCGATAATTTGAGAGGTTACAAATTCTATACCTCTTGTTCAAGAGATAATGAAGAAACTCATGTTCATGATATTCCTAATGTTGATGGAGCTCCTATGCTGCCACAAGAACCCTTATAAAGTTCGCAAAGAGAGAGAAGATCTGTCATACCTGATGATTATATCGTATACCTTACTAAGGAAGGATGCGATATAGATAATGAAGATGGTCCTACCTCATTCAAGCAAGCTATTATGGGTGATAAATCATCTAAATGGTTAGAAGCCATGAATGGCAAGATGAAATCTATGGAAATTAATGAAGTTTAGGATCTTGTTGAGTTACCCGTTGGGGTTAAACCTATAGGTTGTAAATGGGTCTATAAAAATAGAATTGATTTCAAAGGTAACATTGAAAGATTTAAGGCCAAAGTAGTCTTTAAATAGTTTACACAACAAGAAGGTATACATTTTGACAATAATTTTCTCCTATCTTTAAGAAAGATTCGTTAAGAATTTTTTTAGAGCTCATTATGATTTAGAACTACATTAAATGGATGTGAAAACTGCATTTCTGAATGGTAAGTTGCATGAAGAAGTTTTTATGAAACAACCTAAAGGGTTTGCTGCGGAAGGCAAGAAGCATATGACATGTAGATTTAGTCGTTCAATATATGGGTTAAAACAAGCTTCATGACAGTGGTTTCTCAAGTTTGATGAGGTTATAACCAAATTTGGATTTAAAGAAAATACAATAGATCAATGCATATACCTCAAGATTAGTGAGAGTAAATTTATCTTTCTCATTTTGTATATGAATGATATTTTATTAGTAAGTAGTGATTTAGACATGTTATATGAGACAAAACGTTCTTTTCAACTTAGTTTGAAATGAAAGATCTTGTTGAAGCCTCTTATGTTATAGGAATTGAAATTTATCGAGATCAGTCTCATGGGATCTTAGGCTTATCTTAAAAAAGCATATATTGAGAAAATGCTTAAAAGATATAACATGCACAATTACTCTTCTAGTGTTGCTTCCATTGTCAAGGGTGACAAATTCAACTAGTTTCAATATCCTAAAAATGAAATAGAACATGCTCAAATGAAGCAAATTCCTTATGCTTGGGTAGTAGGGAGTCTTATGTATGCTCATGTTTGTACACATCCTGATATTGCATTTGCAGTTGGTATGCTTGGCTGATATCAAACTAATCCAGGAATGGAACATTGGAAAGCTGTCAAGAAAGTCTTACGCTATTTGCAAGGAACAAAAGATCATATGCTTACTTACAAGCGGTCAAATAACCTTGAAGTTGATTATTCCGGTTCATATTTTTCTTGATGTGTCGATAGTAAGAAATCCACATCAGGTTACGTATTTATACTTGCAAGGAGACCAATTTCATGAAAGAGTGCTAAGCAATCTATAAGGGCATCTCCCACTATTTAAGTAGAATTTGTGGAATGTTATCATGCTACTGGTCAAGCAGTTTGATTAAAGAATTTTGTACCAGGACTTCAAGTAATTGACAGTATTGCATGGCCACTCACCTTAGTTTGTGATAACGAAGCTGTTGTTTTCTTCTCTAAGAATAACAAATCAAGCGGTGCATCTAAGTGGATTGACATCAAATATTTTGTTGATAGAGACAGAGTCAAAGATGGTACTGTTATGATACAACACATCAATACAAGAGCTATGTTAGCCGATTCTCTAAGAAAAGCATTTCCACCCACTCTTTACAAATAGCATGTTGCCGGCATGTGTTTAGTTAATGTATTATGATTTTGGTATTGCAAACTATACACACACACATAATGCTATGTACGAAGTCTTTAATTATGTATTGACTTTGAATTTATAAATTTGCTTAATATGATACACTTAATTATATTTAATCTAAGAAAATTACTTATGAGGACCGAATGAAGAATATTAACCATTGTTGGAAAGAGTACCAATGTTATAATGAATTGGGATCAAATAAGGACATTTGTTGTTCTGATTACATTTGTTTGGTTTGATATTTCTAATTGATTAGGTTAAGGAGTAATGAAAATTAAATTGGCCAATTTCGAATGTGTGTTTTATTATGTTACAACATTATGGCCAAGCGGGAGAATATTAGTTTTACTTATTATTTGGCCTATGTTATTATTGTGCACCAATTTCATTTAAAGAATTAATAAAAGAGCATATGAACTTTTGATTGAAAAATTCAAATTTCTACTTATAATTATACTAGTCTCAAAGGTTACCTTAGATTATATATATCCCTTCTCTATTTAGACTGATGATATTCCAACAATTAAAACGTTCTCCTGTCCATTTTGTATTTAAGAGATGTTTTCTGAAATGTTTTTTAAGTCCATTAAGTTTACAAAATGAAAGAAGAAGAAAAATGCTAAAGGGTCTCCATCATCAGATCTGAGGAAAACCATTGAAGATTAGTATTAATGCTTCTGTCTAAAGATGCCTTCACTTCAGAACAGCAAAATTTAAATTTCCTTTGCTATTTGATTTTGGATTTACGGATTCTGGATTGATTGTATTATAACTGCAAAATATATTATGATCTTGTTAGTGTCTTTCAGTGTAGCCAATGCTAAAGCAATTCTCACGGTTTCAAATCATGTTTGACGACCCACCTTTCTGACCCCTAGGAACGACACTTAACTCATTCTCGGTGTTCGTGTGTCGTTGCCCATGCACCGGAAAGATGAATCGATGTAGGGTGAAATAAAGAACAGAACAGAAAATCTCACAAAAAAACTGTTAAATAAAATATAACAATCAATAGTACATCAGGTTACTCTTTAACATGGAGTTATTAGAGTTACACAAAAGTACTACGAATTAGCTCAGGCAGTTATAACATCCTTCCTTTACAAATGCTAAAACAAAATACACTTACAAAAACTAGAAAATACAGCGGAATAGATAGCAAAGTAGATAAAAGCCTCCTTCTCGGATGCCGTCTTCAAAGAGCCCAACAAGACCTGCTACTCCCGGACTACTCAAATAAAATGAGTACCCAAGAGTTTAGGGAAAACAAACAACTCGGGTCAGACGATATATCTGGTACGAGTAAAACTTTAAACAATAGGTACATAGTTAAACATAAACATGTAAGACCACACCGCTGACGCGGAACGGGTTTTCTCTCATATAGATAATAACCCCCCATAAAGAACGAGATCAAATAATGAAACACTGCAAAGAGTGATAATCTCTTCCTATTGAAAATTAAAGAAGAAGTTTTGAATCAAAGATAAGCAAGGGAAAATTACCAACAAATGACTAGAAAGGTGCACCACCCTTGAAGTATACCTTTAGCACTATATTTCTGAGAAGGTCATATACTCCGTGACACTTCTCGAAAATGTACCAGCCGGGCCTGCCAAACCTTACCGAGTATCCGAATATTTCACATCTAAATGCGTAAACTAATCTGATATAGATGAGATGTTAAAATACCCTAATGAGAGCAACCCCACATAACCGGATGTCCTTTCGCACTTTAGGTTCAGTCATTTACTGAAAAAGGATAACAAAGCTCAACGGAGCAGCACATCGTCTTAGAATGACGATAATAAAGAAGCTGAAGTAACCGATACCTGAGAAACCAAGTATCGAAGATATAAAATGTTCGTATATGGAAATTAAGTTTTGTATACTTATCACCACTCATCGAATTCAAACTTGTACTATTTCTTTGTTAACAATAATACCGGACAAGTCAAGGTAGTGTTGCCTCAAAGTCATGTCTCATGATAATTCTTAACTTTCAAAATAGCAACAAGCCTACTTCTTTGACGTTTAGTGCTAAGTATATATTAAATCCTTCCCATATAAGCGAATTTCTTTACGGATATTAATTCATTTCCATAAACGAATCAAACCTTTTCTTTTAATAACCGAATTCGTACTTTGCTTCATATTAAAAGTATTAGCTTTGAAACACTTTGTTAAAAGAGTTTACTAACTCCAAAACATCATTATGAAAAGGATTTAACAACTTAAAACATCCTTATTACATTGATTAATTAACTTTAAAACTTTGTTAACTAAGTTAATTAGTTAACTTCAATAACCTTTATCTAAAAGAGCAAATCACCTTTTAAATTAATTAAAAATATTTAAATAAAATTTATTTAATTAATTAAGTATCATTATCTAAAAGTGAGTACTTAATTTAAACTTTATTTAAGGAAAGATTTATTTAAGGTTTAACACATTTATTATCTTTTAAAAATCATTAATTTAAAAGATTAATTAATTTAAAAACATCATTAGTAAATTGATTATTTAACTTTAATCCATCATTATTAAAAGATTAATTGACCTTAAACATCATTAGATAAAATGATTAATTAATTTCAAAATATCATTAACCAAGTGATTAGTTAATTTTAAACACATCGTTAAAAGTAAATTAGTTAACTTTAATCCTTATTAATTAAATAATCAACTAAATTAAATAATCGTTATTAAAATAATTAATTATATTTTGAAATCATCATTATTCAAAAACTTTCTTAACTTATAAAATAATTCCAAGCACGACAATGAAACAAACGGTTTCGATAAAAGGTGATTTTCCAAGAGTGCCGATATAGCGACTATCGCTATACGGGCAACATAAACTGAAGGGAAGTGTGGACAAAAGTAAGTGTGTTTCCAGTAGATTATTTTTGTTTCATTCTTTTACTGTACAAGAAAATTCATTTCATCACATTTTAGCATCAATTCAACTTATGCTGATGTGAAATTCCCACGATCTAAACAGCCCAAAAGATATTCAAAATAGAGTCAAGAAATGCGAAACCACCCACGAGCACTGAAGTAAGAATAAGATTCGAATCATTTCCCAAACGAAAGTGAGCCAAATTCCTTTTTCCCACACTCACTATATATAACAAGCCAAGTTTCTCCATGATAATAAAAAACACATAATTATAAGTGATCATAGCAACGTCAACGTAAACAATGGTTCAAAGGGCCAGTTTGGGAGCTTCAAGTTCTGGTACAAATCCATCAACCCTCAAACCGAGTACGATCCATGGGCCAACTCCATTATCTTCACCCAAAACGACCCACATCGTAAGCATGTATGCAGGCCCGTAATCATTGGACCGGACGGGCGGGCCAAGCCACTGATACCCGACTTCTCCAAACACAATCATAACCATGATCATAGACAAACCAAAACAGTAGTTGAAGAAGGAATACAATCAAAAGATCATATGATGATGAATGAACCAAAGAAGAAAAGGGGGGTTTTCGGCATGTGTGTTTCAGAGGATGAGGAACAAGTATAGGGAACCGGAATTGGGTTTACCTAGTGAAGGTGGTTGGTATCAGCCTAGCCCGGCTGGATGGAAATTGGCACCCGAGGAAATGCTTAGAGGCAGCAATAATGCTAGGAAAAAAATTGATAGTCGTGAAGCATTCAAGTGATTTAGTGGTCGGTTTTTTTACTAGAACCTATATTACTTAAGAGGGTTGTTATTGACACTCCAAAATTTGTTAAGGGGGGACAACCAAAAACATGAAATTCGACATTCCCCCACCGAACCAAGCCGATCCAACATTTTACACTATGTTCGGTTTGGGATGGCCGAATTTCAAGCTTAAATTCGGAGGGGGTCTGCCAAATTTAAGGCCTAAACTCGGCAGACCCCTGCCGAAATTCCCCCCCTTAACCAATTTTGGAGTGTCCATAACACTGCCCTTACTTTAATTTTGAATGCACCTACCCTCAGTATATTGTTGACTGATGTTATGTGATATAACCGATTACTGGCTTTATTTGTCTGGTAATTGCTCGACAACAAGAATCATGTATCAGTGTTACTAATAACTTTTGAGTCATATTTTCCTCTACCTCATGTGTAACGACCCGTAAATTTTAATTGTTTTAATAACGTAATTAACTGAATTTTTGTGAAATTTTAAATAATTAAATTTTGAAATAAAAATTTGATATTTGGAATACGTCTATTTTAACATAGCAACTGGTAAATTTTCACCAAATAATATTGAAGTTTATTTTCTTGTGTAATTCTATTTCAGTTTAAATCAGTTAATATTTGATGATGATTTAATGTTTTCCAATCCTGAATATTTTTCTATAGAAAATTTGTAAATCATCTTCTGAATGAGACGTCATATTTCCTTTCTTCAAATTTGGACTTCTATTGCTCCGTTCATCTTATTTCTGACATTTTTGCAGCATTTTCGGTACCGCTTATCGACTTTTGATAGGATGATCGTACCACTAATATTGGTATACCGTTTTTATCGTCTCGTCATGCGGATCTCTGCGGTATATTCAATTCTGGGTTTTGAAGTCCGGTATGCGGTGAAACCGGCAACCGATAGCTGTACCGATAATCGTTTCAGTCTTTTGTCTTTCCGTGACCTTTCATTTTTTTTACCGTGAAAACCAAAAGCCATGGGTTTTTAAAATTCCCAGATATCCTGTGTCTTTTGACATTTTTTCTCTAAATATGTTTGTGCCATTAATTTTTCTTCTTTCGGTTTCATTATTTCACTGAATATACTTGTACCATATATCTCGTTATCCCTGCCTTTCTCTTTTCTCTCTCGTGTTCTCCTTCTTGTTGCCGAAGACACCCAAACCTATCACCTTCCACTTCCACCTAGCCGATGCCCCACCGTCTTCCATCTCGCCCTGTCAACAACCGAACTCAGCGGCCCAACGCTACTCCACCTGGCAGCCCAAACCCGTACCTTCCTTCCTCTCTTCGGCTCAGCAAGCCGTTCCACCCTTGTACCGAGCACACATCCACATCCGACAGTAGTGAGCCACGTCAGCTTCTACAGCTACTCGGAAGCCCACCGCCTCTTCTCCTCACGGTAAGCGCCTTCCACCCTTTTGTTTTCGGTTGTCACTGGGTATGGCAGTTTTATATAATGTATAGGTATATTACATTTATATATTTATAGTTTATATATATATATATTATGTTGTTATGCAAGTTGTAATTTGCGTATATATATATGGAATTTTGAAAGATACTATGATAACCCAGAATTTCAGGGAATTTAAAATGTGATAATCTTTTAAATTAATTTTTTTAAAATGGGTATAGTTTGTTATTTTCAAAAAAATAATAATAATAATATAGTTTGGATATAAAATATATGAATAAAGTTTTTATTTAAAATAAGATTTGTCTTATGTTATTTTCCTTAAAGAGTTTTATTTATATAAATTAAGAAAAGCATTTATTAAATAAGATATGTATTTATCTATTTAGGAAATTTAATTTAAAAGCCTTTAAAATCATTTAAAAATAATTATGCATGTAGTATTATAAGTGTTAACTTATTAAACTCTCTTAATAACATGTGTTAAATGAATAAGTAAGGTTAAGACAAGTGTCAATTTTTATTTTAATTTTCTTTAATTTTTAATAAATTTTAATTTACATTATATAAACATACATTCCCTCTCTTCTATTTCTTTTTCTATCTTCACAATTTCAAAAGAAAGAAAACTCAAACTTGTAAATATTCTCAAAACAGATTGAACTAAAAAAAATCTGTAAAACATTATTCAATCCACTAGAAAATCAAAACAAACTCATAATCAACTCTGTAATCCTCTTTATCAAGCCTGCAAACTCATTTTCAAAAGCAAGGTCCAAACCTGAAATCAAAGCAAACTCAAGTTTAAAAGTCTGGATCATCTCATTCAACTGAGCAATTCAGATCACTTGACAAAGCATTCCAGTTTAAAAGAAATCAAGCAATACAAGTTTTCAGAGATCTAAGCATATCAGTTTTCAAAAATCTGGCATCCCAGTTTTTAAAAGCTCTGCTCATTCATTCAAGGTGAGTAAACTACTTTAAAATTTGAACTGTTACTGGTTGTTTGTGATGATGATTGAAATAAAATCATAATGTGTTTACATGCAAGCAGATATAAGTAGATATATATGCAAAAATGCCTGTGCATGTCTGAGAACATACATAAGTTCTCTGTTCTAAACATTTACAGGTTTTAAACCTGATTAAAAATTCGAATCATTCCATCTAAATGATTTTAGGTTTCAATCTCTAAATGAAAAGTAATTATAATTATGTAATACTAATTTTAAAAATAGTTTCAAGTATATTTATTGAGTGAATATTTTAAATTGGAAAATTTTAGTAATGAACATTTTATATAAGAAAAATCAAAGATCAGACAAGATCAAAACTTCCAGGCTCTGTTTTCTTCAAACACATGTGAGTAAATGTTTTATATAAAAGCCTAAGTAAGTAAACAATTTGATGTATGGAAATTTCTGAGATAAATTATTCCTTGCATGTATATATAGTAGTGAAATCTCTGTATATATGTATATACATAGGTGATGTACAGGTGTGCATGTCAGTTCAACTATGTTACCTGTTAACAGAATTTTAAAATTTAGATAAATTCAATATCTCTTCACCTGTTCTCGGTTTGATTTTAGTTTTCAAACAACTTATATTTGTTTAGAACATAGATTGAGTTTAAAAAGAAATTGAGTAAAATTAGTTAGGATTTATCTGGAAAAAAAAAACAGTAAGATTTTTAAACATGATAAAAATCAACATTTATATTTTGCTGTTTCAAGTATATAACATGAATCGTCTTTGAAAAATATGATTTTTAAAAGGAAAATCTTAATTTTTAGTTTTGGATTGAATGGGTTATTTGAGGATGACCAGAAAGGGAACTTTGGGGTTTTTCTGGTGGAAGGAGGTCTCGGGGTGGTCGGGGTTTCGACTGGAGGTAGATGGAAGTTTGGGGAACTCGGCAAAAATGCAAAGTGGATTTATCGTCTACGGTGATGGCGGGAGATCGTCATTGTAGGGTTTAGATGGGTTTATGGGTCGAAGTTGATTTGTGGGATGCTGCACTGTCGACATAGCTTCGGAGGAGGCCGGTCGTGAGGGAAAAGAGAGAGGGGACTCGGAAGTATCTTCAGGCAGGATATCGTGAACTCAGGTGATCAGTGACGGTGGCGAATGGTGGTTTTGTCGATCGGTGGGTTTCCTGGAAGATGCTCGATGGCTCATTTCCAATTTTCTGGCGAATTAGTGGATCTGGGTGCTTGTGACGATGTAGGCGAGGTTCGGTGACTTGATGGTGGTCAGAGACTTGGTCGGAGATGGCCAGTTCGGTAGTGTACGTGCACGCGTGCACATTTGTTGTTTGGGTTGTTTGTAGAATTGGGGAAGACGAGTTTCCTCGGGTCGGTATCGAAGAAAATCGTGGATGGTCTCGGGGAAGAAGTTGAGGAGGAGTTTCCTCGGGATTGAGCTCGGAAATATGTGTATGGGCTCGGGATTTTTCCTTTGTAAGCTAATAAATTTTCAATAGCAAAAGGAAGTTCAAGTTTTTTTAAAAAAAGAAAAGAAAAATCAAGCAAGTTTTAAATCAAGTTTTAAAATATATTTAAATAAACAAGTAATTAAAGGATAAATCTGTTGAGGGTTAATTAATATAATTAGCAATTAAAGTTTAAATTAATTAGGGATCAAGGATAATTAACTAATGGGATAATTACTTGATGAAAGTAATTAAAGATAAACTATTTAACTGAAGTAATTAAGAATTAATTACTTAGTGTAATTAATTAAAGGATTGATTAATTAAGGAAATAAATTAAGGGTTAGTTAATTAATGAGTGTGATTAATTAAAGGATAATTAATCAATATAAGTGATTATAGGATAAATTAATTTGGGTAATTAATTAAGGATAAATGTAATTAATGTGAACGGGTGAAGGTTAATTAATTTTGGTTATTAATTAAAGGATAATTACTAAATGTAATTAAGGAATGATTAATTAATGGGTTGTAATTAATTATTGTTAAGTAAGCAGGATTTAAAAAGAGATTAATGGTAATCTAGGTGATTAAAAATTTGTAATTAATTTAATTAGAGATAAATTAAATTAAATTAATTTTAGAAGTGATAAATCTTGCTTAATAATGATAAACCTGAATTGAATGCCATGGATTATTTGATATCTCTGATATGTGATTTGTGATACTCTGATATGAGATGTTTTGGAAAAACTGTGATAATGTAAGTTATCTATCTGAGATAGAATTGCTATGTGAATGTGATATCCTGAATTTAAATTAAATTGTTAACTTAAACATCTTGATTAAAGGATGACATTAGATTCGAAGAGACAGGAGTCGGGTATTAGTTAATACCCGAAACCACTTCGATTCTTTATAGATCGATATTTGAAGTAAGTATTGAGCATAACAAGTAATGAACTCGTAGTGAAGTAGGAGTTACCCCGGGTTTTTCTTTATGATTTTCACTTAGTATAAAATTGTATGGGTTTACTCACGCTGGTTTCCAGCCTGACCCGGGTGTTACTTTGATGTAATGCTCGGGTCAGACCGAGTATTACAGATTTTCAGGTAAGGACGTTCGAAAGCTCAGGAGGCGAGCTGGATGATAGGAACGTATGGAGTATTCCGCTGTATATATGAGACTGTGTAGTCTGTATAGATTGTAGTCTGGAACAAGTTGTATAACTGTCCAGTTCATGTATAAATGGTTGTAACTCTGATATATTAAAATGTAATTGACTGATACAGTTTTCTTTGTGTAAAGAATATTATTTGATATTATATTTTATCCGCTGCGAATGTGAGAAACTGTGTTTTAGTATTTCTTCTTCTTCTCCTTCTATCTCTTTCTTCTTTTTCATAACTATCTGGAAATTTCAAGGTCGAAATTTCCGGGTCGTTACAGTTGGTATCAGAGCCAGGTTAAGCGAGAACCTTGGCTCTGTTGGGATTACTCGTTAAGGATAGGGTCAATGGTACCCTAGAACGAGTTGAGTGTATATATATATATATGAGAGCGTAATTGTTATTTTCTTATATAAGCATTTTAAATGATTTTATATAAGAATATATTTTGATATATAAAATGATATTTCTTTCTAATAAATATTAAGGTAATTGGTTGTTAAAATATTGGAATTAAATTAAGTGGTAATAGTAATACAACCAAATTAAAATTGAATGAAGATAAGTTTGAAATGAATTCAAACTGAAATTAAAATCTTGAATTTATAGAAATGTTATCAAGAATAAAGATAATAATGAATTGGTTTCCAGATATGATAATCTTGGTTATTATCATAAATGGTTGTTGTATTTAATAATGAAATGTTGTAAATAATTAAGTAAAATGAAATGTTTTAGGAAAATAAAACATTTAGACAAATATGACTTGTAAATTGTAGTGGGTTTTAAATTGTGAAGTTTTAAATTATAAATCCAGAAAACTTGAAATTATTTTAAAGGAATTTGTTTTGAAATTAAAAACCAAGAATGATTTAAAAATTTAAGGTATAACTTGGTGTGTTAAGGAAATAAACATGTATATTTGAAATAAACTCTAAGTGTTGAGTTTTAAAATTTTCCTGGGAATGTGATGTGAAAACCCTAAGTGAATTAAGTTTTTAAACTTAAAGGGGAAAGATTATTAATCTGAAGTTTAAAATTTGAATGGAATTCAAATTGTGTAAAATTGACCGGATTAAGTAAATTTAATTTAACTTGGAGGAAGTTAAATAAGTTTGAATGAGTAACTTGAATTGGAAATTTCAAGATGAAATTTAAATTTAACTTGGGTAGTTAAATGGTTAATTTAAATGGGAGTTATGAGTGATCTCAAAATGGGTTTGAGATCTGGAAATTGAAAATAGATAATAAATTGGAATCTGAAGAATAAATTGTTTTGAATTCTTATTTGAACTTTGTAATAAGTTAAGTAATGATAATTTAAAATGGAATTTTGGAATTTGAATTCAGAATTAAATGGTTTAAAGATTTAAGTTGTTAAAATTAAAAATTAAGGATGAATTAATTTAAAAGTAAAGAAATTGTGATTTAAGGAATTAAATCAATATTTAAAATTTTAACTCGAATTTATATAATTCGAGATAGTTTAAAATTGAGATTTAAATAGAATTAGTTCAACTGAATTTGACTTGAATTATGATTAAAGATGGATAAGCATAAGTTTAAATGAAAATTTTGAATTTATATAATTTAAAGTGAAATTGAAGATGTATAAGTTTAAAAATTCAAATGGTGAATTAGAATTAAAATGATTTGTAATTGAAGCTGGTTCAATTTGAAATTTATCCAAATTTATTTGAAATAATTTGGAATTGTGATTAAAGTTGAATAAGTTTTAAAATCAAATGGAATTTGATTTGAATTAGGAAAGAAATTGAGGATTTATTTAACTTGAATTGGGAATAAATCAATTTCAATGGAAATTGAAGTATTGAGTCAATTTAAATGGAAGTGGAAATTTAAATTGAATTAATGGGAAATTAATTGGAAATGGAGATTGGGAAATTAAACAGTTTGGCTCTGGATTATTTTCAAATTGTTTTAATACAAGTATATGTTTCCAAACTATTTACTATACAATCTTTCTTCTTAAACCCCAAACTATCTTATACTTATTTTATAATTATTTTGAAACTATTTAATTATTTCGAAATTATTTAACTATTTTGAAACTGTCTTATAAACTAATTACTATTTTTCAGTTACTTATATTTAATCACTATTTTAAAAACTATTTTGCAATTATCTAACTATTTTATACCTACTTAACTATTTTACAACTATTTTACAAACTAATAACTATTTTTCAACTACTTATCTATTTTAAAACCTTTTCAAGCTATTTTTAAATTTAAATTGGTCAGAGTTCAAACTGTTTGTAATTGAAGTAATAACTCACTTGGTAATGAAGCAATTGAGAATAAGTGAATGGAATTAAAGGAAATGTGAATAGAAAAGAGAATTGATTTGGCTAATAACCAATAAAGATAAATACGTAGGATGTACGCATATTATTCTATTCGCATAGTGATTTGATCCAGATTCGAACACAGAATTTCGAGATAGTATTATCAATCCGAGTTGGGATTTTTCACTCGATTTTCGACGGCGAACCTGGATATGGATTTTTGATTGGTTCTGGATATTCTCTATCATAGTTGTGACTATGCAAGGAGAATGACGGTTTCTGATCAAGAAACCAGATCTGAGTCCGCACTAGGAAGTCGGGTGGACGATACTAGTTCGGAAGTGAAATTGTGTGATCGATTGAGCGATCAGATTGATATTGTGTGCGGATGATATGTGTACATTGTACGTATTTGAATGAAATTGATATTGAAGATTTGTGGATAAGAAATGTAAAATGGTTTTTGAAAAGAAATATGGTTAATAACTTTATAAAAGATTTATCAAATGTGAATATTTGATTTAGAATAAAATAAAGTTATATATCCTTGTTATATAAGGTAAATCTTTCCTTGTTGAATCTATTGCTAAAAGAAAAGGGATTTTGAAATATTTGAAGTATAAAAGAGGTTTTATACAAAGTTTGAAATGATCCAAAGATTTTCAAAGTTATATCTATATCTATATATATATAAAGGATCTTATGAGAATGATTTTGGAAAAGGTTTTGGGAACCTATGAATTTGGAAAAGGCTTTTGATTTTTGGGAAAATCAATTTTGGATTTTGGAAAGCCTAGTTTGAGAATTATCGATTTTGGTAATCGATTTTGTGTAAAGGAGATTTTGATAAATCATAAAGGGTATGATTTGAAGATACTATAAGTATATAGTATAAAATGTTTTGAGTATAGCTCTGGGGAAAAAGGCGCTCTCTTGAAATGAACTTCTCAGGAGTGCCACTGGGTGGTACTGCCTTGAACCCCAAGGGGGGATTCTAAAGTTGATCCTGTGAGGAGTCCGGACAAAACTAGTTCCTGAGGATTATTTGTGTAGCGAAAGTCGAGGGGCTGGTGCCCACAGAGGCATTTGGGTTATTCTGTGACGATAATGTAACTCGATGTCACTGCGATCTACTGCAGACCATAGCGAAAGTCATGTGTGCCGCTGAGAGCCAACTGTCTACGTTTGATTTTATATCGGTAGACTGTGACACTATGGTAACATAGCGAAAGTCGTGTGTGCCGCTGAGAGCCAACTGTCTACGTTTGATTTTATATCGGTAGACTGCGACCTATGTGGGAAAAGTTTCATTATTTGGCAGCGAAATTCGGTGGCGCTGATGCCTACAGTTATATGGGTTTGTGCTGTGATAGCAACGTAAGGCCCGGGTATAACTGCGATCTGTAGCGGGTTCCATGGCGTAATCGAGGAGCGCGGAGACCTACAGTTATCTGTGGATTTTGCCGGGACGGCAACGTAACCATCGGGTTAACTGCGACCATGGATGGGAGTGATGATTTCCAGAGCATTCTCACCAAAGATATTTCCTCTATTTTCAAAACTGTTTTCTATATTTTCAATAAAATTATTTTCCAAAATATTTTCACTAGGTGTTGAAAACGGGTCTGCTAAGTACTTATAGATTTTCAGTCCTACGTCTGATCAACGTATGACCGAATTTCTGTGGGAACAAGGATGGACTTGTTGAAACATCAAGTTATAAAAGTATTTTTATAAAAACTATGTTTGTAATACTATATAGATTTTAAAGTATTTTAAAAATGATCAAAAGATAATTTATCTGATTTTAAGTATTAAGTAAATTCTGGCCTCATTCCTTTTCGAGGACGAAAAGATTCTAAGGGGGGAGGAATGTGATAACCCAGAATTTCAGGGAATTTAAAATGTGATAATCTTTTAAATTAATTTTTTTAAAATGGGTATAGTTTGTTATTTTCAAAAAAATAATAATAATAATATAGTTTGGATATAAAATATATGAATAAAGTTTTTATTTAAAATAAGATTTGTCTTATGTTATTTTCCTTAAAGAGTTTTATTTATATAAATTAAGAAAAGCATTTATTAAATAAGATATGTATTTATCTATTTAGGAAATTTAATTTAAAAGCCTTTAAAATCATTTAAAAATAATTATGCATGTAGTATTACAAGTGTTAACTTATTAAACTCTCTTAATAACATGTGTTAAATGAATAAGTAAGGTTAAGACAAGTGTCAATTTTTATTTTAATTTTCTTTAATTTTTAATAAATTTTAATTTACATTATATAAACATACATTCCCTCTCTTCTATTTCTTTTTCTATCTTCACAATTTCAAAAGAAAGAAAACTCAAACTTGTAAATATTCTCAAAACAGATTGAACTAAAAAAAATCTGTAAAACATTATTCAATCCACTAGAAAATCAAAACAAACTCATAATCAACTCTGTAATCCTCTTTATCAAGCCTGCAAACTCATTTTCAAAAGCAAGGTCCAAACCTGAAATCAAAGCAAACTCAAGTTTAAAAGTCTGGATCATCTCATTCAACTGAGCAATTCAGATCACTTGACAAAGCATTCCAGTTTAAAAGAAATCAAGCAATACAAGTTTTCAGAGATCTAAGCATATCAGTTTTCAAAAATCTGGCATCCCAGTTTTTAAAAGCTCTGCTCATTCATTCAAGGTGAGTAAACTACTTTAAAATTTGAACTGTTACTGGTTGTTTGTGATGATGATTGAAATAAAATCATAATGTGTTTACATGCAAGCAGATATAAGTAGATATATATGCAAAAATGCCTGTGCATGTCTGAGAACATACATAAGTTCTCTGTTCTAAACATTTACAGGTTTTAAACCTGATTAAAAATTCGAATCATTCCATCTAAATGATTTTAGGTTTCAATCTCTAAATGAAAAGTAATTATAATTATGTAATACTAATTTTAAAAATAGTTTCAAGTATATTTATTGAGTGAATATTTTAAATTGGAAAATTTTAGTAATGAACATTTTATATAAGAAAAATCAAAGATCAGACAAGATCAAAACTTCCAGGCTCTGTTTTCTTCAAACACATGTGAGTAAATGTTTTATATAAAAGCCTAAGTAAGTAAACAATTTGATGTATGGAAATTTCTGAGATAAATTATTCCTTGCATGTATATATAGTAGTGAAATCTCTGTATATATGTATATACATAGGTGATGTACAGGTGTGCATGTCAGTTCAACTATGTTACCTGTTAACAGAATTTTAAAATTTAGATAAATTCAATATCTCTTCACCTGTTCTCGGTTTGATTTTAGTTTTCAAACAACTTATATTTGTTTAGAACATAGATTGAGTTTAAAAAGAAATTGAGTAAAATTAGTTAGGATTTATCTGGAAAAAAAACAGTAAGATTTTTAAACATGATAAAAATCAACATTTATATTTTGCTGTTTCAAGTATATAACATGAATCGTCTTTGAAAAATATGATTTTTAAAAGGAAAATCTTAATTTTTAGTTTTGGATTGAATGGGTTATTTGAGGATGACCAGAAAGGGAACTTTGGGGTTTTTCTGGTGGAAGGAGGTCTCGGGGTGGTCGGGGTTTCGACTGGAGGTAGATGGAAGTCTGGGGAACTCGGCAAAAATGCAAAGTGGATTTATCGTCTACGGTGATGGCGGGAGATCGTCATTGTAGGGTTTAGATGGGTTTATGGGTCGAAGTTGATTTGTGGGATGCTGCACTGTCGACATAGCTTCGGAGGAGGCCGGTCGTGAGGGAAAAGAGAGAGGGGACTCGGAAGTATCTTCAGGCAGGATATCGTGAACTCAGGTGATCAGTGACGGTGGCGAATGGTGGTTTTGTCGATCGGTGGGTTTCCTGGAAGATGCTCGATGGCTCATTTCCAATTTTCTGGCGAATTAGTGGATCTGGGTGCTTGTGACGATGTAGGCGAGGTTCGGTGACTTGATGGTGGTCAGAGACTTGGTCGGAGATGGCCAGTTCGGTTGTGTACGTGCACGCGTGCACATTTGTTGTTTGGGTTGTTTGTAGAATTGGGGAAGACGAGTTTCCTCGGGTCGGTATCGAAGAAAATCGTGGATGGTCTCGGGGAAGAAGTTGAGGAGGAGTTTCCTCGGGATTGAGCTCGGAAATATGTGTATGGGCTCGGGATTTTTCCTTTGTAAGCTAATAAATTTTCAATAGCAAAAGGAAGTTCAAGTTTTTTTAAAAAAAGAAAAGAAAAATCAAGCAAGTTTTAAATCAAGTTTTAAAATATATTTAAATAAACAAGTAATTAAAGGATAAATCTGTTGAGGGTTAATTAATATAATTAGCAATTAAAGTTTAAATTAATTAGGGATCAAGGATAATTAACTAATGGGATAATTACTTGATGAAAGTAATTAAAGATAAACTATTTAACTGAAGTAATTAAGAATTAATTACTTAGTGTAATTAATTAAAGGATTGATTAATTAAGGAAATAAATTAAGGGTTAGTTAATTAATGAGTGTGATTAATTAAAGGATAATTAATCAATATAAGTGATTATAGGATAAATTAATTTGGGTAATTAATTAAGGATAAATGTAATTAATGTGAACGGGTGAAGGTTAATTAATTTTGGTTATTAATTAAAGGATAATTACTAAATGTAATTAAGGAATGATTAATTAATGGGTTGTAATTAATTATTGTTAAGTAAGCAGGATTTAAAAAGAGATTAATGGTAATCTAGGTGATTAAAAATTTGTAATTAATTTAATTAGAGATAAATTAAATTAAATTAATTTTAGAAGTGATAAATCTTGCTTAAAAATGATAAACCTGAATTGAATGCCATGGATTATTTGATATCTCTGATATGTGATTTGTGATACTCTGATATGAGATGTTTTGGAAAAACTGTGATAATGTAAGTTATCTATCTGAGATAGAATTGCTATGTGAATGTGATATCCTGAATTTAAATTAAATTGTTAACTTAAACATCTTGATTAAAGGATGACATTAGATTCGAAGAGACAGGAGTCGGGTATTAGTTAATACCCGAAACCACTTCGATTCTTTATAGATCGATATTTGAAGTAAGTATTGAGCATAACAAGTAATGAACTCGTAGTGAAGTAGGAGTTACCCCGGGTTTTTCTTTATGATTTTCACTTAGTATAAAATTGTATTGGTTTACTCACGCTGGTTTCCAGCCTGACCCGGGTGTTACTTTGATGTAATGCTCGGGTCAGACCGAGTATTACAGATTTTCAGGTAAGGACGTTCGAAAGCTCAGGAGGCGAGCTGGATGATAGGAACGTATGGAGTATTCCGCTGTATATATGAGACTGTGTAGTCTGTATAGATTGTAGTCTGGAACAAGTTGTATAACTGTCCAGTTCATGTATAAATGGTTGTAACTCTGATATATTAAAATGTAATTGACTGATACAGTTTTCTTTGTGTAAAGAATATTATTTGATATTATATTTTATCCGCTGCGAATGTGAGAAACTGTGTTTTAGTATTTCTTCTTCTTCTCCTTCTATCTCTTTCTTCTTTTTCATAACTATCTGGAAATTTCAAGGTCGAAATTTCCGGGTCGTTACAGATACTACATCGGTTTGTTTAAACATATAAGATTTTATAAGTTATATTTCTATTTATATAAGTTTATTTTTGGTCTGTTAAGTTGAATATATAGTTTATATAATATTTTATTTTTATTCTTATGTAGGAGTTTATATTTAAGTATATATATATATATGTGTGTGTGGTTTCTAAAAGAATAGTTTGCAGTGGTATAGATGTTTGTATATATGGGTTTTATTGTTTATATGTAAGTTACAATGTTTGTTATGAATCTATATTTATGAATCTAAGTTTTTTTAAATGTATATGTTTGTTATATATAAGGTTGATTTCAAAGTATATATTATAATTATTAGTTTGTATATACATGTACTTATATATATAAATCTGTATTTGGTAAAAGCTTTTATAAACTGTTGTAATAATGGATTGCTTATTTAAAGTATTGTTTTTAAATCGCTATATACATATGCGTGAATTTTATATTTTCACTTTGGGTTTATACAATAAGTTGTAGATTAGAATATATATTATGTATATTAGCTTATTCATATTTTCTATAAGAATTTTTATATAAAGTCTGACTATTATATAAGTTAATATATATGTTATGTATGCAGGTTATATATTTTTAGTATCTTATGTTTGCCACTTCTACATGTAACTATGATAGAATATAGATTTTATATATGGGTCTGCGGTTATATGTAAAGTGTTTACATCATATATGTATTAGTCTAGCTGTCTTGTTCATATGTACTTATATATATTACTGCATACTAGATTTGAAATGAAGTATTGTATGTGTTGTTATATTTTATATGTATATTAGTTTTATATATATAAGGATACGGTTGAGTATATATATATATGTAATTATTTCAACATATATTGTGACTTTATATATACGGGTTTAATTTAAAACAATGATTTTTATATTATTTTAATATAAGTTATTCCAGCTATAAGTTTGTATATACTTAAGTCTAGTTTTGTATATTGGTAGAGGTTACTTTTAGATGTTCTAGATTTAATATTGAATCAAGTGTATATATATAAATATTGTGTAAATTTATACATAGAGATTTTCAGTTGTATGAGTAGTGTAGTCAGTTAGTTGAATTCTTATACGATGTGAACCTATACTTAAGTCTTGGTTTCATAGATTGTGTTTTGACAATTTTATACCATTTTAATTATACAGTTGTATATAGTTTACATATTTTGTTGTTTTATATTAAATATATATACATGCTTTATTTTTGTTTTAAATATTGATTTAATAAAATAATAATAATAATATATATTCTGTGTATAACTAGATGATTCTGATTCGTTTTCATTTATATCATCTTTGTTCGTCGAATTCGTGCCAATCCTGCTTTGCTATGAAACTCGTGCTTGGATTTGTAACTCAACTTCATTGTCTATCGCTCTAGCCTCAAAAGGTGAGCAATCACTCATGATTAATGTTCTTATATTTATTAAATTTGATTTCAATTGAAAAGACAATTGAAATATGCTGCTGTTAGTTATTTACATTGCTATATATATGCTATTATCTGTAACTATTCACATGTGACATCTGACACCATTATCTGTTATTTATATTGATGATATATGCCTGTTATGTTATTATCATATCTGTTATCACTCTACAAGTTCCCTGTTAGTATAGAATTCAATATGGGTTGAAATGATAAATACCCGAACGATCATGTAGAATAAGAGAAAATCGTTATGGGTTGAAATGATAAACCCAAGCGATTTTCATTGAATTGAATTTGGGATTGCGGGATGAAAAGATATATACCCGTATATATTTAAATTGCGGATTGAAATGATAAATATCCGTATCACTTGACCATAGGGTAGAAAATTATATACAGACACCGTTGGTCTATATATAAATATTTTGAAAATGATTTCTATGGTTTTGAAAAGAAATATATGGTTTTGATAAATATTGATTTTAAAGATTTATTAAAGTTGATTTAATAAAGTTGATATATAATATGTTTAAGTATTTATTTAACATTTATATTTTCGAATAAAGAGTTTGTAATGATTCGGGTTGTAAAGATATATTTGAAATTGATTTGAAATTATATTTATTTAAGAATTATACTTAAATAAGTTTGATTTCAAATTTATTGAATTTGAAATTTTAAATAAGTGTTTTACAACTTGAAATTTGATTAAAGGTGACTTAAATGGATATTTCAAACTTACATAAATTTAAATGGGATATTTCGTAAATTGAAGTTGTATTCAAATGATATTGAAATAATTAAGTAAATATTTCAAAACTAAATAATAGAAAAGTGAATTGATATATATATATATATATATATAATTATCGAATTTAGTTTTGAAATGTGGAATATTTGAAGCTTTGAAATATATTGAAATTGAAATGGTTTATTTTTGGTTCAAATCGGTGTTTGAAATCAATATAACTTGAAAATGTTTAATTGAATTAGAATTGAAATTGATGACTTAGATTTGATTAAATTTGAATTTGGAATTCGAATTGATTTGAATCGATTTGTGAAAGTCGAGGAAACTATTTTATTTTATAAAGTAATTTTAAATTATATTTAAAACTATTGATATTTTACTTTATAAATTATTTTAATATAAACTATTTTAATATAAATCATTTTTAATATAAATTATTTCATTATAAACTATTTTAACCTATAACTATTTATATAAACTATTTTTATTTATAAACTATTTTAACTTACAGGAAAATGGGCACGGGGAAGAAGTTGCAAAAAAATTTAGTGTAAAGGACAACAAGTTTGCTTTTTAGTTTGAAGGACATTTTTTAGTGTAAACAGAAAATGATAGTTACAACTATCATTCTGTGATTTGCACTAGAAAGTGTCCTTCAGCCTTAAAACAAACTTGTTGTCCCTGAGACTAAATTTTTTTTTGACTTTTTCCTTGAGTCTAAAAACCCCTTTAACTTATAACTATTTATATAAACTATTTTATTTATAAACTATTTTATTATATATACTAATTTTAATATCTAAACTGTTTAAGAGGAAAGTGTTATGATTTCCAAAATGCTATAATTTCGAAAGTGTTATGATTTCCAAAGTGCTATAATTTCAAAGTGTTATGATTTCCAAAATGCTATGATTTCAAAGCTGTGATTTCCAAAGTGTTTTGATTTTAAAAGACTATGATTTCGAAAGCGTTATAACTTTGGAAAGTGATATGATTTTGGAAATGGATATATTTGAAATGGAAATGACATCGTATTGATTTGGTTTTGAAATGAAAATGATATTTTGGTTTTGAAGTATAAACTATTTTGAAATGACCGTGGTGTTATAATAACGTTTGGTTGTTAAAGAGACCGGGATCGGATATGGGCATACTCTCTGTCGATACCGAAAACCACTTTAACAACTGTGTACGCAATGGAGATTCCAGAATGAAGTATGATGGTGGCGACGATCCTATATGAGGTATATACGTGGACCCGACTCCTGTTAGTTGGCATAAGGTGGCTAAAACAGGAGCAATTGACGGGCTAATGAGGTAGCTCCTCTGATCGGACACACTCCATCGTATGCCATTCTATTACTTTGTGATTGATTTGGTGCTCACCTTAGAATTTTTGGGAGTGTGGCTCGAGGTGGGCGGTAGTGGCTGCTATGCGTTACCACCAGCCCGGAAGTGTAATTGGTATATCTACCTTGGCATTGCCTACTTGTGCCGTGTCACCTACCTTAGCGAGCCTTGTACGAGTTTGGTTTTGTGCCGTGGCCTATGGAGTATTTAGGGTAGCCCCCGATCTGGAGGTACGCTGGTACTGGACAGACTACTGGGACTATTTATGTGTTAAGGGGAATATTAGGTCACTCCTTAACGCTATTTTAAAGTAAGTTTATTTTACTATTAGACATTATTATAATAGCGTATATTACTACATAGTAGATAGTTTAACGGATCCTTAGAGGATGGTTATCCCAAACATCCTTTAAGTTACTTGTATTTCAGTTGATATTTGACTTGAGTTGGATTTATTGATATAAGAATGTTAATCCCGACTCGAGTGTTTTGTGTTTTGCTTTATGCTCGGGTCAGACTGAGTGATACACTATTCGAGACTCACCTTTTGTAACGACCCGGAAATTTCGAACCCGAAATTTCCAGATAGTTAGAAGAAAAAGAAAAGAGATAGAAGAAAGAACAGAGCAAAACACAGATTCTCACATTCGCAGCGGATAAAATATAATATCAAATAATATTCTTTACACAAAGAAAATTGTATCAGTCAATTACAATTTAATACATCAGAGTTATAACCATTTATACATGAGCTGGACAGTTATACAACTTGTTCCAGACTACAATCTATACAGACTACACAGTCTCATATACACAGCGGAATACACTCCATACGTTCCTGCCATCCAGCTCGCCTCCTGAGCTCCAGAACGTCCTTACCTGAAATCTGTAATACTCGGTCTGACCCGAGCATTACATCAAAGTAACACCCGGGTCAGGCTGGAAACCAGCGTGAGTAAACTTATCTAACATGGAATTTCAATTCATAGAACTTATTTAAACCCGGGGTAACTCGTACTTTACTATAAGTAAACAACTTATATAGTCAACACTTATTTTCACAGAACACTATCTAAGTATACAACTTAGTTTAAATGATCCATATTATCCCAAACTGGCCTATTTGATTTCACATATCAATCTATAAAGAATTATAGAAGATTTCAAATCGAAGTGGTTTCGGGTATTAACTAATACCCGACTCCTGTCTCTTCGAATCCAATGTCATCTTAACAAAGTTATTCAAATGGAATACAATTCAAACTTTAAATACAGGATGTCACATTTACACAGTAATCCATCATCGATAGATACCCATATTATCACAGTTAAACCAAACATATCATAACATCATATATCAGAGATATTATCCATCTAAGGTATACAATATTATTCAATCATTCATAAGCAATATTTATTTGTCACATTATTTCAAATAAATTTAAATAAATTAATTTAATTACTTTATCACCATTTAAATCCTGCTTACCTAATCATTAATTAATTTCCTTTAATTAATTAACTAATCCTTTAATTACTTAATTATTCTTAAATTAATTACATTAATTAATTAACCATTAATTAATTAATTTAATTAACTATCATTTAATTACTTACCTTAAGTAATTTTAATTACTTTCATTAATTAACTAATCCTTTAGTTAATTACATTAATTTATTAATCATTGCATTAAGTAATTAATTCTCTAATTAATTACATAAATTAATTATTCTTTAACCATTAATAATATTCAACCCTTAATTACTTTCATAAATTAATTATATTATAATTAATTACATTAATTAAATTCCTTAATTAATTACATCAAGTAATTATTCTATAATTACTTACATTAAGTAATTATCTTTTATTTAAACACATTCATTTATTATCCATAAATTAATCACATTCAGTAATTAACTATCCTTTAATTAATTAAGTAATTATTCTTTTTATCAATTACACTAAGTAATTAAACTTTAATTACTTTTATTTAATTATTTCCATTTAGTAATTTCCCTTAATTCATTACATTCGGTAATTTTCCATTTATTACTTACATTAAGTAAATATACTTCATTAATTACATTAAGTAGTTATACTTAAGCTATTCAAAGTGATTATCCTAATTTAATCAATCTAATTAATTAATTCAAATTAATTACATTAATTAAATTCACTTTAATTAATCACATCCATAAATTACTTCATTAAGTAATTATTCTTTTATTCTTAATTAATTAATCTATATTAATTAAGACACCACCCATTCATTTTAACATACCTTCAAAACTGTTCAAGCTTTATATTTAAAATCTGGTAACAATTTACTTCTTATTTACTTGGTTAACATAATTTATTTAAAACTTGCAAAAACCCGAGTAAAACCCAAAGAATTCCCGAAGCAAAACTCGAAGCTACCCACGTTTCGTCCTACTTCGAGTAAAACTCGATTTTTCTCGAACAAACACCCGAGCATTCGCTTTCTTCCCCAAACCCAAGTCTTCCAGATACACGCAACCGTGTACGTGCACGTGCACCAACACTCTGACCATCCCTGATCGTCACCGAGTTCCTCCACAAGTCGCCTACGACCCCGGCAGCTACTCCGACCCCCCAGCTCTTTGAATTGACGACGAACACGAATTTGAGAAATTCGACAACCCACTGGAAACAAAAACGAATGACATAACCCCCCCTCTGACCATCGCCTCCATTCATCTGAACACACGCCACCCTATCTAAAGCTTCGGCACACCACGCTACTTCGATCAAACCCAAACCGATCACCTCCGGTTACCCCACGGCCATGCAGCAAACACGAAAACCCAACATCCTTAAACCCTACATCATCTAAAATCCGATGTCACGATGATCGATAAATTTATCTACCATTTTTCCGAGAATCTCTACCACCCAGGCTATTCCCAAACTCGAGCACGATACCCATTCCAATGTTGATCGCCGGAATTTTCAAAAAGTACCATTTCAGTTCATCTTGAAATTTCTCCATGAATATAAACTTAAAAATCTTGATTTTTAAATCAAAATTCATAATTTCCAAATACGAACTAGGTTATATACTTGAAACATGAAATTTGGGTAATTTTTTTTCTGTCTTGAAGTTGAACATCACTGTAATATCCAAATTTAAAAATATTAATCAATATTTTCATCTGAATCTATTTTTCTAAATGATATTACACATATGTGCACACTTTTCATTCAGATATTAAATCCTAAAAAGGTTCAGGTGGATTGATTTACATTTTTGAACAGGTTTCAAACCTGTAAAGTAAGGACAGAGGTAATTTCTTTTATATATAGGCATGGTCACATATATTTACAAACATGCAGTCATATTCACAAAACCATACAAGCAGATTCCACATCATACTTCAAATATCTATCACAAATACCAAGTTATATACTAAAGTTTTTGGTAGTTTACTTACTGGAAACTAGAATAGAGGCTTTTAATTCAACTGATAAGCATTCATATATACATAAAGAGGCTTAATTATATACATACATATAGAACAGTGATCATCCCAGGTTTCACATGCAATTAGATAATTATCTAATCTTTATGATAAAGTGTTTACTCACCTGTGAAATGGTGGACAGAGGACAGGTTTTCAACCTGATCTGAACTTGTATTTCTTTTGATTTGAACTGATCCTTGTTTGTGTAATTGATCTATTCTTTGATGATTTTGATCTTAACTGAAACTTTGATTCAGCTATTAAAATGATCCATGCTTAGATCTGAGATTCTTTGCTTGATACAGTGGTGTCTTTGCTTTACATTTGAGTTTAACTTGAATTGCTTGAATCAGGTTGCAAACTTGATTTCTATTTTCCAGGTTTTGATTTTGAAACAGATATTTATTTTCTTATTTTTTTTTTCTTTCAGAAAAAGAGATGAGAAAATTTGAGAGAAACGTGTATAGCCTGGTTACTTCTTTTCTATACATCTTCTTTATTTTTATTTTTATATTTTAGTTTAAAAGAAATTAAGCCACTAGCTACACTTGTTTATTACCTATTTCCTTTAGCTTACACTTGTAATTTATATTTTTCTTATTAAACATTTGTCACACATTTGTATTTTTATGTTTAAATCCTTGTCTCAATTTATATTATAAATTATGTGTTAAACCCCTACATCATTTTTAATTTATGAATCATACTCTTATCTTTATATATGTATACATTTTTAAAAGAAAATGATTGAAATCTAATTATACTAAATAAATAATCACATATACACATAGGCTATCTTTGTTGTTGTAAAATATGGAATTTATCTTCAATAGCTTTGAACATTAATATTTGAATTTAAACCATAGCTAACCATTTAGTAAAAGATAAATTTTGCCAAATTGAATAACTATAAAAGAAGGTCATTAAATAAGTATTATCAAATTTCAATAACTATAACAGGAGATTATCCGATAAGCATTTATTATAAATCAAATTCATCTATATACCTATATATATATATATATATATCAGAATTCTATTTGTTCACTTATAAATTAGTATTTTATTAATTCAATCCGGTTAATTATCAATTAACAGATGTCCGAAAAATCCGGGTTATCACATTCCTTCCCCCTTAGAATCTTTTCGTCCTCGAAAAGGAACGAAGCCAGAATTTATTTAATAATTTAAAATCAGATAAATTATTCTTGGATCATTTTTAAAACACTTTTTAAAATTCACATAATATTTTAAAATAGTTTTTATAAAAATACTTTTTATAACTCGATGTCTCAACTAGTCCATCCTTGTTCTTACATAAATTCGGTCATACGTTGATCAGGCGTAGGACTGAAAATCTGTAAGTACTTAGCAGACTCATTTTCAACACCCAGTGAAAATACTTGGAAAACATTTTTGAAACTTTGTGAAAATATATAAACAATTTTGAAAATAGAGGAAATATCTTTGGTGAGAATGCTCTGGAAATCATCACCCCCATCCAAGGTCACAGTTACATCACGGGTTACGTTGCCATCGCAGCAAAAGTCCATGTAACTGATTACACCATGGAACCCACAACAGATCGCAGTTACATCCAGGGTTACGTTGCCATCACAGCAAAAGTCCATGTAACTGTTGGCTCTCAGCGGCACACACGATTTTGCTGTCAAAATGAAACTTCTCCAACATAGGTCGCAGTCTACCGATATAAAATCAAACGCAGACTGTTGGCTCTCAGCGGCACAAACGACTTTCGCTATGTTACCATAGTGTCACAGTCTACCGATATAAAATCAAACGTAGACAGTTGGCTCTCAGCGGCACACATGACTTTCGCTATGGTCTGCAGTAGATCGCAGTGACATTGAGTTAAATTGTTGTCACAGCATAACTCAAATGCCTCTGTGGGCACCAGCCCCTCGACTTTCGCTACACAAATAATCCTCAGGAACTAGTTTTGTCCGGACTCCTCACAGGATCAACTTTAGAATCCCCCCTTGGGGTTCAAGGCAGTACCACCCAGTGGTACTCCTGAGAAGTTCATTTCAAGGAAGCGCCTTTTTCCCCAGAGCTATTCTCAAAATACTTTATACTATATACTTATAGTATCTTCAAATCATACCCTTTATGATTTATCAAAATCTCCTTTACACAAAATCGATTACCAAAATCGATAATTATCAAACTAGGCTTTCCAAAATCCAAAATTGATTTTCCCTAAAATCAAAAGCCTTTTCCAATTTATATAGGTTCCCAAAACCTTTTCCAAAATCATTCTCATAATATCCTTTATATATATATATATATAACTTTGAAAATCTTTGGATCATTTCAAACTTGTATAAAACCTCTTTTATACTTCAAATATTTTCAAAACCCTTTTCTTTTAACAATAGATTCAACAGGGGAAGATTTATCTTATATAACAAGAATATATAACTTTATTTTATTCCAAATCAAATATTCAAATTTTATAAATCTTTTATAAAGTTATTAACCATATTACTTTTCATTTCAAAAACCATTTTACAGTTTTTATCCACAAATTTTCAATACCAATTTCATTCAAATTCGTACGATGTACACATATCATCCGTACGCTATACCAATTTGATCGCTCACTCGATCACACAATTTCACTTCCGAACTAGTATCGTCCACCCGACTTCCTAGTGCGGACTCAGATCTGGTTTCTTGATCAGAAACCGTCATTCTCCTTGCATAGTCGTAGCTATGATAGAGAATATCCAGAACCAATCAACAATTCATATCCAGGTTCGCCGTCGAAAATCGAGCAAAAAATCCCAACTCGGATCGATAATACTATCTCGAAATTTTGTGTTCGAATCTGGACCAAATCACTATGCGAATAGAATAATATACGTATATCCTACGTATTTATCTTTATTGGTTATTAACCAAATCAATTCTCTTTTCTATTTATATTTCCTTTAATTCCATTCACTTATTCTCAATTGCTTCCATTTCCAATTGAGTTATTACTTCAATTATAAATAGTTTGAACTCTGACCAATTTAAATTTTAAAAATTGCTTGAAAAAGTTTAAAAATAGACAAGTAGTTGAAAAATAGTTATTAGTTTGTAAAATAGTTGTAAAATAGTTAAGTAGTTATAAAATAGTTAGATAATTGCAAAATAGTTTTTAAAATAGTGATTAGATATAAGTAACTGAAAAATAGTAATGAGTTTATAAGACAGTTTCAAAATAGTTAAATAGTTCCAAAATAATTGTAAAATAACTATAAGATAGTTTGGGGTTTAAGAAGAAAAATTATATAGTAAATAGTTTGAAAAAATATATTTGTATTAAAACAATTTATTTGAAAATAATCCAGAGCCAAACTGTTTAATTTCCCAATCTCCATTTCCAATTAATTTCCCATCAATTCAATTTAAATTCTACTTCCATTTAAATTAACTCAATACTTCAATTTCTATTGAAATTGATTTAATCCCAATTCAAGTTGAATTAACCTTAATTCCTTTCCAAATTTAAATCAAATTTCATTTGATTTTTAAACTTTATTCAACTTTAATCACAATACCAAATTATTTCAAATCAATTTGGATTAATTTCAAATTGAACTAGCTTCAATTTCAAATCATTTCAATTCTAATTTACCATTTAAACTTATGCTTATCCATCTTCAATCACAATTCTAAATTAATTCAAATCAAATTTAATTTGAACTAATTCTATTCAAATCCCAACTTAAAATCATCTCGAATTATATAAATTCGAGTTAAACATTTTTTTTTAAATTTGATTTAATCCTTTAAGTCAAATTAACCCTTACTTTTAAATCAATCAACCTTTATTTTAATTTAAATAACTTAAATCTTTAAACCATTTAATTCTGAATCCAAATTTCAAAATTCCATTTTAAAATTATCATTACTTAACTTATTTTAAAGTTCAAATTAAAAGTTCAAAGAAATTTTCTTCAAAAATTCAATTTATTGCCTAATTTTTATCTTCCAACTTCGAAACTGATTCTTAAGCAATTTTAAGTTACAAATTCAATTCTTAACATTCAAATCTTAAGTTAAAAGGAATTTCATATCCTTAATTTCAAATTAAGGTTTAATTTTAATTTATCTCAATAATGGATATATTATTACAATCCATTTCTTCATTCATTCAAACAAATCAAATTCACCATTTTTAACTTTCCAAGTTAAATTTCAATTTCATCTTGAAATTTCCAATTCAAGTTGTTCATTCTAAACTCATTTAACTTCCCTTAAGTTAAATTCAATTTAATTTAGTCATCTTGACCTAATTTGAATTCCCATACAAATTTTAAACCTTATAATAATAATCTTCCCACTTATAAATTCAAAAACTTATCACTTCGGGTTTTCATATCACATTCCAATTTAAAACTCAACACTAAGAGTTATTTCAAATCATCCTTATATATACATTTTCTTTATACACCAAGTTATACCTTAAAATTTTTTAAACCATCTCTGGTTTTAATTTAAAAATAATTTCAAGTTTTCTGGATTTAAAACTTCACAATTTAAAACCCACTTCAATTTACAAGTCATACTTGCCTAAATGTTTTACTTCCCTAAAACATTTTATTTTGCTTACTCATTTACAACATTTCATTATTAAACACAATTACCATTTATGATAATAACCAAGATTATCATATCTGGAAACCAATTCATTATTATCTTTATTCTTGATAACACTTCTACAAATTCAAGAATTTAATTTTAGTTTGAATCCATTTCAAACTTATCTTCATTTAATTTCAAATTGGTTGTATTTCTATTACCACTTAATTTAACAACCAATTAACTTATTTATTAGAAAGAAATCATTTTATATATCAAATATATTCTTATATAAAATCATTTGAAATCCTTATATATGAAAATAACAATTACGCTCTTATATATATATATATATACACTCAACTCGTTCTAGGGTACCATTGACCCTATCCTTAACGAGTAATCCCAACAGAGCCAAGGTTCTCGCTTAACCTCCTGCTCTGATACCAAGTGTAATGACCCGGAAATTTCGAACCCGAAATTTCCAGATAGTTAGAAGAAAAAGAAAAGAGATAGAAGAAAGAACAGAGCAAAACACAGATTCTCACATTCGCAGCGGATAAAATATAATATCAAATAATATTCTTTACACAAAGAAAATTGTATCAGTCAATTACAATTTAATACATCAGAGTTATAACCATTTATACATGAGCTGGACAGTTATACAACTTGTTCCAGACTACAATCTATACAGACTACACAGTCTCATATACACAGCGGAATACACTCCATACGTTCCTGCCATCCAGCTCGCCTCCTGAGCTCCAGAACGTCCTTACCTGAAATCTGTAATACTCGGTCTGACCCGAGCATTACATCAAAGTAACACCCGGGTCAGGCTGGAAACCAGCGTGAGTAAACTTATCTAACATGGAATTTCAATTCATAGAACTTATTTAAACCCGGGGTAACTCGTACTTTACTATAAGTAAACAACTTATATAGTCAACACTTATTTTCACAGAACACTATCTAAGTATACAACTTAGTTTAAATGATCCATATTATCCCAAACTGGCCTATTTGATTTCACATATCAATCTATAAAGAATTATAGAAGATTTCAAATCGAAGTGGTTTCGGGTATTAACTAATACCCGACTCCTGTCTCTTCGAATCCAATGTCATCTTAACAAAGTTATTCAAATGGAATACAATTCAAACTTTAAATACAGGATGTCACATTTACACAGTAATCCATCATCGATAGATACCCATATTATCACAGTTAAACCAAACATATCATAACATCATATATCAGAGATATTATCCATCTAAGGTATACAATATTATTCAATCATTCATAAGCAATATTTATTTGTCACATTATTTCAAATAAATTTAAATAAATTAATTTAATTACTTTATCACCATTTAAATCCTGCTTACCTAATCATTAATTAATTTCCTTTAATTAATTAACTAATCCTTTAATTACTTAATTATTCTTAAATTAATTACATTAATTAATTAACCATTAATTAATTAATTTAATTAACTATCATTTAATTACTTACCTTAAGTAATTTTAATTACTTTCATTAATTAACTAATCCTTTAGTTAATTACATTAATTTATTAATCATTGCATTAAGTAATTAATTCTCTAATTAATTACATAAATTAATTATTCTTTAACCATTAATAATATTCAACCCTTAATTACTTTCATAAATTAATTATATTATAATTAATTACATTAATTAAATTCCTTAATTAATTACATCAAGTAATTATTCTATAATTACTTACATTAAGTAATTATCTTTTATTTAAACACATTCATTTATTATCCATAAATTAATCACATTCAGTAATTAACTATCCTTTAATTAATTAAGTAATTATTCTTTTTATCAATTACACTAAGTAATTAAACTTTAATTACTTTTATTTAATTATTTCCATTTAGTAATTTCCCTTAATTCATTACATTCGGTAATTTTCCATTTATTACTTACATTAAGTAAATATACTTCATTAATTACATTAAGTAGTTATACTTAAGCTATTCAAAGTGATTATCCTAATTTAATCAATCTAATTAATTAATTCAAATTAATTACATTAATTAAATTCACTTTAATTAATCACATCCATAAATTACTTCATTAAGTAATTATTCTTTTATTCTTAATTAATTAATCTATATTAATTAAGACACCACCCATTCATTTTAACATACCTTCAAAACTGTTCAAGCTTTATATTTAAAATCTGGTAACAATTTACTTCTTATTTACTTGGTTAACATAATTTATTTAAAACTTGCAAAAACCCGAGTAAAACCCAAAGAATTCCCGAAGCAAAACTCGAAGCTACCCACGTTTCGTCCTACTTCGAGTAAAACTCGATTTTTCTCGAACAAACACCCGAGCATTCGCTTTCTTCCCCAAACCCAAGTCTTCCAGATACACGCAACCGTGTACGTGCACGTGCACCAACACTCTGACCATCCCTGATCGTCACCGAGTTCCTCCACAAGTCGCCTACGACCCCGGCAGCTACTCCGACCCCCCAGCTCTTTGAATTGACGACGAACACGAATTTGAGAAATTCGACAACCCACTGGAAACAAAAACGAATGACATAACCCCCCCTCTGACCATCGCCTCCGTTCATCTGAACACACGCCACCCTATCTAAAGCTTCGGCACACCACGCTACTTCGATCAAACCCAAACCGATCACCTCCGGTTACCCCACGGCCATGCAGCAAACACGAAAACCCAACATCCTTAAACCCTACATCATCTAAAATCCGATGTCACGATGATCGATAAATTTATCTACCATTTTTCCGAGAATCTTTACCACCCAGGCTATTCCCAAACTCGAGCACGATACCCATTCCAATGTTGATCGCCGGAATTTTCAAAAAGTACCATTTCAGTTCATCTTGAAATTTCTCCATGAATATAAACTTAAAAATCTTGATTTTTAAATCAAAATTCATAATTTCCAAATACGAACTAGGTTATATACTTGAAACATGAAATTTGGGTAATTTTTTTTCTGTCTTGAAGTTGAACATCACTGTAATATCCAAATTTAAAAATATTAAATCAATATTTTCATCTGAATCTATTTTTCTAAATGATATTACACATATGTGCACACTTTTCATTCAGATATTAAATCCTAAAAAGGTTCAGGTGGATTGATTTACATTTTTGAACAGGTTTCAAACCTGTAAAGTAAGGACAGAGGTAGTTTCTTTTATATATAGGCATGGTCACATATATTTACAAACATGCAGTCATATTCACAAAACCATACAAGCAGATTCCACATCATACTTCAAATATCTATCACAAATACCAAGTTATATACTAAAGTTTTTGGTAGTTTACTTACTGGAAACTAGAACAGAGGCTTTTAATTCAACTGATAAGCATTCATATATACATAAAGAGGCTTAATTATATACATACATATAGAACAGTGATCATCCCAGGTTTCACATGCAATTAGATAATTATCTAATCTTTATGATAAAAATTTTTAGTCACCTGTGAAATGGTGGACAGAGGACAGGTTTTCAACCTGATCTGAACTTGTATTTCTTTTGATTTGAACTGATCCTTGTTTGTGTAATTGATCTATTCTTTGATGATTTTGATCTTAACTGAAACTTTGATTCAGCTATTAAAATGATCCATGCTTAGATCTGAGATTCTTTGCTTGATACAGTGGTGTCTTTGCTTTACATTTGAGTTTAACTTGAATTGCTTGAATCAGGTTGCAAACTTGATTTCTATTTTCCAGGTTTTGATTTTGAAACAGATATTTATTTTCTTATTTTTTTTTTCTTTCAGAAAAAGAGATGAGAAAATTTGAGAGAAACGTGTATAGCCTGGTTACTTCTTTTCTATACATCTTCTTTATTTTTATTTTTATATTTTAGTTTAAAAGAAATTAAGCCACTAGCTACACTTGTTTATTACCTATTTCCTTTAGCTTACACTTGTAATTTATATTTTTCTTATTAAACATTTGTCACACATTTGTATTTTTATGTTTAAATCCTTGTCTCAATTTATATTATAAATTATGTGTTAAACCCCTACATCATTTTTAATTTATGAATCATACTCTTATCTTTATATATGTATACATTTTTAAAAGAAAATGATTGAAATCTAATTATACTAAATAAATAATCACATATACACATAGGCTATCTTTGTTGTTGTAAAATATGGAATTTATCTTCAATAGCTTTGAACATTAATATTTGAATTTAAACCATAGCTAACCATTTAGTAAAAGATAAATTTTGCCAAATTGAATAACTATAAAAGAAGGTCATTAAATAAGTATTATCAAATTTCAATAACTATAACAGGAGATTATCCGATAAGCATTTATTATAAATCAAATTCATCTATATACCTATATATATATATATATCAGAATTCTATTTGTTCACTTATAAATTAGTATTTTATTAATTCAATCCGGTTAATTATCAATTAACAGATGTCCGAAAAATCCGGGTTATCACATTCCTTCCCCCTTAGAATCTTTTCGTCCTCGAAAAGGAACGAAGCCAGAATTTATTTAATAATTTAAAATCAGATAAATTATTCTTGGATCATTTTTAAAACACTTTTTAAAATTCACATAATATTTTAAAATAGTTTTTATAAAAATACTTTTTATAACTCGATGTCTCAACTAGTCCATCCTTGTTCTTACATAAATTCGGTCATACGTTGATCAGGCGTAGGACTGAAAATCTGTAAGTACTTAGCAGACTCATTTTCAACACCCAGTGAAAATACTTGGAAAACATTTTTGAAACTTTGTGAAAATATATAAACAATTTTGAAAATAGAGGAAATATCTTTGGTGAGAATGCTCTGGAAATCATCACCCCCATCCAAGGTCACAGTTACATCACGGGTTACGTTGCCATCGCAGCAAAAGTCCATGTAACTGATTACACCATGGAACCCACAACAGATCGCAGTTACATCCAGGGTTACGTTGCCATCACAGCAAAAGTCCATGTAACTGTTGGCTCTCAGCGGCACACACGATTTCGCTGTCAAAATGAAACTTCTCCCACATAGGTCGCAGTCTACCGATATAAAATCAAACGCAGACTGTTGGCTCTCAGCGGCACAAACGACTTTCGCTATGTTACCATAGTGTCACAGTCTACCGATATAAAATCAAACGTAGACAGTTGGCTCTCAGCGGCACACATGACTTTCGCTATGGTCTGCAGTAGATCGCAGTGACATTGAGTTAAATTGTTGTCACAGCATAACTCAAATGCCTCTGTGGGCACCAGCCCCTCGACTTTCGCTACACAAATAATCCTCAGGAACTAGTTTTGTCCGGACTCCTCACAGGATCAACTTTAGAATCCCCCCTTGGGGTTCAAGGCAGTACCACCCAGTGGTACTCCTGAGAAGTTCATTTCAAGGAAGCGCCTTTTTCCCCAGAGCTATTCTCAAAATACTTTATACTATATACTTATAGTATCTTCAAATCATACCCTTTATGATTTATCAAAATCTCCTTTACACAAAATCGATTACCAAAATCGATAATTATCAAACTAGGCTTTCCAAAATCCAAAATTGATTTTCCCAAAAATCAAAAGCCTTTTCCAATTTATATAGGTTCCCAAAACCTTTTCCAAAATCATTCTCATAATATCCTTTATATATATATATATAACTTTGAAAATCTTTGGATCATTTCAAACTTGTATAAAACCTCTTTTATACTTCAAATATTTTCAAAACCCTTTTCTTTTAACAATAGATTCAACAGGGGAAGATTTATCTTATATAACAAGAATATATAACTTTATTTTATTCCAAATCAAATATTCAAATTTTATAAATCTTTTATAAAGTTATTAACCATATTACTTTTCATTTCAAAAACCATTTTACAGTTTTTATCCACAAATTTTCAATACCAATTTCATTCAAATTCGTACGATGTACACATATCATCCGTACGCTATACCAATTTGATCGCTCACTCGATCACACAATTTCACTTCCGAACTAGTATCGTCCACCCGACTTCCTAGTGCGGACTCAGATCTGGTTTCTTGATCAGAAACCGTCATTCTCCTTGCATAGTCGTAGCTATGATAGAGAATATCCAGAACCAATCAACAATTCATATCCAGGTTCGCCGTCGAAAATCGAGCGAAAAATCCCAACTCGGATCGATAATACTATCTCGAAATTTTGTGTTCGAATCTGGACCAAATCACTATGCGAATAGAATAATATACGTATATCCTACGTATTTATCTTTATTGGTTATTAGCCAAATCAATTCTCTTTTCTATTTATATTTCCTTTAATTCCATTCACTTATTCTCAATTGCTTCCATTTCCAATTGAGTTATTACTTCAATTATAAACAGTTTGAACTCTGACCAATTTAAATTTTAAAAATTGCTTGAAAAAGTTTAAAAATAGACAAGTAGTTGAAAAATAGTTATTAGTTTGTAAAATAGTTGTAAAATAGTTAAGTAGTTATAAAATAGTTAGATAATTGCAAAATAGTTTTTAAAATAGTGATTAGATATAAGTAACTGAAAAATAGTAATGAGTTTATAAGACAGTTTCAAAATAGTTAAATAGTTCCAAAATAATTGTAAAATAACTATAAGATAGTTTGGGGTTTAAGAAGAAAAATTATATAGTAAATAGTTTGAAAAAATATATTTGTATTAAAACAATTTATTTGAAAATAATCCAGAGCCAAACTGTTTAATTTCCCAATCTCCATTTCCAATTAATTTCCCATCAATTCAATTTAAATTCTACTTCCATTTAAATTAACTCAATACTTCAATTTCTATTGAAATTGATTTAATCCCAATTCAAGTTGAATTAACCTTAATTCCTTTCCAAATTTAAATCAAATTTCATTTGATTTTTAAACTTTATTCAACTTTAATCACAATACCAAATTATTTCAAATCAATTTGGATTAATTTCAAATTGAACTAGCTTCAATTTCAAATCATTTCAATTCTAATTTACCATTTAAACTTATGCTTATCCATCTTCAATCACAATTCTAAATTAATTCAAATCAAATTTAATTTGAACTAATTCTATTCAAATCCCAACTTAAAATCATCTCGAATTATATAAATTCGAGTTAAACATTTTTTTTTAAATTTGATTTAATCCTTTAAGTCAAATTAACCCTTACTTTTAAATCAATCAACCTTTATTTTAATTTAAATAACTTAAATCTTTAAACCATTTAATTCTGAATCCAAATTTCAAAATTCCATTTTAAAATTATCATTACTTAACTTATTTTAAAGTTCAAATTAAAAGTTCAAAGAAATTTTCTTCAAAAATTCAATTTATTGCCTAATTTTTATCTTCCAACTTCGAAACTGATTCTTAAGCAATTTTAAGTTACAAATTCAATTCTTAACATTCAAATCTTAAGTTAAAAGGAATTTCATATCCTTAATTTCAAATTAAGGTTTAATTTTAATTTATCTCAATAATGGATATATTATTACAATCCATTTCTTCATTCATTCAAACAAATCAAATTCACCATTTTTAACTTTCCAAGTTAAATTTCAATTTCATCTTGAAATTTCCAATTCAAGTTGTTCATTCTAAACTCATTTAACTTCCCTTAAGTTAAATTCAATTTAATTTAGTCATCTTGACCTAATTTGAATTCCCATACAAATTTTAAACCTTATAATAATAATCTTCCCACTTATAAATTCAAAAACTTATCACTTCGGGTTTTCATATCACATTCCAATTTAAAACTCAACACTAAGAGTTATTTCAAATCATCCTTATATATACATTTTCTTTATACACCAAGTTATACCTTAAAATTTTTTAAACCATCTCTGGTTTTAATTTAAAAATAATTTCAAGTTTTCTGGATTTAAAACTTCACAATTTAAAACCCACTTCAATTTACAAGTCATACTTGCCTAAATGTTTTACTTCCCTAAAACATTTTATTTTGCTTACTCATTTACAACATTTCATTATTAAACACAATTACCATTTATGATAATAACCAAGATTATCATATCTGGAAACCAATTCATTATTATCTTTATTCTTGATAACACTTCTACAAATTCAAGAATTTAATTTTAGTTTGAATCCATTTCAAACTTATCTTCATTTAATTTCAAATTGGTTGTATTTCTATTACCACTTAATTTAACAACCAATTAACTTATTTATTAGAAAGAAATCATTTTATATATCAAATATATTCTTATATAAAATCATTTGAAATCCTTATATATGAAAATAACAATTACGCTCTTATATATATATATACACTCAACTCGTTCTAGGGTACCATTGACCCTATCCTTAACGAGTAATCCCAACAGAGCCAAGGTTCTCGCTTAACCTCCTGCTCTGATACCAAGTGTAACGACCCGGAAATTTCGAACCCGAAATTTCCAGATAGTTAGAAGAAAAAGAAAAGAGATAGAAGAAAGAACAGAGCAAAACACAGATTCTCACATTCGCAGCGGATAAAATATAATATCAAATAATATTCTTTACACAAAGAAAATTGTATCAGTCAATTACAATTTAATACATCAGAGTTATAACCATTTATACATGAGCTGGACAGTTATACAACTTGTTCCAGACTACAATCTATACAGACTACACAGTCTCATATACACAGCGGAATACACTCCATACGTTCCTGCCATCCAGCTCGCCTCCTGAGCTCCAGAACGTCCTTACCTGAAATCTGTAATACTCGGTCTGACCCGAGCATTACATCAAAGTAACACCCGGGTCAGGCTGGAAACCAGCGTGAGTAAACTTATCTAACATGGAATTTCAATTCATAGAACTTATTTAAACCCGGGGTAACTCGTACTTTACTATAAGTAAACAACTTATATAGTCAACACTTATTTTCACAGAACACTATCTAAGTATACAACTTAGTTTAAATGATCCATATTATCCCAAACTGGCCTATTTGATTTCACATATCAATCTATAAAGAATTATAGAAGATTTCAAATCGAAGTGGTTTCGGGTATTAACTAATACCCGACTCCTGTCTCTTCGAATCCAATGTCATCTTAACAAAGTTATTCAAATGGAATACAATTCAAACTTTAAATACAGGATGTCACATTTACACAGTAATCCATCATCGATAGATACCCATATTATCACAGTTAAACCAAACATATCATAACATCATATATCAGAGATATTATCCATCTAAGGTATACAATATTATTCAATCATTCATAAGCAATATTTATTTGTCACATTATTTCAAATAAATTTAAATAAATTAATTTAATTACTTTATCACCATTTAAATCCTGCTTACCTAATCATTAATTAATTTCCTTTAATTAATTAACTAATCCTTTAATTACTTAATTATTCTTAAATTAATTACATTAATTAATTAACCATTAATTAATTAATTTAATTAACTATCATTTAATTACTTACCTTAAGTAATTTTAATTACTTTCATTAATTAACTAATCCTTTAGTTAATTACATTAATTTATTAATCATTGCATTAAGTAATTAATTCTCTAATTAATTACATAAATTAATTATTCTTTAACCATTAATAATATTCAACCCTTAATTACTTTCATAAATTAATTATATTATAATTAATTACATTAATTAAATTCCTTAATTAATTACATCAAGTAATTATTCTATAATTACTTACATTAAGTAATTATCTTTTATTTAAACACATTCATTTATTATCCATAAATTAATCACATTCAGTAATTAACTATCCTTTAATTAATTAAGTAATTATTCTTTTTATCAATTACACTAAGTAATTAAACTTTAATTACTTTTATTTAATTATTTCCATTTAGTAATTTCCCTTAATTCATTACATTCGGTAATTTTCCATTTATTACTTACATTAAGTAAATATACTTCATTAATTACATTAAGTAGTTATACTTAAGCTATTCAAAGTGATTATCCTAATTTAATCAATCTAATTAATTAATTCAAATTAATTACATTAATTAAATTCACTTTAATTAATCACATCCATAAATTACTTCATTAAGTAATTATTCTTTTATTCTTAATTAATTAATCTATATTAATTAAGACACCACCCATTCATTTTAACATACCTTCAAAACTGTTCAAGCTTTATATTTAAAATCTGGTAACAATTTACTTCTTATTTACTTGGTTAACATAATTTATTTAAAACTTGCAAAAACCCGAGTAAAACCCAAAGAATTCCCGAAGCAAAACTCGAAGCTACCCACGTTTCGTCCTACTTCGAGTAAAACTCGATTTTTCTCGAACAAACACCCGAGCATTCGCTTTCTTCCCCAAACCCAAGTCTTCCAGATACACGCAACCGTGTACGTGCACGTGCACCAACACTCTGACCATCCCTGATCGTCGCCGAGTTCCTCCACAAGTCGCCTACGACCCCGGCAGCTACTCCGACCCCCCAGCTCTTTGAATTGACGACGAACACGAATTTGAGAAATTCGACAACCCACTGGAAACAAAAACGAATGACATAACCCCCCCTCTGACCATCGCCTTCGTTCATCTGAACACACGCCACCCTATCTAAAGCTTCGGCACACCACGCTACTTCGATCAAACCCAAACCGATCACCTCCGGTTACCCCACGGCCATGCAGCAAACACGAAAACCCAACATCCTTAAACCCTACATCATCTAAAATCCGATGTCACGATGATCGATAAATTTATCTACCATTTTTCCGAGAATCTCTACCACCCAGGCTATTCCCAAACTCGAGCACGATACCCATTCCAATGTTGATCGCCGGAATTTTCAAAAAGTACCATTTCAGTTCATCTTGAAATTTCTCCATGAATATAAACTTAAAAATCTTGATTTTTAAATCAAAATTCATAATTTCCAAATACGAACTAGGTTATATACTTGAAACATGAAATTTGGGTAATTGTTTTTCTGTCTTGAAGTTGAACATCACTGTAATATCCAAATTTAAAAATATTAAATCAATATTTTCATCTGAATCTATTTTTCTAAATGATATTACACATATGTGCACACTTTTCATTCAGATATTAAATCCTAAAAAGGTTCAGGTGGATTGATTTACATTTTTGAACAGGTTTCAAACCTGTAAAGTAAGGACAGAGGTAATTTCTTTTATATATAGGCATGGTCACATATATTTACAAACATGCAGTCATATTCACAAAACCATACAAGCAGATTCCACATCATACTTCAAATATCTATCACAAATACCAAGTTATATACTAAAGTTTTTGGTAGTTTACTTACTGGAAACTAGAACAGAGGCTTTTAATTCAACTGATAAGCATTCATATATACATAAAGAGGCTTAATTATATACATACATATAGAACAGTGATCATCCCAGGTTTCACATGCAATTAGATAATTATCTAATCTTTATGATAAAGTGTTTACTCACCTGTGAAATGGTGGACAGAGGACAGGTTTTCAACCTGATCTGAACTTGTATTTCTTTTGATTTGAACTGATCCTTGTTTGTGTAATTGATCTATTCTTTGATGATTTTGATCTTAACTGAAACTTTGATTCAGCTATTAAAATGATCCATGCTTAGATCTGAGATTCTTTGCTTGATACAGTGGTGTCTTTGCTTTACATTTGAGTTTAACTTGAATTGCTTGAATCAGGTTGCAAACTTGATTTCTATTTTCCAGGTTTTGATTTTGAAACAGATATTTATTTTCTTATTTTTTTTTCTTTCAGAAAAAGAGATGAGAAAATTTGAGAGAAACGTGTATAGCCTGGTTACTTCTTTTCTATACATCTTCTTTATTTTTATTTTTATATTTTAGTTTAAAAGAAATTAAGCCACTAGCTACACTTGTTTATTACCTATTTCCTTTAGCTTACACTTGTAATTTATATTTTTCTTATTAAACATTTGTCACACATTTGTATTTTTATGTTTAAATCCTTGTCTCAATTTATATTATAAATTATGTGTTAAACCCCTACATCATTTTTAATTTATGAATCATACTCTTATCTTTATATATGTATACATTTTTAAAAGAAAATGGTTGAAATCTAATTATACTAAATAAATAATCACATATACACATAGGCTATCTTTGTTGTTGTAAAATATGGAATTTATCTTCAATAGCTTTGAACATTAATATTTGAATTTAAACCATAGCTAACCATTTAGTAAAAGATAAATTTTGCCAAATTGAATAACTATAAAAGAAGGTCATTAAATAAGTATTATCAAATTTCAATAACTATAACAGGAGATTATCCGATAAGCATTTATTATAAATCAAATTCATCTATATACCTATATATATATATCAGAATTCTATTTGTTCACTTATAAATTAGTATTTTATTAATTCAATCCGGTTAATTATCAATTAACAGATGTCCGAAAAATCTGGGTTATCACACCTTTGGAGTTGGAGCTTCGCATGGAGATCCAGCTATCTATCCAGCTTTCAGTTATTCAGTTGATTCCAGTGATGTATTCAGATTTTGTATTTGACTCTTGTATTGAGACATCTATGTATTCGAGACTTCTGCTGTATCTTGCTTAACTCTGTTATATATATGGTAGCTTCATGAACTACTATTCTTTTGTTTCTGCTGCATTATTGTTATATTACTCTGTGTTTGTGGTTCTGTGATTATTTATTTACTGTATATGCTGAGTTTTGCCAAATTTAAATTAACAATCTGATATTTTGAGCAATTCAAATCCGACATGTATGGATGCGAATGGTTGAAAATTTCAGGTTGTTACATGTGGTATCAGAGCTCTGGTTTTAGGCAAAAACTTAGCATATGTAGTAAATTTGATTACATAATCACTTTCGTTCGAGCTTGAATCTCTTCCTCTTTGACTCGGTTTCCTTTGAATTTTGGAACGCTCCCCTCGGTTCCAAAATCCATCCTTGTCTCCCCTATTCGTGTTTCCGTGATTCCGGAGCAACCCATGGCTCCACTGAAATAATTTGTAAAAGAGTGAAACTCCTTTACAATAAGCATCGATTCACCGGAGATTTCTGTATCCTCGGTTTACGGTGCTGCTATCTTTTGCTATACCTGAATTCTATCTCTGGCAATCGAATGTCGATTTGCTCCAGAATTCTACCTCGATCTTATTTTGAAGTCACGGTTGACCCGGTTAAGGTTGCCCGCGATTTATATAAGTCTATCCATTCGTTTCTCTCTTTGAAATCTATTTATCTCCCTATCGAGCCTATCTTCTAGTTGAATTCTTTGGGTTAGGATCCCTCTATATTTGGATCTCTATCCTTGTTTTGAAATCTATTTTGTATTATCGAGTGAGGGAGTGTATTTGTATTTATATTAAAATGTTTTATAGTGTGTTGTTTGAGTTGTTGATGTTGATTTGGGTATTCGATCGATTGGTCTGATCAAAGCTATCGATAGGAATTCCAAAACACTTGAACAGAGCAAACTGACACAATATTGTTTTCAAATTTAGTAAATGAAATAAATTTGTGTTATCCCGCCTTTTGGCAAGGCCGTGACACCAAGGAATTGACTAGTAAACCAATGACGATCCATCCCAGAGATCGGTTATACACAGGCTCACTATGGATATCGACGAATTTTTTCCAAGTCCGGATCGAGCTTAAATTAATATAACATGACAAGCTAAGCTATGAGAGTCAACGTTCCAAATCTCAAGTCAATCCGAGTTCGTATGCTCAAGTTACAACCGATGCAAAATTGATTAAAAACAACCTTCTTCGACTCGCTCAGTTCGCATCCCTTAGGAAAGCCCACTTCGACTCGCTCTGCTCGAATCCATCATGGAAGCCTACTTCGACTCGCTCCATTTTGACTCGCTCCACTATGACTCCATCTCAGAGCCTCTATTCGACTCGCTCCGCATCCTTCAGAAAACAACAGTTCGACTCCATCTAGTTCGACTCCTTCGCAGGACCACTGTTCGACTCCATCTAGTTCGACTCCATTAGAGAGCCACATGTCGACTCGCTCCACTTCGTCAACTTCGCATCCATCCGAAGACTCCTAATTCATGTCCATCAATGCGAAGCAAGGCATAGCAGTCAATACGAATAAACGCCATGTCACCGAGTCAAACAGAACCGAGTCGAACAAAGAGCGAGTCGAAATAAGAGCGAGTCGAATGAAACAGCCAACCGAGAATCCCAATTCGTATCGATCGTATCTCCTAATCTACAAGTCCAAATGCTATGAAATTTTCACAGTAGACTACGTGCATGCTAAAGAATGTCCATGCCAAATTTTGACTCCACTGGATGAAATCTTGATCGATATGAAATCTATTCGTATCGATCACGGATCAGACCGAAACTTCACGGGCATGGGCGCGCGGGCCTGGTCACGTGCTAGAGAGGGTCTCCCGAGATCTGAGCAAAATACCAGCCTCCTACACCTATAAATAGACCCCCAAAGCCAACAGAAAAGGGGTTCTTCTTCTCCTTCGAGCTCTCCAACGCCCAGACTCTGCCGGATCCAGATCTGAGCTCCATTGCTGCTGCTACCAACGAGATTTACTATTGCAAATCATAATCATCTGCTGTAACTTACCGAATTCACTTGTAATCTTCAAAGAAAGATCAATAAAGCTAACAACTTCATAGTGGACGTAGGCGATATGCCGAACCACTCTAAATTCTTGTGTCTCCTTGTATTTTAATTGCTTTCGTATCTGAAATTTGGAGTTTTTGTTAGATAATCCTCCTTTTCCATTTTACTTTCTTCACTTTATCTCTTCAAAAACTTCCAAAGAGTGTTGTGCCCAATTTTGGTACAAACACTTTGGTGCTTTCACTGAGAAAAAACCCAATTTTTCTCCTGCTCTTTGGATCTCCTATCTATATCGGATTGCATAAATCTAAGAAGAAGATCCAGATCTAAAACCTTGAAGCCCTTCCATACTATTCAGATTTGCAATCAGATCTAGGAAAGGACTTTCATCACCTCACCATGGTAAGTACACGGACTACTTCTACAGCTGCTGATCAGGGAGGACGGTAAGTAAACCAAAATGCCGCCGGACCTTCAGATCCAACAGGTCCAGTTACCAGACAAGAGTTCCAGACGCCGTTCCAAGAATTGACCCTGAGTCGACAACAGCTAACTGAACAACTACGCGCCAACGCAGAGTTGACCAACCAGTTAAATCGCCAAAGTCGAAGAAGATTCAGGAGAGACCAAGGTTCTTATTCTTCCACAGAGAGTTCAAACTCCTTTGATGGCCAAACCAGATCCACGCGCCCACGACTAGGTGTAAGCTACACCCAAGCCACAGAGCACCAGCCTGCTTCGAATATTGGACAACCCAGAACCGGACCATCCACTAGTCATCATACAGGACCTTCATCCCGAGGAGGTGCTACTCCTTATCATGTCACAGGAAACATTGCTACTACCACCACAACCGAACGAGGAGGTGATGCTGGAAACCAAGCTGATCATCAACGTAACCAACGGGAGCAGACTCCTGAGCCTTACGTCCCTGAGAATGTTGAACCAAGGAGGCGAGGCACGGACCATCGACCGCGTCCGGTCCAGACTCGCGCTGTGGAACCCGACCACACCTTGGCACAGCGTGCTCCTAGTATCCGCATGCCGGATATACCAACGATGATCCGCCAAATGATTCGCGAAAGTCAAGGTCTCTCTAATGACGACTGGGGAATCTCCCGGAGTCATACCCCTTTCACCGATGACGTTCTATATGCTGAACCACCTCGGCGCTTCAGGATGCCAACTTTGCCAGTCTATGAAGGAAGTTGTGATCCCAATCAACACATCCTGAAGTATGAATGGCTAATGAACGCTGCAAGAGCTGATGACGCAGTAAAGTGCCGTAGTTTCCCTATTTCCCTAGGGGGCATCGCTACCATGTGGTTTACTCGTTTACCACCACAATCTATCTCTAGCTTTGACCAGATGGCCACCAAGTTTGTTGAACAATTCCGTATGCACGTGGCAAGGCCTAAAGACGTTAACACCCTGTCTAGTGTTACACAAGCCCCCGGAGAAACACTTAGACGTTACTTGGAGCGATTCCATGCTGCGTGTGCAGAAATAAGCAATCCTAATGATAACTCTATCCTGATGGCATTGACTAAGGGGATTGATGCTGATTCCGAGTTTGGAAATTGGTTAGCTGGAAAACCACCTACGTCATTGGACCGTTTCTACTCCAAGGAAGCCCAATTCTTGAGAAGGGAGGACGCAAAACAGTTTAGGAAGCAGGATGTTGCAGGACCCAACATCGAAGGAATCCAGAGTAACATCGCTGTCAAACAGTCCGGAGATAGTTCTGGAAAAGTTCAGTCGAACGTACAAAATAAACAGAATCAGCAGAGAGACAATGGAAATCAAAACAAAAAACGTGATCAGAATCGTGGTCCACGGCGTAGAGCTTCCATGTACGATAATTACACTCCATTGAATATGTCGCTGGAAAATGTGTATTTGCAAACCTGCAATACCATGCAATACAAGAAACCTGCTCCAAAGCCACTAACTGAAAGACAAATCCAAACAGGAAAGTTTTGCAAGTTCCACGAAAGCTATGGCCACAACACCAATGAGTGTCGTCACTTACAAGACCTCATTGAAAAACTGATACATGAACGGAAGTTGGATCAGTATGTGAGGGCACCACAGTCTGGTGGTGCGGGCCCATCAAATCAGAATCGTGGGCCGAATCAGGAAAGATAGGAGGAACCCGCTCGTACAGGAGGGAGGTTAGTTATTAATACAATAAGTGGTGGTCCTCACCCAGCAGATCGAAGTTGGAAGGAAATGAAGTCGTATGCCAGTTCTATCAGGCATGCAGACTTCGAGTGTTGTAGTAGTTCCAATGAAGGGGCTCCGGCCAAGCAACAGAAGACGATGACAAATGACATCGTGTTCAGAAACAGGGACGCTGATAAAGTCGAACCCCCCACTCTCGATCCACTGGTCATCTCAGCATAAGTAGGTCCCGCTTGGATGAAGAGGATCTTAGTTGACAGTGGAAGCTCTGTGAATATTTTGTTCAAGCGAGCTTATGATCAAATGAGAATGGAAGCCACGGACTTGAAGCCTTGTCAATCCCGAGTCCATGGTTTCAACGGAAGTGCTACTATACCCACTGGAATGGTGGAACTACCAGTAGAGTTGGGAGTTGGAGAACGTCAGAGAGTACGGATGTTGCAGTTCATTGTTTTGGACATAGACTCCCCTTATAATGCTTTCCTGGGCCGACCGGCCCTCACTGAATTCAGGGTAGCCATTGCCCCGTGGTGCTTGACTTTAAAATTTCCCACTGATCACGGAGTAGGAATCATTCAGGGAGATCATGCTGCTGCTAGAGCCTGTTATGTCGCCGAGCTGCGGGAAGCGCAGCGAAAGGAGAAAGGAAAGGGCGTGGAGGAATCTCTCTGCGTCCGCTTTGCCGACAATTGACAATTAACGCCCGGGCCTAGGCCTGGGCACCCCGGCCAATTTCTCAAAGATCTTGACCCAAGAGAAACTGAAGACGAAGGAGAATCTAAAGAAAGTCAAGCATCCCCGGCCGTACTAACGATTGATGTCCCAGTTGACAATGACGATGACTCGAAAATGATAAAGATTGGATCTCAGCTAAGCCAGCAAACTCAAGAGGAATTGATTGAATTTCTGCGGGCAAATCTTGACGTATTTGCCTGGACACATTCCGATATGTGTGGGATCTCGCCGGACATCGCGAGCCACACTCTGAACATTGACCCGCGGCATGTCCTGGTCAAACAGAAAAGGCATGGTATGGATCCAGAGAGATCTGCCGCCCTTAGAAGTAGAAAAGCTTAAAGCGAACGGGTTCATTCGGGATGCGCTATACCCCGAATGGGTGTCAAATCCCGTGCTCATCCGAAAGCCGAACGGAAAGTGGAGAACATGTCTCAATTATTCCGATCTGAATAAAGCATGTCCCAAAGACAGTTTCCCGCTTCCCAGAATTGACCGGCTAGTAGATTCGACGGCCGGGCATGAACTCTTATCCTTCATGGACGTGTATTCTGGCTACAATCAGATACCGATGCATTTACCCGATCAAGAACATACCAGCTTCGTAACCAATCTAGGACTTTACTGTTACAAGGTTATGCCATTCGGACTCAAGAATGCCGGGGCTACTTATCAACGATTGGTCAATCCGATGTTTGCCAATCAAATCGGGAAAAAAATGGAAGTATATGTAGACGACATGCTTGTGAAGTCACGACTCTCCACCGACCATGTTAAAGACCTGGAAACTATGTTCAACATACTTCGAGAATACAAAATGAAGCTTAACCCACTGAAATGTCACTTTGGAGTTGCATCCGGAAAATTCCTTGGGTTCATCGTCAACGCTTGAGGGATCGAAGCTAATCCTGAAAAAATCTGGGCTATCAGAAATCTTGAAACTCCGAAAACCATAAAACAAGTCCAGAGTCTCAATGGAAAAGTAGCAGCATTGATCAGGTTCATTTCAAAGTCTACTGACAAATGCGTTCCCTTCTTCGATCTGATCCGAAAAGGGAAACAAAACTTTGAATGGACCACGGAGTGTGAAGGCGCTTTCCAAGCACTAGTCCAACATCTATCAACACCACATATCCTGTCAAAGCCCATTGATCATGTGAAGTTGTTAGTATATTTGGCAATATCAGAAAACGCTATCAGTGCTACATTAATTCGAGAAGAAGACAAGATACAGAAGCCAGTATACTATGTCAGCAAGCGATTGACTGGGGCCAAAAGGAATTATCCGAAATTAGAGAAGTTGGCTTACTGCCTTGTTATTGCATCAAGAAAACTCCGACCGTATTTCCAGGCACATCCCATTATTGTTTACACCGACCAGCCGTTACGACAGGTCCTTTCGCGGCCTGAGACATCTGGTAGGTTACTCAAGTGGAACATCGAACTAAGCCAGTTCGATATCACTTACACCCTAAGACGGGCCATACAAGGACAAGTCCTAGCCGATTTCATAGCTGAATTTACCATTCCAGAGGACTTGCCCGAAACCAGCGAATCCCCCGAATACGTTTGGAAGCTTTGTACCGACGGTGCATCAAACGACCGATGTTCGGACGCTGGTGTTGTACTTGAAACTCCCGAAGGCCGATCCATATGTTATGCTTTGAAGTTCGATTTTCAAGCGACTAATAATGAAGCTGAGTATGAAGCCCTCTTAGCTGGCTTGAAACTTGCTAGAGATTTGAGAATTATCGCAGTGGAAATTTATTGTGACTCACAATTAGTTGTGTGTCAAGTACGGGGAGAGTATCAAGCAAGAGATCGAAGGTTGGCTGCTTACTTAGCTCGAGTTCAGGAAGTACTAAATCAGTTTGATTATTATGCCATTTATTGTATACCTCGAGAACGCAACTAAAAAGCCGATTCATTGGCAAAGCTAGCCAGCACAGGTGAAGCTCAACAAATGGGGCTCGTTCCCGTAGAGACATTATCTTCTCCAAGCATTGACCGGGCAGAGATAGACCGGGTATGCGAAACCGTCCTCGAAAAGGATTCATGGATAACTCCACTCAGAAATTACATTGAGCACGGAACCCTGCCGGAGCGCAGGAGTGAAAAGAGACAATTCCTTCGGAAGGCCTCACGCTTTACCATCCAGAATGGAATCATGTACAGAAGAGGGTACTCAGTCCCTTTACTCCGGTGTATCGCTCACGATGAAATTAAACGAGTATTGCACGATGTGCATGAGGGAGAATGTGGCGATCACACCGGGGGGCAAGCACTTGCCAAGAAAATACTTCGATACGGATATTACTGGCCGACTGTGAATCGTGACACGTCGGATTATGCAAAGAAATGCGATAGGTGTCAGAAATATGCCTGAATTCCTAGAGCTCCTCTTACCGAGATAACGCAAATAGTCAGCCCGTGGCCGTTTGCAATGTGGGGCATCGACATCATTGGTGCTTTACCTCTGGCAAAAGGTGGTGCGAAATACGCCATCGTCGCAGTTGATTACTTTACAAAGTGAGCTGAAGCCGAAGCTCTTGCAACCATAACAACGAAGAAAGTAATCAACTTTGTAGTGCGCAACATCATCTGTCAATTCGGTCTCCCCCACACCATTATTACGGACAACAGAACCCAATTCGACAGTGCTGAATTTAAAGATTTCTGCAAACGATTTCACATCCAAAAGAAATTCTCCACAGTTGCACACCCTCGGGAAAACGGACAGGTCGAAGTGGTTAATAAAGTTATAAAGTCCATTCTGAAAAAACGACTGGAAAAGTTCGGGGGCAAGTGGGTCGATGAACTTCCCATAGCTTTATGGGCTTACCGAACAACCCACAAGACCGCGATCGGTCACACTCCATTCTCTCTCTCTTACGGTTCAGAAGCCGTTATTCCAGTCGAGCTAGAAGTACCTTCTCATCGTGTGACATACTATGATCCGAAGACAAATGATATATTACTTGCCGAATCTCTCGATCTATTAGATAAGAAACGTGAAGAAGCTGATTTGAAGGTAGCTGCGCATCGAAGTCGAGTCGCCCGACTGTATAACGCCAAGGTCCGTCCGCGAACCTTTGAACTAGGCGATCTCGTCCTCAAAAGAATTTATCTGGTTCCTTCACATATGAAACCGACATGGGAAGGACCGTATGTTATTGAACGAAGGCTCGGAAATGGCACATTCAAATTATCGACCGTTGACGGTCTTACCTTGCCAAGAACCTGGAATAGCGAAAGCCTTCGCCGCTATTACACATGACAGGCTATCTTTATCCATTTAGTTTACTTTCCATTTTGCAATTTGTTTCTGCATTTCGAAATTAGAATTTGTAATAAGGCAACTGACTTTGCCATATTTTCTTATTTCAGCAATAAAATGCAATCTCTTCGAGCCAGAGCTGTGATTTACTTGAAATGCTTCATATGATCGTCACTATGCACGGAGAGCTAAGTTTCACCATACGGTGGAATTTATTCAAATAGGGAGTGACTGCGATGCAACCAATCACTCGCTAAGTGAAACCCGAACTCGGTGACCAGCCATCACTTCAAAGTCAAGAAAGGATTGATACACGACAATCCTTCATTCAACTCCGAACTCCCAGAGCGCGAGTTGGAGTATAAACATCAACTCCGAGTTCCCAGAGCGCGAATCGGAGTACAAACATCTACTCCAAATTCCCAGAGTGCAAACCGGAGTATAAACGTCAACTATGAACTCCCAGAGTGCGAGTCGGAGTATAAACATCAATTCCGAGTTCCCAGAGCGCGAAGCAGAGTATAAACATCAACTCTGAACTCCCAGAGTGTGAGTCGGAGTATAAACATCAACTCCGAACTCCCAGAGCACGAGTCGGAGTATAAACATCAACTCCGAGCTCCTAGAGCGTGAACCAGAGTACAAACATCAACTCCGAACTCCCAGAGTGCGAGTCGGAGTATAAACATCAACTCCGGATTCCTAGAGTGCGAAGTGGAGTATAAACATCAACTCCGGATCCCCAGAGTGCGAAGCGGAGTATAAACATCAACTCCCAGTTCCCAGAGTGCGAACCGGAGTATAAACGTCAACTCCGAACTCCCAGAGTGCGAGTCGGAGTATAAACATCAACTCCGAGTTCCCAGAGCGCGAAGCGGAGTATAAACATCAACTCCAGATTCCCAGAGTGCAAAGCGGAGTATAAACATCAACTCCAAATTCCCAGAGCGCGAATTGGAGTATAAACGACAATTCCTAACTCCCAGAGCGCGAGTCGAAGTGAAAATGTCAATTCCAAGTCCCCATATCGCGGACATATGATTGAAACTTAAACCGGCATGACCAACCACCGATAAACGAATGCGGATCCCTGGAGTGCGGATATGACCATCGACAATCAAACAAGCATGGATGAACTACTCAATCTCCGCTTGCCTCAGACATCCGTTCGGTGGCACTAGACTCAACATGTTATAAGTAAAGAGCGATCGTCGACTGATGATCTACAACTCACCTCCAAGGCTGGGGGGCAGGACTTACGCATCGACCATTGACTGAAGTGATGCGACGTAAAAATTCAACTCGCTCCGCAGTCGCAAACCATGTCCACAGTACCCGAACTTGACGAACAAAAACAAACTTTATTCGGAAGCTGTAATTTCACAAGCGCACTTTAGATATTGAAACACTTAGGCAAATACACAATGACAGAAAAGAAGTCAAAAAAGAGAAGTTTCATTTCTATCATTTATAAAAGAGGTTCGTGTACTAGTTTCCAAAAATTCCTACTAGCAGGGGCCGAACCCGCATCTATACACGGCCAACAAAATGCAAGTCAAAATAAACCGGGGTAGCATGTTTAATCTTTCTTCTTCCTTGTCTTCCTTCTCGGTGTAGACCCGCTGGAGCCACCGCTAATCTTCCTCTTCGAGCCTTTGCTTTTCGGCGGTTGGTCTTCAGGCGAGGGCATTATATCAACATCCTCCTCCGAACTCGAGTGGATAGGAATGCTCCCTGCGGGCGGAGTCGGAGGAACAGGATCAATTACAGAAGGTGGAATGGGCACACTGGTGATGAAAACATAACAGTACCACCAGGAGATATCATTCTGAGCAGAGCAGGTCCCGGTGCTGCCATCCCACCTCCAAAACTGCCACCGTGAGCCGCTGCTGCCATTTCAGCGTCAATTTGGGCGAACATCTCCTCTTCAGTAACTGCTCGAGCCCCATTGGGGGCAACAGTAGTCGGCATTGAAGAACTTGTAGCAAGATCGCTTCCACTCATGACAGATGACAAGTCGGCAAGAGGATCGCCGTGACGGCGAAAGAGTTCATCCATCAGCTGCTCATCAAACATAATCGTACTCCCCTGCATATCGTCGAGCGGGGCAGCTGTACTCACGGTGATTGCTTCGGTCATGACAGCCTCCTGCGTTTGATATGATTCTTGAGTAGCAGGAGGCATGGCCGGTGCAGCATCAATCACTGGACAAAGAATAAGAGAACTGCTAGAACTTAACTCGATCGAAGACTTCGACTTAAGAAAGATATGTGGAATGTTCAGAATACCTTCCTCAGTTTGACTCGTAGGCGGTAGAGCGGCATCAGTAACTTGTGCTGCAGCCGGAGACATCTACGGCTGATCTGGATTGTAAGCAATAACAGCCTGGGGATCGACCGCAAACGAGGATTCGGGCTGGGTTGACGCGGGAACTTCAAGACTTGCTTCATGGTGGTCAACCCTTGAACCCTCTCCCACTTCAAAGTGTTGGGCGCTAAGTCTTTCCTTCTCATGCAGAATCATTGACTCGTGAAGAATCTTATTTTCATCTTCAGTCAGAATGCGATTCTCGAGTTCAAATTCATCCATAGACTCGCCCTGATGCGCCTCCTTCTCTTCCTTAACCAGTCAGCCCCAAGCGTTATAAAGATGCGTTGGATAATCATCGAGCCAGGCTAGACCCCTGTGCCTCAGCACGTTAGCATTGTAAACAATGAGAAGGTCTTCGATGTCAGCCTCTAGCCTGGACTCGGCCGACTTCACTTTCTCCTCAACCTCAGCCTCCACCTTGCGGACTTTAGCCACAGCCACATCTCGTTCACCCCTGAGCAGAACAGTTTGTTCGCACGCCTCCTGGGCTACGTTGTTCGCATCATCTTTTTCCTTGGCCATGTTGGCAAATTTGGCTTTGAGTTCATTGGGTTCCTTGACCGCCGCGTCCCGCTCGGCGGTAACTGTAGTGTTACGGTGGCCCATCTCCTCCACCAGGGCAACATGTGTCTGCCCCAACCTCTCCATTGTCGCCTTCACTTCGTCAACTTTTTTGGTGGCCTCGATTTCCGATTTCCGATTTCCGAGAAGACTCGGCCTCAACAGTGAGCACTTGAATGATCTGATCCCTTTGAGCGAGCTCGGTCTCCATCTTCTCAAGCGCTTTGGCTCGCTCAAAGGCCACCTTGGAAGCTTTTTCTGCAGCCTTTGCCCACTCTCTGTACTAAGTGTAGATGTCATGAACGTAATCATGCACCGTATTCTCCAATCCAGATGGAATTCTCTTTAAGTGAGGTGGGAAGACATAGCCATCAAAGCAAATGTTCGAAAAATCCTTCTTCATCTGGGCCAATTTAAGAGCCCCTTCTCCTGTGGGCTCAGCAGGAACCTGCTCTGCAATTATGGACGCCGTGGTCTCAAATCTCTGAAGATGACTCTCGGATCTAGAAGTATGAGAAGACGGCCTGTGACGAGGAGGCTCCGATGGGTGTGGAACAAAAACAGGGGGCGGAGACGGAAGTCTAGGAGGAGGAGAGCGTGATCTAGACCGATGTCTGTATTCTCTATCCCTATCACGCCCGTACCTATCTTGGTTAGAGTACTCGCGATCGCGATCTCTATCTGAGTCTCTCCTACGGGAATCATAATAGGAAGAAGCCTTTCGGGGCGAGCAAAGATTTCCGAGCATCGATCCTTTTCCAGACATAGTACCTGAAAATGAGAAACGAAGAAAGAGTTAGCGACTTCCTAAGTTGGACGATTTACAGTTATGAATCATGTAGTGTAGTGAAGTGTATGCATGTGCAACCCTCCGACCAACCAGAAATGTCGGCCGCACTCATAGCAAGCGACCCGCTCAGTTCAAGAGCATTATCAAGCTCCTCCATCCCGGCGTCGTGTTGAGATGACACAAAATCCGGGATCGGAATATCAGCAAGCCCTGCAAAAGGACTCTCTAATTGCGGGGGAGGAGCCTCCGAAATTCTAATCCCCGGGACGGGCAAGGACACAACCATGGATTTAAATCTCTCGGATTTAGAACGCTTGTGAGCAACAGCCTTGCCTTTTCTCTTTCCTCCTGAATCCTGGACATCAGAAGAAGGACCAGCTGGGAGCTCGGTATCGGTAGGCATTCTCTTCGGATCAACTTCCTCGGTTATCATGACTGCGGGCGCTTTGCGCTTCACCCGTTTCTTCGAGACCACTCTAAGTGTCCCTTCTAGCCGTATGCTCTACCTCCGTTCTATCAGCCCGACAGTCCTCAAATTTCTGTCGGTCAGAACCAAATCAATATGCCTCTCTTCGCCCGAAAACGCTTGGAGGATCCGAACTAGCTCTCTGAAGTATGCACCGTCAGGTCGAGAGATTGCGGCTGTAAAAGAAGAGAAGTGTATCAGTTTTGAAATCGGTTATTATTATCTCAATAACTCAAGAGAAAGATTGCAGCGCTTACGTCTATCCAACCATCGCCTAGCAAATCCAGGGGGACACCGAACGTAGAACCATTCGGTCTTGAAGTAACTTAGCCTTCCCCAGGAGCCCATTACAACGTGGCAGTTTCTGACCGCTTCCAAGAAGGTGAAAGAAGGGCTATCTCCATGGCTCTTAACGTTGAATAAATATCTGATCTCGATCGGCTTTGGTGGTCGAAAGAGAATCTCCATAAATAGAACAAAAGTGCTGTTCAACAAAGCATATCCGTTTGGGTGCAGCTGGGATGGAGCTATCCCAAGGAATGATAATATCTCCCTTATATATTGGTTGAAAGGAGGAAGCATTCCCGCCGTACAAGCATGACGGTTAAAGGCAGTAAACCCCTCCGAGGGATCATGAGGCCTGCCATTTGGCCCAGGAAGTAGCACATCATCGAGCGACAAGCCGTGCCTTAGACAAACCCGTCCCAGCATATCTTTGGAAATACCAGACGGCATAGAATCTTGCGGACGACAAATGAACCGGGCACCTGTACGCTCGTCCGGAGCTGGGTCTATAACTTCGGCTTCAATAACCGATATCTCTATGGTTGGAGGAATAGAACTCGGGAGTTCCGGCTGCTGAGAACTTGAAGGTTCCATAACTAGCTAGCTTATAAAAAATCATTGTTAAACTGACAATAACGCTCGTGCATCCCCCAGTGTAAAGTGTGTGAGTGTGTTGTGCAGTGCAGTACTGTGTATCATTTGAGAAGATCTACAGGATTGAAGAAAGCATGTAAACGAAGAGACTTCGGAATTCAGTCGGAAGGACCGTCATCGCTGACCGTCACAACTGTGCCATCCGGCTATTAACTATCATTCCAAGTTAAAGTTTGTTATCATTTTGATAAGTTCCAGTTTCATCGACGAGCTTCGATAGGCAATCAGATATGCGGTGAAACGATTAAGTCCAGTTATGCAAGTTTGAAGCTCGTCGGAGTCAATTGTTCAAATGTGCAAGGAGTTTCAAATTTTTTAATGTTCAATTCGTATCGCTCATGAGAGCCGTGTTCGCATCGATAAGTCATGGTCATCTGCGTATGAGTTAGACTCGGTCAGAAGGTTGGCGTGCAAGTTCGACTCAATCAAGAGGTTGGGGATTTCGAATCGATTGGAGCGCA